>OZ023284.1:20972853-22172853 GCA_964007245.1 Hypomecis atomaria | reverse complement strand
TTCTTGAAATGAGACGAGATCTGTTTTCTCACGTTTGGGGGAAGAATGATTAATGACATGCGCGGAACGAATGTTTTAAAAAAATCGGTCAAGTGCGAGTCGGACTCGCGTACGGAGGTTTCCGTAGTGTATGGGAGCTCCCCTTAAATATTTATTTTATTTTAATTCTATTATTTATTGTTGACTAGCAGCGCCCCGCGGTTTTACCCGCGTTGTGCCCGTTCCCGTGGAAATTTCGGGAATTTTTATACATATAAACCTTCCTCTTGAATCACTCTATCCATTAAAAAAAACCGCATCAAAATCAGTTGCGTAGTTTTAAAGATTTAAGCATACAGACAAACAAACAAACAAACGAAAATAGCGACTTTATTTTATACTATGTAAGGAAGTGAGTATACAACTAAATATTCTGTGAAAATTTCAAGCATCTACCTGGTACTATTATAAGTATCTAGCGAAAAACAGCTAAAATACAGGTTTATTTTATGGGACCCCCAAACCCCCCCTAACTATTTATTTATTACTGATTTCAGTATTTGTTGTTATAGCGGCAACAGAAATACAACATCTGTGAAGATTTCAACGTTCTAGCTATAACCGTTCATGAGATATAGCCTGGAGACAAACAGATGGACAGACGGACAGAAAGCGGAGTCTTAGTGATAGGGTCCCGTTTTTACCCTTTGGGTACGGAACCCTAAAAAACGGTCACTGTATTAATTTCCTACATTATGAGAATTACAGCAAGTTGAAATAGCAGTGAGCTGGGCGCATAGTTCGAAAATTGGATAGACGATGGGACCGTAAAGTTCTCGAAAGAACACGTACCGGCAGAAGCAGAGTAAGACCTTCAACGACTTCTTCATTTGGACAGATCATTATAATCAAGCACGCAGGAACACGCTGGATGAAAGTCGCTTTTAAGCTAACTTATTAAAAAGCTACAGTAAAGTACCAATATCTATTTGTCTAAAAATGTATTAATTCATAATTAAATATAGGTATACATATTAGTATATGCCAAGTATCAGAAACTTGGAATATTTAGCCCACGTGGAGGTAAAGGGTTTTTTATTCAGAATAGGTTTGCGTTTGACCATATACTGCCTGATATTGTGCAGATAAGGGGTCTAGGTTGAAGCACGTAAGGGTAGTAAAAACAATAGGGACCTACTATTTTACGTTTCAGCCAAGCCGCAGTAGCGCTCAATTATTATGAATGCCCTTTGCGTTTACAAAATCGTAAACTGATTTTTCACTTCTGAATTTGTTTGGTAAAAATACCTCGTCTAGAAACACTATATGAACATTACATTTATTATTGTTATCATTCGGGCATTCAAATGCATTTGGTGTCTACCTTTTGTAAGCTTTTGTATTTTTGTATTTAGGATCACCTTGCAGAATTAGTCTTGGGCTACGCAATTGGAACAGCAATTTTATGGCAAATTTTGGCTTTTTATCATATGTTTTAAATGCTAATTTTAGTTTTTCTGTCATTCAATTTCAACGTGAATGAATTCTCAGATTTGCGGGTTCAATTCGAGCAGTTTGCTAAAAATTCACGTTTTCGTCCATCACATTTTGCAGGTAGAAGCAAAAAGTAGAAAAGGGTAAACACCCTTCCATATTTCCAAAACCCAATTATCTTGAATCGAGTTTGACAAATTGAGTTGCGCGTGAAAATATGGCTGACAGGTGGGCTTGATGAAAATTTCCCGAAAGTACTGCTTTTAGATAATATTGGGGAACATGCTCTATCAGAGTGTCAACACCTGAGCCTAGGGGACGTACCGCGTGGTATGTTGGTACGTGTAATTTTATTAGAAGTGAATAATAAATAAAACAGTATTATCTAACTAACAAAAGTTAGTTAGATAATAGATAAAGAGAAAAGCTTAGATACTTACATTTATGTAGGTTATTTAGATACGAAATATAAATATAAATATTATATACCTACTAGAAATAAGTACCTACATAGGAACTTAGATAAATAAAATCAAAAGAAGTATTGTAATATCTTTTAGAAAATAGTTAGTGTTAACTTAGTCGATATAAAGAAGTTAATAATATGTAAAAACCATTAATGTTTTATTTATAAGAGTGCAGGAAATAAAAGGCTATTTTATTTTATTTTATTTTATTAATAAATAAAACTTATTTCTTGAAAATATTTTTCATAAGCCTCTATAAAAACAAAATGCCCCAAGGTACGAGTACTTATCATTTAAGCACAGTGGAAAAATCATTTAAGTGTACAACATGATCTAATGCTTAGATTAATGATTGGTCTCGCATTGCTTGACTAGATAGAGCCATTATACTGGGAAAATTCAGCAATTTACAGCGTGTCAGAACTGTCAGATTTGGTTTACCGGGCTCATAGAATAAGAACAAAGTATATACTAGAAACAGTACTAAAAAGGCAAGAGATATACAACACTTTGTCCAATTTTAAATATGAAATTTAAAAGGTTTTAGATAAAGAGACCCGAACATACGTAATTTCGAAAGGTTTCACAAACTATTGAGCTATATCGGGTGTCCAAATTCGAAAAGGTAAAAAGTAGGAAGGTAAAATGATCAGAGATTTGAACTTTCTTACTGGAACTAGATGGTTCAAAATATCCGAAAAAGACAAATTACCTAATCTAACCAAATTTTAACCATTTTGACATTCCAACTGGTGATTTTGACATATGCGACAGACATTGCATTTTTTTTTCTACCCACTCTCGTGTTTGCTGTATAACCAGATATGAATAAGACAACTGGAACGTAGTTTTTATTTGAGTAAAATTTAGCAATACTTCTATTACTTGTAATTTTTCTGAAACCGGGCCAGCCACATTGATGGCTGTGTAACTTACAGATATCCAATTTATCCCAGTTCATATACGCACTGGCAAAACTAAAATCTAATACAAACGAAACGACAGCTATCACAGCATACTATGCCTATGCGTACGCTTGGCTACGATATGGCGTCCTTTTATGGGGCAACAGCACCGACGCAAATACCTTATTTATAACGCAGAAAAAGTGTATACGCATCATTGCAAACATAAAACCAAGATCCAGCTGCAGGCCTCACTTTATTCGCTTAAACATCCTCCTCTATTTCCATGCATCTAAATATTAGAAACAGCAATGTTTGTCCGAAAACACATAATAAACCTCTACAATAAAAGTAGTAACCCACGTAGAAATGAGCAATTATTACTACCCGAACCTAAAATCGAAATATTTAAAAAAGGTCCTGAATATATGTCCATTAAAATTTACAATAAAATTCCCAATATCATAAAAAAAGAAACATCTGACCAATCCTTTCAAACGCATTTAAGAAACTTTTTAACACAAAAATGCTACTATACGTTAGATGACTTTTTTGATGATAAATTGTAAAATTAAAAGGAAATTATAATTGTTAAGCTAGTTCTATAGTATTTATAGGATTAGATACCTATCTATAGCTAACTCTAGCTAGGTGTGTCACTAATAATAAACAGATGTAAGTAACATAATTGTGTTATCAGAAATTGTGAACTAAAACTGTTACTGTTAGTGTCATTTTTGCTTTTAAATGTTACTTCCATTACGCTGTTTAGCATAAATGTTTAGCTAGAACTTTGCTATACCCTATGAAACAGGGTGACATGTACCTGTAAGTTAGTTAGTGTTATGTTAAGACCTAATTATAACTTTATGTATATGATCTTGCAAATAAATAAATATCTAAATATCTAATGAGTAGCCACATTCCCAAAGGTGTCGTTTTCAAATATGTAGTGCGGTATCTAGTTAAGTGCAGCGATACCAATCATTAACCTAAGATCTTATGTTTTTTTCTGAACTTGGACGTTTTCACGCGCTTCACAGCTGATGTGTTGTGATAGGAGTATAAGACCATACAGTGTGTATGCAACCACATATATTATATATAGCTGGCTTCTTATCTTAAATTCAGGATTGTTCCCATGTCAAATTTGTTCTTAATGATGATCGTAATCAACAGCTTTTGTCTTAGCATAGGGCGAGCAGACTAGCCCTTAATCTAATAGAAATGAGTGAAATCAAAACTTATATTTCAACAGACATAATCTAAAAAGTATAAATTTGACTGAGACTTAAAAGCAGACTCATAAATAAGTTTAAAAGGAAAACAAATGCCAAAAACATAGAATCAGCGATAACGAAAACAAAACGAGGGCAAGCAAATATGACTCCCAATCCGAAGTAATATTTAGAATATAATTACCCGTACAATACACCGCCAGCTAAAACAAATACGACTACATATGTTTATATTACACAACATACATTACGTCTCTCCAGTGAATGAATTAACAAATACGCTTGCCAGAGCTGCAACTTACATCTACCAATCAAAATTAACGCATGCCACCACACCACACGCTACAGAGATAAGATGAAAATAACAGACAGTAGTAAAACTTACTAGGTTAATTTTCACGAATCATTTAGCAGAGATTAGAAGAACAGGCTGAGTTAATGGCTCGTTTTATCATCATCCATCCATCCATCCATCAGCCATAAGAAGTCCACTGCTGGACATAGGCCTCCCCTATGGATCTCCAAAAAGACCGGTTGGAAGCGGCTTGCATCCAGCGCGATCCTGCGGTCTTAATGAGGTCATCCGTCCACCTTGTGGGTGGACGTCCTACGCTGCGCTTGCCGGTACGTGGTCTCCACTCGAGAACTTTTCGAACCCATCGGTCATCAGTCCTCCGCGCTATATGCCCTGCCCATTGCCATTTCAACTTGCCAATCCTTTGGGCTATGTCGGTAACTTTGGTTCTTCTACGGATCTCCTCATTTCTGATTCGATCTCGCAGAGAGACTCCGAGCATAGCCCTCTCCATAGCACGTTGGGCTACTTGAAGCTTACTAATAAGGCTTGTTTTATCGTCATAGCAATTTGGTGTATTAAAATTTTACAAACAGTTAACTTATTAAAGGAAACATTGTAAAGAAATCAACCTATAATGCTAAGTGGCGATTTAGTGTTGGTTTGCTAGTAAGTAACTCATCACTATCGACTTATATTGACTTACTGTTGCGTATAGGCCTCCTCTCCCTTGTGTAATTTTTCTCTGTGTTAGACTAATCTCATCAACTAATAAATAAGTAATTAAACTTTACATTTGTGCACAAAGTTTTTGTCAACTTACCATACTGAGAAGTAGGGAAATTAATTTATCTTGGATTTTGTAAATCCCAGTCGATTAAAATGTCACCTACGATAATTTCATTTCAAGCTTCAGATAAGTTTAATCGAAATGATTTCAAACCAGTCGCGCTTCACTTATTTCAGGAATAGCCGAATAAAATTTATTTTTCATGTCGAAAGAGTTTTAGATACCTACGATTTAATTTAATCAAAAGTATATCTCTGTAATTACGTACGGGGATCTGAATGAAACACTCAAGCAACTTATGTTTATACCATCTGTAAGTTCCGTAGAAGTTAAAATCACAGAAACACAAGTTGAAATTGGAAATGCAAATGCGCTACGTATCTCGTGAAATCAGGCCAGCGCAGTATTTTCCGGGTAAATAGTACATGGATTAAGCTCTAAAGGTGGTATTAGTTTGCTTGTATGAAGTTACTGTTCTGCATACTCTATGAGATCGAGGCGGGATCCGCGCATCTCAATTTGCAGTGTCTGTAGTGTGTACACAAACTCACGGTTTCATCCCGGCTTTCTCAGCGCATCCCATTAGCAGAAACATCTAATTTCAGTGTTTGCGAAACGAACAAACAGACAGAACCGCCACCTCATTAAGCTGTGTTTATTTTCGCGAATATCGCTTATGTTCAAACTTACGCCTTTGATGTCGCTTTGCCCGAGACAGCGTTGGAGTTTTCGGTGGTTTAGTTTTGACGCTCCCGTAACAGTGGAGCGGGTCCTCCTTCCCTTTCTTGAGGTTCAGTTTGAAATTGGAAAACATATTCACTCAAATCACTCTCACATCACTGTCTCAATTTTCACTGCCTTTTCGGTCATTTATCACTTCTCACTATCATTTCACAGCCGCGTCCTCTTCGTCATTTTCGAGTCATGGTACTTTAATAGCTCTGTGAATCAGATTATCGCGACGCGTATTCTTTATCCCTTGACTTGTTCAGAGATCTTAATTTGATATTTACCATGGAAAGTATTACAAAAACTACGAATAAACTAGCATAGAGAGCAAGACGCGTGCGCGGCTGCGTTCTCTCCTGAATATTGTGAGTTGATGTTTTCGGAGCACGCGTGTTGGATTATATTTAGATGCGAGCGTCTGCCGCTGGACTTGCGTCCGCTTTTTTTTAATAAATAAAACTGATACAAATATTACCGTCAATAAAACATAAATAGTCGGCGCACGGCGCTTTTTATCTTGGTTTAATGGATCGTTTCATTTGCGTGTGTTTGTGAGTTGTGATTTATCATATTTACTCAGGCAACCGAACTTGATAGTAAACTGAATACTGACTAATGAGATAGGTGTAAGAGTATATAATAAAGTACTATAAGTTGTTTAGACACCAAATGAAAGATAACAAATCAACGATGTATGCGAAGTGTTCGTTTTTTTCGACGGACATATTCTAGAATTTCGTTTACATTGAATTGTACATCTTCTCACTGACATCTCGATTAAAACTTACCTATCCCATGAATTTGTCGTTGGTCAGTAAAATGCTTGTATAAAAAAGTAAATTTTATCGATTTCATGGTAGCTCTCATTGTAAAAGTTGTTCCCAGTGATGAGTAACAATGACATAATATGCATGTTGGTTATCGAAAAACTTTTTAGCGTAGATTTCTTCATAGATAAATTAGTACAAGCTATATTAGTTAATCTTTTCTATCGCATTCCTATTGAAAAACATTTCAGTAGCTAGTTTCTTAACAACATTTTTATGTTATTTCATAAAGACGTCTTGATTCATACTCGTATTGCTGACGTTTGAAGAAATGGCTAGCTATAAAATAAAATGGTTGTAAAATATATTTTGTAGAGCTAGATGTTTCTTTTTATCGGATCCGTTTGTACTGTTACAAAAGCTGAAAATCTAGCTACTTTTAAACAAGACTTTTAGCTTATATTGAAGGCAAATACAGATTGTATCTGCCTTCAATAATTCACTGTTAAACACAGGGTCGGAATGTGAGTAATATTCACGATGCCGCACTGACCCTGCGTTGAAAATAAAAGGCTATTCTAAAATTCTAAATTACAAAAAGATAAACACTTCCCTTACTTATAGTATAAATCCAAAAGTATGTTTTATGGTTTATTTTTTACTCTTTCACGCAGCAACAGAGGAAGCTACTACGTACCTAAGGACTTGATTTGTTTAAGATAGTTTCGAGTGAAGAAATCGCTACCAACAATAAGGACGCCATTTGTTTAACTAGGATAAATTGTATTTTCTTTCTATCTTGGTGAATAACAATAAGAATTTTTCAAAATTAAATTGTCATAGACTACTTTTTTATCTTGGAAAAAAAAATATCCTATGAGTAAAGAAAAACAAAATATAGATTTTACATTAGTTTTGGGTATTTTAATTACTAAAAGTATTCATGGCTATACAAATTTATCTATTGCTAAATTGCACTAAATACAAAAATAAATAATATATGTAAGCTATTTTAGATTTGCAAGGGAGTTGTATCAGGTGCCAATAAATCCGTAGGAAACAGTGTTGGCTTATTTTATCAAAATCATTTTAAAAACAAAATAAAATGCAGAAATAGTCCCATCGACAACAGCAACCGATGTTAACACTCATATGTTTTTCGAAATGATGGTAATTACTATGAGATTGGAAGTC
Organism: Hypomecis atomaria; assembly: GCA_964007245.1. NCBI lineage: Eukaryota > Metazoa > Arthropoda > Insecta > Lepidoptera > Geometridae > Hypomecis > Hypomecis atomaria. The sequence goes on along the minus strand of OZ023284.1, from coordinate 22,164,995 downwards.
TTGCCAACAATCACAAACATTTGGCGATTGACATACAGGAATGCTAGTGCATAAATTTCTATATTTTAGTTTTCCCTATATTTTAGCAGCCCTATAGTTTTATGGTTTTACACTTAAAATCATTCTCAAGTATGACGATGAGCATGGAAATTAAACAGAAAGGAAATAAATATGAATAAATAAAATTTATTTACTTCTTCTTACACATGGTCTCTGACCTCAAACTAAGAAAAGCTTGCAATTTAGCTACCAGAAACTGATAACATACACATTAAAATATACGAACACTTTACTCTACTCACCAAAAATTCAAACTAAGGTAAGGTAGGTAGGCCTATAAATAATGTAAGATAAATATTTTTTTAACCATAGATAATAAATCGTTCGTCGTCATCATTTCAGCTCAACAACATAGGCCTCCCTAATGATTGAGGTAATTACTTTACATTTATTTTTAACGAAAATAGGTGTTTCATAACTAATATCACGTTGTTTTCAAATGAAAATCTTTAAGAGCGAATCCGCAAAACCCATGATCTTCGAAAAAGAGTAGAATCAAAATATATCACAGGAAGCGGCTGCGACGGATCATCAAGGAAGAATAACATCGCGTGTCCGGCGCTGAGCTATTTTCTTAACGGATAAAGCACATAAAGACTTTGGTATGAAACTTACTTTGACTTGGTGATCTCGAATTATTCTACACTATTTTGCTTTTTTGTAATGTGGATTAGTCCGAGCTTGACGACCAAGTCCGAGCTTGACGACCAAGTCCGAGCTTGACGACCAACTCAAGCAAGCGACGTTGTGGTCAAAGATGAAGCACGTAGAATTAGAAGATACCTATTCTGATCTTGAAAAACTTTAGATTATATCTCTTAGGAAACAGGAAAGCAGGAAGACTCTTCCATCCCCTGGCGGTACGAATCAGAAATGTGAGTCAAACCGCTTCGTACGTATCGAAGGAAAATCGTCAGTGTAGGGGTGGTAGTTAGGCGTCATTATACTTGTTCTGTAGTAAAAAAGGGATGGTTAGTATAACGTCGTGTAGCTCAGATGTCCACTCTCCGAAATGAATTCTATTGAAAATGGACAGACTCGCAACGCTATGGTGGTGCTCTAGGCTATGAAGTTTTTTGTAGCTAACTTTTCATCTCCTAAAAGCCGAATAGCATTCCAAGGCCTCGAGCTGATACTTAGCCAAGCCATCCCAAAGATGGCACCAGTATTCCAGATACGAACGAATCTGTGCTTGATAGAGTGTAAGCAACTTTCCCGTTGTGAAATACCGCCTTACTTTATTCTGGATATTACCTACCAACTTCATACCAGCCGATTGGGCCCTAGATTCTAGGTGCGTGCCGTAGTTCAATGTGCAAGTAAGGGTTAGCCGCAGCAGTTGCTGATTACAGAGCGAATTTTATTAACTGGAAACGGCTCACAAAATTTTACACCACTTTAAAGTGCTACTTTAAAGTGTAAGCACTAAGCAAGGAACGTACGACAATGACGTTGAACTCATAGTGAGTGGGTCCATGAAGTCCTTAAATGTAGATCACGGACCGCCAAAAGAGAGTCGTCTACCCACAAGGTGGAAAGCAGATCTAAAAACCGTAGAAAGGCGATCTTGATAGAAAATTGTTGACCAAGCTCGTTTTCAACAGAGTATATCCTACACACACACAGAACGGTCAAAATTATGATAAGTACTAACTTTAACGGTGCTAATGACTTAGTAACTTTTGCGGTGCTTGGTGGTTTGAAACATGACGCTTCTTTATCCACCGACGCAAAAAGAGAGGATAGCTTTTAGCATCGAGGCTTCCTACTAGACTAAAATGTTATGTACTGATTTTGACTGGTAAAGATTATTTTATTTCAAAAATGATGCAACCCTGTACCATTTTTAACCGACTTCCAAAAAGGAGGAGGTTCTATGTTCGTGTGTATGTTTTTCTTTTTTGTGTATGTTCATCGATAATTTCCCCAATTGTAAACCGAACCGAAAAATTATTTTTAGTTCGAAAGGGTAAACACCCGAAGTGGTCCCATTTAAATTTTACAGAAATCGGCTGAGCCGTTTTTGATAAATCAACAAAATAATGTAAATAGTTCGAGCGAAATATCCGAATTTCGTACACGATGAACATCGATAATTTCGCCAATTGTGAACTGAATCGAAAAATTCTTTTTGAGTTCGAAAGGGTTATACTCCCATGGTGGTCCCATTTAAATTTTACAGAAATCGGCTGAGCCGTTTTTGATAAATCAACAATAATGTAAACAATTCGAGCGAAGTATTTGAATTTTGTACACGATGGAAGGCGGTTTTGCCATTTTATGGGAAAAAATCATTTATTTACTTGTTGATCTTCAAATTAGTTTTTTTTTAAATCATAGTTTTATTAAAACATCTTTCAATCAATCTCGAAAGTAGATCCCCAAGTCCATTGGATTTTTAAGCTAGGTATAATAAAAGTGAATGATTGAGTATTGTTTCATTTTCATACACATCCCTACCTACAACACGAGTGAGCTTTACCAATAATTGGACAAATATACTTACGCACTAACATAGTATTCCGTAGTGAATTGGCCTTATCGTCTTGAGGCTTGGCTTTGACAATAATCACGAGTAATTGTCCATAGAAACACGAACTAACCAGACCCCATTGTCTGATACACTGTAGGTGTATGTGTGTGTAGTCACCATAATGGCCTAGCTTCACTAGCAAATCAAATCTACTATGTAGAGCTTCACTAGACCTACATAGTAGATTTGACAAGACTTTAAATATAATGAGCTATTTCTACTTCGATTCATAATAAAATTTGATGACCAAATAACTAACCTATAAATATATGTAGTTCGATACTTGAACTAATTTTACGAATATAACTGCTAAATCCCATAAGTGTCGAGCGCGCGCGAACGACTGAGCTTACAGATGACAAGTGATAGAAGAAAGCCATTTATTTTAATTTTTGGTTTTGTTATATAAGTCATAATTTAGACATAAATTCTTCTAGGTCTGCGTGCTTCATCTTCGACCACAACGTCGCTTACCATCAGGCAAGTTGGTGGTCAAGCTTATTTTGGACTTATTTGCGATAAAAAAAACACATAAGTCATAATTTAGATACTTTCAATGTCGATTCAGAAAATGTGTTTCGTATTTTCACAATCGTATAAAATAGTCACTCTACTGCATTACGTAACTTATCTCTCAGAGCGACACGTCAGCGTACGACTGCGTAATTAAACTGTACATACACAGATTATGTACGAGTCGGCCGCATTTCATTCTTAGTGCTACTATTTACTTCTATGCTATTTCCGGAGTCGAAAGCTATAGGAGATTGATATTATTTTTCCAAATATAAATTATTCTACATATTAAATTAAATCTGTTAGTTTAAGCTTTATTTTAAATTATTCATATTGCATCTCATATTAAAAACTAATTTAATATACTCTCTAATTTAACTAAGTTTATGATTAATTTAGATTCTTTTAGGGTCGATTACTACTCACTCTATGGGTATCACCCTCCACCCTATCACCCTCCATGGGTAGGCCTACGTCCTGCAGTGGACTAGTAAAAAAGGCTGGTACAGTACAGTACAGTACTACTCACTAATCGCACGTAACTAATCTTTCAGAACCACACACTAGCGTACGAGTGCGTAATTAAACCGTACATACGAAGCGTACGTACGCGTCCACCGCAGTCCATTCTTGGAGCTTCTACTTTTTTTTACCGTTCCCAGGATTGAAAACTAGTAGCTATTGCCTTGAATATTTCCAAATTTTACCTTATTTTCATATTTAATTAAATTTCTTAGTTCCATATTTATTTCAAAATCTATTATGTACGTAGCGAAATTTATAACTTTTTAACTAAATATATCAGCGTGAAAACTAATCTTTAAAATCACTAACGTAGCCAAGTTTATAATTTTTTTTTTTTTTTTTTTTTTTAAATATTAGGGGACATCTTACACACGGTCTCTGACCCCAAACTAAGCATAGCTTGTGATATGGTTGCCAGAAACTGATATACTACATTTACATATTTTAAATACATACTTATATAGATAGTACCTAAATAACACCCAGACACAGAGCAAACACCTATGTTCATCACACAATGTTTGCCCTGGGTGGGGATCGAACCCACGCCTCTTTGACCCAGAAGTCAGGGTCACTAACCTCTGAGCCACCGAGGCAGTCGAATTATACTTTTGGATCGATTTAGAAAAATGTATTTAGTATTTTCACGGTCATGTAAAATATTTACACTATCAACAGCAGCGCGTCACTAATCTACAATGTTACATAAATGAAAATTGTAAACCTATGACTCGTCATGCGCCTTGGTGTTGCTGACACTGTAAGTGTGATGAGGAAATGAAATAAATGAAATGAAATGAAATCTCTTAGAACCACACATCAGCGTACGAGTACGTAATTAAACCGTACACACGTATTGTACGAGTGCGTAATTAAACCGTACACACACAGCGTACGTACGCGTCACCGCAGTCCATTCTTGGTGCTAACTAGGTACTTATACTTGCTTTTATGCCGTTCCCGGGATTGAAAAGTGGAGGCCGTTTCCACCTGCGCGGAGTTTATTACCTGAAACAGACACAGGGAAATTGTTAGTATACTTTTATTTAGTTGTTCGAAGTTTTCCTTGGGAAACCGAGTAATAGAATTTACTTATAGTTGTTGGCCTGCATTCTCCCAGTCAATTATTGGCGACGACGATAAAATTCGAAAGAAGTATAAAAATAATTGTGTAATATGCGATAACGTAACGTAAGCTTGGTAAGTCTCGTCAATATTCGTTGAAAAATAAGACTTGTAGAGGAAACCACCATCTGGAGATATGAAATAAATAACCGGACAAGTGCAAGTCAGACTTACACATTGAGGGTTCCGTACCAATCCTGAAAATTGCACATAATTGAAAACAAAGTTAAAAACACCGATTTTAAAGAAAATAATCGATAAAAAGGTTTTTTTCTTTTGTTTGCTTTTCTATTTATAATCGAAAATTACACAATATTAAAAAAAAATTAAAAGCCAGTTTTAGCGTGTGCTAATGAAACTGTTTTATATTATTATGATGTGATTATCTTATTCCAATCCAATTGCTTTTTATGTAGTAATAGTGTATGTATTCTTAGCATATAAAGTAGGATTGTATTTTGTTAAAGTTGATCTAGGCAATATTGCTTCGCTCCATCGGTTAAAAGTTTTGTCAACCTCAATCCATAGACGCTTTCCTGTCGCTTGGTTAAAAAAAAGAAATGAAGAGAGAAAGTAAAAGTAAGTGATGATGTTTCATATACCTAGTTAGATCTTAAGTTTTCAACTTTTTAATTACTTATCTGCAAAATATATTCCACGTTCCTAGCAAATGACGAGACTCTTTGATAAAACAATAAAAAACTCATTTTCCTCAAACCTAAAATAGGTAATCCTCATCAAAATAAAGCCTATACACGAGAAAGTGAGCACATACTCGTGTTTGACGTTTTTACGGCATTATTTAACATATTTATTTAGCAGATCCGAATTAACAACAAATAGTAGTAGGTAGTGGCTGCAAGACTAGTAGAAAATATTAATCGTTCGATACCACATTTCCGTTTTTATCTGAATATACAGGGTTATTCCTTATCAATTACCATCCTTTTACGGGCTCATTCTATACATCAAAACTAACAACTTTTGTTACTCGACTTTAGTTAAACTCAAAAAAAAAAACAGCTATTCCATACATTTTGTCGCGGGTGAAAATATTTTTCTATGGAACAACAATTTTATTTTTTGAGTTTTGACAAAAATCACAGAACAAAAGTTGTTATTTTGATGTACAGAATAAGCCCCTATAAGGATGTTAATTGATTGTATAAATAACCCTGTATATTAATTATGATACAACAAAATATAGTAGCTATCGCTACATTTGTTGTCTTGTGTATTTAAATACATACGATGGTATTTTCTGTGGCGTGGCTAGACTTGATTTTTTGAATGAATATAGTTTAAAAGGCATAGAGTGTCATAGACAACTTTTTTAATTCGGAAAAAGTACCTAAATCACTCACTAGGGTTGATTCCCGGTCGTCCCCACTGGGTACGAGTGGGAAAAAAAGTTTCGTTCGTCTCCAGTGGGGACGATTGGAACTTTTTATTTCCCACTCGTTTCGCTATAGACCGAGAGTCAAAATGCAATAATCGCTACATTATCGTTAAAAATAATTAAAAAAGGCCTAAGTTCTTATACTGTATTGTGGTGTATTATAAACATTCAACCTAATTTACAACAATTTAAGAAAACATTAAGCAAACGTAAATAAATATACCAATTAAAATACCTATTTTAAATAAATCTTTCTTTTTATATTTGAATCACTATTTAGGACTGTCTAGCAGTACCAGTAACCTAAATATTGATTCAAATATTTGAAAACTGATTTATTTAAAATAGGTATTTTAATTGGTATATTTTTTACGTTTGTCTATTTCTTTCATGTTTTCTTAAATTATTGTAAATTAGGTTGAATGTTTATAACTCACCACAAAACAGTATAAGAACTTAGGCCTTTTTAATTAGTTTTAACGATAATGTTGCGATTATTGCATTTTGACTCTCGGTCTATAGCGGAACGAGTGGGAAATAAAAAGTTCCAATCGTCCCCACTGGAGACGAACGAAACTTTTTTTCCCACTCGTACCCAGTGGTGACGACAGGGTGGGGACGACCGGGAACCAACCCTCACTAGGCACCAGAAAAATTGAAACATCACACGAGCGTAGCCACGGTCAAAAGCTAGTACGTTATGTATTTACTTTATTCATCCATCAGCCATAAGACGTCCACTGCTGGACATAGGCCTCCCCTATAGCTCTCCAATACGACCGGTTGGTAGCGGCTTGCATCCAGCGCGATCCTGCGGTCTTAATGAGGTCGTCCCGTCCACCTTGTACTTTACTTTTATAATATTATGTTGTAACTTATTCTCAACATACTTATAATTATTTTCATAATCTAACTAACGTGTCAAAATGAAAACTCATCAACGTCAGAAAATCAAGTTATGGGATTAATTTACTCGTCAAGAAGTTTTCCTAGCAAAGGGTTTCGTTAAGAGCGTGATTAAGTTAATTGATGTGAGATGTTTTCATTACATAACCTCGTGTTTTCGGTTTCAACGGGGTGTTTTATTAACCGAAATGAGATACCAGAGGGATGATGTTGTTGATCGAGAAAATCTGAAAGAGATGCATTGATTTATTATGCCATGTTATTCTGAATGTAGGTACTTATTTCCATATTCCGACTAAAATAACTAATCAACTAAAATTAACAATCTTCTATGTCGGAAAATGGAAGTAATAATTATTTTTCGCAAAAAATGGCAAAACCGCCTTACATTGTGTACAAAAATCGAATATTTCGCTCGAATTCTTTACATTATTGTTGATTTATCAAAAACGGCTCAGCCGATTTCTACAAAATTTAAATAGGGCCACCTTGGAAGTATACCCATTCGAACAAAAAAAAATCGATTCGGTTCACAATTGGTGAAATTATCGATGTTCATCGTGTACAAAACAAAATTCGGAAATTTCGCTCGAATTGCTTACATTATTGATGGTTTTTTCAAAAACGGCTCAGCCGATTTCTGTAAAATTTAAATGGGACCACCTTGGGAGATACCCTTTCGAACTAAAAATAATTTTTCGGTTCGGTTCACAATTGGCGAAATTATCGATGAACATACACAAAAAAAACATACTCGTACCTACACACGAACATAGAACCTCCTCCTTTTTGTAAGTCGGTTAAAAGTGTCTGTTGCCGGAAAAGTAAGTGAAAAAAATCTCTTTAGATGGCTAGGAAATCCACCTAAAGGGTTTCGTTAAGAGCGTGATTAAGTTAATTGATGTAAGACATTTTCATAGCATAAACTCGTGTTTTCGGTTACACCGAAGTGTTTTATTAACCGTAACGTAATGACTGCGTGTTGCGGGGTTAGCTAATGTGGGCTGGAAATGTTCCGCAGGCGAATCAAAGTTATAGGAAGAATCACACTTCTTGGCGGCTGTGACGTCAGCTATAAGCTGCGCATAACTCAATCCTGAACAGTTGTGCGAGGATTGGGTTTCGCGCAGCTTGTAGCTATTGTACGACTGTACGTGACCCCCGGGCATACGATGCAGCGTGGAACCCCAGGGCTCCGAACTATTCGGCGATCACGTAGACTAACTGGGTGCTAGATTGGAGAATTTTCTTATTTGAAGTTTACTCGGGAACTGGTAACCGCATCCTTACATAGTCCTTACATAGTATAAAATAAAGTCGCTATTTTCGTTTGTTTGTTTATTTGTTCGTCTGTATGCTTAAATCTTTAAAACTACGCAACGGATTTTGATGCGGTTTTTTTTAATGGATAGAGTGATTCAAGAGGAAGGTTTATATGTATAAAAATTTCCGAAATTCTCACGGGAACGGGCACAACGCGGGTAAAACCTCGGGGCGCTGCTAGTATAAAATAAAGTCGCTATTTTCGTTTGTTTATTTGTTTGTCTGTATGCTTAAATCTTTAAAACTACGCAACGGATTTTGATGCAGTTTTTTTTAATGAATAGAGTGATTCAAGAGGAAGGTTTATATGTATAAAAATTCCCGAAATTCCCACGGGAACGGGCACAACGCGGGTAAAACCGCGGGGCGCTGCTAGTACTACATAAAATTCAAAGGAATTATCCTATATTTATACTAAATCGACTATGAATAAATCAGGGCTTTCATTGGCTGGCCAATCACAGCGCGCGTTTTCTTAGCGTCGGTATGGTTGCATCTCGCTCTATGCGTCCTGCTCGCACTTAAAGAAGTATGACGTTGCCTGACCTTTTTGAGAGCCCCGACCTTTTTTTACAATTTCTTCACTATTTTTTATCACGCACTATCTTATCACATAGTAATGCTGGCGCCGTCCTGCACAGCTACCTTTACAGCCGCCAAAAAGTTTGATTCGACCAATACCAGCAAGCGCACTATAAGACGTCCACCGACTACGTGGATTGACCTTATTAAGGCCGCAAGAAAGGGCTGGATGCAGACCGCTTCCAACCGGCCTTATTAGAAATGCATAGGGTAGGCCTATGTCCAGAAGTGGACGTCCTACGGCTGATGGATGGACATGACTATTTTTAATGATGTAAGATATTTTCATAGCATTACCTCGTGTTTTTGGTTCCGAAAAACGCGGTGGATGCAGACCGCTTCCAACCGGCCTTATTAGAAATGCATAGGGTAAGCCTATGTCTGGGAGTGGACGTCCTATGGCTGATAGATGTTCCAGATAAGTTAATTGATGTTTTCGTAACATTACCTCGTGTTTTCGGTTACTACGGGGTGTTTTATTAACCGTGACGTAATGAGTGCGTGTTGCGGGGAGGTGGCTAGCTAATGTGTGGAAATGTTGGAGGAAACAGCTTTGTTGGAAAGCTCTTAAAAATGTGCTATTTTGTTTTAAAACTTTAACACTAAAATATGTATTTAGATCTAGTAAAATCATGCTGCCTTTTTAGGGTTCCGTACTCAAAGGGTAAAAACGAGACTCTATATTACTAAGACTCCGATGTTCGTCTATCCGTCTGTGTGTCACCAGGCTGTATCTCATGAACCGTGATAGCTAGACAGCTAAATTTTTCACATATGATGTATTTTGATGCCGCTATAACAACAAATACTAAAAACAGAATAAAATAAATATTTAAGGCGGGCTCCCAAAAAACAAACGTGATTTTTAGGAGATTTTTTGCCCGTTATTAATAATGGCAAGAAGAATGGGATTAAGCGGGGCTCCAACACGGTACGGAACCCTTCGTCGCACTTCGCCGATTTTTTTTTATGCCGGCGTCTCATCAAAGTAGACGCCTAAAAGCTCAGTATTTTCACTCAGCGAGGCAACAATGCTGCCAAAATTCTGGCCACGTTTCCTTTTACAAAGGGGCTTTTAGACTACATAAGTTTTACGTGTTTATAATTTAGTTTTGTACCTATATGTATTAGGATAGGTATTTTGTATTATATTTTAGTTTACGTTAGAATAAATTAAACAGATACTTAAGTTTTGCGTATAAATATTGAATCTTTAGATCTATCACCATCGTTATATGAGGTGATAAATAGTCAGTTCGGCTGGCTAGACCAGCTAGCTTAGCATACAAGAACACGACAAGAGTTTATCGACGTGTGCAAAGGTGACAGATATATGCTTCATCATAACTCTGTCACATTCTGACACGTCGATAGTTTTATTTGTGGTCCGTGTGCTAAGCCCGCTGGTATCAGCCTGGAAAGCTTTGCCACGCTTTATATAATAGGTACAAACATAATATAAAGAAACGGGGTGACACTTCAACTTCGCACACATGAGAACGCATACGAAACTTTGACAGATTGTGTGATAATTATTTTTCGCAAATAATGGCAAAACCGCCTTCCATCGTGTACAAAATTGGAATATTTCGCTCGAATTGTTTACATTATTGTTGATGTATCATAAACGGCTCAGCCGATTTCTGTAAAATTTAATTGGGACCACCTTGGGAGTATACCTTTAAACATTTTTTTTTCATTTCGGTTCTCAATTGGCGAAATTATTGATTTTCATCGTGTACAAAATTCGGATATTTCGCTCGAATTGCTTACATTATTGTTGCATTTTTCAAAAACAGCTCAGCCGATTTCTGTAAAATTTAAATCGGGCCACCTCGGGAGTAGACCCTTTCAAATTAAAAAAAAATTTTTCAATTCGGTTTACAATTAGCGAAATTATCGATTAACGAACACAAAAAAATACATACCTACGAACATAGTACCTCCTCCTTTTTAGAAGTCTGTAAAAATAATACACAATTATATAAACCTACATAAAATACCAAAAAAAAAAACAAGTTAATAAAAAATTACAATATTTCATTCAACTTAAAATTGAACCTGTAACTAATGATTGGTTAATTTTACAAAGCTAAATTAAACTATTGGATTTCTGTTTGCGAGTTAATTCATTTATTTAATTTCCAATTGTAGAAACAATTACGAAAAGCTAACCTTTATATTAATCTACCCAAACAAATAACTTTTCAGAGAAACAAATTAGTAAGGGTAATAAATTTGGCTCTTTAAAATTAATATTAATTATTAGGTGTGAATGGCGTACGTTCAGGTAGCTGATAACTAAATTTACACGCAATTTCAACACAAATTAATTTATATACAATTTAATTTATAAACAAATTTATATTATTACTGCCACTAATTACATCAAGGCTCAGCTATTTAAAAGGTTTAATTTTGTAACTAAAATTTCCAAATATAATATTCAAACTCGGTTTCACATTCAACTAATGATGCTATTAATATTTCTATTCAATGGTAATGTTAGTTCTGTTTTACATCAAAATAAATTAATAGTTTAAAAAACGCGAGAAAAACTCTTAGTTCATTTCGTGGCCTTTCTCACAAATGCAAGCACGACTATAATACGATATTCCATCATGGAATGCCAGTGCCTATCTTCCGGCTTCATCATCAGACTTTGAAACCTAATCGTAGTCAAAGTTATTTACAAGACTTTTCTAAGAAATCCAAAACAGCTATGATACGATTTTCCATCATGAAGTTCCAGTTTATATCTTCCGGCTTCTTTATCAGATCAGTTCTAAAGTACCATATTATATTGTGTAGTCATCAGAACTACATACAGCTGCCAATTTTCAATAGGCTACGTCCCTTGGAAGATAGTTAAATTAGTTGCCTTAGATTCCATTACAAGTTAGTTACATCCAAGTCGACCTAATATAAGCGTATTAAAAAAGTTAACAGTTACTTTGATGTACTATATGAAAATAGAATTATATAGTTGGTTGTAATTTCGTAACATTCAACAATCATATAAATCAAAATGGTATGAGAACCTACCTATACGAATTTCCATATTTTCCATCCACAGTCTTATTCACTTCTTCTATGTATCACTAGAAGCAGCTTGTATCTAGCTCATTCCTGCGGTTTTAATTATATCGTCAGTCTACCAAGTTGGTGGACGTCCTACGCTGCGCTTGTAGTCACGTACAGTACGCAGTCTCCAGTCGAAAACTTTATAGCACCATCGACCAACCATTCTTCGATACACACATTCTATACATTTTTCGATTTTGTTTGTCGTCGTCGATTTTTATTGGAGAGGCACTCAAAATATAAATAATTATTTTTTGCAAAAAACGTCAAAACCGCCTTCCATCATAAATTCGATTATTTCGCTCGAATCGTTTACATTATTGTTGATTTTTTAAAAACGACAGCCGATATCTGTAAAATTTAAATGGGACCATTTCGGAAGTATACCCTTTCGAACTAAAGAATAAATTTTCGATTCAGTTCACTATTTGCGGAATTATCGATGAACATACACAAAAAAAAAACATACAGACGAACATAGAATCTTCCTTCGTTTTGGAAGTCGGTTAAAAATCTCAAAAAAGTAAAGTAAATTAACTAGTTAACTTACCTTTCAAATACTTATTAAATTTTCCCCAAAGTATGATAAAACTGTAATATATACACTTAGACAGCCTAAAATCCAACACAACACTCAGCAGGAACTTAGGTAATTTATTATGCCCACAGCAGTAATCCATCTTAACGAGTCAAATTAATTTCATAACAGGGTGTGGTTCGGTCGCCTTCTAAATCACTAAATTTATCCTTAGGGACAAGTTAAATTAAGCAGGAAAGTTTGCGACGATGGATCTAAGTACATTGAGGTGGTCGTGATCCTTCATTGTTAATAGATAAGGGTTTTTTTTTACTAAAACTCTATGAGTGTTTACTCCAACACGAAGACTAAGAATTTAGAATTTATCAGGGCTAGGATGCGACCACGGTTTAATGAAATATTTCTGCAATAGTAGGAATATTTCGATATACCTATCAATCGTCGCTAACATGACTACGCAAAATTACTTATGAAACGCAGACTTATTGTGAATGTTTACCACTTTACCACAAAAGATTTAAACACGCTTTAAACAGTGTTTAACCTTAATTTGTACTCGTACTGCTTAAAAAATTGTCTAGAGCGTGCGTAAAACTTTTGTGGTAAAATGGTCAATGTTTATTGGCTATGATACTGATATTGACAATCTCTAATATGTGCAAGTGAAATTATTGTATTTTGACGTTTCTGAACACCACTCTTCTTGCGATAAAAAAAAATGTATCATGACCGGAGGATTTGAACCTGCATATTATTGCAACTGATACCCGGGTTTCCGTTCCGGTGTTTTACCAAATTTAATCTAGGCCACACTCTGACAGGACTCCCACATAACCACCCGCCTGCCCTCGAGGTGTGGTGGTATCTATAAAAGATTTCCCCTGGTAAAAAAAAAGGCCACACTCTGACGATCACCCCAAATTAGTTAAGGTGCTTATCTTTTATTATTTTACTTGCGTCATTTATCGCAAAAATATCTCTTTCCTAGAATCTTTGTAGGTACTGAACCGGCCTCTGAACAGGCCTACTCACGAAGGGTAATTGTAATATATCCACCACGCTGCTGGTCCAGTGCTGGTTGGTCCACATACGCCGTGAAATTTCTTCTACAGACTTAAGTATGCAGATTTCCGCGCGAACTTTACCTTTACAAAAAAGCCAGTGGTGTGAATATCCGTACCTACATAAGTTCCAAGGAACTCACTGGTATGGGACCGTTATTCAAACCTACGACCTCACATAATTACATATAACAATTTGCGAGTGTTACTACTACTAGACCACCACGGCTAGTCTAACCCTAACCTAGTGTGTAAAACACTATAAAAATATAGTAATGTGGGGGCGATAAGGCGATAAGTCCTGCACTGACGTCCCGCATGGGGTGTTTTGTGCATATATAATAATGTCACGAAAGTTTTGTCCAATATGCATAGGTACGTATACCTACACACATTACCACCCCTACACTGTCGATTTTCCTTCGATACGTACGAAGCGGTTTGACTTGACATTTCTGATTCTTACCGCCAGGGAATGGAACAGTCTTCCTGCTTTCTTGTTTCCTAAGAGATATAATCTTAAGCTTTTCAGGGTCAGAGTGTTTAGGTATCTTCTAGGTCTGCGTGTTTCAAATTCGACCATAATTTCGCCTACCATTAGGCGAGTTGGTGGCCAAGAGCGGACTTATTCGCAATAAAAAAACCTGAAGCAAAATAAAAATCTATAATAACACTTCACCTATCTCGATGACTTTGTTATGCCAACGAAAATAAATCTTAATAACAAGTCGACCAAAACGTCCTGCCATAAAAACAAGATCTGTATATCGTGGCAGACAACTAAACTAATAACAACTTCCTTTACTGACACAAAAAATCACGCAACAACTCAAAACACGAGTGCCGGGAAAATTTACAACTTCGGCCAGTGACAACCAATTCGAGCGCGTATGATAAAATCGCGCCGCGAACTTTATGAAGTTTGTTGTCATAGCTTTTATGTTTTTGGAAATAAGGTCGAAGGTCGTTTGTTATTTTTAGCGGCTCTTGTTGTTATGGGGCCTCGTAGTCTGCCAGTTAGCGTTTATGGTGATAACTACGAAATATCAACTTTTGGGTGTTTTCAAATGAATGAGATTTTTTTGTTTGGTCATGCAAATAATATTTTTTACAAGGCACATTATAATAGTATTGCTTTAAACTTAGTAGATTTACAAATAACGTTATTAATGAAATTAATAGAGTACTGGTTCAATTACGGAGAAGTACCCACTACAAAAAAAAAAAATAGAACAGAAATAATAATATATAATGTTCACTGACATCACAATGATAGTCAATATTTAAAAAAAAAAGTTTTACTGTGCAGTAAAAGTTTAATAAGCTCTAAGTAGACCAACGAGCTATGGAGAGGTACATGCTCGGAGTCTTTTTGTGAGATTGAATCAGGAATGATGGGTTCTTCTATGGATATCCATATAAGAACCAAAATTACCGACATAGGTAGTCCAGCAGATTGGAAAGTTGAAATGGCAGTGGATAGGGCACAGAGCTCAGAGGACTGATGACCGATGCGATTGAAAAATTTTCCAGTGGAGTCCACGTTATGGCAATGTGGACAAGGTGGACGGTAGACCTCCTTAAGACCAAAGGGTCGCTCTGGAAGTAAGCTACCAACCGGTCTTATTGGAGATCTATAGGGCAGGCGTATGTCCAGCAATGGACGTCCCAAGGCTGATATATTGATTGATATTTCGTTTGTGATTCAACATTTCAAAAAAAATTATCTACGTTAATCTACTACTTAAGTCAAGTCAAGCAAATCTCCGATTTTCTTAAACAATCGGCTGGTGAGAACATTTACCTATATAAACGACACATATGACGGCGCGTTTGAATATTAAGAGTAAAAAGCAGTAGCAACTGTCAGCTGTCAACGTCACCGAGGTGAAACTGTCATTGTAGTTTACTCTGACGCAACACCGAGCGCTAGTGGAGCGGCGAGGGCCGCCATTCGATAACTTGACGGCAATCTGTTTGCATCGGACCGCGTGCTACGTGTTTGGTAGAGTGTCATCGAATATTGGAGTGGTCAATGATTGGACTGTTTGATCCAAGACCTATTTTGTGCCAAAGATTGGAATCTGATTGGAATTACCACGCATAACATAACGTTGCGTTATTATTCTCCTTGCCGACTACCCACGCCTACCCGCTATCAAACATGGATACATCTGATGATGTGGACGCCTCTCATGTCGCTACACATATATAAACACATCCATTATAACAACTAACACGAAACAGCACTAACATTTTTTACCAGAACATTATTTGAGTACTTTGAAAGTCTTTTCCCCCTTGTTCCTCTCCCCTACAACCGTTTACATAAGTCTGATTTACGGCCATCACTAGAATATAGCCAAGTTTTTTTGGCGAAGCGTTATGCATTTACATAGATTATGTGTGTGAATTATGAGACGTGGTTTTGTGTTAGTAAATAACTGCTTTTGTTGTTTCTTCATAAATATTATATTTTCCTTGCACGCACTTTTTTCTTTTGAAAGAAATTATTCTTGTCATAGATCGTAAATCTGTTAAAACCATTGATAGCGGTTACTTTATTGAGCTTTTTTACTTTTATTATTTTATAATTATTTATATGACATCTTTAGCTGATAAAGTATACCTAGTTTCCAGAAAATTATAGTACGGTCAAATTACACTATATACTACGAAAATATCGTGTAATATTTTCCAATTAAAGTAGCGTTCTCAAAATAAGAGTTTTTCTTTTATGATGTACTCGTATACTTAAGCATATTGTCAATTATTCAGTTAGATTAATTTGCCGT
The DNA here is from genome assembly GCA_964007245.1 of Hypomecis atomaria. NCBI lineage: Eukaryota > Metazoa > Arthropoda > Insecta > Lepidoptera > Geometridae > Hypomecis > Hypomecis atomaria. The sequence goes on along the minus strand of OZ023284.1, from coordinate 22,148,548 downwards.
TAGAAAATTAAATTCCTGTTCTTATCTCTGAAATAGATCAGATTTTTACCTACGTTTTACCGACTTCCAGAAAGGAGGAGGTTCTATGTTCGTGTGTATGTATTCATCATCATAACAACAACAATGTAAACAATTCGAGCGAAATGTTCGAATTTTGTACGCGATGGAAGGCGGTTTTGCCATTTTTTGAGAAAAATGATTATTTTAAACCAGCGCAGCGTAGGCCTACTTGTGTGACACAAAGTGGGCAGGCAAACGTGTTGACAACGTTTTAGACTAATTTCGATACACATTTCTTGAATAAGAGATCTTGAACAAGGATTTTTTATACATACTTAAATTGTTTCTTTTCAGCATTTCCCAAAGGTTTATTAAGTAAATATGCTACAACGAGCATTTGCTCTAAAAATATTCCACAATTTTTTTCAGCACTTTACACCCCAGGCTCCATATCTTTTAAAATAAACCCATAACCTCGCTATCTTAGCAGACGACGTCGCTCGTATACAAAAGAGGTTACCACCAGACGTAACCGAGCAAAGTAACCGCAGAAATAATATCATAACTCTTGGACCCAGACTCTACCAAAACGAAACGTAGCTGGTATGAACGAAGCCGTAAGTACGTATGGCCGGGCTGTTGGCCCTGGTGTCTTTAAGCCACCTGAAGGCCTCTGATCTGGTTGAATGGTTATAACAACTTGGACCTACAAATTACCGTGTTATCCGAGCCACGGTAGCGCTTGACGAATTTATGTGACGAACATAGGTGTTTGCTCTGTGTCTGGGTGTTACTTAGGTATTATCTATATAAATATGTACTTAAAACATGTATATGTCGTATATCACAAGCGTTGCTTAGTTTGGGGTCAGAGACCGTGTGTAAGATGTCCCCCAATGTTTATTATTATATTTAGTTGAATTTAAATATAAATTTTAACTAATTGTTAAGATTTGAGAACTAGCTCAGTTGGGAGAGCGTCGGGCTAGTGATACAAGACTTATTTTAGAGACAAATTTTTGAAATGTTTATCACAATAATGTAATTATTTTTTCACAAGAAATGGCAAAACCGCCTTCCATCGTGTACAAAATTCGAATATAGCGCTCGAATTGTTTACATTATTATTAATTTTTCAAAAACGGCTCAGCCGATTTCTGTAAAATTTAAATGGGACAACTTCGGGAGTATACCCTTTTGATCTAAAAATAATTTTTTGATTCGGTACAGAATTGGCGGAATTATCGATTAACATACACACAAAAAAACATTCAGAAGAACATAGAACCTCCTTCTTTTTGGAAGTCGGTTAAATAACCATCTTATTGTTATGCAATTGAATCACAGACAACGCTCTTCTCCGCTTTGACCGAGTCTGGACCTAACCGCAGAAATAATATCGTATCTCAGTCCCTTATTAATATACGGCGACCTAATAGAAAGGGGCGAAAAAATCCGATTTTTATCTCACATACCGCCGATAAACTACACATATTACCATAAAGCGTTATTATATAAAAACGAGGGGAAATTCCGTTAAACTCTGCGAGGGGAAATGTCGTTTTTATATCATTATCAGAAAGTTATTAAAAGTGACTACCCTTGTTCGCAAGTCGTTCTCATAACAGAGAGAGGACATTTAATTTTGTTTTCTTTTATTGACTGTTGGATACACTCAAAATGTTTGATGCCTTTATGACCCTTCTTGTCACAAGATTATTTTAAATTATTGGCCCAGTGCGAGACAGACTCGCGCACGAAGGGTTCCGCACCTTAATATATTTCATTGAATGATAGAATGATACCACCTAATATTTCAAGCATCTTCATGTAGCCGTTGTTGATATCGAGCAAAAAAAATCACGTTACTTTTATGGGAGCTACCCTTAATTTTTTATTTTAATTAAATAATTTATTTCTTTTTTAAAGTGCATATTTTAATAAATATTCTATGAATATATCAAGCATCTACCTATCACTGTTATTAATATCGAGCGAAAAACGTCTAAAAATTCAGGTTTGATGTGTGGGAGCCCCCTTTGATATTTTTTTTCTATTTTTAGTATTCGTTGTTATAGCAGCAACAGAAATAAGTAATCAGTGAAATTTCAACGTTCCAGATATTACGGTTCATGAGATACAGCCTGGTGACAGAGACGGACAAACAGATGGACATCAGTCTTAGTAAAAGGGTCCCGTTTTTACCCTTTGGGTACGTAACCCTAAAATTAATACTGCCAAATTCCTACCACAGCTAACAAAAGGGCTGATAACTTTGAAACTGCTGAACCGATTTTGATGAAATATAGCTAAGAATACTCTCCACTGATTTACTCTTCAAACAAACAAAATACCAAAATCGTTCGGAAGCTATGGTGGTACAGACAGACACACACAGACACGTCGAACTTATAACACACTGTCGTTTTTACGTCGGGGTTTAATAAAGAGCATATTTTCCAATTTTGCGACATGGTTTCTTTTAGGTACTCCATTTAAAAAAGAAAGAAGCCTGTGTCACGGCCTCAGTGCAAAAATAAAAGCTACACAAAGGCAAAAAAGAATATTCAGGAGAACTAAGTAAGGGAGACTACTGGAACATGCCAGTTTATTGTGTTTTATCGCATACATAATATAGGTAACTTTTTCTTTAAGAGATTGGCAAATTAAAATGGCAATGGGGAGGGCACATAGCGCGGAGGACTGATGACCGATGGGGTCGAAAAGTTCTCGAGTGGAGACCACGTACCGGCAATCACAGCGTAGGATGTCCAACCACAAGGTGGACGGATGACCTCATTAAGGCCGCAGGATCACGCTGGATGCAAGCCGCTACCAACCGGTCTTATTGGATATCCATAGCGGATGCCTATGTCCAGCAGTGGACATCCTATGGCTGATGGATGGATGGATTGAAGACTGAAATCTATGCAATATTTTGTACAGGAAATCCTAGTGAGGGCTACGAGTGTGAGTGTTGAATGCAATTAGCAACCAATGCGGCGTCATTGCTAACTTTCCACCAAGTAAATAAGCCAATCATTAATCGACTGGTTACGTCCCGGACATGAGTGTAAGTAAGTAAATATGGCCGCCGGAAGCGGGTCGTAAGTCACGCCACAAGCCCCGGTCGACTTCCGGTTGTTGATTCACGACAACGTCTGTTTGGCAGGAACGTTGCTATGGGGTTGGGAGGATATTGCCTGTTAGAGTGTTTAATCCATAAGCACTAGAATGTGAAATAAAAGTATAAACTATGAAGTTTATTTGAAAGTTAGTTTCAAAAAAGCTTAATAGCCTGGAGCACCGCCGTAGGGTTGCGAGTCTGTCCATTTTTATAGGATTCATTTCGGAGAGTGTGCATCTGAGCTGCACGACCTTATCCTACCATCCTTATTCTACGAGCGATACATTATTAACAGTAGATATTACTAACATAAGGGAAACTTAATAGTAATAAATTATACCTTCAACGAAATCTAGTGCTGGACTAAGCGGAAGGCAACTTAGGTAACTGCCCCGTACCTCCACAATAGAGGGAGACCACGATAGAATTAGAAAAAAAAAAAAATCCCACGATTTAGCACTAGCAAAAAAAAAAAACCATTGATGTTTTCCGCTATTTTACCTTTACCTACAGTATGTTGTAGAATAAATGTTTTATTATACTTAAATATTGACAAAACAATTAATCTTAATTTGTTCACTCAAATCAGGCAATTAGTATAATATCAAAACTGGAAATCGACCTGATTAGTAGGAATTTACTTGAAATTTACTACCCACCTTGAAGGAGTACTTATCTCTCTGTTTTCTGACAAAGGGGCCTCCACTTTTCTTTCCTTTTGTTGCCCGGAGGCCTACACACCTCTAAATCCGGTCCTGAACAAAGCAATAAGGAGAGTTTCTGCACACCACTGAGGTAAACAAAGCGGAGGTGTTTGCAGCTATTAGCAACCAGCTGAAATTAGCTTCTGCAAACAGGTCATTTCACAAGGGAGACGGCATTATTACACTACACCTGCTATATAGCAGCTACTTCTATAGGATACTTATATGTACTTACTATAACAAGAAGCAAGCAAGAATGGCCAAACTAAAGACCAAAGAACCAAAGTTGCCGATATTGTTTAACTAATTGGCAAGTTGAAATAGCAGTGGGCGGTATAGGCGAGGAATGTCCAATTCTCATAATGCCCAAGTAGTCCGGGAATGCCCAAATTCTAAGAATGCCCAATTCTGACAATCCGCCTTCAGCTAAGCAATAAGGAGAGTTTCTGCTCATTACTGAGGTAAACAAAGCGGAGGTGTTTGCAGTATTAGCAGTTGGAATTACCTTCTGCAAACAGGTCATTTCACAAGGGAGACGGCATTATTGCCACTATACTAGTAATCTTGGTACTGCTGACATTTTGTGAGTTTGCACTAGAGACGCCTATGTAAATATTCGGAATTTCCTGTAAACTTCCCAGAATTTGGCTAGTTTTTAGAGTTTATAGGCCGCCTGAAGGCCTTTGACATGGCTAAACGGTTAAAACAATCGGGACCTACAATTTAACGTGTCACCCACTGTCACCCATATAAATACTGACCGTGCAGAACGTTGCTTATGTAATTTCGGTGATTGCTGACAATCACCTAGTCAAACTACGCAATGAGCGCTACAGCAGAATAAAAGGTAATTAATGCAATATCGTTGTGTATTTTTTAACCGATTTCCAAAAAAGAGGAGGTTCTATGTTCGTCTGTATGTTTTTTTTTGTATATGTTAATCGATGATTGCGCCAATTGTGAATCGAATCGAAAAAATCTTTTTTAGTTCGAAAGGGTACTCGTATACTCCCGAGGTGGTAATTAAAATGATTAATTTAATAGAAATCGGTTGAGTCGTTTTTGAAATATCAACAATGATGTTAACAACTCCAGCGAAGTATTCGAATTTTGTATACGATGGAAGGCGGTTTTGCTATTTTTTACGAAAAACTATTATTGAAGATGGGATTGGGACCGGCCCGGTTGTTATTTTGCGTTTTAGTAATTTTGCGACAAAACCTATTTCGGTTTTCCTATTCTAATTACTAATCCACTGGACGCTTAACACATAATTCACATAAACAATGCGAGAAGACCCGATTTTGAAAACTGCATCAAAACGTTGTAGGTCTCATCCGCTAATTTTGAACATCTACATAGTAAGCTTATAACTACTAATAATGATAATGGCAGTATATAGCTATGTCATTCACCTATTCATAAATAGTAGGACGTTCACCGCTGTATATAGGCCTTTCCTATAAATTTCTGGTAATACCAGGTGGACCCGGTTTGCCTCCAGCTGTCATAATAAGTAGCTACTACAACATACAATAATGTACTGTACCAGTCTTTTTAATAGTCAACTGCAAGACGTAGGCCTACCCACGAAAGGTGATTGGGCCATATCCATCACGCTGGCCCAGTGCGGATCGGTGGATTCACATACGCCATCGAATTTCTTCCACTAACATATGCAGGTTGCCTCACGATGTTTTCCTTCACCGAAAAGCTAGTGATGTAAAATTCCGTAAGTAAATTCCGAAAAACTCATAGGTACGGACCGGGATTGGAACCCACGACCTCACGATTGTAAGATTCTGATCTTACAATCGTGAGGTCGTCATTACCACTAGACCACCACGCTTTTTGACAACATACAATATACTCGTATCACTAAGACAAGTATTAACTTAAAAGATTCAATAATCAAGAGCCAAATTATGATTTTACACCTGAGTACAATCACACCCGATTGACGTTGCATTCACGAAATGAGCACGCAACCATTCATTCAGTCGAATATTGCTTCAGTTGAAACAGATTAAAACATCGCTTTAACTCTCGGATATTTCAGGTCGAACAATGGAGCTGTTAAAAGGATCGTGAATCGACCAGTATTTTCGCGTTCTCTGTAGAACATCGAGAGAATTTTCTATACATCACTACATAGTATAAAACAAAGTCGCTTCCCGCTGTCTGTCCCGATGTATGCTTATATCTTTAAAACTACACAACGGATTTTGATGCGGTTTTTTTAATAGATAGAATAATTCAAGAGAAAGGTTTATATGTATAATACACCTGTTCAAAGCCGAGGCGGGTCACTAGTTTTTGATAAATTTACGTTCCGAGAGAAAACTCTTTTCACCCCATTGTAACAAAATGTTGTTTTTGGTGTCTATCGTGAGTAAGAAATACCTATTACACGCTCGTATATATTTCAGAAAAGTTTTTAGTTTATGTCACAGAATAGGCCCTATTACACAGGGCATAATGGTAATATATATTTTAATTTATGTAATAGTATACATAACCTGGTATATGTATACTTTCCAGCCAAAGCTTTGCGTAAAAATATAACTTTTTAGAGGTCTACAACTTTAAGATCATTAAAAAAACTGCAAAAACTAAGACGTATAAACCTAGGGATTGAAGTAGTACTGCTACTGATTACATGAAAAAAAATCGGATAGTATTTAGAGGTAGATATGAGCTTATTGTTTTTGTATGGTCAAATTGGCGCCTATCGATTGCCTTAAAATGATTGTTAAAAACAACTGATGGGTAATTATTGCTGATTATATTATAGATAATAATCGCTCATTTTGCTATAAAGAGTAATTTGTAAAGGTAAATTTCATGTTATGGGATTCATTTAACCTTTTTGTATTTTTAGAGTTAAACGAGTATTGTGATGGGTTGAATGACAAAATTAATGAAATGTCTCATTAGTTAATTATGAAACTATAATTATTATATAACTGCATGGACTTTAGCGTACAGCAGGTAGGTATACAGATAGTTTTTTTCCGCTGAATTTTCATTTCGTTCTGTCAAAATTATAATAGTTAAAAAATGTTATCTATGTAGCCAAAATTATAATAGTTAAAAAAATATAATCGATTACTAGAGTAGTTTTGTATTGATGCTCACACTAAATTTTAAGGCACCACGGTTTTAAAATACACCGTTTTTGATACATTGTTTTAGTTACTAATGTATCTAAACATGATGTAGAAAAAACGTATGCCTCTTTTCAGTGCCTTTATGATTAATTTTTACCGACTTTCAAAAATGAGGAAGTACTATGTTCGTCTGTATGTTTTTTTTTGTGTATGTTCATTCATATTTTCGCCAATTGTTAACCGATTTACAAGTTTTTTTAATTCGAAAGTGTATACTCTTGAGGTACCATTTAAAATTTATCGACATCGGTTGAGCAGTTTTTGATAAATCAACAATAAAGTATATGGACATCACATAGTATAGTGACAAAGTATAGTGACATCACTTCGATTCGTGCAAACTATTCGAGATCTGTACACGGCGGAAGTCAGTGTTGAAATTTTTTTGGGATAAATAATTATTGCTTTTAAAGCTGTCTCAAAACAAATAAAAATAGTTTTTAAAAATACATTGACTACAGTCGTGTGGACTGGTTCCACATTCCTTCACCGCCTTGAAAAATGAAACCAATACAGCAGATTTCGGCTTATACCAACTTGCATTCTCCGGAAAATTTAAGCTCAAATTGCTTTAAGAAAAAATACGGCCTTGCTCGTAAGCAAGCTCCCACCCAACTATTTCGCTTAAACACGGGAAAAGCTGCATTATCGCACCAGCTCAGTGGGAAAATAACCAGTAGCGAAATACCAGTAATAAACATTTACTTGCATTCCCACTGGGAGGAGCGAGCCAAAAATTTTCATGAAGATTTATACCACAAGTTTGTACGACTGCCGACTGTAAATTTGACGTTGATTTACCTCGCTTTGTATTAAAATTAGGGCATTTAAGGCACTGGAGCTACTTACATATTTTTATTGCAGTGGAGTAGTGAAATAACGCTCAAAATAACTCAACAAGCTATGTAGGGCTGCGTTTAGATTTTCTCTTCGAAAAATATCTTAATAGTTGTATAAAACATCATAATAATGGAGACGAAACCGAACCTCCCGAACCTACTGAAATCTCTCGGAGACTGACCGTGCCAAACATTGCTAAACTTTAATTTATGTAATTGATACAATAGGAATGATGACTGTGTATCCACCAACCCGCTTTGGGCCAGCGTGGTAGATATGGCCCAATCACCCTGCGTGGGTAGGCCTACGTCCTGCAGTGGACTTTTAAAAAGGCGGGTACAGATGACTGTGTAAAATCATAATTATAATTAGTCCGTGAATATGATGATTAAAAAATATTGGACTCGTATTTTTTCTTTTGTCAATTAAACAATAAATGACAAAGGTAAACTTTGTTAAAATTTAGCAGTGGGGGCTTGTGACGTCATTTCTCTGACAGAAGTGATACAATTGCATATACCTCGTGATGTCACGCGGAACATTAACGGGCTAAATCTTCATCAATTTTAGTTTAATTGACAAAAGAAAAAAAGGGTCTAATATTTCTTCATAATTGATATATTTGTTTCTAATCTTTATTTATTTTTTAGTCATCGTGCTTATTGTTTATTATAATTGATGGCTATGGAAAACTTAGTCATTTCACTTTCACTACATAATATAAAACAAAGCCGCTTCCCGCTGTCTGTCCCCATGTATGCTTATATCTTTAAAACTACGCAACGGATTTTGACGCGGTTTTTTAAATACATAGAGTGATTCAAGGGGAAGGTTTATTAATGTATAATACACCTGTGCAAAGCCGGGGCGGGTCGCTAGTTTCCTTATAAATGTAGAAATAAAAGTACACTAAAAACATTTCTCGGAAATCACTACCGTAGCGTATTTAATACCATTTTTCCCGAACAAAGTTCCATTACTACCTTAATACGAGTACTAGAACTTATAGAAAACTAGACTTTTAAGGCTAGCTAGAACATTTAGGTGCACTTTAACGAGTTGTTCATCTTAGAAACTAGTTCGACGATAGCTTTAAAACAGTTTCTCGCATGGTAGAGCTTAACTAGTTTGGACGTAGTTTTCGACATACCAGACAGAAATGGTTTAGTTTAATCGAGCATAAGTTAGTGCATAAGTTAGGACTTCACATTTCACTATTGGGTAGCCTGGAGCATTCATCAGGGTTGCATATTCATCGTTCCAGAGTTCTTAACTCAAGATAACCACGGACCTTTGCAAGGAGTTGTAGCCCATTTCAGGCGAAGGGCCACTATACTCGTAATTGAAACGTTGCACTGGGACTAGGGTTGTCGGATACGGGTGGTGTCCGACGCCCAGCGCTAATTGGTTCCGAGTGGTGGATGACGATGTGTCTGGTGTTCCGACACATTGTCGTTGTGAGTCAAGCTGGTGGTGAGGCCCGAGTTGGGCTAGCGCTGTCGGGTGCCGCGGAGGAGTGAGGAAGCGTGCCCGTAACCACAACAGGTGCAGTGTTTTTAGTGGATTTGATTTTTAGTGGAAATACGAACCAGTCAGCAAGGTCTCCCACGTAATGCATTTTCTTTTTTTTTTGCCGACCTCTTCCACCAAGTTTCCTCCAAGTGGTTAATTGGAGTACTTGTCCAACGTACAATTTGTTTACTTTCTTTTGTTATTGTACGTGGGATGACGTAATTTTTACCACAATTTTGTTTATGTTTAGTGGGATTATTTGTCAAGTTCTGTTTCAACGCTTTAATAACTGTATTTGTAGTAATGCATTCAACGTAATGCATTCAACGTTATCCTGTGTTCTTGATGAAATGATTTGGCAACCTCGTGGGTGGCCAGTACCTACACAATGCTTGCCGGTACTTGGTGTGAAACTTTTTGACTACACATCGATCATGAGTCCTTAGTGCTATGTGCAGTGCCCACTACCATTTAAACTTGCTAATTCGCTGGTTCAGATAGGTTCTTCTACGGACCTCCTCATTTCTGATTCACCCTAGCGGAGAGACTCTCAACATAGCCCCAAATATTAAAACAGAAACCGGCTAAATCATAAAAATGTCATTTCTAGCAAATAACTCAATTTCCAGTCAAAATCAATCGATTCCTACAAAACTTTAAAAACTAGCTTCAGATAAAGTAAACAATTTACAGTGAACACCTTTTATGCAAAGTTTATTTACGTTTCAACTTAAAATAGCCAGGTTTTAGCGAAAAAACTGGATTAATCCGGGTTTAAAGATAACTCTAGTTTCTCCGTCTCGAGTATTTTCCTCGAAAAGTAAATTTCTTTTGCTTTCATTCTCCTAAAGATCCTATCCTATCTTAGCCCCACAATACTTCCAAACGTAGAAAACTTTATTTCTTTCACTTGTCGAAGGAAACTCGACTCTACCTTCTCTAGAATATGATTTATATCCTATTTGGAAGACAAAAGCTAATAGTACTCGTAATTCGGTTACTCTTAAAATTCTATCGCGCAAAAGTTTGTTCTATCTAAAGCATTATTAGGTTTAAAATTGGGTGTAAAAATGTTTGCTGAAAGTAGGTTGGAGTAAGGTATTTAGTTTCTTGAGGATTTCAGAAATCTTTAGATAATCATTTCTTTTTACGTAAATCTCGTAATATATTTATATTAGCTTAGAAATAAAACGTTTTTGTGAAGTACAATGTTTCTAAGGGTCGGATAATAAAATAGATCTAAGCAGATCTATTTTATTATAGGGAACTATTGATACACAAAAGCTTTGTAGATATTTATGACGTAATAAAATATATTTTAGAAATCTTATACCTTGGAAAAATACAGTGTACTTTCAAAACGACGCGGTAACGAGTATATACTAAATTATGTAAGAGTCAGTGTCATATTATACTCATAGTTATGACCCATTTTTACTAAGTATATTTTCCATCGTAAAATTTGGTCATAATAAATAATTAGCACGACAGTATCCTAGAATTTGATTTGTCCGTCGTCCAAAGAAACACTCAGTATAATGCTGAATCTACATTCAAAATGTGACGAAAAGAGATTGTCTGTTACTGATAAAAACTTTACTGAGCAAGTGAATACAAAAAATACCTTAAGAATAGAACGAGGAGAACTCGTCAACATAAAGTTAAGATTCTGTTCGTAACAAAAGTCCTAAAGTAGGTCCCTACTTTTGTTGCCAGAACTAAAATAAGAAAAATAGTATGAGTTTTCGCAGCCACAAATCAAGCGCGGCTGTCAGAATTTGTGTAAATTATACCAATTGTATGCAGTTTTTATGGTAACCCACTGAATGCTACGCTAAAAAATGTTCAAATATTACGAAATTTGCATTCAAAATTGTCTCATTTTACACTACAATGGCAAGCTTATTATTTCGTTATTTGTGACAATGTGTATAATTTGAATGTATATGACAGCCTTGGTGGCTCAGTGGTTAGTGACCCTAACTTCTGGGTCAAAGAGGCGTGGGTTCGATCCCCACCCAGGGCAAATACTTATGTGATGAACATAAGTGTTTGCTCTGTGTCTGGGTGTTATTTAGTTACTATCTATATAAGTATGTATTTAAAAATAAGTATATGTAGTACTTATATCAGTCTCTGGCAGCCATATCACAAGCTTTGCTTAGTTTGGGGTCAGAGACCGTGTGTAAGATGTCCCCAAATATTTATTTATTTATTTATTTATATCATTTCATTTAAATTTACTTAAATAACATTTATATGTTCCATAAGTTTGTTGTGATTATAACAATTCAACATTGCCGTGAATGTTAATATAATTTGATTGATTATGTATTGTATTCTACCGTTACAGAAGTTGTCATATTAATTCAGTGTTTGATAATTAATACTATGTCGTCAAAAAAACTGAACTGATAAATATATTACAACCTAATTACACATCTTGTACAATTTCTATTTGCTTTGGAAGTCGGCTTATTTTTTTATTGTGATACTAGCAGCGCCCCGCGGTTTTACCCGCGTTGTGCCCGTTCCCGTAGGAATTTCGGGAATTTTTATACATATAAACCTTCCTCTTTCACTCTATCCATTAAAAAAAACCGCATCAAAATCCGTTGCGTAGTTTTAAAGATTTAAGCATACAGACAAACAAATAAACAAACGAAAATAGCGACTTTATTTTATACTATGTAAGGATTAAAGTGTGTCTACGAAATCTATCATTGATACTTATGATATTTTTAAGACAACTTTAAATGGATTTAATGATAAATTAATTCTTTAAAACTATTTAAAATTCAAATGAAATTATTCTTAACAAAATTAAAAATTTCGTTTTAACGTTTCATACATCCATCCATCTATCAGCCACATGACGTCCACTGCTGGACATATGCCTCCCCTACGGATCTCCAATATTACCAGTTGGAGGCAACTTGCTTCGATACAGGCCTCCCCTAGATCTCCAATAAGAACAGTTGGTAGCAGCTTGCAACCAGCTCGATCCTGCGGTCTTAATGAGGTCATTCTTCGCTTGCTACGTGGTCTCCACTGGATAACTTTTCGACCCCATCGGTCATGAGTCCACCGTTCTACGTGTCCTGCCCACTGATATTTCAACTTGCCACCCCGCTGGGCTATGTCCGAATAAGGAAACTAACATAACTTGTACCTATGACTACCGTAGAGCTTAGTGTTTAATCCTGTAGGTAATCTAAAAAACTGCCTACACACCTAACAGTTTCTGCAATCAAAGAGTTCGAAGCCTCCAACGCCCTCGTAAAACCCATCCAGTCCTTTCACCGTTTGTTGATAGATTAACACCAAATGCGGGCGGAGTGTCGAGCCCAGATTAGACGAGAGACTATTAGTCTAAGAGGCGCTGAAGATCGACCATCACCGACGTCATAACCAGATTACACGTATTTTTCATCAATTTTTATTTATTTACAAACACGCATATGATACCTTACCTTTCGAATAAAAATAATAATTTGAAAAAAAAAACCCGACTGCGTAAAAAGTGAACCAAACTACGTAAGTAACAATAAAACTGAAAAGAAAAAAACAAGAACTTGGACAATGGAACAAAACAACTGAACAGTCGGAATCCATTGAAAAATTAGATAGGCTGTCGAATAATGGATCCCAACTGTTCAGTTGCTATGTTCCATTGTCCAAGTGCTTGTTTTTTTCTTTTCAGTTTTTTTGTTACGTACGTAGTCTGGTTTACTTTTTACGCAGTCGGGTTTTTTGATTAATCTTTTTTTTTTTATTTTATACTTTTTAGTTATGAGTGCCGAGCTAGCTACCAGACTAGATTTCCTATCAGCATCAGTATCTACATCACAATTGCACTGTAATATAAGTATCAATCAAGGGATGATTGTTATGGTTGTTACGCAACTTTAAATCGATATAGATCCTAAACGGTCCGTCGAATTGAAAAATGTTGAGAAAACTAAAAAATATTTTTTAGTTTTCAAATATTTTAAAATACCTATTCAACGATACCCCATTTGACACAGTTTATTGACTTTCGTTTTTTTAATTTTCACAATATGGCGTCCAGTAGTCGCCCATAGAAAAATGACAAGTACTAGAATGAGTACTAAAATAGCAAGAGAATACATCTCTTTGTCTCATTTTAATTATGAAATTTAAAAGGTGTTAGAAAAAGATGCACATAAACTCGAAATTACGTAATTTCGAAGGGTATCACAAACTAGCATTGAGCTATCAGAGGTGACATGAGATTGTCATGCCATAAGCAACATGCTAGTGTTACGTTATTTTTCTATGTACTCGCCATTAAATTTTCACTAACGTCGTGTCTTTAGTGACACTTGCCAGACTAAGAGGAATCGATTGACGTATGAATCATAAAAATCGGCCCAGGCGTTTGGTCTGTATAGTGCTTCAAAGGAACATACATACTACATAGGCTGATAAAAACATTACCACTCCTTTGCGTCGCGCAGTGGGGTAAAAAAAGAGTTCATAGCTTTTGTTTTTTTTTTATTTAAAATATTTCATGAATGATTTTTTGAAGGCAAACCTGTATGATTAAGGTTGTGTGAAGGTCGTTCTTTCACGTCTCTCCCCTATATCCGGAAGAGGGGATGACTTAGGTGTTACTTAGTTAGAAGTGCGTAGATTCAATTGATTTCCCATTGACTTAAAGTAGGTACTTAATTGTTAAAAAAGGTGCTTCTAGAATATTTTGCAGTGTAAACATTTGTAGACTCAGAAAACCACAACTTTTGCTTTACTATTGAATAGTAGGTTGGTAATTAAAGTAACTAGTATAGCTGATAACTGGTTTAGGGCACATACAACACAGCTTTGAACGCTGCAACATACTATCGGACGCGGCTAACGGACGCGACTATCAGTCGCGACTTATAGGTATCTAGATAATGAATGTCTACTGAGCCGTGCAAACTATCGGACATCAGTCGCGGACGTCACCTTGGGCTGATCTTGAGCGTTCGGACGTCCGAGCGAGATCTGGCGCGCCGGATGTTTTAAGACGTGCACACTGCTAAGTCGCGTCCGTCAGCCGCGTCCGATAGTTTGTTTTCAGCTTAAATATACCCAGTATTTTTACCGTTTGTTGATAGATTAACATCAAATGCGGACGGAGTGCGGGATCCAGATTAGACGCGAGACTAACCGGCGCGGCGGAGAGCCAGTCTCGAGTAACACTTCTCTGAAGAAGATGCGTTAATCTAAATCACCCTTAAATAAATGAATTAAAAACGAAATTCTCTCTTAAATAAATAAATTAAACACGTATTACTACTCTTGAGTAAGCTAGTCATAAGTTGACGTTTCCTTAATTATCACTACTAATAAAATGTCATCACCAGGCGAACAGGAATAGATACAGACTAGAAGCCTCCCAATTTTTTTTTTAAATATAGGGGATTTTGTAGCTTCCCAACAGTGAAAGAATTTTGTAAATCGGTTCAGTAGTTTCGGAGCTTATTCAATGCAAACAAATAAACAATCAAATTTTTCCTCTTTATAATATTGGTATAGATTACCTGAAAGCGCGTATTCAAGGGAATTATCTCAAACTGTCAGCTGCGTAGCCTCGGGTTAGACTTTTAATAAAGTGACTAGAAAGAAAGAAAAATAATAATCGGCTAAGTACGAGTAGGACCGTTCCGTACTGTATGGGAGCCCCCCTTAAATTTTATTTTTCTGTGAATATTTCAAGCATATCTGTTACCATTATTGATATCGAGCGGAAAACGGTTAAAAAATCAGGTTTGTTGTATGGGATATTGCTATAGCGGCAAGAGAAATACATCAGTGAAAATTTCAGCTTTCTAGCTTTAGCGGTTCATGAGATACAGCCTGGAGACAGATAGACAGACGGACAGCGGAGTCTTAGTAATAGGGTCCCGTTTTTACTCTTTGGTAACGTAACCCTAAAAAAGAAATACATCATCATTTTTGAGACAAAATTAACTGCAAATAAATTGTTTATTGAATCAGGCGTTACTTTGCGGAAGTTCATCTTCAAATTCTTGTTTTGAATAAATATTTAGTGTATTTCCGCTCTGTCGTAGTCATATAAGTTAAGGGTACTATTCAAAATCAAAATTAAATCACAAACAAAATTAGTAATTAATCATCAAACTGTATCATGGTTCGACTATGGTTAGGCTAAGGTTAGGTCAGGCTAGAAAAGTTAGGCTTAGGTATGTTTACAAAATATGAATGAACCTGAAACAAAATTTTAATTAATCCGTTTAAAATAAAAAAAAATAATTAAACCTGTAACAAAAATAGTGATTAGTGATCTGTTTAAAAAATGTATTAAACCTGAAAATAATATTTAATTAATATGTTAAAATTACAAATATAATTTATTTATAAAAAATGGTATAAAATAATTGAAAAAATACTTAGTCAATAAATACAATTGTTACAGGTTTAATTATTTTTTATTATTTTAAACGGATTAATTAAAATTTTATTTCAGGTTCATTCATATTTTGTAAACATACCTAAGCCTAACTTTTCTAGCCTGACCTAACCTTAGCCTAACCATAGTCGAACCATGATACAGTTTGATGATTAATTACTAATTTTGTTTGTGATTTAATTTTGATTTTGAATAGTACCCTTAACTTATATGACTACGACAGAGCGGAAATACACTAAATATTTATTCAAAACAAGAATTTGAAGATGAACTTCCGCAAAGTAACGCCTGATTCAATAAACTATCTTAAGACAGCAAGTACAGCTGAGCAGGCAAAGTTGTACATAAAGTTAACGAAGCTCCATAGATTGGCGGCCCAAAACGTTTGGTTTAATCAGCAATGTAAGCGACTCCAAGTTATACCAAAGTACATCAACAGAAGAACAAGTTCACATACTCACGCCAGTGATGTAGCAATGAAAAAAGCGAAGGAATGTTGGCTGAACGAAGAATGTAAATACTGGTTTTCAGTGAGAGATAGTCTGAAACTACACCTGAAAATATTACATTCAGAATTAAGCTATCATCTACACAACATAGAATTTGATGCCCTAGATGGCAAGGCAAGAGATTTGGCATCAAAATTAGCCCATGAAAAGTACATTGTACAATCCAGGAAGTTGGAACAATTAACAAGAATACAGAGACAACCCAATACAAATGCCAATACAGAGGTGGAACCAACGCACATTTTTTATCCGCGGGTCAAAAATATAAGTGATGTTCAGATACCCGACATAGAGATGGCACTACTAGAAAAGGGATTAAAATATAATTTCAAACCAGGAACCACGCAGACGACTTTACAACAGCTGGCAGTAGATACAGAAATAGCCTGTATTAGCGGAAAACAAGTCGTAGGAGTGAAACATCAAGTAGCAAACGAAATAAAGAAAAGTCTCAGATTACCGACGAATAGAAATCCAGAAATACAGCTGCAGTGATCCTTGCAGGACCGCTTAAATCAATACAATTTAATTTTGACAAAAGCGGATAAAGGCAGTACTATTGTAATTTTAGAACAACAAGAATACAAAGAAAAAGTGCACAATGTAATACATGGAGAAGATTTTGAACCATTACGTACCGACCCCACAAAGAAATACGCTCAAGAGTTAAAGAGGGCTATTGAAAACGTCGACTACATGTCACCACGTGCACTCAAGAATGTTGTGCCAATGAACCCACGCCCACCAATGCTGTACGGCTTGCCAAAACTACATAAGGAAGATATGCCGATAAGACCAGTGGTGTCATACATAGGTGCCCCGGCCTATGATTTAGCTAAGTACTTGAATGGATTATTGAAGGAAAGATCATCATTTAAGCCGAAATATGGATTAAAAAATACAAAGGAATTGATAGAAAAAATTAAAGATATACAGATCCCATCAAATGGGAAACTGATTTCATTGGATGTGGAAAGCTTATTTACAAATGTTCCGGGTGAAGAATCATTACAAATTTTGAATGAACATTTAGAGAAACGACATTAACATCCTGGAGAAAGAGAAGATATAATGACGTTAACAAGAATATGTATGGAACAGAACTACTTCCAGTTTGAGGGACAGTACTACACACAAAAAGAAGGTCTTGCAATGGGGTCACCATTGAGCCCATTAATGGCAGAGTACTTCATGGACAGGTTTGAGTGTACACATATGGTTAATAATCCTAATATCTTGTTTTATTACAGGTACGTGGATGATATTATATTGTGTTGGACTGGAACGCAGAGTCAACTGGACATATATATGGATAGAATCAACCATATACACCCAAAGATACGGTTCAAGACAGAAAAGGAGGATAACAAGTCAATGAATTTTCTAGACCTAACTATTACGAGAAAAGAGAACAAACTGGACTTCCAAATTTATCGCAACCCCACACACACAGATATAGCAATCCCAGAGTCTTCAAATCACCCCATACAGCACAAATTGGCTGGGTTTAGAAGCTATGTACATAGATTAATGACAGTCCCATTATCTCCAGAAGTCTACAACAAGGAACTTAACATAATATATCAAATAGCAGTGACAAATGGGTACAGCAAGAAAATGATAAACAATTTAGTCAGAGATAAGAATAGAAACATAGCAAGATCTATGTTATACTCCTGCCCACCTGTGAGAGTAAATAAATATGTGGGTAGTTTGACATATTTAGGGACTACGTCAGAAAAAATTGCAAA
Organism: Hypomecis atomaria; assembly: GCA_964007245.1. NCBI lineage: Eukaryota > Metazoa > Arthropoda > Insecta > Lepidoptera > Geometridae > Hypomecis > Hypomecis atomaria. The sequence continues at coordinate 22,130,496 of OZ023284.1, read as the reverse complement.
AATACTGCGGAGAAATGAGGTACATGTGGCATTTCGAACGAATCACAACATGAGACGAATGTGCAATGGGAGAGACTCCTTAGAAAAAAGCAAGAAATCGGGGGTATACAAGTTAACCTGCGACACATGTAACGCAGTTTATGTGGGACAAACTGGAAGGAGTTTTCAAACCCGCTACAAAGAACACTTAGCTGCATCTAGAAATAATCACCCAGAGAAGTCGAATTTTGCGAAACATTTATTAGAAACTGGACACGATTTGGATAATAACAACACTTTTGAAATTCTACATGTATGTGAAAAAGGTTTTCGCTTAAATGTTTTGGAGCATTTAGAAATAATGAAACAAGAAAACACACACAAAGAGTTGCTGAACGATCAAACTACCGTCACATCGCCTTTACTTCGGTGCTTCACGACGAGTATATAAGAAGCGCCGGCGCGGTGAGCCGTCATTCTTGCGAGTGAGCTCGAAGAGTCAACACGTCCTGAAGATGCCTCGTTTAGAGGCGAAACACGTGTCGAATAGAGTACAGTAAGAATAGGGGTGCTATTTATTGACTAAGTATTTTTTCAATTATTTTATACCATTTTTTATAAATAAATTATATTTGTAATTTTAACATATTAATTAAATATTATTTTCAGGTTTACTACATTTTTTAAACAGATCACTAATCACTATTTTTGTTACAGGTTTAATTATTTTTTATTATTTTAAACGGATTAATTAAAATTTTGTTTCAGGTTCATTCATATTTTGTAAACATACCTAAGCCTAACTTTTCTAGCTTGACCTAACCTTAGCCTAACCATAGTCGAACCATGATACAGTTTGATGATTAATTACTAATTTTGTTTGTGATTTAATTTTGATTTTGAATAGTACCCTTAACTTATATGACTACGACAGAGCGGAAATACACTAAATATTTATTCAAAACAAGAATTTGAAAATAAATTGTCATTACCAGGAGAACAGGAATAGATACGCTTACCTGCTGAAAGCGCGTATTTACGGGAATTATCTCAAACTGTCAGCTGTGCAGCCTCGGGTGAGGCTTTAATAAAGCGATTAGCAACCTGAATGCTGCTTAAGACTCACTCGTATTATGGCTCCGTTTTGGAGTAAGCAACTTTAGCCACCTATGATTGCATGGCTTAAGATATTATGGCAAACGGGAGGGGAGGAAAATGTTAAATTTAGACAATTGTTAGTATCAATTGTTACTTTTGTTAAACTTGTAAAGTATTAACTGAGTGTTGTGTAAGTTTTTTTTTTTTCATTTAAACGCCAACCTTAATTTTTGGTTGGATTACATTAATATGGAAAAAAATGCCAAGTCGATGTTAGATTATATAATTTATAGTTCGGCCGTTCAGAGAATGCGTTCCTGACACGTCATCTTGAAAAAATGTTTTTGGCCGATATCTCGGAAACTATGTACTTAAGAGCAAAAAACATTAAGATCATTATTGTAGAAAATAAAATTTCGCATCTTATGTTTCCAGTAAACTTTTTTGTAAATTTACCGTTTACGATTTATGGCCCATTTAATGAAATTTAATTAAATAGACCTTAAAACATTAAATGGTCCATAAATCGTAAACGGTAAGTTTACAAAAAAGTTTACTGGAAACAAAAGATGCGAAATTTTATTTTCTACAATAATGATCTCAATGTTTTTTGCCCCTAAGTACATAGTTTCCAAGATATCGGCCAAAAACATTTTTTTCAAGATGACGTGTCAGGAACGCATTCTCTGAACGGCCGAACTATAACATTCAGTTGCGATAGGAACAAACTAATCATTGGATAATTATGATCACTCACCGTGGATGAGTTATTGTGCGTAGAAATAGCCCTATCAATAACATAAACCTTTTAATGGTTCTTAGTTTTATCCGCAGAGATTATCAATTTTGCATTCTGCAGGCTCAGTCCAAATAAAAAAAAACAAGACGGAACGTCGTGAACAGACAAGTGAAGAAGAACCGTTGACTGACGAGCCAAGGCATAGTTTCTTTGTATGTGTATGTACATGTGTGTGTTGTGTCTGTACACGGCAAGGCATAGTTTTTCCGGCCTCACTTATTTGTTCAAAACATTCTGTCTTGTTTTTTTTTATTTGGTCTGAGCCTGTCGGTAGAGCTCTCAAGATCCAAAGTTTTATAAATGTAAATCATATACCTAGTCTTAGAATGGAATTATTCCAGTCTGTCCCCTGGGGGACAGAACGGAAGAGAAATTCTTGTCTGATCCCCGGTTGATCATCGAGGGACAGACCGGCATCCACTCCTTATCACTTCTACCTTTCATTCCTTATCAGTTTCATTATACACTTTCATTCGTTTCAAATGTCGCTTTCTCATTTACATTACATAAAACACTAGTGATTAAGATTTATCATCATTTTAGTAATAATAATTTTTATAATGTGTCTGACATAATTTTATGAATAAGCGTCTTTAAATCATGACCATAGAGTTGAGACTGCCACATTTTATTAGAATTGTTGCTACATATTTTATTAACAAATACTCGTAATTATACATTCTGTGCATTAAAAATCAATCAAACGCTTTGGTTTAAATGCTTTTAAATGCCTTGGTGGCTAGCTGGACATTTGTACAACCTTTAAAATACTTATAAGGCTTACAAGAGTGAATTGATTATATTCACTTCCAATTTGTCTAAGTGTGAATCAACTAACAACAGAAAACATCCGGTCGCAATCCTACTCACTGCGCAAACTTTGTCTCTCGTCTAATATGCGTCCATCCTTACCTAACCCATACGCCACAGACCTAAAAATAGATAAACCACTTTGATGTAGGTTGATTGAAACGCGAGCTCGTCTATAAATCAAAAGGAACGGGCGACCGACGGTGTGGAATCGCCGCGTCAGGCAGATTGCGGATTTCAGGAGGGCTTGAGTCGGGTTGGAGTGTTGACAACACTGCGTCGGTCGGCGACGTTTAGTTTGTCAGGCAGTTGTAATTATCGCAAAAAACGAGATTTTATAAAATGATTTTATAGAATTGTTTGAAATTGGTTTTAATCACGCTTTTATTAGGTCGACGTGTATGTAACTAACATGTAATGGAATCTAAGGTAAGGTAATCTAATTTAACCATCTTCCAAGGGTCGTAGCGTAATGAAAATTGGCAGCTGTATGTAGTTCTGATGACAATACAATAATATGGTACTGTCGAACTGATCTGATGATGGAGCCGGAAGATATGAACTGGAATTTATTTATTTTTTAACTAGTTTAAAAATATCGCAATGTTATCAGCAATTTTATTTTGTTTAGCAGTATTTAAAAACGTTTGTTCTTATTTACAGAAAAGAGGTAGACAGTTGAGTCCAGCAAAACTGTGATTATGGCCAAAGAGTACTAACTACATAATTATTTTTCGCAAAAAATGGTATGACCGACTTCAACCATGTACAGAATTCGCGAGTAATATAGTTCGCACGTATCGATTTAGCAATTTTTTCATTTTTTTATTTATCGAATAAATATTTAAATAAGACGAACTTCAAAGTATACCCTTTCCAATAAAAGGAATTATCGAAATCGTACCACTATGTAAAAAAATATGCGTAAAAATATATTTAATTTAAATACGTGTCGACTTGAGTACCTACCTCCTCCGTTTTGTCGTCGGTTAAAAACTGAATCACATTGATATGAACACATGTTTAACAATAAAAAAATAATTAGTTTTCGCAAAAAATCGCAACACCGACTTCCACCGTGTATAGAATTCAAATGATTTGCACGAATCGATGTGACATTCATGTACATTTTAGTTGATATATCAAAAACGGCTCAGCCGATTTCGATAAAATTTAAATGGGACCACCTCGGAAGTATACTCTTTTGAATTTATAAATATTTTTTTAAATCGGTTCACAATTGGCGATAATATCGATGAACATACACAAATGAAATACATACAGACGAACATAGTACCTCTACCTTTTTGGAAGTCGGTAATAAAATGATTTGGTATATATAGGCTCTGCATTTACTTGAATTTTATTCCTATATTAGTAGCAAAAAACAAATCTATTAGCCAGCCATGTTTTTCAGGATATCGATAAAGGACAAAATGGAAAGTTTCCTCGCCTATTATCACCCATTTTCCGAGCATCACCCTCTAAGCGCAATCCTCTATAACAATAAAATATTACGATTTTTTTTGCATGTCCTTGCAATAAAGCGTCAAAGACCTCCATTTCAGGGCGATTTCTTGTGTGGAACTATTGAACGGAAGGGCACACTTTGTCAACAGAAAAATTATGGGCTTGAATGTTGGCGCAGATGAGAACCTACACGAGGAAACTTGAGTTACTTTTTGCCCGACTTCCAAGGAAAGGTTTTGTTTTCACGCTTATATTACTATGTCTGTTTGCAAATTGCTTTATATCCACATATTATGTTCCGAACAGCTGGATGAATTTTTACCTGACTGCCAAAAAAGGGGTATTTTTTTTGCGCATATTGGTATTGCATGTTTTTGTATTTTTTTTAATTTTTACGTATATTCCAAAAAGCTTTATTGTAGTGGTATTGAAAAAATATACAAAATAATGGATTTTCGATGCCAGATTGTAAGTAGTTCAACCTATCGATTAGAAATAAAAATAAAAGTAGTGTTAGCTATGCTAACTATGCTGTGTAGCTGTGGGCGTCCGAAAGAGCGGTGTGCCAGGTTGCCGTGGGCGAGCTATGCTGGCCATGCGGTGTAGCTGACGAGGCAGCCTGGACGAGCGGGGCGCGGCGCGACGGGAAGAGCCATCGAGAGAGACCTCGTGACGACACGCACGGCGACAGACGTGCCCTAGTGCCTAAACTGTAACTGTAACTGTAAAAGTAGATTACAAATATATACATAGCAGGTATGTCATGTTTTTAAGTTTAATACGGAACAATTGTAACCATTTTAATTATTTTTAGCGCGTTGCTTAACTGATTTTTTGCAGTTTTTTTTTTCAAAATTAAGGCACCTACTAGATAATTTTTCATTTAAAAAATTATAACTCTGAACGTAAGGCTAGCCAACCTGCCTATACGAACTAAAAACATCTACATTACAGCTATTACTTGAAAACTATTAAATTGTTCTATTTTGGAAAAAGTTGGTTCAAATTTGCGCCAAGATTTTCTCCTAAAACTCGAAGTCGGGAAATAATTGTGAGCAAGCAGCGAACCTTGAAAACTAAGCCGAGGCATTACGCACAAATCCCGAAATTTCCCGTTTCGATTGTTCAAAAATGGCGTATAATGTACTTGGTAGAGTCACTAAAATGATTGTACTGTACCAGCCTTTTTAATAGTCCACTGCAGGACGTAGGCTTACCCACAAGTGGGGTGAATATGATTAATGCTACGTATGTTGTTAAATACAAGCTTTTGTAATGTAATTCAAGGTGACATATAACCAATAAAAATGATTATGATTAATATTAAGCGATACGGTGGTAGAGCAAAAATAGTAGAAAATAATGTTACCTACATCAACTTATATACAAAATTATAATTATTACTTACCTAATTTTCAAATATCTATCGGTTAAAACGTAACATAAATATATAAATCATTACAATAGGTAAGCATCTCTAATCTTAGTTCAAAACCTCGCCTCCACAAGTTGTGCAACTGCATTGTTCCTGTTCAAAGCAAGTTTATTATTAAAATGTTATTAGGAAGTCAACAAGATTTGCCTATAGCTTCAGTTATGGTATCTACACAGTATTGCGACTTGGTCCTGTCCTTGAAATAAATACCAACAGCCCCGCGTGGCCACGCAGTACGTAACACGCGCTAGGCCTGCCCTCCTGGAACCCTATGAAACAAGGTTCATATGTACACCTCTGAATAGTACTAGATTTAAGCTCTAATTTGTATTTTTTATGTATAAAATAGGCCCAATTATGAAAGCACCATTGTAATTATAATAGCTAATTAGACTATTTCTGTTTCTTTTTCAATTTAGGCATTCGATAGAGAGAAAACTTTTTACGTTGCTATTAAATTTATGATAGCGCCTTCATAATTGGGCCTACTGTATGCATAAATAGATAAATAAAGAATAAAGGTAAATCGCACGCTTACTGATCACAAACGGATTATTCCCGTCTGTCCCCAGGGGGACAGAATGGAAGAAAAAAATTCTTGTCTGTCCCCCGGTTGATCATCGGGGGACAGACCGACATTATTTCACTTCTCAACAGTAGAGTCTGTCCCCCGACAAAATGAATTATTATTTTTCCTATTATTTTCTTTAACCACACGTTCGTTCGTCACTACGGCGCGCCCCTACAACTATTGTTTACCGAACTCCGAAGCGCGTAGGTATGATTCGCGTTCCAACCGTTTGTAGAGACGGAATACTGCATAGATACCATTACCGTGCTTTAGCTAACGCGTCGGCAGCTTATGAATATTGCCTTGTTTTAAACAAGCTCACAGTTTCGCTAGTATATTAACGAGCTAGCACTCAGCAACTTCCAACTAAAAGTTGCGGCAGGTTTTGCTTTATATTAGGAATTATAAGTCTTTTTTTTATTTTTCCGGTATAGTATGCTTGTTTTATTATTTTCGAGTCCTTAGTTTTAAAGAAGAGTAAATTTCAACGTAAGTAGTGTCCAAATGGTTCTTTGGTCGTTTCGCACCACGTGTGGTTCGGAACGCGGTGTACCTAAATCACCCACGCCTTTGTTTTAAATGGTAATAGTATCAACGTAAAATTTATATTTAAATACAAGTTTTTGAGATCCTGGATATCATGTAGCAGCAGAGTGCTAGCCAATACAAGTAAAACGAGCCCAAACACGATGGGTCTATCTCGTTTAGTACAGGAGTTCCTACGGTTCACTTTCCGACTCCATCATCAAATCAGCTCCATGGTACCATATTATTGCATTGTGACGCGATATACATTTTTGCAAAATTTATCTCTCAATCAATGGGAAACCGGAAAGTTAGTCAAATTTAACTGCAAGATTCCACCCGAACTTACATATAGGTTCATCCATTGCAAGTTAAATAAAACCTTGCAAAAAAAGAGCTACATACCTACATTGTTATAATCATGACGATTATGATAAAAAACATTTCTGTCAACCAAAATACCTACTTTAATAAATAATAAATACTTTAAATTTTCAAACCAATTATGAAAAAGTAATTACAACCCCGTTATTCGATATACATTTTACAATCCAAAGTCGCAAACAGTTTCCCGTTGAACAAATGCAATTCCAAGCTACAAGAGCAGATAATATGGTTACCGGAATTAGAACAGCAGTTCCCGTTGAATTACACTAAATAAAACTCTAAAGAGTGACACTTAGCTCCGACTACTACAGATAATACACTTAGGAACCCACTTCTATTCTTTCAGTGAGGTCTTTTATAATATAAAATAAGTTTCTAATAGATACTTGGAGGCTAATTTCAAGGAAACATTATAAGGAGCATAAAAAAAGAAGCATACTAACATCTTGGGACGGCAGATGGCCCAAGCCCTAATGCCGATTACATCCTTCGTGACCCTAGAGTTGGTCGTGGCCAACAACAAAAAATAATTGCTAAATAATTATATAATCAGTAAGTACCTACACGCATGCGAAGCCGCGGGTTCAGCTAGTGTTTATAAATTAGTAAATATATATTTTCCTTTGTGACGATTAAGATCATAGGAATGCAGTAGATGTAAGCCATTTTTAACTTGTTCTAAATCAATAAAAAAGCTACATGCAGTGATATTTAAGAACAGTTCAACTGACTAAAATACTACAACTTATTTTTAAATCTTGAAAACATAATGTTTTAAATTTTTAAACCAATAATGAAAAAGTAATTACAACCCCGTAATTCAATAAAAAAATTACAATCCAAAGTCGCAAACAGTTTCCCGTTGAACAAATGCAATTCCAAGCTACAAGAGCAGATAATCTGGTTACTGGGATTAGAACTGCAGTTCCCGTTGAATTGCACTAAATGAAACTCTGAGGAGTGACGCTCGGGGACTTGCTTCTATTCAAGAGTACTTTGAATACTTACATGATTGTATCTATGTTCACTTGTTCAGTGCTTGAATGAAACGTGTTAGTAAGAAATGTGCGCTAGCGTGACGGGATAAGTGAACTGCATTTGCGTCGCTCGTTACCGCTAAAGTCGTAGATAAAGAATTTAACGTTGAAGATGTTTTGCTAAGTGAGTTTGGCAAATTCCAAGTCGTGGTGTTTTAATGGGGTTTTACATAAGTTATTTACACGTTCCAATTGTACATAGCTTAGTACAAACATCATTGTTTGTAGAAAGTGAAGTGCTGTATACTCGTAGTAGTTTTTTTTTTCGTATTGATTTGCGTTTGACTACACACTGCCTGATGTTAAGCATATATGCGGTCTAGGATGCCGAAGTTGTCTGCCGAAACCTATTAGGGAAGTTTTTCAGCTACTAATCATTTGCGTGTAAACGTTATTAATCTATAGATTGGCTTTATTTTATAAAAATCACAGAATAAAATGAACTTGAATAACTTTTATATTCCAGAGTACTTTGTTTCTTCTCGTCAGTAAGCGTTTCATTTTAAGTGCGTCATTTAATAAATATAGTGTCTCAGTGTTTATTTTCATACTCCTCCGAAAAGGTTTAATTCATTTTTATTATGAGTCTCGTAGGCTGTTCAGAACCCTAACTCTATATTTATATGATTTCTACCGGATGAGCTATAATATGAAAATAACATATAAAAGCGGTAATATACAAAATTATACCTACTTAAACGATATAAACATTGTATAAATTGGAAGAAAACCACTGTTACAACTAAAGGCCTTCCTACAAAACATAAAACATCCAACACTCCTAACAAAAAGTGTCTTACAGAGCCAAACTATTTCAAGATTTGTTCAACTAAATGCTATAGCCAATAAAATCCTCCTAAACCCTTATAACGCACTTGGAGCAAACAGGCCTATATAAAACTGAGCAGGATCCGCTCGAGAAGGCTCGACCTAAACCAATAGCTCTAAAATCATTCACTTACGTAGTCAGTGACGGGACCCCTTTTGTAAGAATTCTGGAAGAGATCTCACCAATTTTAATCGGAAATTATATTGAGATAGTTTTAAGATCATTCATTTGCGTCGTCAGTGAAGGAACTTAAATATAATTTGACTTGTAAATTGCCATTTTATCAATAAATAACTTATGACTTACAACTTATGACTTATAAACTCCTTTTTTAAGGAAGATATCTCAGATCAGCAAATTTGCAAGTTGAAGTGGCAATGGGCAGGGCACATAGCGCGGAGGACTTATGCCCGACGGTGTCGAAAAGTTCTCGAGTGGAGACCACACACCGGAATGCGCAGCGTAGGACGTCCACCCACAAGGTGGACGGATGACCTCAAGACCGCAGGATCGCGCTGGATGCTTGCCGCTACCAACAGGTCTTATTGTAGATCTATAGGGGAGGCCTATGTCCAGCAGTGGACGTCATTTGGCTTATGGATAGAAAAGATATTGCCAATTTTAATTGCAACTTCTTTGGGGAAATGTCTTGGGATGAGTTGTTTTGGAAATGATTATTGCTCTAAATTAATGATTGGTCTTGCTACGCTTAACTGGATACCAACCGTGGTATCCAGTTAAGCGTCCACGGAGGTGTTGTTTTCAGATACCGATCTGAAAACAACACCTCCGTGAATGCGGCAACTCAATATTGAATTGCGTGTTTGAAGTCTTGTGACACCTGTCAATTTTTTAAAACATTCGGTACGTTAACGTCACTGAAATACCGGAGGGATAATGTGGTCGATCGAGAAATGAAAGAAAGAGATGCATTGATTTAATATGGCATGACTAGAAAACTCCATAAAAAATGTCTCGATTCAGTGGCTAGTTGCAGTGTTTTTGTCCCAATAGTATCGAATTCTTGTCAAATTCCAATACATTCCAAAACAAATTATACAATACATATCTCTGTGGTGCATTTGACAGTCGACAACTAGTGATAGTGATTATCGATACATTTTTGCACAGAGATACCAAAGGGATAATGTACTCGATCGAGAAAAGAAAGAAAGAGATGCAATGATTAAAGATGTTATAAGTTAGAAAGAGACATGAGAAATATCTCGATTGAGTGGCTAGTTGCCGTGTTTTTCAATCAGTAGTGTCAAATTCCAGTACATATTTGACAGTTTTGACAGCTCTGAGCCAGATTTTCCATACATTTGTGTGTATGAGGATTGCCTCAAGCGACAACAGCGCCATCTCTCTTGTTGTAATAGCTCTGTGGTTCACGTCATACACAGCCTTCAACGTGACTGACCCGGTAAACCAAATCTGGAAGTTCTGGCACACTGTAAATTTCCGCATTTCCCAAGTATGACGGCGCTATCTAGTCGAGCATAGAAAGGCCAATCATAAATCTAAGATTATAGCTTATCATTTTAAATTGCGGTAAAACCAATCGTTCTAAAATTATTCACTTACCTAGTCAGTGACGGTTTTATAAGGATGCGCTTGGATGCGATGCGTTTTATAAGGATTATAAGGAAGAGATGTCGCCAATTTTTAATCGCAAATTCGTTAGGGAAAATGAAATCTTACTAGCCGTCTCCTTTTTTTGTTTTATTTTATTTTAAAATTACATTGAATACAAACGGCTTTCTAACAAACACAGTAAGAGATTAAATGACAATACGTAAGCTAAACAGTTCTCACACATACCATTTCTACTATATTCAAAATATTTAGGTATTTTTCTTTTCACATGGCTCGATCAACTAGAAGAGCCTCAAAATATTTCCTTAAAACTCGCCTGTTATTTGCCATCCGTAACCTATAAAGCAGCCGAGCGACCCACTCCTAATCCGGACATAAAATTGGCGAAGAAAAAAACGCAATCGAACTTCCGGCCTGGCCGTAACTCCGCTCTGTCACTTACAAGGGGCTTATACGAATAGTGGGGGAGCACGGACGGTGTCGGTTTTGATGAATATGCACTTTTCTATCGATTGGATATGGGAATGAAGTCCGGAGATACAAAAAGGAAAACTTTGGAGCTAGGGAATCTAGGTAGTGACATAAACTAGCAGGTAACTTTGGTTTCATGTATTGTTTAACTAGGTTTATTGTGTAGCTCAAGATAGCCCAACGTGCTATGGAGAAGGCTATGCCGTGTCTCTCTGCGAGATCGAATCAAAAATGAGGAGATCCGCAGCAATCTAAATTTACCGACGTAGCCCACCGGAGTAGTCTATACCAATATTATAAAGAGGAAAGATTTGATTGTTTGTTTGTTTGTTTGTTTGTTTACATTGAATAGGCTCCGAAACTACTGAACCGATTTGAAAAATTCTTTGACTGTTGGGAAGCTACACAATCCCCGGATGTTATAGGCTATATTACAGTTTCAAAAAAATTTGGGATCCTTGCTAAAACTCCAATAAAGTAACTCAAGGTGTAAAAAAAATACCTTATAATTTAATAATATGTAATCTGAATATGTAAAAAGTATTTAATATTTAACTGTCATAGTCTATTGGTTATTGTTACCCTAGCAACCAAAAATAAGTATGTCACTTCTGTCAAATGTTTGAAATATAAACAGCTAACAGTTTACAGCTTTAAACCTTAGATTATGCTTTAAACACATTGAATTATAAACATTGCTTAGACACATATTCAGCTTTATTTAATTTAACTGTGTAGCTACAGGCCCGTTTCCGTCGTCATAATTCCTGTTCAACAGTTAGCAAATCTTTTATGAGGTACAAAGGCAATTTACTTATATTTTCTACCATTTTAAAATGCTCAGAAGATCAAGATCTCAACTTTCTAGACATAGTTCCCAGGCAAGGCGACGGCATCAAAAATACGTCGTAATGAAGAATCTTCATCGGAAACTGAAAATCGTCTTGAAAGCCGGAGAGAATACGCGTCACAATTGCGTGCCAGAGAGTCGATTATCGAGCGTTCCCAGAGGCTTGCCGAACAACATTAGAGAACCTCCCAAGTCCGCGCGCGAGAGTCGAGTACAGAGCGTTCGTAGCGGCTTGAAGAGCAAAATAATAGAAATATTCTAACTCGCACTACGGAATGAATCGAACTCTGAGCATTCCCAACGCCTACGAGATCAGAGAGAAAGACAGAATACGTTAACAACTAGAGTTCGAACTCAAATTTTAGCTCACAGTAGCAGATCAGCATTCAGATACGATCCACAAATAGATTATGCTCAACAGCCTTCCGTCCAAATTGGAACCATGAATAAGATTTGCCATGAATAAGTTAGTCTCCCCAATATTGAAGAGCCGCCACAACCAATAAAAAATCTTTTGACAAGTAATCATTCACTAGCCGGACATTTTTTAACCAACATACGAAAGTACAATATTATAGTGTCTTCCAGATGACTTCGTTTGGCGCGAAATAAATCTATACCAATATTAAAAAGAGGAAAGATTTGATCGTTTGTTTGTTTGCATCGAATAGGCTCCGAAACTACTGAACAGATTTGATAAATTCTTTCACTGTTGGAAAGCTACGTTATCCTTGGATGCCAAAAGCTAAAATAATTAAGAGATACTAAAACTCCCATGTAACCCAAGGTGTACAAAAATTACCTAAAATATTATTTACATCGCGTGCGCTGCGAAAACTATTGATGATACAATAAAATAATGTACTACGACTTTGTAGAGCTTATCATTATTTACAAAAAGTTTCCCGAGAGAGTATGTCTATCTATTATAGTTAAGCCACAATAAGTGTTTATTTGAAAATTTTAATTGAAATGCCGCCGCAAGAAAAGGCTCTTTATATCATGGTATAATATTATGAAAACCTTTTTCAAAACAAACTACTTTATATTCAGGAATAATTCAGGACTTTATATAACTTTTTAAGTTGTTCAATTCAGACATTTCATTCGAAAGATATCATGAGTTTAAAAATGTAAGTATTAGAAAAAAATCGCGTGGTCGCCGCTCACCCCGCTCGGCTAGCTAGGCATCACCATATTTTATCTCCGCCATTCCTGTAGGTACCTGTACCTATACCAGCCTTTCTTAATAGTCCACTGCAGGACATAGACCTACCCACGAAGGGTAATTGAGCCGTATCCACCACGCTGGTCCAGTGCAGGTTGGCGAATTCATATAGGGCATATGGGCATCGAATGTAAATGTAGCGTCTAAAGTGTTTTAAAAAAAAGACTTTCCTTTTACTGCTTAGAATTTTGACGAAAGTATAAAGAAGTAATATGAAATAGACATGAAACCGCGACCGCGTTGTAATCTATTGAGTAGCGAGAGAGTCTACCTACGGTTGGGCCATATCCACCACGCTGGCCCAGTGCGGGTTGGTGGATTCCTATAATAATACGTAATCCAGTTCTTTCTACGGACGTAGGTATGCAGGTTGCCACACGATATTTTCATTCACGGAAAAGCCAGTGATGTGAAATTCCGTACCTAAGTTCCAAAGAAACTCATTGATACGGGATCGGGATTTGCACCTACCAACTCACGATTTTAAGATAGGTGTTACTACCACTAGACCACCACGGCTATATACCTCCTCTATCTACAGATTTGGAAAAGCTAACTTAGGCAACCGACATACAGACGATTCATAATTTCTGTTATAGTGATAGTGAGTGGAGTGAGTGTCCTGACACATAGTACGTAAAACGAACGATCGATGGGCCTTTAAAGTTCTCGAATGTAGACAATGTATTGGCAAGTGTAGAGAAGGTCTTCACGTGAATCTAAGATCTGGTCGAGACCATCGGAACACGTTGGATGCCAGCGCTACCATTGGTTCCATCACAGTTTTTTGGGTTAGCAAGTTGAAGAGGACTTAGGTAGGGCACACAATTCGTAGAAGTAGAACTGATAGACAATATTGTACAAAGTACTCGAATGAAGAAAAGATCAAAAAAAGTGTATATTAGAACGTCAACTAACTTACGTTGATAGAATCTAGACGGACTGCGGGCTGCGGGTCTCTTATATTATAACCGTTTAAAAACTCTGAAGCCAGGGATAGCCACCCGACCCATATGAAATTACTTTTATTTAGATAGGCAAAAACTATCTTTACTTTATGTAAATAGTCGAACAGATTAAGACTACGATTCGATCGATTCTACTGCAAAATTGATTCATTATTGACGGAATGATCGCGTAACATACATACAAAATGAAACACACAGTCGAATTGCGAACCTAACTTTTTGGTGGATACATGGATGGACGCTGGATGCAAAATTCTTGCGATGGTTTTATTCGGTGTTATTCAAGATCTAAAAAGTGAGCCCTATATTAAGCAGTGGGTGTTCAATGGAACAAAATATTTGCTTATATGAGACTGTAATATGAAAATGCGCTAAAATAACTGTGTTCATGTGAGTGACATATCTACATTACGTGGTAGGTAAATAGGCACAATACTCAGAAAATCTGTCTTCTTTAACCAATCGTACCCGGGCGAAGCCGGGGCGGGCCAGCTAGTTGTTTATATAACTCATCGTAGTGAACCAGTACGAATCATACAATGCGCGCGGCTATACTGTTCGCTATCGAAACGCCTTCATTTAACTTGCAATGGATGTACCTATGTAGGTTTGTATGTAAGTTCGGGAGGAATCTTGCAAGTTAAATTTGACCAACTTCCCGGCTTCCGATTGAGCTAAAATTTTGTACGCAAATGTATATCGCATGACAAAGCAATAATATGGTACCGTGGAGCTGATCTGATGATGGAGTTGGAAAGTGACCATAGCAACTCCTGTACTAAACAAGATAGAACCGTCGAGTTTGGGCTCGTTTTACTTGTCTTGTCTAGCACTCTGCTGCTACATGATATCCAGATCTCAAAAGCTTGTATTCCAAATGTTTTAATTTTATTATAATTTATTTATAATGTGCCCCAAGTTTAGTAAATATAGCATATCATAACATTTAGTATGTCATCTTTTTTTATTTTATTTCGTATAGGTTTGCGTTTGACTACACACTGCCTGATGTTAAGCAGATATGCGGTCTAGGATGTCACACGCTTACCTAGAAGATACCTATTTACTCGGGATTTGAAGACACCTACATCATCTTTTATGATCCAGCTATAATTGCTTTAACCCAAACATCATCAGATAAGCATAGTGAGATCACAAGTTTAATATTTAAACCGTGTTCGCGGTTCTCACGTCGCTGGTAACTGAAATTTTATTCATTACTTTCGCGAAACATTTGAAAGTCGTAAACGCGGGAATTAGTAGTCCATTTGAGTTGGTTCGCGATTGAGTCTGTTCCTTGTGGCTACGAATGGTTATCGGGTTTCGAGACGACTTTTAGTGTTTAATTCTTCTTTCTAACTGAATTCTTGATAATTATTTTTCGCACAAAATGGCAAAACCGCCATCCATCGTGTGCAAAATTCGAATATTTTGCTTGAATTGTTTACATTATTGTTGATTATTCAAAAACGGCTCAGCGGATTTCTGTAAAATTTAAATGGGACCACCTCGGGAGTATACCCTTTCGAACTTAAAAAGAACTTTTCGATTCGGTTCACAATTAGCAGAATTATCGATGAACATACAAAAATACATACAGACGAACATAGAACCTCCTCCTTTTTGGAAGTCGGTTAAAAATAAATAGGTTCTCGATTCGTTTGTCTATTTGTTACTATGATCCGCAATTTTTCATCCTTCTTAATTTGATTACTCAGGTTAGTACCAAAGTTAACTTTAAACTTGTTGTAATTTTATCACAACATAGCGGAACTACGCTAAATAATCGGCCAAGTACGAGTAGGACTCGCGCACGAAGGGTTCCGTACTGTATTGGAGCCCCCTTAAATATTTATTGTATTTCAATTTAATTTTATATTACTGAATTGAATGTACAACTAAATATTATGTGAATATTTCAAGTATCTAAGTACCTGTTACCATTATTAATATCGAGCAAAAAACGGTTAAAAATCAGGTTTGTTGTATGGGAGCCCCCCTTAAATATTTATTTTATTCTGTTTTTGTTGTTATAGCGGTAACAGAAATACATAATCTTTCTAGCTATAACGGTTCCTGAGATACAGCCTGGTAACAGACATACAAACGGACAGCGGAGTCTTAGTAATAGGGTCCCGTTTTTACACTTTGGGTACGGAACCCTAAAACGAAAACAAAGATTTTAAATAAGTTCGTATAGGACGGGTGGCTTACCCTGGTGTAGGAATATTTAAGCCACCTGAAAGGCATGGCTCAGGGGGACAAGCAGGCCCCGGAATTTAACCTGTCATCCGAGCGACGGCAGCGCTCAGCCGTAATTGCCACCCGTGGTGACGTATCCGTAGACTGACCGCAAAAAATGTTGCTAACTTAGGTGATCGCTAAGAAACACCTAGTCTGTTCATTTTTTTTTAACGGAAATAAGTCCGCGTTTGACCACCTACTCGCCTGATGGTAAGCGACGTTGTGGTCGAAGATGAAGCACGCAGACCTAGAAGATACCTATTCACTCTGACCTTGAAAAGTCTTTGAATTTTGTTTTGAATTTCCTGTAAAACACCCCAAGCTTTCTCCGAAAGGTTATAGTGAGAAACATACATCAATAAAATTTCAAAACAGGTCATAAATTTCAAAATTCGTCAAACATGACGAAGTGGAGACATTTTTCAAGAACGTAACATAATCCTTACATAGTATAAAATAAAGTCGCTATTTTTGTCTGTTTGTTTGTCTGTATGCTTAAATCTTTAAAACTAGGCAACGGATTTTGATGCGGTTTTTTTTAATGGATAGAGTGATTCAAGAGGAAGGTGTATATGTATAATACACCTGTGCGAAGCCGGGGCGGGTCGTCTAGTATCAAAATATTTTCATATTGCCACTTTCGACATGAAATCTTATTTTCCTCATAAGAAATATCGGGACAGAAAAATCAGTTGTCCAACTTGAAATTGTATAGATTTTTTTCGAATAGGTTTGCATTTGACTACACACTGCCTGATGTTAAGCAGATATGCGGTCTAAGATGTAACACGCTTACCTTGAAAGTAATAATAGGTGAAAGTAGCTCTAAGCCATCAGACCAAAATACATGTTGTTGTTTTTTAAAGTGCTTTCGAGGTGTATAAAACCTCGAAAGTACTTTAAAAAAATCTCAAGCTCATAATTATGAATAATTATCACTATGAAATTAAAACTGTGCAATCGTAAAAACACTCTTCCTTATAAAAAGTACATAACTCTCAACAAAATGTACTTATTGAGTAGGTATCTTGCTGATTTTGTTTTCTAGATTATGCAGTTAGTCTTATAGTACTTACAACTTGTTATTGCATAATTATGCACTTTTGAAAATAATCTACACCCTGCGAAGAAAACAACTAAACTTTTTAGGGTTCCGTACCCAAAGGGTAAAAACGGGACCCTATTACTAAGACTCCGATGGCCGTCTGTCTGTCACCAGGCTGAATCTCATGAACCGTGATAGCTAGACTGCTGAAATTTTCACAGATGATGTATTTCTGATGCTGCTGTAACAACAAATACTAAAAACAGAATAAAATTAATATTTAAGAGGGGCTCCCGTACAACAAACGTGATTTGAGTGGTTTTTTTGCTCGCTATTAATAACGGCAAGAGGAATGTGGCTCCCATACGGTACGGATTTCTTCGTGCTCGAGTTCGACTCGCACTTGGACGATTTTTATGTACAATTATCGTACGTATTGGATACTCGTAATTTCCGACTTTAAAAAAAGAGGTTCTCAATTTGCCAACTAAGATTTTAATGATTATATAAAATATATTTTATTGATTGGTAGATCATGCTTCCGAGGAGGTCCCATTTAAATTTTATCAAAATCGACTGCGTTGTTTTTGAAAAATCAAAAATAATGTCAAAAATTGATTGATCCGCGCGAACTTTTAGAATTCTATACAAAGTTGAAGTCAGTAATGCCTTTTTAAACGACTTCCAAAAAGGAGGAGGTTCTATGTTCGTCTGTAAGTATTGTTTGGTGTATGTTCATTGATAATTTCGCCAATTTTAAACCGAATTGAAAAAATCTTTTTTAGTTTGGAAGGGTTACTCCCGAGGTCCTCCCGTTTAAATTATACAGAAATAGGCTAAGCCGTTTTTAAAAATCGACATTTAAGTAAATTGTTTACACTAATGTCGATTTTTCAAAAACGAGCGAAATGTTCGAATTTTTTACACGATGAAAGGCGGTTTTACCATTTTTTGCGAAAAATAATTATTAACGAAAAATGATTCTGAACTTGTTATTCTGTAAAATTTGCACTGTGTCCTTAAATGCCGGTATGAGGTGGATATTATAACCATAACCGGGCTACCTCTCCCACGTGTAGCGAAATACGCTCAGGATGAGGGTATTTTCAAAAATGATCCCGGAATTTCGTTTATCGGCTAACAGGTGAGATTGCCCTTTTCCGGGGAAATAGCATTGGTCGGTATCTATTACTAAAATTACACTGTGTACTTCCTATGGGACATGGAGGGGACTTGTGTTCACACTCTATAATAGTACTTACTCTTTTAACACGAGATTGTTCAGTATACAAGGTTAAGTTGTTAGTTTTGATGTACAGAATAAGCCCCTAAAAGGATGCTAATTGATTAGAAATAACCCTGTATACGCGTTCGACCATCTCTAATACCCGTAATACGTCCTCTGCCTGGCATATGCATCCCTTAACAATTTACAATAAGAACAATGTGACCGATATTCCAATGACCGATGAGGTCGAAAAGTTCTCAAGTAGAGACCACTTACCGGCAAGCGCAGCGTAGGACGTCCGTCTACCCACAAGGTGGACGGATGACCTCATTAAGACCGCAATATCGCGCTGGATGCACGCCGCTTCCAACGGGTCTTATTGGAGATCCATAAGGGAGGCCTATGACCAGCAGTGGACGTCCTATGACTGATGGGCGATGATGATGACCGGTATTCTAGCGTGTTCCTGCGGTTTTGATTTGATCATTAGTCACATCCTAAGCTGCGCAAGCCGTTACGTTATCTCCATTCGAAAAATCTACTTCTATCGGTTTGTTATATCATTACATGTAGTTAACGTCTACAACGGTTTTGTTTGGAAATCAAACTGCGCAACTCGTAGCAAACAGATGGCAATGTAGAATTACATTTATAATTTACTCTAACTCTATCGAGAGAGTAATGAAAGCAGGTAAGTTATGCACAACACAATTTTTTAAGGGTACATCAGGGACTTTAGTCATCAAGAGTAAAAAACAGCTATTATGTACCAAATATCAATTAAATTTCGTCAGTTGTATTAATGAAAATTATGGAATTATTATTGGTTGGGCCCATAGTAAAATTGTTCATAATGACGAACTATAATTGCCTTAAACAGGTTGTAAGTAATACACTAGTGTGTAGTGTAATTGTACAAAATGGTAAATAAAATGAATTTGAAAAGATAAAAAGCTATGCTACAAATTGTGATGGTATGTGCAACCATTGATCCAAATTCATATTACTTACGTAAACTAACCTAGGTAACATTACACATCTTTGATTATTCATCTATATTTTCTTTTAAACCGTAATGCGCGAAGCCTCAATGGAAAAAACCCCAACAACTCGATACGAAAGAACCGCAAAACCAAAATCTCTTTCATGTTTAAGCGCATTTTTCGGGAAAGAACAGGCTTTTCCCATTTCGGAGATGTTTTCAAGCGCTCAGGGAATTCTTTCGGGTACTAGAGTCCCGGTTGAGATGAGGAAGAATTATTATTAGATCAGTCAAGCTAAAATATTTCGTAGCTGTACTCATTTAAGGTAAGAAATTGGTTTGATATGAAAGCCACTGGATAGTTTTGTAACCTTTTTGACCGACGAACCAAACCGGAGGAGGTACTCAATTCGACTTGTATATTTTATTTTATGTTTAACCACGCGTAACTTTTTTCGTAGTAGTCCGATTTGAATAATTATTTTTTTATTGGAAAGAGTATACTTTGAAATTCGTTCCTTTAAAATTTTATCAAAGTCGGCTGAGTCATTTTTGATAAATCAACAATAATGTGAAAAATGTAACATCGATCCGTGCAAAATATTCGCGAATTCTGTACACGGGTGAAGTCGGTCATGCTATTTTTTGCGAAAAATAATTAATGTTACTTTTATACTTACTTTTATAATGAACGAATCACCAAAAAGGTCAAGTTTTACATTAACGTATTTTCTTGTATTGAATACTGTCTAATAACATGTGAGTTCAATATGTTTCGTTATGAGAAATGATACATTTTACTAGTATAACAAAAAGTTGTTAAGTGCGTGTCGAGACACGCGTATAGGCTTCCGTAGATGGTGACGATGATTACGCTGATGATAAAAACCAATAATTATTTCATCAGATGGTGGACTGCTATGAAAACATAATTAGCTAAGAATTATGTTTGTGAGGTCAACTACCTCTGAGCTATGTGCAAGTTTAAAAATTTTGATTTTCCTTCAAACTCAAAAAGTTATCTTTCCACAGTGCTCAAAAAAATTTTTGAAGCAAAGTTTTTACTATGGTCTATAAACTCGGTAAGTTTGAAGATCCTATCATATACTTTAGAAATTAAAAAGGGGAGAAGCACTATTTTTTTTCAACTTTGGCGAACTATGTCTCCTAAATGGTACACGTGAAAAAATGCTTAATGAAAGCTAAAAATCATTTAAAAACCCTATTCAACGATACGCCAGGCGGGGGTGTGGGATTGAAAAAAAATGTTTATCACCACTTTCCATGTTTCGGACCTACACACTATTTGAAAAATTTTACTTGTTCTAAATTGAGATCTATACTTATACTATCATAATCTCAAATTCTATGCAATTTGGTTCATAATAATGTGGTAGTTATCAGACTTTGTAATATTAGAACGGACGGACGGACAACGAAGTTCTAATGGTTCCTCGTTTTACTACGGAATCCTAAAAAGGCTAAATTGGTGGTAAATTTTAACAATTAAGTTAGAGACCTTATATCGTCTGTGATTTTTTGAAATCCTCTATCTTCAGGTATGTAGACAAACTGAGTTAAAATTAATTCGACATCTGCAACAAATGGCGTTTACAGTGGCGGTTTTGTAAAAAAAATGAGAAGATTTAATTTAATTTTCATTATGGGTGACTATGGGTGGTATTTACAACTGAGCACTAGCTGTGGCTTCGATGACACGTTAAATTGTAGGCCCCAGCCATGTCAGAGGGGGTTCAGACTCGTGGTTACACCGCTTTGTTAAACCAGTGTGACTAGGAGTAAATTTTTTTACTCGTGGTTACATTACTCTAAAAGGATCGCGCTTGACCAAACAATATATTAGGTTGGTAGTGATGTGCCTGATAGTTGAAAATCTTTACAGGCAGCTTAAAATCTCTGAAACCATTCGGGATAAGATGTAACCAGGTAATATTTCTTTCGACATGTCAGAACGAGACAGAGTTATAGCGATGTATATATTTGTCACTCTTTCACACGTCGACAAAATTTCTTTTCGTGGCATTTCGTGGTCACAAACAAAGCTAGCATGGCTA
Organism: Hypomecis atomaria; assembly: GCA_964007245.1. NCBI lineage: Eukaryota > Metazoa > Arthropoda > Insecta > Lepidoptera > Geometridae > Hypomecis > Hypomecis atomaria. Next base: position 22,108,866 of record OZ023284.1, on the reverse strand, counting down.
GCCACCCGGCCTATACGAACCTACTTGTTTATCGTTATTTGAGACCAGTGTTAAATCTTTTCATCTTTTCTGTCGACACAAAGAAATAAGTACAATATAACCTGTTTAATTTTTAACCGTTGTTTAAACTTTGGACCAGAAAACACCCATCTCAGACCACCCATGTTAAAAATTAAAAAGAAACAACGCACAGTGAGGTTCCGCAGCCATCTATTCGTAACTTCTGGCCATAAAATTACCTTCTACATCCGTCAGCCATGCTTTATTACCCAAGTTTTTTATAACATCGGTAATTCCCGTAAAACCGCGAACGCTAAAAAAGTGATCTGTGTAAATTATTTTTTCACAAGAAAATTTGAGTTGACGCCTCAGGGGGGAGTTTTCACGTTTTCTGTCTTCGCGCGTGTTTAGGTGGGGTGGTTATGGATGAATTGGGGTTCAGCGTTTTTATTAACGGAACCAAAATAAGTTGTCAAGTGCGCGTCGAGACACGCGCATGATAGGTTTCCGTAGATGGTGTTGATGATTATAATAAAAATCAATCTTTATGATGTCAATAAGCCCGATTACAGAAACGCCAGCGTAAATCTAATGGCAACGTAAAAAGCGTTCTCTCGCTGCCTAAAGTGAAAAAGAAACAGAACTATGCTATTTAACGAATATAATTACGATAGCGCCTCTGTAATCGGGCTTAATATATGGTTTAGTGCTAGAAAAGCGTAATTGGCTAAGAAATATGTTTATAAGGTCAATGACCTCTGAGCTACATGCAAGTTGAAGAATTTCTATTTTCATGTATACTTAACTCAAAATGTTACAATTTCATAGTGCTTAAAACAATTTTTAGAAAAGTTTGTAATATGCTCTATAGAAACCCCAGAAAGTTTGAATGTTCTACTCATTTTTCAACTTTGGCGATATTGATTTTTATATAACTACTAAGCCCGATTACAGAGGCGCCAGCGTTAATTTAATATAGCAACGTAAAAAGCGTTCTCTCCATCGATTGCCTAAAGTGAAAAAGAAACAGGACTATGCTATTTAGCTATTATAATTACGCTGGCGCCTCTGTAATCGGGCTCAATGTAAGTGTATAGTAGTTATAATTATAGTTGAGTATTGTTTAAAACGTTTAAAGTTCCTGCAAGAAATTTAAATATGTTCCGCTTTGTATTGCGCTATCGCGAGTCATTATTATTATCATCAAAACCAAAGTGGGATGCCCACTGATGAGTACCTAACTGAAAAAAGCCGAACACTAATTATTTTCGCGTTGTGTTGTAGTATTGTGTCTGACTGGTTACGAGATGAATATAAGCTTTGAATTATCTTGATTTTTTTCTATCATTGGTTTATTCAAAAAATTCCTTGCTACAGTACCTACCTATAGTATACAATACCTATGTGAATCAATTTTCAGGGTACGGAACTCAGGGAGTTTTCTTTACCTACAACACTTTTTCAACGGTCTCTTTTGGATCTTAGTTTTTTCCGGAGACATCTCAAAATTGGCTTTAAATGATGTTTCGACCTTTCTTTGAACCCTTGCTGTCACGGCTTTTGACGTCAAAGTTGTGTAAACATCAGATCTTTTAGGTTTACAAGCCATACAAATTGTGGGTTAGAATTTGTTTAGGTCTTTTAAGTTTGTTCCTTCATTATTGATGTTAGGTATGCGTTTGATCTTCACCTCTTTCAGTACTCTTAGAATTTTGTTCATATATTATTTGGAATAAAAATAATATATTTCATATTCATATTCCTTTATTCATACAACAGTATACGTCACAAATCGAGTGCAATAGGACAATTCCAATAATTTTTAAAAAACAAATCTGATAAGTATTAAAATGTCAATAACAGTGATAGGTACAAGTTAATTAAAAGCAAGTTATTATTAAAAATAACAATTCATTTAAAAAACAAAAATAATAATAAAATAAAATAGAATGTCATTAAAAAACAAAAAATAGGATACTGATAAGTATAATTTTAATTTTAATATATGAACAAATAAAGTTTTAACAACAGTCAAAAAATAGGGCTTTCAAACTGACTGGCATAATAGGTCAAAAGTAATCAACATAGCATCAATAAATCAACGAACTATCTTTCGCCATCATGTAGCGAAGTTAGTCGCTACATCACTCCCCCTTTCAGATGAGTAGTCGATTTGTGTTGAGTGGGCTGCAGCATTGAGCCTTGAAGCACGTGCCAGTGGTGCAGGCAGGTTGCTCGCGGACGACAGTAAGTCGAGACCGGGCGGGATCCACGGTGAGTTGGGATTGAGCCATCCGCATTGAGTCAGGACCGAGCGTGTACCTGGTTGCATCAGGATCCAGGTAGCGCAGTGAGTCGGCTGCGTTGGAGCTGACGATGAGGCTAGAGTGTTGGCTGGTGATGCGTCTGCTGATGTAGTTGCTGAAGATGATGATGGAAGGAAGAGGTTGCCGTCTGATTGATGTATCTGCCAATGATGATGTGTTCTTCGTCTTGAGGCGTGTTCATCACGTGAAGGTCTGCCTTTGGACTATATAATATGTATATGATTGCGTAAGAGTGCCATTTCCACTCATTACTGCCATTTATCTTGCCAATCCGATGTACTACTTCATAGTAAAATAATCTCACATAATGCAATATTACAATATGCTTTATTTTAGGTAAAATAAAAGTATTTCTTGCCAAATATCAGTAAGTAAGTAAGTAAGTTCGCATAGGCCGGGTGGCAAGTCCTGGTGTCAGAGTTTTCAGGCCGCCTGAAGGCCTCTGACATGGCTAAACGGTTAAAACAACCGGGGCCTACAATTTTACGTGTCATCCGAGCCACGGTAGCGCTCAGTTGGAAAATGCCACCCGCGGTCACCCATCCAAGTACTGACCGTGCGGAACGTTGCTTAATTTCGGTGATCGCTGACAATCACCTAGTCAAACTACGCTACGAGCGCTTTGCCAAATATCAGTGAAAACTTAAAACCTTATTAAGTTTAAAGCAATTGCTTTGTTAGCAACTTAAGCAAGTGAAACGTTCCAAGTTGAGAGAAACATTTAAACTAAAACCTGCAACTTTAAGTTTTAATCACAATCAACTCAAGGAATGCTGAAATTAAAAAGTTTTGTTGTTTTAATCTCATCTAGCTGTGTCCAAGTACAAATTGAACAGAAGCAATATTCAAATTATAAATGGTTTTATAAGCATTGTTGTTTGCATTTTAAAAATAGGTAATATTTTTGAGTATTTTTGTTTGAAATCCGGTTTATTTTTACAAGCTTTCATTTAGTTTCACCTGTCCCGTTGTCTGTCTGTCTGTCGGTCTGTAATCAAATCTTGCAAGTTAAATTTGAATAAATGGTTACCGGTTACCGCTTGAGCTGAAATTTTGCATACCTACATGTGTAAATCGCGTGACAATGCAATATTATGATGACATGATGCTGATCTGAGGATGGAGCTGGAAGGTGGCCAAAGGAACTTAACAATAACTACTACACTTAGCAAGAACTAGCACAACCTCATCGAGTTTAGGTTCATTTGAATGGTATTGGCGAATAGTTTGTCTTTCAATGGTAACCAGGCTCTGATGATGGAGCTAGAAGGTGGTTATTGGAACGCTGTAATGAAAAGTTGCAACCTTATCGAGTTTCGGCTCGTTTGATTCGTCCTGGCGATTACTTGTGCAGTAAAAGCTTGTATTAAAAAATAAACTTTTTTATATTATACTTGTACACAAAAGAACAAGCCTGAAGTCGCTTAAATACCACCCCTACATAGTCGACATACCACCTGCTCGTGCTAAGCGACTCCCTTCTTCCTTCATAATGCGGACCGCTAGGGATTGGAGTTCGTGGATAAATGTAGCCCTATTTTGAAAAAAAAAAAAAAAAAGTTTAGCCATTTTAATGTATCAATTATAGCTAGCTAGCCCTGGCTCCTTAAAATAACAGATCGTGGCTCTGGGCCGCTGGCACAACTGCTCCAGTGTGTGGATTGTGTCGGAGACATAGAATAAAAACAAAGTACTAGAAACAGTACTAAAATAGCAAGAGATATAAATCACTTTATCCCATTTTAAATATGAAATTTAAAAGGTGTTAGATAAAGATGCACGACCCCAACTTACGTAATTTCGAAGGGTTTCACAAACTAGCATTGAGCTGTCTCGGGTGTCCAAATTCAAAAAACAGTAGGAAGGTAAAATGATCAGAGATTTGAACCTTCTTACTGGAACTAGAGGGTTCAAATTTCCGAAAAAGACAAATGACCTAATCTGTAGACCGGTGATTTTGACGTATGCGACAGACATTGCGTTTTTTTGTTCCACTCACTCTCGCGTATGCTGTATAACCAGATATATGAATAAGTCAGCTGTAACGTAGTTTTTATTTGAGTAAAATTTAGCAATATTCTATTACTTGTAATTCATCTGAGGTCAGAGATGGCAATGTAAAATATTTTGCGTAGAGTTTTCTTTCTGTACCTTGTTCTACTGTGAAGCTGTGAAATGGACTTGCAAATAAAGCATAATTGGACATTAAATAGATCTACTTAAACTTTCTGGACTTTTGGAATAAGTTCTGATTTAAAAGTAAAACATTTCAAATATTAATTATCGTTGTAATTAAGATCATAGATACCTTTCATTTCTTTTGACTTGACTCGAAGTGCATTTGATTTGTAAGTCCGAGTATTACCTGTAACAGAAAAATACATTAGATAATACTTGAGCAACATTAACATGATGGATATTTTTTATTTAGTGTACTGAAAAAAACAATAAAATTAATTGATAGTCGATTGAATCAGGCGTTACTTTGCGAAAGTTCATCTTTAAGTTTTCCGCTCTGATAACAGAGCGGAAATACACTAAATATTTATTTAAGACAAAGATTTGAAATTAATTGAATAAACAACCAAAAAATACGAAAGAGATCAAGCGCTCTAAATGTCGATCTTATCTCTAAGAGTGATCTATTTATAGGAAACAGGAAAAAGAAAAAACATCAATATGTCACGAAGTCTTGGCCCAGTTAAAATTCTAAAAGTAATCTATACTTAATATAAGAGGACTAGCTCCCGCAAACTCAGGGAATCCTACTGCGGGAGCTAGGGCTACACATGAATATTTTATATGATATTATAATTTTGATTTAATTTAATTCTATTTAGTGATAAAGTGTATCCCTGCATGCATTTTGTTATTTAAGTTAAATTTAAGATCACTTGTAATTAATTAGTTCATGATTTGGCAACGAAATAAATGATTTATTATTATTATTATTTATTTATTTAATATAATAACGAAGTAAAGTTTGTGAGGTTGTAGGGGGTAATCTCTCGAACTACTCAACCGATTTTGATAATTCTTTTACCTATTGAAAGCCTCATTATCTGTGAGTGTCATAGGCTGTAAAATAAGCGCGGGCGAAGCCTCGGGCAAAGGCTTGTAATAAATAAATTGTTTATTGCTTCAAGATAACTTATCACAAACAAGTTGTACACTAGATCCCACACTAGAGCAACCTGTGTCGTGGGGCCTAGACTCTTTCTTATCATTATGTTGCCAAAAACAAAATAACCTTCATTTATAAAGAAACTTAGTCTATCATTCATAGTGCACTGGATCCCACATTAGGGTGACCTGTTTCGTGGAATCCAGGCTCTTTCCCAGACGGGAAGGTTTAATCTGAATCAACTCAAGAATGCTGAAATAAGTTTCTATTGCTACATTTTCAATTAAGTAACTTACTAAGATTAACATATTTTATACGAAAAATACAGGTAGAAAAGTTCATACTACATAGTATAAAATAAAATCGCTTTCCGATGTCTGTCCCCATGTATGCTTATTTCTTTAAAACTTCGCAAAATATTTTGATGCGTTTTTTTTTTTATAGATAGAGTGATTCAAGAGGAAGGTTTATATGTATAATAAACCTGTGCGAATCCGGGGCGAGTCGCTAGTAATTAACTAAAATTGACACTAAAATAAAATAAAAAAACCTGAAAACCGCTTCATAATATTATGTCAAAAACTACATCTAGTACTATATGGTAATGTATATACCATATGTGTAGAGTTCTACATTTTGAATTTACGTGCTATTATGTTTTTATCCTCGTAGTATTGACACACTAAACTCTGCCGTAGTTTCCACTAACTAAGCTAATGTCGACAACAGAATTAATGACCAATAGGCCACTCTAATTTAATATCGATACCGGAACACACGGTCCGATACATCACTCTTTTGTCTGCGGCTGACGGCGCCCAATCAATCAAACTGTATCGATGTTTAGTTTATCGATAAACGGAAAATGGTGTTTGGCATTTCTATTAAAAGCGAGAAATGCAGGCAGTAAATCAAATTCAACAACGTATTTTCTCTGTCGACAAAATGTATAGAACTGTTTTTTTACCCGACGAAAAAATGGAGGAGATTCACAAGTCGACGCGTATATTTTTTTCATTACTAATGAACACGCATAGGTAACTTAATACAGAGTAGTTTGATTTGAATTTTAATTATTTTTTTACTAGAAAAGGTAAACCAAGCGCAAGCGCAGCGTAGGACGTCCACCCATATGGTGGACGGATGGCCTGATGCAAGCCGCTACCATTCGGTCTTATTGGAGATCTATAGGGAAGGCCTATGTCCAGCAGTGGACGTCTTATGCTGTCTAGGCTTATGGATGGAGGGATAGAAGAGGTATATTCGAAATGGTATACTCGATTTTTTAAAATGTTCGCTACGGAAGAAGAGGTTATTATTATATACTACGGGACTAATCGCACACTAAAATTACGAGAAAAATAAATACCTCATCATCGTGACTTTTCGCTCGAGTTGCATCGATCGTGGTCACGGGTAGTCGGTCTACTTCTAGTTTTATTGTTGTATTGTAGTGTAGTAATAAAAGAGTATGAGATTTTGCCAGAAATATGTACATTTGGTGCTATTTGGGACGGAGCTTATAACTGCATCTGCTGACAGTACGTGCTGCAGCGGCTGAGAGGTACAAACTAGAATTGAACCTGTCGCCGACTTCATTTGTTTTGGCCACAGCTGCAACACTAGTTTGTATCAGCCACTGAACTGAAATGAAATTACGTGGAATAGGCTTGTTTACTAAAAAAAATATAATTAGTCCGTCAAATAGATTGTTAAAAAATATTAGACACGTATTTTTTCTTTTGTCAATTTAACAAAAATTAATGAAGATAAAGTTTTGCGTGACGTCACTAAACGCTATCAAATGTAACGGCTAGTGCCGTCACGAGCCCCCACTCTCAAAGTTTGACAAGGTTTATCTTTGTCACTTATTGTTTCATTGACAAAAGAAAAAATACGTGTCCAAAATTTTTCAATTATCTAACTGACGGACTAATAATTATTTTTTTATAATAATTATTTATAATAATTATTTTTTTACAGTAAACATCCCGTGTGACTTAACTTGCGATACTGTCGTCCCGTATTTAGATTTAAACATCTCGATAAAAGTGAAACGGGTAGGGTTGTATTGATTTGATCCCGGGCAGGCCCGTTCTTTATTGCTTGATTTCTTTCGCACCTTCACCATGAGATTTACTTTTTAGATTTACGATTTTATGGTTAGCTTTTTGCAGGCGTGATAGGCTGGAAATTTATGGCCCAAGCCTGGAATTCGTTGTAATTTTGTTGCGACGATAGCTTATTCCATTCTTATTAGTAGATAAACTAAAAAATACAAAAATTAAAATACCTTAAGCTGAATGTTATAGAAGTGGACCTACATCAAATAGGAATAAGGAATATTCTTGATTGGTTTTATGACAAATTAAACGTATTTACAAGTAGCCTAGTGAAAGCTATTTTATGTTATGATACTCGTAGAGCTAGGTTATAATGTAGCTGGTTACCCGAAATAAAAACACACTTTTCTCACTACGTTTCGATTTGATAGACAAATAAATAATTTATTAACTTGACAATATTCTATTCCCGTTGATTTGTAAGCTCCCAAACTACTTACACAATAAGTCCGATTACAGAGGCGCCAGCGTAAATTTAATAGCAACGTAATAAGCGTTCTCTCTATCGAATGCCTAAAGTGAAAAAGAAACAGAACTATGCTGTTTAGCTAATATAATTACGATGGCGCCTCTGTAATCGGGCCTAGTGTTAGACTACTAATACTGTGTTTTGTGAGCTAAGGCTTCTCTGGGATAACATTTGATTTTCGCCAAAAATTATGTTAAATTTATAATCAAAAATTTTATGTTTTATTTAACAATTTTATGTAAAATATAATCGTGATTGAATGGTTCCATATTGCAAAATTAAACAAGAGGAATTAAACATTTCAAATTCAATTCCACAACGAAAATGCGTATCGTACCAGTGACGTCAGTTATAATAAATTTTTATCAGCATAGCGACTTTTATCCCCCTTGGCAATACGAGATCGTAAAATCAAAAATTAAAACCGACTGTAAAAATTTACACCACTCATATTTTTGACATTTATCCAGAATCTCAGTATGTAAAATGAACCGAAAACATCCGTTTGGTAGGTTACTTGGCCGGAGCCCAAACCTTGTCCAAACCATACATTAACCCTACAATACATGCGCTGAAAATTGCATCTGTGTCGCAGTCTATAGAAATTATGAGACATGGGACAATATTGTTCATTGTCATAAAAGTTGACGTGGATTTCAAACGAGATTTACCTTTACATTTTTTTAAGCGCTAGCTGACCTGGCAGACGCCGCTTTGCCATGTAACAAAATATCACCTAGAGGCTTAAAAACTAGCTTACTCCTGGTATCAGGATGTATAGTTTCCTGGTTGAACCAGAACACATCCAACTAGTATTCATCATCATTTCGTGTCAATGGCTAGACTTTTTTTTTTCTTGACATATTATATTAAGGTAATTCTGATAGTATATACAATATTTACATGGGTTTATGAATTTTAGATATTCTGGGACCAGAATCTGGCGACCTCTACCGCGTCCTCAGTAGCCAGGTTCAGGTCTTTTTGCGTGCGTAGTTTTGGACAAAGCGGGCAGGCTAAAAGGTGTGCCATGGTTTGAACGGCAGCACCACATGCACACTGTTCTTGATCTGAAAAGCCCTAACTAAAACTAGTATTAAAAACAATAATGATAGACCAACCACGATCCATTGTACGGTTAGCTCTGATCAAATCAGAATGCTTTGATCAATTTAAAAGACTATGATTGCCCCACTTTTCTGTGATATATCTGATATATCTTTTAAAAATCCAAAATAAGGGTCGCGACCCACTGGTGGGTCGTGAGCAAATATTCAGTGAGCCACCAAATTTAAGCTGAATAAATTAGACTGATCAAACTCACAGCAATTTTAAAGAACTCGAGTTGAAGTTGATGTCAAAACTGTAATGGTAAAACAGTTTCATCCTTCCATTAAAATAATGTTTTCGATGTAGTTAGTTGAAAAGTACGTAAGTAAGTTTACTTCGGTGCGTCACGACGAGTATATAAGAAGCGCCGGCGCGGCGAGCCGTCATTCTTGCGAGTGAGCTCGAAGAGTCAACACGTCCTGAAGATGCCTCGTTTAGAGGCGAAACACGTGTCGAATAGAGTACAGTAAGAATAAGGGTGCTATTTATTGACTAAGTATTTTTTCAATTTTTTTTTTTTTTTCAATTATTTTATACCATTTTTTATAAATAAATTATATTTATAATTTTAACATATTAATTAAATATTTTTTTCAGGTTTACTACATTTTTTAAATAGATTACTAATTACTATTTTTGTTACAGGTTTAATTATTTTTTATTATTTTAAACGGATTAATTAAAAATTTTGTTTCAGGTTCATTCATATTTTGTAAACATACCTAAGCCTAACTTTTCTAACCTGACCTAACCATAGTCGAACCATGCTACAGTTTGATGATTAATTACTAATTTTGTTTGTGATTTAATTTGAATTTTGAATAGTACCCTTAACTTATATGACTACGACAGAGCGGAAATACACTAAATATTTATTCAAAACAAGAATTTGAAGATGAACTTCCGCAAAGTAACGCCTGATTCAATAAACTAGTTGAAAAGTATTTTATTCATTTTGGTAACGGTTCAATTTCGTAAAAGTGGGTTCTGGATTTGTAAGTTTGTATTAGATAGCTCGTAGCCCAGATATTAACAAAATGACTGTGGTATTTTTAATCCATTTAACGAACTTACAGTTAAAATTTTAGTAATATACGTGAATGAAATTTCATTTAGTATTCAATACCTATATACCTATAACAGCCTTTTTTAATAGTCCACTGCAGGACGTAGGCCTACCCGCGAAGGGTGATTGGGCCATATCCACCACGCTGGCCCAGTGCGGGTTGGTGGATTCACATACGCCATCGAATTTCTTCTACGGACGTATGCAGGTTGCCTCACGATGTTTTCCTTCACCGAAAAGCCAGTGGTGTTAAATTCCGTACATAAATTCCAAAGAACTCATTGGTACGGGACCGGGATTGAACCCACGACCTCACGATTGTAAGGCGGGGGTCACTACCACTAGACCACCACAGCTCCACTGTATTCAATAATACATTCTTAATTTCTTTCAAAATCAAATGTGGACAATAACATGTGGTATACATGTATTGTGGTATACATACCGATAGACTATGACCAAGAGACACATTACAGACCGGGAGGCGTAAAACAATCGGGGAGGCCTTAGCCGAACATGCAATATAAACGCATGATCTCTGTAGGGTTAAATAAAAGCTTTCACATAGTAACACCTATATAAACGGTGCCTCTGTTTGATGACAGTGTTTATCTTTCAGAAATCTGTCAGACACACACTAATGAGTGCGTTAACAGTACAGTGGCCACGCTTTTGTGTTTACATGAAAATGTAGTGAGGGAAAATGATTCCCAATGTTTGTTTGTATTTTTATTCTGTGTGATTATATTTTTTTACAAATAAATTGTTGGATTTTAGTAAAGTTGATACGGTGCTATGTTTTTCATTAGAGAATGCCGATGTTAACTAAAACATGACCTGTATTGTTGCACATTTATTGTTAGAGTTTATGTATAAAACAAATAATTTGATTCTTTGGATTGGATGTTTTATACAAATTGCAAGGACGTGGAATGTTTTAATTAAAGTCCGTGTTTCCCTTAGTTAATTCTTATAAATTTCTTTCAATATTTTAAATTATAATTTGAAATATATAATACAGACAACGGTAATTCGGAAATTCGGTCCAGTTCTTCACAGTTACGTGGTAAGTTACGATTCCTAATTGTTATTAATATTAATCAACGTCCTAAATTACCAAATAATTTAATTTAGATTTCACACAATTTGTATAAAACAGCTAGTTTATAAAAGTGATAAGTGATTGATTATCACATGAAAAAAATTCGTCCTGACAAGTATAACAAAATATGATGTCATCTGAACGTTGCCCTGTATACCTATTCTGTTTTACATAAAGTGTGAAAAGTAAATAGTTCTATAAGTATATAATCTATCTAAAAGGGAAACTTCGCTCCAGACGTAAGTCCAATTCCCACTCTTGGCTACTATCTTCATTATTATTCTGCGCTTCCGCTGAAAAACTCCATCTGAATTTCAGATATGGAACATCTACCACCAAAACATTCGCCCACAGAGTTTTGCATCTCGGAACATCGAATATGGACCTTATGTCGTCGTATGAGGGCGTTGGCGAGTGCCTAGTAGGTTGGTAATTGGCTAAACGGTTGGATGGACTCTATTTTCATTTTCATGGCGTGGTTATTACGTAAAGTGGTCGCGGTGGTGTCACGGAGTTGAACGTTAATGCTTTGTTTATCTGGATATGTTTTTTTTTTGTGATTTTTGTCAATACCCTTAAAAAATGGGAAGGATAAAATTTGCAACGTAGGTAGGTACGAGTACATAAATCTTTATCTATACTGTAACTGAATAACGAAATAAAAGCGAAACTGTTTACTAAGTTTTGAGTGTATTTTGAAATTTTTTTAAATATTTTTCACGGATTTTTTTAAATTAAATATTTTTATTCTAGTTTGGGCTTAGATAATACAATATTGACTTTTGGAAACTATTTCAAAAATATAGTTTCGAAAACTTTTGACCTAGGACTGAACCCGCATAGCTACAAATGAGACTTGATGATGTGTATTTTTTTTCTGTGTTTATTATTTATCTCCAATGGTTTTTTTCCTGACAACAGTCAAAAATCGATTGCATCATACACCAAAAAACGTCATAGTCCTAGTCATATTTATTGAAAAAATTATTTTACAAGTCAACATTATTTATATAATTGAGATAAAATATATTTGAAAATAAAAATCTATATTAATAAAATGAAAATAATTAAACTAATTACCTACAATGAAAAATGTGTTAGTTACAAAGTAAAACATTAAAATCCAATCAAATGAAAACTTTCTATTATTTTGGTTAGTGTAATGTTTTTCAAAGTCACTTTTTAACCTTTATCAGCTGCAGAATGCCCACGGTTAAACAAAAGCATCCCCCTATATAGATAGCCCTAAAAATACATAAATCTAAAACACCATTTTCTTCTCCAACAACACATTGAATTGAATAAATAATAAAAGCACAATGAAGATCAGAGTGCATCGATCCGCTCCAGCTTCGTATGTCGGACAGATCATACGAATCGCAGTTTTTGGTTGATTTCCCCTTCCTGGCGCTTTTAGGCGATGAATTCCTGGGAGACTTGAGTTTTTCTGGGAAAAAATAGTTTATTCACCGTACATTCATAGCGTTTTTAGGGATCTGGTGTACATTATGTCGCAGAGCGATTCTTAGACTAAAAAATAATAATTCACGTTTTATTTTTCCCGTGCAGATAGGCACTACAGATATATCCTTAGTACAATACATAATACACAAGCTCTGTCGTTAAATGCTTAACGTTTAATGATTTGGCCAGTTAAGGACATTTATTTGTATTGTTTATCTTACCAAATTATAAGGAATCAAAATAAAAGATAAGAGATAGTGTCAGTTTTCTTAAGCTAAAAAAAATACTGGCGTAAAGCGAATAGAAGTACTACGTTACTTATGACTAAAAAGGCGCGAGCCGAGCGAGCAAAACAAGCGTGCCACAGCACAAGAAAAATCCAAATGTTATCTGAAAGTCCCGAAAATTTTAAAATATTTCTAGAAACCATAAATTGATAAAATAGAATAAAGTAGAGCAATTTAAGCAATTGCGATGAGATCATTACAAAGTTTAGACGCTTTGCGTCATATTAGACTTTTGGTTGCAATCTACATTTTGTATTGACTGCCTCGGTGGCTCAGTGGTTAGTGACCCTAACTAGGGTAAGTGTACACAAAGTCGACAATGTCCCAATGCCCGTTAAAATTAAATAAAAAGACTTTTACTAAATTATACCTAAACTTACATCAAAACTTTTTATGGCAACAAATTCTCGGTAATATTAGCTTCAATTTCAATGGAAACTCTTAGTCATATCTGTTATGGCCTAGGCGCAGTGTTTATCTAAAGTGCAGCACTCCGAAATTTTGTGTTTTTTGCAAAGTTTAGCTCCTGAACCTGACGACTGACTTGCCGTGTTCGATTCAATGTTTACTGGATCAGTTGTTCGTTTTTGTAAGCGAAATTATAATGAGATTAAAGCTTGATTAATATTCTAACATTATAACCTATAAAATTGTGCTTTCTTTAATCATAGATTTTTTAATTACGTGTGTCAAGTAATGGTGCGCCGTAACTCCGATTTGTCCCAATGCTCGTCATAATAATTAATAAATTAACGGCTATCGGGACACACTTGATATTCACTTTGAAAGGTGCACCTTATGTCGTTATTTTTTTAAAATTAAACTTTAATAGAGACGACATAAGGTACATTTTTTTATGGCTCAGTGTCAAAAATATGCATAAGATAATTTATAATTTAATAAGCTATTTTTGATCTAGATATGAATAATTATACTTACGTTTACAAAATGCGTGCGCCTATTGTGTTTTAATGCATTTTGTCGGAATATTTTTGTCCTATCATCTATCAAGCTTTTCGTTTGTATTTCGGTACTTGGCGGTTACTTATAAAGCAAGTTTTGTGTTAAAATAGGACTCGCAAATCTTTTCTAAGTCTTAGGATTTGTTTGCTGCTGGATACAGATTTCCAATACCAAAACCAGTCGGAAGTAGATTTCATCTAGTGTATTCCTGCGGAAGCAGCTTGAATCTGGTCTGTTCTTACAGTTATAATCAGAGCACCGTACCTGCTCGTAGGTACATTCGTCAGAGCCACCTTGTGATCAACGTTCGACGTAATAAGATTTTTAGTTTTCTAGTTTAACCCAGAAAAAAGGATGCCCGTAGCTCATACATATCATGATCTGACACTAGGGATGCCATTGCCAATTCTAAAATTCGGCAACCAGGACAAGTCGCGTGAAAATCCCGGATTTCAGAGTCCAGAACCCGGACAAATCAACCCTACCTGACACACGTGTTTTCTCTAAAAGTTTCTCATGACAATGTTATGTGCATCAGACTAATTTATGATGTTTCTTAATTTATGTGCAATTTATACCTAAGCATTGATTGACAACATTTAATTACATCAGTTTGCTTGAATGAAAATTTACAGATCATCATGGCCGAGAGAAAATACACAACAGAGGCTATGATAAAGGCTATGGAAGCTGTTGCAAAAGGCATAGATAGATAAACTCTTAATTGCACACCAAGAAATAAACAAAAAGAAGAAACAAAGATACATAATCGGCCAAGTACGAGTCGGACTTGCACACGGAGGATTCCATACTGTATGGGAGCCCCCTTTAATATTTATTTTATTTTTATTATTTATTATTGATGGGAATTTAAAACTAAATATTCTGTGAAAATTTCAAGCATCTACCTGGTATCATTATTAATATAGAGCGAAAAATGTCTAAAAATTGTATGTTTGGTTTTTGGTTTGTTGTATGGGAGCCCCCTTAAATATTTATTTTATTTTGTTTTTAGTATTTGTTGTTATAGCGGCAACCGAAATACATCATCTGTGAAAATTTCAGCTGCCTAGCTATCATGGTTCATGAGATACAGCCCGGTGACAGACAGACAGACGGACAGAACACATCGAAGTCTTAGTAATAGGGTCCCGTTTTTCCCTTTGGGTACGGAACCCTAATAAACAGTGTAACAATGGGCGGCCTTATCGCTGATAGCGATCTCTGCCAGACAACCTTAGGATGGAGAAGACAGAAAGCGTATAAAAATGGACAGGGTGCGCATTAGTTAAAAATATAAGTTTGATTATACGTCATAAACATACATACTAATAAAATTGATATAAATACTTAAAATACCTAAAATTAAAGAAAACAATACATATAAAAAATTATAAAAGAAACCTATGACTAAATAATAAACTAATACATTACAATATACTAATTACATAAAACAACATAAATAACAACAACAACAGTTAAATAGTTAAAGAATTGACAATTTCAGCAGGTTTTGACGTGACAACGTCTTATAAATTGGTTTGCCGGGTGACACTTCAAGAAACTGCGTTACTCATTCGTCTCAAAGTCGTTGTAACGTAAAACTTTCGCCCGTATACCGACTTTACAGGCAACCAATTTTTTAACCTGATCTTTAAATACGTTGAGTGATTAAGCTTTTCTGACAGTAACGGGCAAGGCATTCCATAACTGGACTGCCTGAAAGGCAAAAGACCGTCCGTAAAAAGTTTCACACCGTGCGGTAGGGGTCTTATGGGAAAGGTTATCCTTGGATCGGATGGGAAGGGAATATGCATCTTGCAGAAGGAAAAAGAGTCTTTAAGATAGCATGAAGTAGAAGGATTGAAGAGGATATTATCAAGGAGATTAAGGATATGAGCATTCCGATGAAGACGAATTGGAAGCCACTTGAGCTTAGTACGAAAATGAGAGACGCGGTCATATTTGCGTAACCCAAATATAAACCTAATGCAATAATTTTGGAGACGCTCAAGCTTATCAAGTTGGACTTCAGTGAGATCTAAAAAGCAGGCGTCAGCGTTATCTAAAATAGGAAGAAGAAGAGACTGTACGAGCGCAACTTTAGTAGCAATAGGTAGGAAGTTTTGGAGCCGTCTAAGAGAGCTACCAGCAGCAAACAACTTGCAGCTGATTGTTTTAATATGAATATCCCAGCATAGCGTACGATCAAACATGACACCGAGGTTTTTCACAGATTTATTATATGGCAAAGTGACTCCATCGAACTCTACGCAAGGAATTTCGGACCAGTCGATTCTTGTAATATTATCTTGTATTTATCTTGTAATATTATAAGAGCTGCCAATTATGATGACTTGTGACTTTGCGGGGTTGATCTTCAAGCCAAATGATCTGCTCCACTCTGTTACTTGGTAGAGATCAGAATTTATAGCAGCTATTGCTGAATCTAGATCATCTAGCCGAGCTTGCGAATAAATTTGGAGATCGTCTGCATAAAGATGAGGGGAAGAAGTAAGCCGTTGTGATATAGAATTAATGAAAAAAGCAAAAAGAAGAGGAGATAGCACGCCGCCTTGTGGCACACCAGCAGTAGTGTCACACCAGGAAGAAAAAGTATCTCCAAGGCGAACCCGCTGCCGGCGTCCGTACAGATAACTGTGAAGTCAGTCGATTGCTGATGGAGACATGTTAGAAGAGCGCAATAATACTAATAAAATGTCGTAGTCAACGGTGTTGAAAGCATCACTGAAGTCTAACAGGGTTAGAACAGTAAGCTTACCGTCATCCATACCCAAGCGTATGTCGTCGGTGATCTTAATGAGCGCAGACACAGTGCTATGCCCAGGACGGAAACCAGATTGGAAAGGATTGTGGAGATCATGTATATTAAGGTAATCGTTCATCTGTCTGTGGACAAGACGCTCCAGAACTTTGGATAAGAATGGAAGGATAGAGATAGGTCGGTATTTGGAAAAGGATTTGGGATTGGATTGTTTTGGTAGTGGTATAATCTGTGCATCTTTAGCTTGTAGCTGTTGGGCTGTAGGAAATATTCCACAAGAGATGGAATTATTAAAAATGGTACACAGGATAGGAAGGATGATGTCTAAAATAGGCAAAAGGATGTTCCGGCTCACATTGTCACCGCCAACCGCGTTGGAGGATTTCGACATTAGAATCCTCCTAACATCACATTCAGTGAAACGATTGAACTCAAAAGGAGGAAAGTCGGGAGGAGTAATGGCAGCAAGATAACGTAGAGTATAGCTTTTATCAACATCCAACATAATGGGAGCTGATGAGAAATATAAATTTAAGGCATTAAGGTCAATATTGTTAGCAGAAGTGTCTGATTGAGAGATTTGCCAATTCCCACAGACTTGAGAAATTTCCAGACTTTAGCTGGATTCCCATCATCATTTGATGCATGAACATAGCGACGCATTGCATCCCTACACATCTTATTGCAGCGATTTCGGGCCTGAACATATTTATCATGGTTGACCTCAGTAGGGCGCGACTTCAGCATACCTCCTTCTTCTGCTGCAAAAGAATTTGACGTACCAAGATTGATATTGATTGATAAAATTAATGGCAGAAGTTCGGTCGACTGCTCAAAAGGACCGCCTACTGTGTTGACAAAAGAAGAAGAAGAGCATTTGAAAAAAAGAAATCCACATTTTTTAATATGATAAAAGTGAAACTGAAACCTAAGGTTTTGTAAAACAAAAGTCATAGGCCATAGTAGCAAAAGACTGTTGAATTATCTATATATTTAATTTATTATGTTTAAGATTATAAAGATTTAGGTACATTTTTGAGTTTTATAAACTGATTTTCGCGGGCACTTAGAGAAGCATTGCAAAAAAGAATAGACTATCCGCGTAGAATCAAGACTATGTATTCTAAGAACCTATAAATAATTTATGTGCAATAAAAACAATATTACCCCTCTCACAATGAGCTTACTCATTGGGTGATAACGTTTCATATTATTGATCACCAGATCTCAGATTTTTTTTGAGTGTCGCTACCATACAGTTTTTTTAGCTGTTTTTAATATAAATAATTATGACAATGTTGTTTTAGTAAAAATGTTTATGTATTGTATCACATGTGCCTAACAACCGGATTATTGTTGGATATAAGACAAGGGACTGATCTAACGTATTCCTTACGTATTTTACTCAAAGTAAATTTTGAAATAATTATTTTTTTGTTGATTCAAGATACCTGATTAAATAATAAAACAATATATTGCGTTTTATTATTTTACAAATTACATTTAGAAGACAAAATAATTAGACTCTATTTAATAGCGAATAAGGTTCAAATTCAGTAAAAAAAATCACGACTTTTGGGTCACTTTGACGATAATTACCTCAAACGTGACGGGCATTGGGACAAATGGGTCTTTTTTACTATTTTAATATTTATATCGATCTTATTGTTATTATATTATAATAATAATATATTCCACGTACAGAATGATAAGTGTATGACCTCTCCAAAAATTTTCAGACCTCAAAGTTAATTACCTTCAGCATGACAGAGCTGCAAAGTCACCGAAGTTCAGAAATTCACGAGTATTGGGCCGTTTACCCTACTGGGTCAAAGTGGCGTGGGTTCGATCCCCACCCAGGGCAAATATTTATGTGATGAACATGGGTGTTTTCTCTGTGTCTGGGTGTAGTTTAGTTACTATCTATATAAGTATGTATTTAAAAATATATAAGTAGTATATCAGTCTCTGACGGCCATATCACAAGCTTTGCTTAGTTTGGGGTCAGAGGCCGTGTGTAAGATGTCCCAAATATGTATTATTATTATTATTATTCGTAATCTTAACTTATGTTCCTCAGAGCATCCAATACCTAGACCAAACCTGTTTCATAATGTAAGTCAATACCTGCACTTAGCAATGCTAACGATAACTATCAATTTGCGCGGGAATCCATCTCAGTTTCACGTTATTTAATTAGTGCAATGTATGTGATACTAATTGCTCTAGCATTATACCTTCTAAGAAATTACTTTCTATTACTATTTCTCATGAACAATTAAATTGAAAATTAAGGTATTTATTTTGCAGATAATTACTGTATAAGTACTACGAGTATACATGACTGATCCATTCAATGCAATTTCCACCGGACAATCCGCTAGACTACATTGTTACAATTACATTATTACTTAAAAATTCAGTGGATGATTGGAAATTCATCATCAAAACAATTTGTCTTGAGGAATAGTGCGACTTCATTTCTATACCTTTTGGTAGAAAGTGGTAGTGGTAAAAGTTTCTAGCCCGTTTGTTTTTTTTTCTCATACATTTTTTTACTACCGTAATTAACGTTATCATTATACTACTTGTTCATCTTCGACAACAACCTCGCTTACCATCAGGCGAGTTGGTGGTCAAGCGCGGACTTATTCATGATAAAAAAAAAAACTGCCGTCTCATATGTTGACACGTAAGAAGTTTACCAAAAAAGTGATAAAATACTGCAGAAAAGCTCTGGATATATCTTGCTTACAACTGGTTTTATTGAAAATCTTTTATAATGTCCGACAGCGAACGTTTTAGAGCATACATAGTTATAATAAACTTACAAACTGAAAAATTGATTTCAAATAACAATCTAAATTTCCGCATGAACCATTTTAATCCAAAAACTCCCACAAAAAAGATACGATTTGCAATAAACATCTCATCCGCTCGCAGCATAATACTCTCGTTACCCGACCTTCATAAAGCAGGTGAGCCTCCATTTTTGCAGGCAGATTACTCGCCCTTTGTCCTAGCTGTTTATCAAAAACTCTGCTAGCCTCGAAAGGATTATGTGAAGGAGTAGAGGGAAAGAGCAGTATGGGCACTAGGTTTGATGTCAATGATATCTATCTAAAGTTTATTTTGCATCATAAAATTTGCAGCTATGTAAAGTAGGTCTTAGCCTCGGATACCAAAGTCGGCCGTCTGTCCCTATTCTACACGAGTAAGTGCCAGTCTTGTAATGATAAATTATGATTAATTATTACTTTCACCGATTTTATTTAGCTTGATGACATTTGACTTGATAGTTATTTGAAATAACTGCTCACATCATGACATCAGATACGGAGTTTGTAGTATTTAAACGCAAATCAAAAAATAACCTTTTTCTATGCAATAAGATTCCAAATTCCCATCAAAATTACTGATTGCACAGCATAATATTCAACTCAAAATATCACTAAACACGCTATAATTTATTTTCGCAGCGTACAGCGATTTTTCCTAAAGCAAAAGCTTTTTCATCAATGCACAGCTAATAATCTTAATGCACATTATACCTGTTAACTCTTTTTCTTTTAAATATAGCTTCTATTTTTATATTATTTACAGCAGTTTTTCTAAATAAAACAGCATTTTATTAATCACAGTCGCTTCTGGCACTTCGCCGGCCGCTGCCGCGGCACGCTCGCTTCGCTCGCTCGGCACGTGCGTTGTTTTTTTTTTTTTTTTTTTTTTTTTTTTTTTTTTTTTTTTTTTTTTTTTTTTACCTGTCCCGGCGCATAGGCCGGGCCCGCGAGCTACTCCCTAACGTAATCAGGGGGGTTTTACTATTTATTTATTTAGGAACTTATTTAATTTACAATATCTCATACTACAGTTATCTTATTCTAAGCTATCTTTAAAATTACCGTTTGCTTATAGTACTTTTTACATCAAAACTTATCCTATTATTAGGTTGATATAGATATATTATTAATATAAATATTCAACCTATATTTTATCTAGCGTTTTGTTTTTATTTATTGTCCTTTTTCCTATCGTTATACAGTATTTTAGAAATATATCGTTTACTTTGTTATCCCTTATTATGTGACATATACTTTCCTTCGTTATCTGAACACCTATCTCCTGCTCCACCTCGCACCTTTCTCTGCCATATATGGGACAGTCTACCAGGATGTGGACCGGGGTTTCCTCCACATTCGGCTCACAGGAGCATGACGGGTTGTCCCTCAATTTGAACCTATGCAAGTATTGGGAGAACCCGCCATGCCCAGTCAACATCTGAGTGAGTATTCCCTGGGGATTAATCTTTCGAACCATCCTGAAAGCTACGCTGGCATCCGGGAAAAATATTTTGGTTGTCGATGCAGTGTCACCAGTCACATATCTCCGATCCCATTCGTCGATCGTCTCCAGTCGGATTTGACGTTTGACAAATGAAACCGGGACTTTATCGTAATTCGGTCTGGTTTTCAATTTTAAAGCCGCGTCTTTTGCCAATGTATCTGCTCTCTCATTCCCCTCAAGTCCCACGTGAGCTTTTATCCAGTAAAATTGTACAGTTTTGCTTTGAGCTATACATTGTTTTAGTATATTACGGGTTGCGACTGCGAGTGGATGGAGAGAGCAGCCGTTGGCGATTGTTTCCAGAGCCGACCTTGAGTCACTATATACGCCAAATGTCCGTTCCCGACTCTTGTATATTTCGTCCATCGCTCTACATATTGCCAACAATTCTGCCTGATAAACGGTGCAATAGGAGGGCAGCTTTAGTTTGAGGGCTTTGGTTTCAGCGACACTGTTCCATAAGGACAACGCTGCTCCAACCTTGCCCTCAATCTTGCTGCCGTCCGTGAATATCCTGACTGCTTGAGAATTATTCTGATCTAGCTGCTCTTCGTTTTCCAGGCTCATGAATTGGAGGCTCATATGCTGCGCCGGATGAGGGGTGTCAGCGAATGCTGTTCTCCGCTCGATCTCTCCGCTCCCCAGCAATGGATGAGCTACCCCCCTCTTGACCCTATATAACGCTTCTGTTTCTTGAGTTCGAAGGTCCAGGGGGAGCATCCCAGCCAACACCAATGCCGAGTTCAGGGAGACCGTGCGGTAGGCCTTACACAGTTTCAGTGCAAAGCCCCTTTGGACAGCATTCAGCTGTTTGCGAATTGTCCCTTTTTTAGATGCCGAAGCCCAAACATTCGCCGCATACAGCAAAATCGGCTCAACTACTGCTGTATATATTGACCTTATTACCTCCGGATGAAGGCCCCAACTAACTTTCGCAGCTCTAGATAGTTGTTTATATATGTTTAGAGCTTTTTTACAAACATAGGCGATGTGAGAGTTAAAGGCTAATTTATCGTCAATGAGGAGTCCTAGAAGTTTGACTTGTTTTGACATGGCAATAGTAACGCCGCCCATGTGCAGCTGTGGGGTATCAAAACGACGTTTCCTTGTTAAGAGCATTGCTGTTGTTTTATGCGGCGCAAATTTAAGTTTATTGCTGATTCCCCACTGCTGCACATACGCGAGCGCATCATTGGCACGTCGTTCGACTTCCATTGCCGTGTGACCTTCGAATATTAAAACCACGTCGTCAGCAAACGCCTGACAATAGTCGCCACGAAGTCGAAGTCCTTTCAACAGCGGGTCTAGTATGATATCCCAAAAAATTGGCCCTCCAATGGACCCCTGGACACATCCTTTTGAAGTTGTCTTTGTCACCTCTTTACCCGCGTATCGGACTCCTACCTTCCGGTTGTCTAGGTAGCTATCCGTTACCCTTCTAATGTTGATAGGGCATCCCTCCTCCGCTAGCCTGAGTCTAATGATAGGCCACCAGGCACTGTCGAAGGCTCCCTCTATGTCTAACGATACCAGCGTGACCAGCTTCTTTTCATCGATCTTTACTCTTATATGCTTGATCAGATCATAGAGGGCGTCCTCAGTGCTCTTCTGTGGCATAAACCCATATTGACATGGACTAAGTTTGGGGACAATGTGCCATTTAATTCGACCCACAATCATCTTTTCCAATATCTTTCCCATCACTGGCAACAAACCTATTGGCCTGTATGACTTCGGCTCGTGGTAATTATCCTTTCCTGGCTTTCTCAGAATTACCACTGTAGCTTCTTTCCAGGGTTCTGGAAAGTATCCAAGGTCAAGGCATTTGTTTGCCAGTGACAAAAAGACATCAGGGGCTTGGTTGATTGCGCGTTTGCAGATATCTGCAGTAAAGCCATCGTTACCGGGTGCTTTTTTTGGGTTAAAACTGTTGGTGACAGACATGAGTTCTTCGTGAGTAAATGGCGGATCATAGGATTCATTATGACCCGGCTCATTTACTTGCTCAGCTTTTGCTCTTATTTCCTCATGTTCTGGTGTATCATCAGCTTTTCTATCTTCAGGGTAGAATATTTCTGCTAAAAGTTTGGCGGATTCGATTTCGTCAAGAGTTGCACCATCTTTAGTCAGTGGCAGGTCTTCATGTCTCTTGAACGTGCGTTGTTTTGTCATGTTCTAACATAACCTAACCTATTTTTTGTATCACACCTAATTTAATTTTATTTAATAATGAAAAATTTTGCTGAGCAGTCAGTATTTATGCTATGTATGTAGTATTTTTGTACAAAAATAAATTTAACTGTATTACATTATGAGGAAAAAAGTAATGTCATATTGGTGTAAAATTTCGAATTATCTGCAGTTTGAGTTTTGATAAACATTTAGTTTATTTGTAGTGAAGTAAGTTATTTGATGTAAAAAAGAATATAAATGATGAGTATGTATTGATAGGCGATTATTTATTTGATATGCAATTTATATTATCCCTTTGGTTTTTATTGCGCATTTGTACATCAAGGCGAATAACTTTTGCTATGAGATAATACATATTTAGTGTATGAAAAAATAACAGCTTCTACCCATAGAAAAAGACGAGTGAAAATCGATAAAATAAATGGAACAACTGGTTTTTTTTTCGCGATTTTGGATTTGTTCTACAACGATTTGAGTTAAAGTTCATCTTAATATACTTAACGTGGTGTGTTATTTACCAGTGACCCTGTATTTAGATTGTAAATACCTAGCAAGTCAAGTGTCAAGCCAAAATCAAGTAAACAAACAATCCTGTAAAATAATAATAGCTGTGTACAATTATTTCATCCAGACTATCTATGGCTGGCGGCAGGGTACGTATACCTACCAAAGTAGGTACAATCTATAGATGCAGACTTAAAGAGCACGTATGCCTAAATAATATAATAATTTACTCTTGCATTTAAAACCTTAATCCCCTAATAAGAATATACATCCAAGCAAAAGGCCTTACTCCTTTCAGGGAGACGAAATTAGCGTGCGGCTCAAAGCAATTTTGAACTTTAACAAACGAATTTGTATGCATGAACCGTCGAATTTTCATCGAATCTACGTCGCCTTATCCCATATTTATTTACGTGAAAATTCATGAATTTGTCAACACACGTTGCCGTATTATGAGTTATAAAGAGATTTACAGCAAGAGATATTATATACTGCGATACTTGGAGCGTGCACGATCTCCCTTTGGGAGATGAGGTGTTAGATCCAAGATTTTTTCAGCTGTAAAAAAATGACGATGCCGATATGTCTCGTAATACTAAGTATATTGTGTTTTTTGTGATAAAAATTGTGCAGAATTCTGGAACTAAGCTAAAATGAGAATATTGTACTTTGTTACATGTATGGATTCAGCTACCTATTCAAATTTGGAAGTCTGATAAAATGTTTAGTAAAATTTGAAAAAATTTAATCTTTCGCTATATTAAAGGAAATGTGAAATCATATTTCACTTTGTCCCCATCACATACAAATTTTGTGAATTATGGTTATACGGTGATGTTATTTATTTTTGACCATGATACAGAAGACATAACTAAACCAACTAAGCGCTGCCATGGCTCACAAGACACGTTATATTGTAGTTCTCGGTTTGATCGTTAAATCATGTCAGAGGCTCGGCTTAGAAATTCTAGCATTAGGACTAGCCACCCTGCCTCAGAATAAAGAAAAACAGTAGAAGTGACATAAAGTAAAAAAGTTGTGATTCATGATTCCACAAACATGGCGTCGAAAATCTATAGAAATTGCTATGTAATCTTGACACAAATGACACTTGAACTGATGATCAAATGTCAAATTTGATGTCACAAAGATGGTGGACAAACTTCAAACGTCTCCTAGGTAGGGCTTTTATTTTGAACTTCATATCGTCATAACAATAATGCCATGTCATTTCAAACACAGCCCCTATGCACCCTGCCCATACGAATTGACTCACTAAACCGACAATATCTTAGCGTATTCAGATAGAAACGAATATAAGAGATTTTTATTCTTGCAACGTATTTTCGCATTTATTCCCCACACTTTTCCTGCACTCGTCAGAAACATTACGTTAAATACATGAGACGGAAATGTGACGAAAAAATTATCCTTTCATTTCGTACATCAGTTTCTCTCCGCTGTAGGAGGTTACTAATGGTGAGAAAGTCATATCATTTAGTTAATGCTAGGTATATTATTTCCTTGAAAATCAGAATATAAATTATTTTTTTAGACATTGCGCTTTGCTATTTTTAATCGACTTCCCAAAAGGAGGAGGTTCTATGTTCGTGTGTATGTTTTTTTTTGTGTATGTTCATCGATAATTTCGCCAATTGCAAATTGATTCAAAAAATTATTTTTAGTTTAAAATGGTATACTCCCGAGGTGGTCCCGTTTAAATTTTACAGAAATATAAACGGGACGGGAATAGGTTTTTGAAAAAACCGACAATAATGTAAGCAATTCGAGCGAAATATCCGAATTTTGTACACGACGAACATCCATACTTTCGCCAATTGTGAACCGAATCGATTTTTTTTTTTTATTTCGAAAGAGTTACTCCCAATATGGTTCCATTCAAATTTTAAAGAAATCGGCTGAGCCGTTTTTGATAAATCAACAATGTAAACAATTCGAAAGAAATATTCGAATTTTGTACACGATGGAAGGCAGTTTAGCCATTTTTTGCGAAAAATAATTATGAGGATAATATTTGTAA
This sequence comes from Hypomecis atomaria, assembly GCA_964007245.1. NCBI lineage: Eukaryota > Metazoa > Arthropoda > Insecta > Lepidoptera > Geometridae > Hypomecis > Hypomecis atomaria. Next base: position 22,082,964 of record OZ023284.1, on the reverse strand, counting down.
AACCGTTTCAGTATAAACATTATGATCATTTTACTAAAGAGTCAACCCAGTTGGGCTAGGATGCGCACCACGTCCACGTCACTGCCAGCGGCCCTAACGGGTGCCGCCAACGTGTTGGCGGAGGCGGTGGGGCTGCAGGGGAAGAGGAGTGTCGGTATCGCGATGGCCGCTCTCCCTATCCTCTGCAGCCGTAGTGGCAGGCGCGGGGCCACTTTAATTGACCTGTTGCATCGGGACCAGGGCTGTTGGACACGGGTGCTGTGTGACGCCCAGTGCTGGTTGGTCCCAGGTGGTGGATGAAGATGTGTCTGGTGTTCAGCACATCGTCATTCTGGCGGGAGCCGAAGCTCCGTGGTGGGGCCCGAGTTGGGCCAGCGCTGTCGGGTGCCGCGGAGGAGTGCGCAAGCGTGCCTGTAGCCCCGACACCAGGCGCAGTGGTGGAACACCCAGGGGTTTTGGTGGGTATACTGCAGTCCAGTCGGCAGGACTCCCACATAACCACCCGCCTGCCCACGAGGTGTGGTGGTATCTATAAAAGATTTCCCCTGGCTAAAAAAAAAAAAGGTTTTTTTACTAGATACGAGTAGAGTAATTCAAGAGGAAGGTAAATATGCATAAAACACCTGTGCAAAACCGAGGCGAGTTGTTAGTTTCTTATAAAATGTTTATCAACTCTGGGAAAAAATTATGACAACTGGTATTTCGCAATTTCGGGACTAAAATTAAAAAGTGAGAGTTGGTTACTAAAATATTCTAGATTCTATCTTCCAGAGAAAAAACCAGTGATCAATTAGTACTTTGTTAAGTCGCAATAATCAACTGCTATCACATGGGCGTAAAGTGAATATGCAACACAGTGATCAAATTATTCAATACAGCCCTTAATTTGTTAAGTTGCATTAATCAGCTGCTGTCACATGGGTGTAAAGTTAGTGTGTGTAACATGCATAAAAATCCAAAATAAATAAATAAACTGTCTGTCACCAGGCTGTATCTCATGAACCGTGATATATCGAGAGTTGAAATTTTTACAGAAGATGTAGGTATTTGTTTATAATATTTTCGTGTAGAGCTTGTGAAGTTAGCGTTTTGTAGATTTTGCGCGTGTAGAATTAGAATCTTGCCTCCAAATATTGTTTTGACAGTGGAAGCCATATGATCATTTCATTGACTACATTTTGCATGAACATATTTTTAGTCGGATTATTTATTATCTATTCCAAAGTACGTATCAACATTGAATAAGCCTTTGCTAATAGATTTGGATAAGCCTACCTTTTAAAGACGATTGAGATATTCCAAAGTACACTCATTAAAATAAGCTGTCCATAAGACTAGAATGAAATCGGCCAAGTACAAGTTGGACTCGCGCATGAAGGATTTCGTACCATATGAGAGGTCCTCACCAAATAAATTCCGTTTTTTGTATGGGAGCCTCCCCTTTAATATTTATATTACTCTCTTTTTAGTATTTGTTGTTATAGCAGCAATCGAAATACATCATCTGTGAAAATTTCAACTCTAGCTATTACGGTTCATGAGATACAGCCTGGTGACAGACAGACAGACGGATAGACGGACAGCGGAGTCTTAGTGATGGGGTCCCGTTTTTACCCTTTGGGTACGGAACCCTAAAAAGTACCTAATAGACTAGATGCAACATTCCTTCATACTGACAGCCAAAATTATTTTGACGTGACAACGTCTTATAAATTGGTTTGCCGGGTGACACTTCAAGAAACTGCGTTACGCTCCCCGCTCACACTTCATGCGCTCACAATGAGAGACTTACGTGCCTCTCACTCGCTCTCATTCGTCTCATTCGTCTCAAAGTCGTTGTCACGTAAAACTTTCGCCCGTATACCGACTTTACAGGCAACCAATTTTTATGAGCTATTTAACATCCATCCATTCATCAGCTATAGGACGTCCACTGCTGGATATACGCCTCCCCAAATATCTCTAAAAAGACCGTTTGGTAGTGATTTGTATTCAGCGCGATCCTCCGATCAGTCTTAATGAGATCATCCGTCCAGCTTGTGGTCAAGCTATTTAACATGGAAAACAAATTGTTAACCGTTTTGCAAGGCATAAGTTAAATTGAACTAGTGACTAGTAAGATCGTAGTACCGCTCTGCAGCCATCCTTTTACACGCCTCTTAAGCGCGACACAGCGCAGGCGGTCTCGTTCGCGCTTGCTTTTGCTTCTTTAATTTTATTTTGCATTTTATCTTCTACACATCAAAAGATCACTTTGAAATTAACTTTGTCTGTGGATTGTGTACTCCGTTAATATGCTAGGAATGAGATATATTCTGTGTTATTGTTTGCTTGTTTTGTGTTTTTTATGAAGTTTAAGTTTTGTTTTGAGGGCGGTTACCACAAAAGCAAATATTTTGTTTTCTCTGGTTCAGTTCTTTTTAAACAGTCGTAAAAAACATAATTAAATCAACAAAACTTTAAGAGAAAAAATATTTACATTGGTAAATTAAACAACTATTTATAATCGCACATTTATCTCAAGTCTGTTGTCTTCAAAACTTTTTGTCAAAAATACTTATCAGCTTAGCTATTCTTTACCATAAATAGTATTTAATTCCTTGACACCTATGTCAAAAATTTCTAGAAGGAATACATTTCGTAGTTGTATGTTGCACAACGTAAAGTCATATACAAGGTCCACTGTACCAACACCAGTCTGCGCTACAGACGTCAATCTTTATATGAAATCGTGCCACGTCGTCAATATAGAAAAAATGCCTAGTCGATTCACGTCGTATCGTACACCTTTCCGAACCGTACGAGCTGCATTACCCTCAAATCTAACAGGCTGTTCCACTCACTGCTAGTATAAGCCTCCCTCTCTTTCAATTGCTTCTTCCTGTTCGATGTTTGCGAGGCAGTTTGTACAACATTGTACATTACACTGACCGTGTGCTAAAATCTACATCTACACGACTGCACGTTATATCATGTCCTGTAACGCTGGTCAGTAGGCATTTCTGAGTCATGCCACAGTAGGTAATGAAACATGCGAGGGCAAAAAGCTAAATGTCACTCGACATAAACGCGGACTCGCGAACGTGAGGTCCTGTTTGCAGTACTTAATCACCCTAATGGCAGTTCGCTGAATAAAATAAATGCCATTTGCGTTCAGGGGGGTTCAGGGGCATTATTTTTGACTTTCCTACAACAAGGAACGTTTACGGAACTTTGACAGTGACCTTTCGATAATTAACTGTATGCCATATTTGTATTGTTAGTTTTTTTGGGTTCCGTACCCAAAGGGTAATAACGGGAATCCAATTACTGAGACTCCGATGTCCGTCTGTCTATCTGTCAGCAGGCTGTGTCTCAAGAACCGTGATAGTTGCCGCTTTAACAATACTAAAAACAGAATAAAGTAAATATTTGAGGGGGGGCTCCTTTACACCAAACGTGATTTTTAGGAGGTTTTTGCTGGCTATTAATAACGGCAAGAAGAATGGGGCTCAGAGGGCTCCAACACGGTACACTACGGAACCCTTCGTGCTCGTGAAGATTTTTTATTTTAATTTCCTTTCCATTTCCGGATTTTACCTTTTACAGTTTACCATTTCTTTTAAAATAGCCGTCTGTAATACTAGTTCAGCGTGAAATGGATAAAATTAATTTCGAGAAAAAAAAGTCGTCCGTAAAAATAGGTATACGTTCTAGCCGTACGTAGTCTAAAAATAATACCCGTTAGAACCATAATCATTAGAACCCATTAGAATAGTACCCATTAAAACGGCTGGACGTTCGTAAGTGGTGGACGACGTGAAAGCGGGAGCGAGCGTTGAAAATATGTACTTGTGCGAGCGGGACTTATAGACTAGACTTATCTTCTGCGAAAGTTGGAAATGATTTTAATGTTTCGAAAATTGGGCTCCAGAACCCTAAAAACAAAGCAGCAAAGTGTGTGGGCAGTGAAGGTATTCGACCTTTTGTTACAGCGGAAATTTGAAATTATGACGAAAAACATTCAGCTTGTTAAAAGTATATGAGAAAAATGATCGTATGAATAATTTTCCTTTAAACAATTGAGTGATGAGACAAACAATACCTTGGCCTAATGTTAAGCATCACGTTTGCACATCACTTGTCACAGTCACTTAGAATTCATAAACATAACATTAGTTCAAAACCCACCGCGGCCCGATAATATTTCTCAATCGTCACTCAGTAATTAATTTACTAAAATACCTATCTTTAATATTATATAGCTATGACATGACAATTCCATCGTATCATCTTTGACATAAAATATTTCTTAGTTAATAAATAATTTATAATTAAATAAATTAACATTAAGGGACATCTTACACACGGTTTCTGACCCCAAACTAAGTATAGCTTGTGATATTTATGCGTACTACATAATTTAATTGCGAAAATAAGCACTCCTATAAATAAATAGTCATGAAAATAGTCTTATCGCAACTACATAGATAGACTATATTTTATTGCTCAGACCTCTTAAATGCAAAAGCATGGCGTATTACAGAGTGGCTTATAAGTAGTGCGACACCTTATCGTTGAAAATAATCTCTTCCAAGCAAATTTAGAATAGGGAAAATTTCAAAAGAAAGTGTAGGACAGCTATTTTACTTTTGTGTGTGACCAATTACAAACAAAATTCCTACTTCATCAGAGTATGTATCACTTTCAACTATAGTTATTCTAAAGATGTAGACTTATTTACTGCTAGACAAATTGTATTCAAAAACCTAATCGACTCAACTTTTTTCTGTGATGACTTCAATCTCCTCGTTTTCAGCGATCTACATTGGTATAGCTTCCATAAAATAAATCTATATAGTATTGTTACAACTAGCAATCATCATGTTTTGTTATTTTATACTATCAGTGTAAACTTAAATAGGCATAATTATTGTATAATAGTGAACTAGATTTTTTAAAAAGAAGCCGTTTGCTTACCAAAAATAAATAAATATTTGTTAGACTCAATCGTCTATTTTTTAATTCTGAATAGTTTTGCGTTTGACCACATACTGCCTGATGTTAAGAAGATAAGCGGTTTAGGTTTTCACGCTTACCTAGAAGAAACCTATTTACTCGGGATTTGAAGACGCGAAGACGAGAGACGTTGTACTTTAGCGGGAAGACAGACCCAGGTAAAGCGTTCCACATTCTGCATTCTTCATGAAATATTCCCATTTTACCCACCTATATTAGCCGAAATGGATCCAAAATACTGCAAAACTAAGGCAAAACTAGTTAGATTCGAAACCGAACGTCCGATGCAGTTTTCCACTGCGTTCATTTAAACAAAAAGTTCTCTCGTTTCGCTTAGCGAATCTAACCGACGCGAGACCGCAGTTTTGGTCAGGTTCAGAGAATATTCCATGTTAGAAATACCTATCATGCTATTTTTGATCTTCAGGAATATGAGCAATTGAGCATAACATTATATTATTCTTTTTTATCATGGAAACTGACGTGGTTTCCACACATTTTAATGTTTTATATCGCGGGATTGTACTCACGTTTATTTTTAGTAGTCATTACATAGTACGACTATAGTTTCGATCGCATTCGGCGATCTTTCTCAAGTCGAGTGCTAGTGCTACAAAACATTAAAAAATATTATTCTTATATTGCTACGCGGCTAATCGATAGATTATCGGATGGTCGATGGGGCCGTAATTTTTCGAATGGAGGCTACGGACCAGCAAACGCAGCGTAGGACGACTAGGTGGACTGACGACTGCGAACACGCTTGATGCAGGCCGCTTCCAGCCGGCCTTATTAGAAATCCAAAGAAGAGGTAACATATGTTCAGCTGTGGACGTCCTACGGCTGATAAATGAATGGATGAATAGATGCTGTTAATCTGCCCGTAACCACGATCGATGCAACTTGATCGAAACGTCGAATGATCACGTATTTATTTATTTATCTCATATTTTCAGTGACCGTGTAGTTCCGTGGTAGGTATCTGAATATTTACAATTTCACGTCTGAAAAATAGGTTTTCTAGTTCAATACGAGTAGCAATCACGAATACGTAGAAAAGCAAAAACATTCACACAGAAATGTGTAAATCTGGGAGCACGGCAGTGCGGGGGCGGGGGCCAAGACGAGCCAATCGAAGTACCCAAGAAAGGTTAATTGTACCTACTAAAAACTTTTGTAGAACGATAAATGCTTTATTGCACACCAAGAATAACAATAAGAAGAAACAAAACTACAAAAACAGTGTACCAATGAGCGGTCTTATTGCTGATAGCGATCTCTGCCAGGGAACCTCAGGATGGAGAGGATAGATAGTGTACCTATTAATCACAAAGTAACGAAGGTAACGCTGTAACGAAGGTGTTAATTAGGTACTATACCTGCCTTTTTACGGTCTATTTCATGGTGCGCATAGGTTTACCACGAAGATTGGTTGGGCCATATCCACCACGCTGACCCAGTATGGCTTAATGGATGAGTTAGTTCGTATTAATAACTTAGTGTTTATAGGAATTAAAATGAGTAATAATGCAGCGTCCGTGCCCTTTAATAGTGAAGTTTACAATTAGTAGTTTTGGTGCATTAGATGAACGCCACGAGAAGATCGACGACCCGCAAGCAGCACCCGATCACGAGTTCTGTGAGATTAATACGTTAAATTAACGTCCTATGCTAAAGTTAATATTACATCCTTACTATACCTACTATACGATATATTATAATTAATCCGAAAGTGTGTTTCTTGGTTTATTAGTTTGTTTCTCTTTCACGCAGCAATGGAGCAACGGATTGACTTGATTTTTGGCATGGACGTAGTTTGCAAGACGGAAAGTGACATACTTTTTATCCCCGTAAAAAACGTGGTTCTCGTAAGATGGACATAACACTATTTATTAACTTGATTACCAACTTATCCATTTACATTTTGCCGCGCGTTGACGATTTTTTTGTATGAAAAAGCCAATTTTTTCTTCGTGTTTTTCCAAAAGTCCTAGAAAAAATGTTGTTTGTCTATGGCGGGTCCCCGCCGCTCGCACCTGTCTCTGTCCCTGTCTCGCGAGGTTCTCAGTTAAACGGTCAGACTACAGATGTACTAGACCCGCCCTTAAAAGGTTTTTGTTTAACACCTATGACCCTGTAAATTACCTAATAGACACGCGAAACGATATGCATAAATTCTTGTCTAGAAGTTGGGAAACAAGGGAAAACACCCTGCGATATGAGCAAAATGGCGTTGAAAATGCATAGAAATACCTAAATCAAAATGTGACGGGGGCAAAGCCGCGGGTAAAGATATAGTTAGAAAAAAATATCTGTCGTATTATTGTGACCAGTCACGTAGCGTGGCACAGCATGGCATGGAGTCGCGGGGGACACGTCGCGTTCACGTCGCATTCATCCACGTACGACAACTGGCGTTCATTCCGCAGTATTCGATTTCAATATGGATTCAGGATAAATATTTAAATGTATCATTACCACGTCTCCCTTGCTAGGAATTGAACAGATAATCCTCTTAATTTTCGATTATTGAATATTTGCACAGTTATCATGGTTGTTAGTGGATGGATAAATGTTTGTATAATTTTAAGATCTTTTGTATACCCACTATCATGCAAATGAATACTTTTACTTTAACTTTTCTATTTTGTAACTTTGTAGAAAGTCCACATTCGACTATCAACGTCTAGTTTTAGCTTAAGTTTTTGACTACTGAAAGATACAAGGATGATCATAAATCATGTCTTGCACAATAAAACAACGAACCCACTGTATAAGCGAAAATAAAGGTTAAATACATAAACACTCCATTTTCTGTAGCCAGTCACGTAGCGTGGCGTGGCATCATGTCGCGTGGAATTCTTCCACGTACGACAACTGGAGTTAATTCCGCGGTATTAGATTTCAAGCTACCGTGGATAAATAGTTATAGACAACGCATTATGCAATATAGTTGACTAGCGACCCGCCCCGGCTTCGTACAGGTGTATCATACATATGAACCTTCCTCTTGAATCACTATCTGTTAAAAAAAAACCGCATCAAAATCCGTTGTGTAGTTTTAAAGATATATATAAGCATACATGAGGACAGACAGCAGGAAGCGACTTTGTTTTATACTATGTAGTGATAGTGATATGGCAGGTCGAACTTGGATATAGACACAGAAATATGCCTCTATCCAGCAGTGGTATCAAAAGGCTGTGGCTGATGACTGTCGGCAAGCGCAGCGTAGGAAATCCACCTAGGAGGTGGGCAGATGATCTTATTAAGACCGCATAGGATCACACAGCTTCCAACCGGTCTTATTGGAGATCCATAGGGAAAGCCAATGTGCAGCAGTGCACGTCATATGACTGATGGATGGAACGATGATGATTATGATGAGGCAACGCATTCAATGCCAAACATTGAAGCTACACTGCGAAGTTGTCATTGAATAAGTTGGCAATAAACAAAATAAACGGGTGCTGTTACAATTAAAGTCATAAGAATGAATTTTATTAATTAGTTAAAAGATAAATATCTACAACAGTTGGGTCGCTTGTCTGTCGCGAATAGAGATCCGCACCATGTGGATAGTTTTTTTAAATTAAACTATGATTCAAATTGAAATATCTTATTGTTAATTGAAATTCATATTATGCCCATTTCTTTTAACATTAATTTTGCTAAAACAAGCTTCAATCTGGGACAGCGTTTGTAAAAATATGAATACCAAAATTACCTCTCTATTTTATATTTTCTCATTGCCACGTTAGCTATCACGAGCAAACCGCTCTGTCAGCCACAATGCGCTCTATATTTATTCGATTCTGTTTTATTCCCACTCTATTTACAGTTCAAATTGCCTTGCACTGTAACTGTGAAATTGGTTGCAATAGAACTGTAAAATTGGTTGCAATGCAAACAATTTTAGCTCATGTTGTGAAGTTTGCGTTCGCAAAATACTCGTACCTATACTTACTCGCGATTAGTTTGGATGCGTTGGGGGAGGATTAGCCCGGGAGGTAAGCGCTAAAAATACTAATATAAACCACTTTCTAAAAGCTGAATTTTTGGTGTTACGTTGTCATGGTGGTGTACAACTATACCCCGAATTCAGTGTGCTGGGATGCTTGGCGTTTGGTGATACCAACTCTCTGGCTAGATTATGTTTATAGTAGGACAAGGTAAATTGGAATGGTTTTGAGAAAAAAACTCAAATAAAACAGAAAAAGAAAATAATAATCGATTGTAAGAGCGTGAAGCAAATGACCTAGGTACTCAGTGACCGTCAGTAGGTACGGCTCTCGCCGAAACTGGTCTACTGGGGACTTTCTGGCGTACGCCACACACATCTGGAGAGTGAGGTCATCGAGAAACACGGGGAGGCACTAGCTGTCTCCTTGGACATCTCCAAAGCTTTTGACAGGGTCTGGCACGAGAGCCTTATTGGCAAGCTTCCTTCTTACGGCCTGCCTGCTGATTTCTACGCTTGGATATGTGATTACTTGAGGAATTGGTGGACACGAGTAATTGTAGCTTTAAGTTAACTATAGGATGGCTCTGCCAAATACCAGCTGGAGGCTCTAGAGTTGATTGAAATGCGAGCCAGGAGGCTGATAGGTAACTAAACCTTTAATAAGCCAGATCGACGTAGGGTGGCGTGTCTATCAGCCTTCTATCGGATACACTTCTGTGAGTGCGCCCTGGAGTTGCAAAATCTGGTATCACCTGCCCCTTTCTTTTATCGTACGGCTAGACAGACGCTACCAAAGCGCTATCTATTTATGGTGGACATCCCGAGCGTTAGAACCAAACGTTTCGAGTCCACATTTCTCATACGAATACAATACTTTGTCCCCATGTTGCGTAATCTACTATTTTGTTACAAACTTATATCTCAAAAAAATTTTTGTTAGTTGAGATGAGAATAATAATAATGAAGTTAAGTTGTAAACAACAGGGAAGATTGGCAAAAGAAGATAAGAAAAAAAGGAAAGATTGAAACAATAACGCATTAGCTAGCATTAGCAGCTGTATTCAATAACACTGAATAGAGCTGCCCAATCGCCCATGAAGACATATTAACTACCTTTTACACTGATAGTTATTTATTCACACAAAATTGTATTTGCTGATTTCTGTTGGGAGGACCTAGGACAAATAGTCCAGTTAGGTAGGTCCGACTTTAAGACAGAGGTCAATCGCCGAATCCAACTCGGCTGGGCAGCGTTCGGAAAATTGCGTAACGTCTTCTCGTCCGACATACCTCATTGCCTCAAGTCGAAAGTGTTCGATCAGTGTGTGTTGCTAGTGATGACTTATGACACTGAAACGTGGTCTCTTACTACGGGCCTTATTAATAAGCTCCAAGTAGCCCAACGAGCTATGGAGAGGGCTATGCTCGGAGTCTCTCTGCGAGATCGAATCAGGAATGAGGAGATTCGCAGAAGAACCAAAGTTACCGACATAGCCCGGCGGAATGGCAAGTTGGCAATGGGCAGGGCACATAGCGCGGAGGACTGATGTCCGATGGGGTCGAAAAGTTCTCGAGTGGAGACCACGTACCGGCAAGCGCAGAGTAGGAGATCCACCCACAAGGTGGACGGATGACCTCATTAAGACCGCATGATCACGCTGGATGCAAGCCGCTACCAACCGGTCTTATTGGAGATCCATATGGGAGGCCTATGTCCACCAGTAGACGTCCTATGGCTGATGGATGGATGGGTGATGATGGTATACGCCAAATGTACAACAGAGAACGAAATATATAATTATTTTATATACATATATATATATATATATATATATATATAACGGGACAATAGCTTTAAGTTTAATTTTAAATAGTGCCACTTAGTATAATTTCGAAGGACTAGGAATGGAAGTGGCAACATTCCTGGGGTAACGCTTGTGACAAACGCTGCTGATTGATTCTAAGGAGGTTTTAAGTGACACTGACATTGCATGATCGGCCGATGGGCGGGAAAGTGCGAGGTGACATGTCAGATGTCAGTTGTGAGTTGTGAGTTGTAAATAGAGCTGGTTCGGAAGATGTTGTGGAAAACGGAGATTAGAACGGTTCAAGCCTGGTGATTCTTGATAGAATGGTAGCAGCGTGCGTTACGCTGCGGAACGCCATGTCCTTCGCTTAAAGTTCTCTATAATTGTAATCATACGTAATCTGCTGTGCAATAAACTGATTGTTCGTGACGTCGCCTTTATCTCCTCGCCCGCTAAACCCACGCCACGCCACACTGAAGCATTGTTGGGTCAGTCAGTGGTATAAAACATTACCACATTGAAGCAGAATCATAACTGATGTGGTGCCTTTTTATGGATCCGACATATATATATGTCGGAGATAGTCATTGTTCCCGCCGACCGACATCGTCATTAGTGGTTGCGGGCTCAGTGGGCGTCATCAGGGTAAAATGCGAGCACAAAACACAATTTTATTATCACTACTTATTTTAGTTCAAATTTTAGGTTTGTTTACACATTAGTTCTGATGAATTCACGATAATGCAATGTAAAATCAACTGTTAAGACCGAGCAGCGAGTTCGGGGCACCGATCTTACTTTTCTTAACCACACAACAACGTTCCAACCCGATCGTTTGCTCCCGTGCAAAAGCCTCGCACCAACTGTCAACCAAAACAAGCCAAGATGGCGCCTCGACCTCGCTCGAGGCAAGTACTCTGCTCTGATTGGTCGTTACGTACAAAGTGTACTACAATACTCTTATTTTTTTGTTGAATTATTGAGATTTGAAGTTATAAAAAATGTAACAAATCAATTGAGATTAAATTAAGAGTTTTCAAAGTAATTATAATGTAAACAAACACTATTGTGATTTACGTATGCAAACAACAATCAACTCGACTCATAGCTTCCTCCGACACGGCCTTCCTGACGTATTACACGCCCTCGTGTGATGTTGAAGGCAGCGCATCATGTGCAGAAAAGAAAGAAATTCTTGTAGAGCTCGGCCACTCCTGACGACACGTTTGTAGTTCGTTTTTCACGTTACGCGTTCTGCCGTTGACAATATCGAAATGGCATCCTCGCCTTTGAATGGCCACCTCGCCTTTTTTTTTTTAGTTTGGCCAACTCGCCCTTTTTTATTTTGGCCAACTCGCCATTTTTTTTGGTTTGGCCAACTCGCCCTTTTTTATTTTGGTCAACTCGCCCTTTTTTTTCTTTTGGCCAACTCGCCCTTTTTTATTTTGGCCAACTCGCCATTCAAAGGCCACCTCGCCTTATACAAATCTTAAAAGCTACCTCGTGATGCGCCACCATCAACCTATAGGATTTCTTACAAAACAACTTGAGTATTCGCCACACACAGTCTGAAAGCTAACGACTTCAAACAAAATAAATGTAGTGTAAAAATCTTACCATCATATTCATCTGACAGGCACGGGTCTGGCTCGGTAGGACACACAAGATTGGGGGAACTTGAATTTTACCCTCTGACATTTCAGATCCCAGAAACTGGACCTGCTTCCTTAGAAAGGCTCATTTTTTTCATATTGAACGAAGCTTCAGTGCCACTAAGAGACCGTCCACTAATGACGAGACCGTCTATGTAGACAGTCACATAGGAGTGCGATAAGCCATATTAATAGCTCTCTGATATATAGAGGGGACATTTAGAAGGCCCAATGGCATCACAGTAAACTCATGACGAGCGTCGGGGGTAACAAAAACGGTTACCTTCATAGATTCTTACTCTATGGTTATAGGAACTTGATACCATCCACTATCCATGTCAACACACGTGTAAAATTCTGCGACTGATAACCTCTGAACTTGACCGCCGATTAGACATAAAGGATACCGGTCATAGACTGTATTGGAATTTAATTCTCAGTAGTCTATGATCATTCAGCCCATGCCATTGCGCTTTTTGACTAAAAGTATCTGAAGAAGGGCGATTTGCTCGGTCTAATAACTCTAGCAGATAATTACTCACTACACCTATTCTATACTGACTTCTGCTTTTCAGGGCTCAAGTGATATGGTCGCTGTTGTACGATTTTGATAGGATCTATTAAATTTATTTCCAATTCACCTATCTTTACTCTACTAGTAGGTGTGGCTCCAACGAATGAGTTCTTAAAGCAGCTAAGAAGTTTTGTTAGTTGTTGTTAAGGTATCCACGTCGTCAAAGACAGCCACCACGTTACCTACATCGCAAATATTAACAGTACAGGAATATAGAAAGTTGATCACTCGATATGTGTACGGATAACCCTAAGGCCAATAAATCGTGACATTCGTGACCAATAAGATTATTGTTGTTTAAGTAATCAATCGTCAGGTACGAGTATAATGTGAAACGAAATATCTACGTCATGACTATTAAGAACTTGCAGGATTTAGCAAACGTACCCTCTGTCATGGTATAAAAAAATGTACCTACGTATAAACGATACACCAGATACTCTATTGTACAATTTCAGACCCTAAAGCCGAAGCAATCAAGGCGAAACTGAAATACCAAAAACTGGGCTGCATCGCTTTCGCCCGCTCCGTAAACCCGTCACACAATAACATTTCGACCCCATGTCTTAGGCATTAGGTCGAAACTTCAGTAAACACCTCCCTTGCGCCTCACGCAAATCTGTCTGAATGTAGCGAATGCTAACCGCAGTGCGTTTCCAGTCCGTAGATAAACCGTCCCCGATTAAGGAAAATTCTAGATATTTTTTACCCCAGTCTAAATAATAATTGCGCGCTGAAACGTACCAACAAATTTACGAGAGATGCCTTCTTTAATTTAGGAACAATCGGCACCAAAATCAAAACAAAATAAGAACCGCTCACCAAATTGCGTAATTTTTCCGATGACAGGTTTCAGGCCGCATACATTTACTCAGTTCACAACGCTAGGTGCAGCGGCGGTGGGCTGAGCGCTGCTGCTTGCAACTGGCAATGTTTTTGAGCACCGCGATGTGACATGGGCCTCAAAACCACATTTGTAGCAAGACACCAGGGGCCGCCTAGTAATGGCCTAACGGCCGCGTTTCCACAAGCGTAACATTTTGTTGAAACAAAACTTAACCTACGACGTTTATTAATTTAGCGTATTACTTGCGATAAGAGAAAGCTGTTGCATTTTACTGCGGGTAGTTAGTTATTTAGAAAAAAAAACATTGCGAGTGGCCCATGTGTGCAATTATCTAAGATACAACCATTTCCTCCTTACCCAACCTAGCCCATCGTTACATCGGAAAAGTGAATAAACGGCTTGCATATGCAGCAAGGGATTACCTTTTTTACGGTTTGACCGTAATCATTTTTAATGTCTACGCATGTTTCCAACGTATCATACCGAGCAAGAGAAAAAATCTTTAAATTCTACCCACATTATGTAGGGAAAAGCTATCTGAGAAAAATATGTTGCAACAGGACCTTTCAAAGCCTTACTTAGTATGAGAATTAATTTACTTCCCTGTTTATCATGATCAAATGAGCAGATATCCGTTGCTAGCTAGGCCCGGGCATCAATGTCAGCATCTTCCGCTTGAAGTTTAGGCACCGTAATGCTTTTATCCTTCGGTAATCGGTGGATCGGTTAGCGCCTCCACCAATAACCTCATGCTGGTTTGTTGCGCTTTAAATAACGCACGCCATCCTTCTTTTGCCGCTGTCTGTTCACTCACGTTTTGTGCCTGCACCGATACCCACTTCTGATGTCGGAGATAGTCATTGTTCCCGCCGACCGACATCGTCATTAGTGGTTGCGGGCTCAGTGGGCGTCATCAGGGTAAAATGCGAGCACAAAACACAATTTTATTATCACTACTTATTTTAGTTCAAATTTCAGGTTTGTTTACACATTAGTTCTGATGAATTCACGATAATGCAATGTAAAATCAACTGTTAAGACCGAGCAGCGAGTTCGGGGCACCGATCTTACTTTTCTTAACCACACAACAACGTTCCAACCCGATCGTTTGCTCCCGTGCAAAAGCCTCGCACCAACTGTCAACCAAAACAAGCCAAGATGGCGCCTCGACCTCGCTCGAGGCAAGTACTCTGCTCTGATTGGTCGTTACGTACAAGGTGTACTACAATACTCTTATTTTTTTGTTGAATTATTGAGATTTGAAGTTATAAAAAATGTAACAAATCAATTGAGATTAAATTAAGAGTTTTCAAAGTAATTATAATGTAAACAAACACTATTGTGATTTACGTATGCAAACAACAATCAACTCGACTCATAGCTTCCTCCGACATATATATAGATGTTATATTGTAAACGAATATTCGTAATAGACAGTTCCGTAGTACAATGCTATCGGGGAATAGTACGCTGCAACAAAGGTCGTAAAAAGAGCCACTGCAGCATCTGTAGAGAAACCGTGTTCGTTTAGCGGACGATAACAAACGGGCGATCTCAAGGGACATGCGATTTGCAAGCTTTTTCTGGGCAGATTCAGTACAATTCAGACATACAACTTTTTATTTTTGTATTGATCTAACTATGCTATTTTTATTCTGAACTATATCGGCTTTTAGTACAATTTTCAAGTTCAATGTTGGTTTAAGCAAGAAAGAAACCTTTTCGTGGATTTTTTACACAAAACAAAGTTACCAAGACAACCCAGAAAATTGGCAAGTTGAAACTAACAGTGGGCTGGGCGCGTAGCACTCGGAACTAATGACCACTGAAACTACAAAACTAATAGGATAAGTTTTTGAACATAGATTTTATAACCGTATCGATTTCATTACTCCGCAAAAAATGCAAGATATAAAACGCATTCAATCGGTCTAGTCTAGTCATGACGAGTGAACTTCCTGCTTACTTGATAATGATACAATATTAAACACGTAATCTACGATGATTTGGTCCTGACAAAAATTTCTCACTCTCAGTATCGATAGATTTTCAAAAAATACTATGTACTATGAAGCCGTGGTGGTCTAGTGGTAATGACACCTGCCTTACAATCGTGAGGTTGTGGGTTCAAATCCCGGTCCCGTACCAATGAATTCCTTGGAATTTATGTACGGAATTTAACACCACTGGCTTTTCGGTGAAAAGCCAGTAGTAGAAAGAAATTCGATGGCGTATGTGAATCCACCAACCCGCACTGGGCCAGCGTGGTGGATATGGCCCAGTCACCCTTCGTGGATAGGCCTACGTCATGCAGTGGACTATTAAAAAACGACAAGTACAGTGTTGCACTTAGTACTGCAGCAGTACATGTACAGTTATTCCAATTTTGACAGTTCTACCAGTTTCTTATTTTCGACCAGTGTAAAACTCAGCGGCTGTAGCTTTGCAACGTAGAGGTCCCTGGACACTCCGCTCTCATCTGAAATTCCAATCGTCCACTCGGGGCTTCTCGAACATTCAACGTTACTTTTGCTTTGTTTCCTAAAGGTTCGTTCTCCACTGAAGAGGTAAGTATGATGTGAACATTTGGCTAAATTTCCCTTTAAGTTTCCAAAATATCTTTCTGATTATAAAGGAATCTGTTTGACATTGTTTCTTTTTTTTAATAAATAACACTATTAAGATTCTAAATCATTATTAAAATTCTCAGCTTAATATCAATGTCAAGACCTGTCGCCTAGAAGCACTACTAGTATATCAGAAAGTCATCTGTCTCAATAATTTACTTTACTTACTATCCACCAATTTTCACTAGACCTGCGTGCTAGATATGACCCAATTGCATCCTGGGAAGGCCTAAATTCAGCAGTGTACAATCAAACTGCTACTTATCAAACAAGCTTAAAATAGACCCTAAGAGACAAAGGAACTGTTATGGTTGAAGAAGAAAAGACCTGCGCCAAATTCACTTACCTTTTAAAACGGGGCTAGTAATAATCCTAACAAATGATCCCACAGTTGCCAAAGAGCCCCATGAAAAGCGGTTTTTATCACAAAAGCTCTCAATGACTTTGCAGATTTTAAATTTCACAGATAATACTCATGGAAATCTGGAAAATATCTCTTTATCAAAAACGCTCACTCGGTAATAAGTTGTTCGATTCTTAAACGATTCTGTCTAATTTCGTATGAAATATACTACTAATTTAAAGGATAAATTTTATTTTTTAAAAACAAGTATATTATCTTGTTTTAATGTACTTTGAGACAGTAAAACTACACAATATAATTAAAATAAGTACAATGTATATGTGGTAAAACGCGAACCTTGTAGGCACCCGTCCTTGTCTTCTATACATTTCCTTGCATCCAAGAGAGGTTTTCTGGAATAAATCGGTTTCAGCGATAAGACAGCCTTTTGTGCCTTTTCTGTCTTTGTTTCTTTTGTTTTGTTTTCATATTTGTTGATGCCGATAAAGTGTTGTTGTATTGTATTGTAGTTATACGGTTAAACGTGAAATTAAAACTTAGCAGACTATAGAAAAAAATTAAACAAAAAAATTGGTTGCCTGTAAAGTCGGTATACGGGCGAAAGTTTTACGTGACAACGACTTTGAGACGAATGAGACGAATGAGAGCGCATGAAGTGTGAACGGAGCGTAACGCAGTTTCTTGAAGTGTCACCCGGCAAACCAATTTATAAGACGTTGTCACGTCAAAAAAATTGTTCTCATCATATATACCATATCAATTTGGAAATATTATTCTTCTTGGTTCTGTGTAGGAAAATTGGAATTTCATTTTCTTTTACCTTTTATTGTTTTAATAATAACAATAATTCACTTATTATTTTTGGAAAAGCATTTAAAAATCACGCTAACCAGTCAAAAAGCGTCATAAGGATACCCGAAAATACCTGCAAAAATAATTCTAGAAAAACAACACCACTGTAAGAAAATATGTCTATTGCCGGGTGAGTCGGGAAAAACAAAAGTTGGAACACAACCAAAGGTAGTGGAGTGAGGGTAAATGTGCACTGCGATGCACAATGCTTACAATATGCATTTTGAATAATGGAATAAAATAATTTATTTTTCGCAAAAAAAAACCGCCTTCCATCGTGTACAAAATTCTAATATTTCGCTCGAATTGTTTACATTATTGTTGATTTAACAAAAATAGCTCAACCGATTTCTGTAAAATTTAAATGTAACCAAATCGGAAGTATACCCTTTTAAACTAAAAAATAGTTTTTCTATTCGGTTCACAATTGGCGGAATTATCGATGAACATACACAAAAAAATACACACAGACGAACATAGAACCTCCTCCTTTTTGGACGTAGGTTAACAAATTAGGAATATCGTTACCAATACATGGGAAGCATACGCATCATCATTCCCGCTGTTGGGTATAGAATACGTTGTTACACACTTTACATAAACTTAGAACAACTATTGTGCCCACCCAAAGGCTATGTAACAGCAAGCGCGTTAAAACCAAGCGTTTCGAATACACATTCCTCACACGAACAGCCAGAATGTGGAACGCTTTGCCTGAGTCTGTCTTTCCGCTCAAGTACAATGTGGGTGTCTTCGGATCCCGAGTAAATAGGTATCTTCTAGGTAAGCGTTCTACACCCTAGACCGCATATCTTCTTAACATCAGGAAGTATATAGTCAAACGCTAAACTGTACGACATTAAATAATTATCATTTTTCGCAAAAAATCGCAACACCGACTTTCACCGTGTACAGAATTCGACTAATTTGCATGAATCAATGTGACATCCATGTAAATTTTTGTTGATTTATCAAAAACGGCTCAGCCGATTTCGATAAAATTTAAATAGAACCACTTCGGAAGTACACACTTTCAAATTAAAAAAGGATTTTTAAATCGGTTCAAAATTGGCGAGAATATCGATGAACATACACAAAAAAAAAGATATGTACACATGAACGTAGTTCCCCCTCTTTATTGGAAGTCGTTAAAACACCGTCATGAAAAGATGCACCAGAGAGCTATTGAAACTGCAGGATTGCACTGGATACGAGCCGTTTCCTACCAGTATTACTGGAGATCGATTCGGGAGCCCTATAAAATGTCAAGCAAACGTCCTATGACTAAAAGTGTTCAAACGAACGAACGACAACTTTGACAGTAGAATTCTAGTGAGTTTTTACTACATTCTCAAGAGTAGAAAAATGCGAATTTAGAATACGTCACCTGAAAATAGGTGGTTCATAGCCGTGTCTCATTTACATTGGAAATGTGGTTATCCAACCGTCGGGCGTGCGCGGGACGGTCTGATTTGAATTAAAACTGGAACGGGTAATGTTTGTGGTTTAATTCATTCAGAAATACCTAATGATTTCATAAATTTCAACAAAAGAGGTTTTAGATCTCATAATGAGTATTCACTTGATTTAAGATAGGAACGCATTCAAATTCACAAGAGGCTTCTAATTAGTTTGGTTTTTAAAAGCCGTTAATTTTGTTAATACAAGCAAGTCAAGAAAATAGATTAAGGATTTCAGGCAGGGTTAAAATAAAGGTCTTAGTCCCGAGTTCACCAATGCTTGTTTAAGTAAAACGTGAGATTACTGTATTTAACCAACGGTTTTTGCTTGCTGAACAGCAAAATTTCAGCAAAAGCTGTTTCTGAATCTTCCATCGGTTGATAAATTAACCATCTGTTGGTGAACTAGGGTCTACGAGTAAAACCCGAGTTTAATCGTTGTTTAAATACAGTAATCACACGTTTAACTAAATCAAGCGTTGGTGAAGTTGGGTCTTAGATAAATACCGTGAATGAATTCCAAAAATGAAAGCTCTTGACATTTTGTTTTCAATTGAAATAATAATTATTTTTCGCATTAAATCGCAACACAGAGTTCCACCGTGTACAAAATTCGAATAGTTTGCACGAATCGATGTGACATCCATGTACATTATTGTTGATATAAAATATCGAAGAACATAACAAAAACAAAAATACACTCAGACCATCATTATATTTAGCAAATTTTACTTTTTGTGCAAACCCAGGATACGATAATAAAAACCAGCTATCTCATAGATACCTAAATTTTGTCGATTCCTAGTTGCAGTTGTATAGAAATGGTGGTTTTTGAAGTGAACATATTTTGTTTAGTGGCATTGTGCACTTTTAGGGATGGGTAAAATTGTCACTCGCGTCAGGACACGTTACCTGATCGAAAGTATGAAAATTCGTAGGACGGCGCAGGGCGCTTGCACGAGTGTGCGTGTGATAATATTGTATTTTACCACATAAATGATAGACAATATTTTATTGACGAAAACAAAACACAGGAAATACAGCAACAAGGATAAGAAATACACTAAAGACTAAAATACCTAGTGTTTTATTTTCGTCACCAGCCGGACCCATCTCAGCATGATGCCGGTTATATACAACCGGCGCTGGTCTTCCGTCGAGATCGGCAGGTCACGTCGCGTACAATTCGCGGTTTGCTTCTAACAAAGCTGAAAATAAAACTAACACAATCAAAGTTTGTAAAATGATGATCATACCACAGACAAACATAAAAAACAATTTATAAATATTCAATAAGTAAACTAAAACAAAACGGTAAGTATTTTTTTTTTTCAATTTTAACAGCTCTATGTACTATATAATACTTCTGTCGTTCTTTTTAAGTTCCTCTCTTCTTTGGTGCGTCAGCATGAAATTCTTAAGTTTAAGTCTAAAACTGTTTATACTTTGCAGGTACCTTATTGATAGTACTTTATATGTATTCAAGTTTTCACCTCTGCCGGCACTCCCTGAAACTGTTGTTTTTTTTTTCTATTTTTGGTGGGCCCCATAGTCAAAGTTGCCCATAATGATAGTCTATGAACCCTTATAGCTTCGTACAGGGTAAGTAGATAACACTGTATAAAGGGCTTATAGAATATAGATATAGTAGAAAACCCTGCATATGGCGGCTTTGGTTTTCTGTCAGTGTTCCCATTGATTAGTTCCATTGAAGGTTCTACTCACAAATACACCACTACTTTTTATGAACATCTAAAAAAAAATGTAGGTATCAGTACACGATGTAAAACATATGTGTACAGTTAAAATTTAAAAAAGATCTTAGGTAGCCTATTTATTTAGGTTTTATTAGACTAAAATTATGCACATAATGTCAATTTCATTCATGTATAGTGTAGTAATGTAGATAAGTACCTACGGTCTTGTTTACGCAAAACAGCTGTAGTTGGAGTCTAATGGATTAGAATAACCAATTATTTCAATTTTTAAGGGATAATTTTAGGATATTGATTTATTAACTTTTCATTGCATATATATGTTTAGTATCGTGCACTGATACCCCCAAATTTTTTTTAGATGTTCATAAAAAGTAGTGGTGTATATACTTCGCTAGTATCATTATAAGACCATTATGGAACTAGCGACGTAAAATTATATTATCTACGTCGTTTTAGCAGTAGGCATAATTTGTGATAATGACAATAATGAGCCTTCAGTGTAATTTACTGTCACTCTTCAACTCCCGGATTAATAAATATAAACTTTATGCCCAGGAATATAATACCAAAATGCTTTTTGTTCTGTTTTGTCGTCAATCCCCCGGGATATTTGGCTTATGGAAACAGGGTTTTAGTTTATTTAGGACCCTAAAAGGAAAGGTAATAATGACAGAAATAGGACGAGACTGTTCGGTGATATTGCTATATTGTGTATTGTGTGGTTAGTATTTAAGATCACATTTAAGAGTAAAAATGAATTTAGTTGACTTTTTAGGTGAATGGTTTTTGATTAAACAACAGAAACAGTTGTTAATTAGAATAGAGCTAAGTGCTTCTACAAACAAAAATAACAAATTTTAATATAATTTGGTTAATAAATGTGGAAGTTATAAGGCTTTATAATAATAGAACAACAACAACAAACAACAACAACAATAACACTTTATTAGACAACCACATTACATAAAGAATAAATTACAGGGACAAAACAATACAATTTAGGTTTCTAACTGGCGACCTTAGAATGGACAGATGGATGGACACCATGAAGTTATAAGGGTTCCTTATTTTACTACGGAACCCTAAAATCAGCACTACTGTAGCTGACTCTGTTTTCTTATCAGGTACATTTTACGCGTCTTTATATCAAAAGGAGCATCCACCGATTAGGTATATGACAGACAAGATTTTTGGTCTAGCACAAATGTGTGAAAATTGCAAAAATATACAAAATCTAATTTATTTTCAAATCGAGCGCCAATAACATCTGTTGAAGATAATATTTGGTATATGAGCCTCTTAAACTTGAGCTAGCTATTCTAGCCAAATTATTAATAAATGTACACTTATACACAGCTCTTAATTAAATTGGTACCTAAACGAGGATTGCTTATCCTTAGCTTACCTAATTATCAATAAATTTGCTTCGGACCGCTTTGAAAATACATAATTTTCTGCCATAATTGCTGGAGAGCTGTAAAATAAACATCTAAGTTTGAAACTGTAGACTTGCAAATAAACTCGTGGAGACGGCAAACCATTTGATGACAGGTATATGGGGTTATAAAGAACTTGTTTCCTGAGATGAAAGAAGGTGAATCAAACCATCATTATGAACACCTGTTCAAAAAATTATGTATGTTCTAATGAGCACAGACCCCGGAGTCTGTGGAGTGTGTAAAATCTATAAAAAAGAAACTTATATTTAAAGCTTCACAGCAATGACATACATCATTTTCTTCCATACCTAATGTCAGAAAAATTAAGTATTTTCAATTAGTGAGTTCACCAACGCTTGTTTAAGTTAAACGACTGATTACTGTATTGAAACAACGGTTAGTGGTAGGTGAACAGCAACATTTCGTTAGTAAGCTGTTTAAGATTTAACCAAAAAATGCTAAAAATTGAAATCTGAATCCGGCTTTTGCATATCTTGCAAGTCTAAGGGCGCTTAAGCTGTGAACATAAACGCAAAAGTTATTAAGGCTCTGCTAACTTAATTGGCAATTTTTCTGTGTAGTTTTAATGTTTAAGATGCGCCTTTTGCTTGCTTTTTAAAATTCTAATCACACTATGTTCTGTTTTAAGTTTTAAACTATTAAAATTATTTCACGTACACGTGAGTACTTTTTAATAAAACGTGTTTTGAAGAAAAAAAAACTTTGATAAGTTATGATTTACTATCGTCTTTAGATGTATCACTTTAAAACCAATTAGGTGAATCATGTTCAGCAAACTGACCCAATGCAGGTTGGTAGATTCACTTACAAACTATATGTAGATTTCATAACGATTTTTTTCTTCATTGTAGTGCCAGTGACTACATCGTTTGAAAATAATTTTCAAAAACTCATTTTGATGGGACGAAGATTTAAACTTACCAAAAACCACTACAACGAAAAAAACTCTACGAAGCATAAAAGTTTGACGTAAATAAATCTTTACTAACAAGAAAAAGCCTTTAAAAACAAACTGCGATAAATACTTTCCGTTGAAACCTTTGAAGATTTGTTCAAAGATCTAAACGTAAATTACAAAAAGAAACACGAGAAGGAAAACTTTACAAACGTAAATTAACTTCGAACCACTTTTTGTAGCGTATTGGTCATCAATCTTTGGTTGGCACTTGGCAGTCGGAACGACCTTAAGACTTGAAAAGAACTGTACTAAGTGAGTAACTCTTATACACTTTTGTCTTGGAGACCTACTGTATTGATTTAACATAATTCATAACATTGATTTATTCTGAAATTTATTCAACTTCTAAAACGAGGTAAATTTACTACTTATAACGAAATACCACAGAGTTACATAGAATATTGCACACATACATTTATAAAAATTAAAAAAAAACATGCAGGTATTTGTTTTACGAGATCCATCCAGACTGTCACTATAGTACTTAGGTATTCCTGCTCCATCTTCACATTGAAAGGCCCTGACATGTTTACGCGTTCCTCTTACTCTCTTTGAAACTGCTCTTATAACTGAGATTTGTATTTTCACTTTCAGCTAGTACACTATTGATTTAACTAATCCCTTAGTGAAGAAATTGTCCATGAAGAAACAAACATCGATAAATTAAGGAGCTCCCTCACCGGGATCATTCACATACTAATGTAATTACGTTATAAACAGGGTTATTTACCTACCCTGTACTGGGCCAAGAGGGGGTGATTAAGACCATCGTTGTGAACAACTTTTAATAATTATGGAGCCTACTCGAAATTCAAGGAAAAAATCAGCTGTTCCAAATGTACAAAATTGCAATTCAGAATCGACAAAATGTCTGAAACAGCTGTTTTTTTTTTCTCGAATTCCGTGTTGGCCCCTAGTAAAAGTTGTTCATAATGATGTTCTGAATCACCTCCTTCCGGTTTAGTACATCAGTTTTGAATATTTCTGTATAATGCTGCTTTCCTGACTGATGAGCATTGGCCTGTAATGTAACAATTTATATTCGACTTTGAGCGCAGGTGAGTATAGACTAGAGCATTTACTTGTAACAGAACAACGAGCTCTATCACATGTTCATGTATCACCCTTTCACGAACCCGATGTCGAGCACGCTCACCGTTTTGAAATTACAAAATTTGTACGAGTACAAACAAACGAGCGGAGGTATTGGTGTAAAATTTTGTCGAGCCTTTGCGACGATGCGCGGGAGCGGGGCGACGCGCTTTTTTTTAACGCAAGGTATAACGAAATGTTACGAGTAAATGCACACTCGCTGTAAGCATTACCTCGAACAGAGCGCCGAGCATTCACAGAAACGTTATATTGCACGGAAATACTTCGGAAACTGAGCTTTTACCTGTATTGTACCATTCTTAAGAACGTTACATGACATAAAAATGCTCGAGAAAAATGATCTAGTCTATACTCACCTTTACGTTACAAACGTAATATAATGTAATGCTGGTTCTCCTCCTCACTGGTGTAATACTAGAGTCTGTAACGTTATATTACAGTTTTTTTGCCTTTTTTTCATCTATAAAAGGATTTAAACTAACTACGTAATTGCGTTCTCAGTAAACATAGAGTAACGAAAGCAATAGATGAAACACTAAAATTTTTGGAATGGAATTTTAGATCACATGTATTCTTATTATTTCTCTATGTTTGAGATGAAATATGTGGCAAACATATGAGTGGGCATACTCGTATGCTCAGCAATGGACTATTAAAAGTCTGTACATTAAAGTATACAGTAAGTACGTGGTGAATGTTTTTTTGCAAGACCTAGCTCAGTATATTCCAGTTATTTCCTCTCTTGCATTAAGGCATTATGTAGCTTTATGTTTTTACCTTGAAATAAAACATTCCGAATACCTGGCAGCCCTGATACATCTAACAAAACTTTGCTAAAGCGGATAGAACTAAAAAAAACTTTAGGGGAAAATAATTCCGCTCCAGTACTTTCTATTGCCTTTGAAAAGTTTTCTTTTCACAAGTTATTTTTTCGGGCTCTAGTGGCTTTTTTAGTTTAACTGATTTATTTGTATTTTTGTAGGTTTTTTGAGTACTGTATCGTATTAAAAGTATAAACAAAACGTATGATACCTATTTATTTAACGCCTTTTCAACTAGCCACGCCTCACACTTAAACATTTGTAATTTTGAGTACTTACTTATATTGAGTTTGTAAAAACCTTATTTAAAGCATTTAGGTATTAATCACAGTACGTAAAAAAGTTTAAGAAGAGATAAAATAACTATTATATTTTAAGGATACATAATAGTACTAAGTACGTTAGTGGTACTTAGGTATTACACAGTATTTTTCTCTGTAACGTGATGTTGAGATATTTCTTTTTATATTTCAACAAAATCTATGTTCGAAAGTTGTACCTATATTTTTAGAACGTTTTATAAAAATCAACATTTGTGTTCGAGAATTGAACATTCTTTCCATTTCAGAATTGAATGCCAGCAATATCCACTAGTTCTGTGCGTCGTTATTCGGTATTTCGGGTTCGTTATTGATATTTGATACCAAACAACTCACAGCGTAGTATTTTGCAATTCCAATTTCGTGCAAAATCTTCTCTGGTACTCGGTATAGTTTTTGCTGTACTGATTTCAGAAAGATTATTCGTAGAAATGATGTAGTTTACAAAAAATTGGCTTGCTGAAACGCTCCGACATGGCGTCAACGTCTTGGCGCGATGGCAGCACGACTTACTAGTAAACGTCTAATATGCTGAAACTTGGGAGTTTCATTTTAGTTTTAAACTGATATTTTTCTAAAATAACTACAACATAATACAACACTACTAACATAGGTTAAAACTACATAAACGACTACTATATATAGAGAAATTGGATCATCCACAGACCCTTGAAGGTCTAAATAAAGATAATCGCCTATAATGACATTTAAAATAACCTAATAAGTACATAGCCACTACAAAAATTAGCATAAAAATGATATATTAGGGTGCATATTACACACGGTCTCTAACCCCAAACTAAGCAAAGCCAACAAGCTTTGCTTAGTTTGCTATTTGGCTGCCAGAGAATGATGTGCTACATATACATATTTTTAAGCATATTTGTACTCAAGTATGTAGATAATAACATCAGTTAATAACACATAATATGAATATTAATGCTAAAAAAATAATCAACTTAAGTATACCAAGGGACCGAGAAATTGCGAAAAAAGTCAGCTGTTCCATACAAAAAAAAATCACATCACTCTCGACCAAATGCATAATACGAGTATAGCTGACTGTTTCAGCGTTAGTCAATAGTAAAAGTTGCCAATAACGTATTACCTAAAAAAAAGCACAATGATATTTTAGAATAAGTATGTCCTCATGCATCGTCTAGAACAGGACTGTCCAGTGTCCAACCTACACACCTTCGAGGGCCAATTAAATTTACTACAAAAGCTGGAGGGCCGCAAAAAAAATATTTCCAGTTTTCAAGTATAAAAAAAAAATGCCATAGACATTTTCGGATAAAAATATGTAGTTATTTTTACCCGCTTTTTTACGGGACTTACCGCGCAATAATACTTGACATTTCAACTAATTAAGTACCTCATAGATAATGTGCTCAAATCGCGAAAGTTTCAAAATAACGTAAAAAAATGTAACAAACATGTAGGTATTGATTATATGTTCTGACGAAGATTTCTATTATCGACACTATGTATGTGTGTATGTCCAAATCTATTTTCTGCTTAAAACGTGAGTCGCGGGCCGCATGAAAACAAGCCGCGGGCTGCATGCGGCCCGCGGGCCATTGTTTGGACAGCCCTGGACTAGAGAAACCTCTGTATAACATGATGGTAAAGCAAGTTGTTTATGTTTTGAACATAAAATAACGTAGCTGCATAATACAAAGTAGAGCACTAGAGATAAAAATAGTTTATCTTAAGTTTGAAACTTCAACGCTGCTCTAACTTGTTTCAAACAAACATCCATTAAGTTATAACTAAATCTTTCCGCCAGATTAACACACGTAGAGTTGGATACAACAGTTTCAAAGAAAATTAAGGTGTGTGTGTTTGTGTGCAGTGCACAACAAATCACATAATAATATGCTCACACACACAGAACAGCAAACTTTCTGTGTCACACATTACTACATATAGCATGTACCTGCATCATCTAATTTCTAATGATCCTCTACAGGACGTAGGCCTACCCACTAGGGGGTGATTAGGCCATATCACACACGTCATCGAATTTCTTCAACAGACGTGCCCAGGTTGCCACACGATGTTTTCCTTCACCGAAAAGCCAGTGGTGTGAAATTCCGTATAAAAAATCGAAAGAACTCATTGGGGTGGGACCGGGATTTGAACCCACAACCTCAATATTATAGGGCGGTATATTACTTTCACTAAACCACTTATAGGAATGGTTCGTATTTGCAGTATTTCTAAGCTAGAGTCAGCGCGCGAATTTTTTTTTTGTTTTTTTTTTTGCTATTTTTTTGTACTATTCGCCTTGGATTTACGAGGACTAATTTTGAGGCAATGGTTAGGTATTAAGTAAAAAAATTGACCGGATACAAAGACTATCTCATTTGGGAACTGTCTAGTACAGCTATTCTCAAAGTGTGTTCCGCGGAGCCCCATGGTTCCTCATAGCCTATGTGTAATAAAATCAAAAAATAATCTTCCAGCAACTCAGAAATGTTTCAAGATGATAATTATATTTGAAAAAATTGGCCAACATCTCACTTGATGTGCGCTTCTTTTGAGAAATTTTTCCGAAAAACGGAGTACAAAAAAATTGTTTTTGTTTACTTTAGGGCTCTGTCAAATATTTCAAATTCCAAAAAGCCTCCGTCACCAAAAAAAAAAAATTGAGAACCACTGGCACTGGTCTAGCAGAACTTCTTAGTGGGAACGATAGTGCACATACACTAACTGTTAGATACAAGTTTTTATGACCTCATGTAACTGGAAACACGTAACTCCTAGAACTATTTTATGTAGTTAGTATTAGTAGTACATGATTACAGATGTTAAGCCATTACAGAAGTATTAAGGACCCGTTCTGGTTTCAAGTAACGTGCGTAGCCTCGGGCGGTTCTCTAATAGGTAATTATGTAAGACGGGAATTGTACCTGCCACGTGTGTGTGGGGTTGCCAGGCTTGTGAATATACGAAGTGTTGTTTTGCAATAAGCAGGCATTTAAATAGTTGTATATACATACTGATCACTACAAACAATTTTAGTTATGAGACCAACCCAAAAATCGCTGAAAAATAGTTTCATCGACTCGCGACAACTTATTTTTTTAGTATGGGTTTGCTTTAACTTAGGTATATTTAATATTGTGCATTACATATAACCTAATATATACAGGGTTATTCCTAACCAATTAGCATCCTTTTAGAGGCTTATTCTGTACATCAAAACTAACAACTTTTGTTCTGCGACTTTTGTCAAAACTAAATTAAAAATCAGCTGATCCAAACATTTTGTCGCGTGTGAACGATATTTTTCTAATAAATAATAAGAATAAGCCCCAAATGGCTGTTAATTGATTAGGAATAACCCTGTATAATGCATTACATTATATATAATATAGAACAGCCGATTTTTTTGAGGACCACCTCATTGTAAAAGTTGTCGTAATTGTGCGTATAATAATTATTATATACCTTTGAAAATCTCTAGTAACTGTCCAAAATTAGAAAAATTTATAGTCTACCTACCCGTTTTAATTAAAAATAAAATTATTTACCCTTTAACATTGATAGCAGATCGACAATTTCCAAAAATTCTAAATCCTCATATACTTGCTTAAATTATAAGCACATTATTAGGGTTCCGTACCCAAAAGGTAAAAACAGGACCCTATTAATGAGACTTCGATGTCCGTCTGTCCGTCTGTCTGTCTGTCACTGGGCTGTATCTCGTTAACCGTGAAAGCTAGGCAGCTGAAATTTTTACAGATGATGTATTTCTGTTGTCGCTATAACAACAAATACGAAAAACATAACAAAATAAATATATAAGGGGGTCTCCCATACAACAAACATGTTTTTCAGGTGTTTATTGCACGCCATTAATAACGGCAAGAGGAATGGGACTCCCATACGGTACGGAACCCTTCGTGCGCGAGTCCGTCTCGCACTTGGCCGATGTTTTATTATTCTTAATTAACTAAAAAAAAACTAAGTAAAATCTTTAGTTTTTAATTTCGGTCTGAAGCACTATTATAAGTTTCTACTTGGTAGAGTAAGTACATCGGGCAGATATGAATAATAATGTTGAAAAAACACAGGTATAACGTTATGTTGTAAAACACCTCAGAAGCAGAGCGAAATTAAACAAATTAAATCCATTTACCACTTTAAATCACATTTCACTATCATCACAATAATTTAAATTACCAACCGCAATTAACCAAGGCCCGACTCAGTAGTATTGTATCTTATTGTGCTTAAATAAAAAAAAGGTGTTTCGTGGTTTCAACATTTATTTTGTAATTTTCGACAATTCCTCAGAATACCTGGCAACACCAACCAACCGAACTTGCTAAACAAGTAATTGAGATAAGACGCTTTGTTCGTCCTACGTGAAACGTCGGTAGTTCGCCGCGAGCTGCAGAGGGAGAATTTGTTGCCTTTTTGGGGGTAAACACCGCAAAATGTGAGTAAGTAATGGATACCACTACTTGTACGTACAATGAGAAAACCAAGGAGGAGAATAAATTAAAAAGATGTTGCTGCACGTAGAACTGCTACATCTTTTGCGAAAAAAAAAACGAAAATTGCTGTCCCGTTCTTTTTGTCGGACATATCTGTCATATACAGGGTATTCTTAACCAATTAGCATCATTTTAGGGGCTTATACTGAACATCAAAACTAAACATTTTTGGTTCTGCGACTTTGACAAAACTAAAAAAAAAAATATTGTTCCATAGAAAAAATATCGTTCATCCGTGTAAAAATGTATGGAACAGCAGATTTTTTTTTAATTCTGACAAAAGTGGCAGAATATAAATTGTTAGTTTTGATGTACAGAATAAGCCCCTAAAAGGATGCTAATTGATTAGAAATAACGTTTTCGTTGTAACTACTGGTAGTACAATATGCATCACGTTTTGTTTTACGAAAGTAACACGGGTAATTTTTTATTGCTGTTATAACAAATTTCAACTGTAAGTGAATTACCGTTCTTACTACCTACTGGTAGTAAAATTGATATTAACACTGGTTATAAACGTATTTTTTAGTCTGCATTGACGTGTAACAGTTGTTCTAAAGGTGCCAGCCTTCTATTGATCGCTATCGACAGCATGACAAAGAAAGCAAAGCATCATAGAAGGGCAATTACGCCACAGCTACCACGTGGCCGCGTTGGTCCAAATCATTCCATACTCATATCATGCCATCGAATTTCTGCCACGTATGTACGCATGGTTTCCTAGCGTTTTTTGGAGCGAAAACTTCTTTGGCAGTGTGTGCACTTTTTGGGATGGGTAAAAATGTTGAACTCGCGTCAGGGCACATGACCTGATCGAAAATTCGTAAGAAGAAGGGAGCAAGTTTTCACTTCTGCTGGCACTCCCGGAGTGTAATTAGTTTTTTTTTATACAAAACTTCTTTAACAGAATCGTGCACTTTTTGGGATGGGTAAAAATGTTAAACTCGCGTCAGATTACCTGATTCGTAAGTCGGATGACGTTGTTTAAGTTTATACTTCTGCCGGTACTCCCTGCAACCCTTTGTTTTGTTTTTTAATTTTATTCAGCCGATTTTATTAAAAAAATATATTCAGGATATGTAGGTACATCTTATTAAGAAAGCATAGGCTACCTTATATAGACACATTGCTTTATCACCTCTTGTTATAAAAACAATGTAAAATTGTCTTGAACGAATCCTTATCCTAACTTCCTTACTAATATTATAAAATCTAAAGTGTTAAGTTAAGTAAGTTAGTTTAATGGTTGGTTTATTGGTTTGTCACTCTTTCACATAGCAACGAAGCAACGGATTGACTTGATGTTGATTTTAGTGTAAAGTGACGACGTGGGTTACATTTGATCCCTAAAAAATAAAAGTTTCCTATGGGCAAAGAAAATATAATAATACTACCTATGGGATAGCACAAAAAAAAAATACCGCGAGCGAACCCACGGACAAAAACTAGTTTACATTAAAGTACTCTTCTTACTTTCACTACTTAACATAAGTACATATTCTGGCTTATCTATCTATTATAGTAGCATCTCTGCGCGCTATCTTACAGTAATGTTTGCCTAAGGCTTTAATTAAGCTGGTTCTAGCTACTT
Organism: Hypomecis atomaria; assembly: GCA_964007245.1. NCBI lineage: Eukaryota > Metazoa > Arthropoda > Insecta > Lepidoptera > Geometridae > Hypomecis > Hypomecis atomaria. Next base: position 22,051,329 of record OZ023284.1, on the reverse strand, counting down.
GATACGCGGAAGTTAATATCGCCGATCAAATGTAACTCTGCATTTACCGGTTACTAGTAGCTATAATCTAAAATAACATTTTGTTAGCAGTTATAGTGTAAGCAGTAAGTATATGTGCAGGGCAAATAATCAAAGCTTATTTTTGCGAAGGAGAAATCTACGCAAGATACCCAACTGCTTTAGGGTGCAGCCGGGTGATGTGGACTTGTATCCTCTAAAACTAAAGCTGGCTAAAGAAGGTTCTTTAGCCAGCCTTTGTGCACACTTGGGAGCTCCGGGATCCCCATAGGACCGCACTGGAGCTCCCAGCTATTTATTTGACTTCCCGAGCCTACTGTGCTTGGCGGCCCTCTACCACGGTTTGATCAATGCTTAGTCGATGGGTTTGATATACACATGGTGACATAATTTTTAAGCTGCCTGAATATCTTTATGCTGAGCATTATAAACAAGCAGAACCTACAAATTATAATCTTCTAGGCAGAGCTTAGTTAGAACACCAGCAGTCACTCATTCGAAAAATGACCATGCCAATCTTTACTTTAGATTGCAAATACAAGTAGAAGCCTAAATTATTTAGCAAGAGAGCTACATACTACGTAGAGTAAACGATGTTGTCGCCAGAGCTGTACTAACTTACTTTTTTTAAATATATAAAAATACAATACTTCTTTTATAAGCAAAACTACATGAACTACTATATACTACAACATAAAAAGCAATTGGATCATCCAGAGACCCTTGCAGGTCTAAAAATAATTCAAATCAATTAAGGCTCAAGCCCACTGCCAGTTGGCAGCGTGCCCAGCATGCTGGCTGCATTGTCACGCTGAATGGCAATGCTTATACGTTGGGCCAAATTAACACCAGCATTTTGGTCACGCGTCGCGTTTACCACACACTCAGAAAATCTTTTGAAAATAAGATGAGCTCCCGGCCCCCACGAACCCAATGTCTCAACTACAAACGGCTCAAATATGTACCTAACCACTACCAAGGTTAAGATATTTGCGCCGCTTGTGCTGCTCTGCTGAATTGGCCGCCGCTCCAGCCCTATTCTGAGTCTCAGAATGTGACGGCGCCAAAGTATCGACTCACTTTTTTCACAAAAATACATATGAAATGTAGAGGTAAAATGCTTTAAGATTTCGATCAAATCTTTCATTTCAGTCAGCAATCTAAAGGTTTGATTGAACTGAAACTTAATCTGCCATCGTTGCCTTCGCTGAGTGCTCATAAATTTAATGAATAATATTTGCAGCTCGATTAAGATTTTACGCTTCTCTGAATTTTATTTGCACTTTCCATTAAAATATGGACATTGAACACATCTTTATCTTCTTTACTAGTCATTACTTAATATTATAAATCTGAAAGTGTGTTTATTCCTCTTTCACGCTGCAACGGAGCAACAGATCGGCTTGATTTTTAGTATGGACATAGTTTGAAAGACGGAAAGTGACAGAGGCTACTTTTAATACCAGAAAAATAAAATATTCTCATGGGATAGCACAAAAATTAAAATACCACGCGGGTGAAGCCGCGGACAAAAGCTAGTTTAAAATATTATTCAAATTTTTGTGCGTTATTGTAGAAATCGTTATTGATAATCTATTTTATAAGATTACTAGATTTTGCCCACGGCTTCGCCCGCATGGTATTTCGAGGCCCTACCTTACCATCCTTAATAAAGGAGGTGGAAAATAAAAAAACAAAAAAAAACGATTTGTCATTTGTTCGATTCGAAGGTTTTTTTGACATTTCTTGGAGCGCACGCTAGAATAGCTCGCAGATGGCAGAACTTTTCCTACTTACTTAACACTTATGGTTATAGTATGGAAAATTTACTTAACGTCATTATAATTTATAGCCTATGGGTTATTCTCATATATTAAGCTATATAATTGCAAAGTTTCATCTCAATCCGTTCAGTAGTTTTAACGTGAAAGAGTAACAAACATCCATACATCCATCCATCCATCCTTACAAACTTTCACGTTTGTAATATTAGTAGGATTTGAATCTGGTTTAAGAATATCTTTATCACTTCTAAGCTTATAATATGGTATTATCTATTAATAAATTAATCAAGCAAGCGAAGCGTCTCCGTTTTGATATTGGCAAAATTTGATGCATTATGGCACAGGTTATAAGTAGGTATATATTTGTGTTACATTCTTATCTTATTTTTTGGATTTATGACTGAAAAAAAATTGACATCATTTAATATTAAAAACGTAAAATGATGCGAGTATGAATCAAAATTGTCAAGAGCGAGTCGATTCAGTTAATAAAGGCAATTCAGATGCAAGGTTTACTGATCGGAAAAGTACTAATATAATTGTCTATTTGTTTTAATAGGTTTCGAGATATATTGACGAAATCATACTCATACTCATTTATTTGGTAATAAATATTTTACGAGTGTATCCCATCTGGCCCGGTGACTTGGCCCGGCGCCGGGCCACATGGGAAAGAAAAGTTTTATCTGGCCCGGTGATATATTTACCGGGCCAGATGACACAAATCAAGTGCCATCTGGCCCGGTAAGGGGAGAAAAGAGGATACGCCTTGTAATTTGTGAAATACTAACTACATGCATCGATGAAAGGGATTGAACTTATAAATCAATATACTCACAAAACCGAAAATGTACTCACAATACGAAGCCTTAGACTACGCCAAGCTAACTACAACAAGCTAACTACAATCTACAACGCCCTTAGTTAAACCACATCTTCTATACCTTATCGAGATTTGGGGATGCGCTGCTTAAACGACACAACTACATAAAAAAACTACGATTCAAAAACAATCACTAGATATAATTTCATTATTCACATTAAATAAATAAATTAATCAACAACAATTATCATCGAAGAATTCATTTACATCGTAAAAGGAGTGCTCAATGAGCCAGCGCTTGAGGCGGAATTTGAAGCTGTTCAGCGTTGGAGCTGAAATTATTGAGCCTGGTAATTTTTTGTACACAGTTGGACCCATAAATTAAACATATCATTTACGTACCCACGTAAACAGTAAAAATATTACAAGCCCTTTTTAGGCCATTCGTGTAAAACTTTAGATTATCACTACAATCAAGTAGTTATCTCAACACCAGTGCAGCTAGACTATGAATCAGCTAATAAATCCCACGATCCAAGCCCACTGGCAGGCAGTTCCGATGAAAACATAACTCAGTCAAAACACGGCCAGTCTACCAACTGTAGCTCATAAATTTTAATACAACTAGAAGTACAATCCGCCCGCGTTAACTTTTGAGCCACGGGGGAACCCCTTACTCTCCGATAACTCCCTCCTTTTTAGGTGGGAGTCTAGTCAGGTGGGTTATTATCTGAAAAATATCTTTAAGTAAAAAAGGGACGTAGGCACATAGTAAATGCTACACAAGAGATAGATATACAAAATTATTTATTGATTTATACCAATTACACTATAATGATCCAAAAAATATGTTTTACAAAAAATTAAAAAATGGCAGCTTTATCACTAAAAATAATCTTTTTCAAGCAAATATAAGAGGTGCTCACATATTCCGAAAGTCTGAAAATGTTTTTCTGTGCTGTTTGGAAAACTTTCCTTTTGGATAGTTAATTAGTAGTGAGCAATCAGTAGTTATCATAATAAAATTCAAGTAAAGTACGAGTACAAAAAGTATTGTTTTTGACAACTAAGAGAATTAATAGGAATTAATTAATTAGGATAATGTTAGCAGTCTGGATTTATCATGATCAAGAAAACATAAAAAAGCAATATGAATAAAATCAACACAAATATGTAAGTAAGACAGTGTTATGGAAAATATAAAAAAAAATTGCCCAGCAAATCAATATTTTTTTGTCAAAATTACACTGTTTTCTGCATAGTTTTATTGATTTTGCGTTGCAAGACTTGTATTTTTTAGTATTAGGTATGCAATGTATTTTTTAGTATTTGTCCTGATACCGGGGCACTTATCTAGAATACGGCATATCGGTATCCTCTGCCTGTAGTAAGAGCCTACTAAAAGGGACCTCTGGGCTCGTGGATGGTCAGAGATGGGGCTCTGGCTTTCCATTCAATCGGGCCCGGGGAGGGCGACAGCGTGTGTGGAAACGTGGTTGTAGAGGACAAGCCTGGTTCTAGTACTAGGTGAGTAGTCGTACAAAGTGCTGGGAGCTCCGGTGCGTTCCTTTGGAGATCCTGGAGCTCTCAAGAGGGCACAAAAGCTGGCCCCCGAGAGGGTTTTAGTTGGTACAATCCTACATAACCCGACTGCACCCCAAAGTAGTCGGGCATATTTCGAAGATTTCCACCTGGTAAAAAAAATAGGTATGTAATGATTTTAATGAAATATTCACGTCCTTAATTGGCTTAGTTTTGATTTGATTAGTAAGGCAGCAGTATCACCAGTCAGCTTATAGTAGTCCCGAGGGAAAGTTAAACAAAGTGCTGAGAGTTCCGATGCGTTCCCTTGGAGATCACAGAGCTCTCAGTAAAGCACTGTGACAGACTTCCCTGGGGATTTCAATCCCATATAGGCCGACTGCAGTCCAAGCAGCGGGATTTGGAGAAATGTTCCCATCGTCGCCATGAGGAAAGAGAGTAAGGTAAGTAAGTTAAAGAGATAATGCAAAGCTATATCGAGCTTAGGCTTAGGATAATAACCTTGTACAGTATTAAGTTATTTGCTTTATGTTTTGTATTATTATTTTCCTATTATTTTCTTTCATAATTATCTTCATTTTTAAAGAATTTACTATTTACTTTTGACATTGCTTGTGAAATATGACGGCGTGATGGCAGCTTTGAACAATAATCGGCCAAGTACGAGTCGGACTCGCGCACGGAGGGTACCGTACTGTATAGGAGCCCCCCTTAAATATTTATTTCATTTTAATTTTATTATTCATTATTGAACGGAATATAAAACTAAATATTCTGTGAAAATTTCAAGCATTTACCTGGTACCAATTTTTAATATATAGCGAAAAACGTCTAAAAATTTAGGTTTGTTGTATGGGAGCCCCCTTAAATATTTATTTTATTTTGTTTTTAGTATTTTTTGTTATAGCGGCAACCGAAATACATCATCTGTGAAAATTTCAGCTGCCTGGCTATCATGGTTCATGAGATACCACCCGGTGACAGACAGACGGACAGACGGACATCGAAGTCTTAGTAATAGGGTCCCGTTTTTCCCTTTGGGTACGAAACCCTAAAAATCAAATTAGAAAATATGAAATTCCATTCAGATTAAGCATTCAATGCGGTTGTTTTGCTCTGTGCATTTATTTACCATATTGTAATGGGTTTTTGAGCTACTGTACTCAGTCTGGTCCCACTTTGCAAGATCTTGTTTAGGCTGGATGGCTAGCCCTAGTGTCAGAGTTTTTAAGCCACCTGAAGGCTTCATAGACAGTCAGGAGTCATAGACATGGTGAAACAGTTAAAATAACCGAAACCTACAATTTAACGTGTCATCCGAGCCACAGTAGCGCTCTATTGTAAAAGTCACTCGCGGTCACCCACCCGAAAACTGAACATGCTAAACGTTGCTTAACTTCGATGATCGCTAACGAACACCTAATCAAACTATATTATGATGTCATTTTACTCATTAATCATCATCATTACAATTTCAGTTAAATGACGTCCACTCATGATTACAAGCCGCTTTTATTGATCTCTTACAAGACCGGATTTGCATTCAGCATTTCTTTTTTTTTTGAAAAATTATCAACCACAGAGTCCAGGGTCTGTGCCCTGTGTTAACTAAAATTTACAATTATTTGATTATCCTGTTCAATAAGAGTTTAGAGTAGGTACTTGAAATCTTAGCCTGAGTTAGTTAGTCGATGCACTGTATGAATGTCACAAGCAGACTGGAGACCCGCATGCAGATTTTTAAACCTTCGATAGGCCTGAAGTAAACAGCAAACTAGAGGTCTACGTTCGACATCTTCGTAGCTGCACACATCGTAGCGGCTGCTACGAATCATGCTACGTAAGGCTTGAACAACTTGTACCGTAGCAAAACTCGTAGCAACGAAAACTTATTAAGAAGCCCTGTGATTTGGTTTCTATTGCATTTAAAAACAATATCGCCAATATTCAGGCACGTTACCTTACGTCGATAAATAGTGAATCAAATCAATGGACTGTCTTGGATATGGTCAGGTAGGTAAGACATTTAACTTTAAGTAACTTAAAGTACTTACTAACTTAAAGTAATCTACGTTGAGTCGTGAGGTAATTTCGAAAGATCCGTGGATTTGAATATTGGCAAAGTTCTGTTTATGCCTCCGTAATAAGATCGCCGGCCGCTCGACTGAGTAGACTTAAATTTAATACGTGAAATTAACTTTGAGACTCTGGAACTCTAGAATGATAAGTTTTCAAGTAAATTATATCGTGCTTATGGTTCATCATCATAGCAGCCGTAAGACGTGCAATATAGGCTTTCCTTGTAGCTCGCATAGGCCGGGTGGTTAGACCTGGTTTTTTTAAGCCACCTGAAAGCCTCTGACATCGCTTAAAGGTTGAAAAGACCGGTACCTACAATTTAACATGTCATCCACGTAAAAATGCCACCCGCGGTCATATGAATACTGACAGTGGCGAACGTTGTTGAACTTCAGTGATCGCTAACACACACCTATTCAAACTACGCTATGAGCGGTTTAATGAGATCAAGTAGAAGCAGCATATTAACTGTCGAAAACACATACCGTATGTGTTATTTCGATAATTGTAAAAAAAACAACATGTGCGTTTTCAGCGTTAACTGTTATTGTGTTTACCGGGCTATTTGTTCGTCTAGTAAGTAGACGTACACTGCACTTGCTGAAGCATGGTTTCTTTTCGAGAACTTTACGGCTCTATTGGCCTTTAGAAATCCGAAGGCATTTTTCTAGCAGTAGACGTCATACGCCTGCACTAATATTTATAAATTAAACTACATTAGCTAAATGACTAAAACTATACGAAGAAGACTATACGATACGTACGAAGCGGTTTGACTCAACATTTCTGATTCGTACCGCCAGGGATGGAACAGTCTTCCTGCTTTCCTGTTTCCTAAGAGATACATATAATCTTAAGCTTTTCAAGGTCAGAGTGAATGGGTATCTTCTCGGTCTGCATGCTTCATCTTCGACCACAACGTCGCTTACCATCAGGCGAGTTGGTGGTCAAGCGCGGAATAATTCGCGATAAAAAAAAACTGAAACTACAAAGAATAGATGGATAGGTCGTTACTCAGATTTAAACTACCTACACGAGGCCATATCCTTTAAAATACTTACTAACCTACCTACTTGAAATTCAAATCTCATTCGCATTCAGAGGATATGCTTGGAAATTCATGAAATAGACATAAACCTTTATCTAATGCATAATATTGCATTAAATTTATGCACATTATATCATGCATGCATGCTGCTACCATAGTAAACTTAATATGAAAGTCATTTAATTTACAAGTAAAACTGCAAGATAGACTTGTAAGGTTAGAATAAGTTAAAGTTTAAGAAACAATGTTTTAATGAAGTGACAATAAATAAAATTCTATAAGAACTATTGGCTTCATCCACTCAGATGTAGACGGGATACATAGGTAGGTACTTTATATCTCTGGACGAAATATATTTTTAAAAATCCTTACTTCCTTACTAATATTACGAATCCGAAACTGTATTTGTTGGTTTGTTTCTTTTCGCGTAGCAACGGAACAACGAATTGACTTGATTTTTGGCATAGATATATTCTGTAGTTTGAAAGATGGCTATAGTCAAACCGCTAAACTCAGACATCGCCTGCGCGGTACAGGGGCGCCGGGGGAGACGACACAGGGGAGACCGGTGCGTAGTTAGAAGAGGCTACTTTTTATCCCGGAAAAATAAAATGTTGTTATGGGATAGAAATCAAAATATAAGCGGGGAGAGCCAAGGGAAAAACCTAGTATCATTATTAAAAAATTAATTATAAATTGTTGTTTTATCTCAGTAAAATTCAATGAACTTATAGCAATATTTTTCTTTGATGCGTACTTCATCGTCATTTTATAACTCACTAGCGACCCGCCCCGGCTTCGCACAGGTGTATTAAACATTTAAACCTTCCTCTTGAATCACTCTATCTATTAAAAAACCCGCATCAAAATTCGTTGCGTAGTTTTAAAGATATACGCATACATATGGACAGACGGAAGCGACTAGTGATAGGGATTTTGTCCAAAGATTGTGACTATAATCACTTTTATCGATAAGATCGCCAATGTAATACCTACCTAATTTTGGTAAGATTTTATTTGTATTTGTAGTTATTAATTTTGGCGTGTACATTTGACTATTAAAAGGGGTGGGTTCGATCCCCACCCAGGGCAAGTATTTATGTGATGAACATAGGTGTTTGCTCTGTGTCTGGGTGTTATTTAGTTACTATCTATATAAGTATGTATTTAAAAATATGTATATGTAGTATATCAGTCTCTGGCAGCCATATCACAAGCTTTGTTTAGTTTAGGGTCAGAGACCGTGTGTAAGATGTCCCCAAATATTTATCTATTATTATTTATTTAAAATGATATGTCCATCTATCTAACCTTTTGTGTTAAAAGAACTGTTTGTGTTTTTTTTGGATGGTGCCATAGTAAAAATGGTTTTAACGATGATCAAAATGACATAGAATATATTTGTTCTCTAGAAATACATTATCCATCTTCAAATACCTAATCCAAATCATTATCTCTCTTCCTTTTTTCCCCTCTTTAAAGTCTCCCTAAATTTAGATAAGGCACAAAATACCTACTTTCCATGGAGTTCCGTCAAGTCCATATTATTTAAGTTACTCTCATTTCGTATTTAATTTGCATAGACTTTTCGCGAAAATGTAACCTCCGACAACAAAGGGCAACATTACATCCTGACCACAGTATAAACACAGTAGAACATTTTTTAAAGAGAAATAATATGATTACAACGTATCTACATGTATTGTGAGTTTTTACTACTTATTCTGAACTTAGTTATATAGAAGTGTTTATTTTTTTTTTCATTTAAAAGCATATTTTTATGACTATAATTAGTTTTTATCAAAACGTATTTTTTTTCTCTGTTAACTGGTATTTTAGTCTAGGCTTCTTTTGTAGTTATAAAATTGTTTACCTACTCAACTAAAAAAGAAAGCGGTGATGATTCCTTATTAGGAAGAAGTTTTATTTTGAGATTCACCTGGAATTCGATTTTATCTTGGATTCCGGATCGGCTCATAAAAAAAAAGTTACAATGGTCCGAATCACCCTCTGAGCTCAGTACAGCTTATTTAAATAACCCTATATTTCTTTTATAATCCACAAACCCTCGTTAGACCTGCGTTGTGAATTTAGCAATGAACTATACATACAGTACCTACAGTAATATTTAACTTTATAAAATACAGTACAAACATAGCCCAGCCTAGTCCGACATAGCCCAGCGGAATGGCAAGTTGAAATGGCAGTGGGCAGGGTACGTAGCACACAGGACTTATGACCGATGGAGTCGTAAAGTTCTTGAGAGGAGACCACGTACCGGAAAGCGCAGCGTAGGACGTCCACCCACAAGGTGGACGGCTGACCTCATCAAGACCGTAGGATCGCGCTGGGTACAAGCTACTACCAACTGGTCTTATTGGTGGCTGTGGACGTCCTATGACTGAAAAGAAGAAGAGAAGAAAACACAGTACACAATGGCCAGTTAATTTGTCCATACTGCATCAAATTGTACTGCGTCCAGCCCTATCCGTCTCGTTGGCAAACATCTCCCCGCGCACCTGACGAGTAATAACCATAATTTACTTCGCGCTGTGTATAAATTAACACCGGAAGCCATTACCATGCCAAGGGATGACAAGCCGGCAATAAAGTCTAAAATTGTACCAAACTAATTACGGGTAAGCAGCGCCCTATAGAAGCGTGTCGAGTTGAGCTACTGCTTATACTGTTGTAGTTTTTAGGGTTCCGCACCCAAAGGGTAAAAATGGGACCCTATTACTGAGACTCCGCTGTCCGTCCGTCTGTCTATCTGTCACCAGGCTGTACCTCAGGAACGGTGATAGCTAAAACGTTGAAATTTTCACAGGCGATGATTTATGTTGCCGCTATAACAACAAATACTAAAAACAGAAAATAAATGAATATTTAAGAGGGGCTCCCATACTATATACCAGAATTTTAAGCCGTTTTTCGCTCACTTTGAAATTTTCACAGAATATTTAGTTATACATGTACTTAAAAAAATATTTAAAATAAAATAAATATTTGAGGGCTCCCTATACAAGAAACATATTTTTTGCTCGATATTAATGACTGCAACAGGAACATTATTGAAATATTCACAAAATATTAAGTTTTATATTCCCTTCAAAAATAAATAAATAAAATATATTAAGGGGGCTACCATACGGTACGGAACCCTTCGTGCGCGAATCCGACTCGCACTTGGCCGGTTATTATACTTGTATTTGCATTATGGTTAGGGTAGATTAAGAATGTTCGTAATTCTAGTTTTAAATGTGATATGATGTTTTGAGAAATTTTGTTCAGATAGGTAGGTCGACTTAAATAAATAACAACTTGATAAAAATTGTCTAAAAATCCAAAGGAATTAATCAGTTAATAATTTAAATGGAAGCAATAATCTTAATTACCGCAGTTACATAAAACTCATTAAAAGCTACTAAAGTTGATACCGCTACCTTCTCCAATGTTGTTTATGGTCTACCCGTGACCACGATCGATGCAACTCGGTCGAAACGTCGGGATGATGAGGTATTTATTTATCTCGTAATTTTAGTGCGCGATTAGTCCCGTAGTATATTAACAACAGAATCAGAATCATTTATTGACGTATCGAGCTTAATACTATAATTAAAAATACAAAATCTGTATAATAATACAGAGTACCGCCAACAATAGGTCTCGTCATTCAACTAACAAAATACAAAATTGAAACGAGCATACATATTTAAAAGAACTGATTAAAAATAATACAACTGCCTTATCAACTCTGTTACGCCTAGTTTCATAGTAGGTAGTTAAAAGTAAAATGTAAATGCACGTATTAATCTTATGATTCTAGTAAAATCCTCGCTATACCTTTAAATAAGCGATTCTTGTAAATTAATTTATTTATTTTTACAAAAATTAGGTCACGAAACTTCACGTCACTTGAAAACGGCTCTAAAGCTCAAAAAGCTTAACTTTTTTAGATAAACATTTTAAAAATTTGCCGCAGCTGCAGTTCTTGAACCTGTATCTTCGGAATACCGTGCCAGATGCTTTATCTGATTAAGATACGAGTAGATTGCTTACCGACGCTAGCGCCAAATTCGTGAAGTCTTTTATACCAACTTACAGCCTTCGAGCAAATATCTGTAGAGTCACAATCGTACAAAAAAGTGTCCGAGCCAAAACCCTGCCCAAGCTACGTAGTGGGCAGGCTTTTTAGTTAGTCGTTAGGCGATTACAAGCCGACTACAATGCCGCCGATGCCAAAGTGCTCGGCTACAAGCACTAATTAAGTGACATAGCGTCGAGATTCGAGAAAACGGGTCATTGTAAATTATTTAATGTAAATATCTGATAGTATGTATGACGGCGCTTGGACATTTTATTACTACTTTCACTTAGGGACTGTGACTCTGTAGATATTTGTTCGAAACTTCATCTATCCATCAGCAGTAGGACGTCCACTGCTGGACATAGGCCTCCCCCATGGATTTTCAATAAGGCCGGTTAAAAGCGGCTCAAAGCTTACGCTAAAAAACACGACATTCTTGCTCTGAGTCAAAAAAGCAACAGAGTAAACAACGTTATTTTTTGCGCAGACAAAAAAAACATAGACGCGGCAATCGGAGACCCCTAGCTGTAAACCTGTAACAAGTTGCGTTGAACGTTGCAAATAGCTCTCTTTGGCAACGCGAGCCGTGCATAACCCTTTTAGTTTCGTACACTCTCAGTTTAACAACTGATGATTATAGACTTTGAAGTCAGATTTTGTCTGGTAGTCTATAATACAGATGGGAAACATTACATAATGATTTTATTTTCTCTTTAATTTTCTGTGATTTAATCTATTTTTTAGGGTTCCGTACCCAAAGGGTAAAAACGGGCTAATATTACTAAGACTCCGCCGTCCGTCTGTCCGTCGGTCTGTCTGTCTGTCTGTCTCCAGGCTGTATCTCATGAACTGTTATAGCTCAAATTTTCACATATAATGTATTTATGTTGCTAAAACAGAGAGACAAGAAACGTGATTTTTTTGCTCGATATTAATAACGGAAATAGGAAAGAACGGATGCTTGAAATTTGCACATAATATTAATTTGTAAATTCCATTCAAAAATAAATAACTAAAGTAAAATATATGAAGAGGGCTTCCATACGTTACGGAACCCTTCGTGCGCGAGTCCGACCCGCACTTGGTCGATTATTACTTTATTTCTTTACTTTCTACCAGTGCATTTTTATTTTTGATATTAATTTAGTTTTTTTTTTAAACTGGCCCGAATAAATAGTATGTTCTTATAACTTTTTTGTTACTATAACATAAATAAAACTCAAGTTATATTATAAATATAACTCAATCAAAGTTTTCGGCTGTTTTGTTAACAGTGTTTTTTTTTAATTATTAGTTTATTCTTGTTTACTATAAAAGTGGAATCAGAGGCGTGGCAAATTTGTTCTTAAATTGAAACTGTAGTTGTTTTTGTGTGGCTCCATATATTTTTGTACAGCGCCACTGGTGCAAACGAGCAAAACTAACAAATATGTATGGAGTCACACGTAAAATACGTAGTTTAAGTAAACTATGCAAAACCTGCACCAATGCTCCAGTAAACACCTTGTGTAAGTTTTACATCTTTCTACAACGTATTCCACAAGTGACGGAAGTGAGACATCAGTGCCTAGGTTCGTTAACATTCGGCTAATGGTACCGTGTGACCAATCCCCGTCTCCGTGAGTAATCTATGACAAAGTTAGCTCGGCTCTGGCCACGGCAATTATTGCAGAGTAATAAATTATACAGGAAATAGGAACATTAAGCTAACTATTTGTATTTGCTGTTTCAGCCTTTTGGCATTATCAAAAATGCGCTTAGGCTGTAAAAGTCGTCAAGTTGTTACAATAAGTTAAAATTAGACAAATAAAAAGTATAAAAAGTTGTTAAACACAATTTTTAGCCAGCTAAGAAATAGCAGAGCTACTCCCAAGCCTTTCTATAATCTATATATTGTTGATTACTATTATAAGCATTACAAGTTAGATTTTCTTGACAGTTTTTTTATTTATTTTAAACTAGACGACCCGCCCCGGCTTCGCACAGGTGTATTATACATATAAACTTCCCTCTTGAATCACTCTATCCATTAAAAAAAACGGCATCAAAATCCGTTGCGTAGTTTTAAAGATTTAAGCATACAGACAAACAAACAAACGAAAATAGCGTATTTTATACTATGTAGCGTATTTTATACTATGTAAAGATTAAATCTAAAAAAATATTAAATCTAATATAGTTCAATTGGTTTTAAATGAAAATAAATTCAAAAAAATTGTCAAGGAAAAACTAACTTGTAATGCTTACTACTTAAAATTAAATAAGACCATTTCACCCAAAGAACCATAACTTACCGACATAGCTCAGCTGATAGGCAAGTTGAAATGGCAGTGGGCAGGGCACATAGACGAAGACAACTTCAAAATATGTATAATGACTATTTTGATGGATTGAATGGTTGTCATTCAATTTTGTAATAGGTTGTGACACAAGCCACGTGATGAAAATGAAAAAAAATCTTGCGAAATTAGGTCCTCACTAGAGCAAGCCACAGGTATTATGCTGTTTCATAGAAAATTTCTCTCTCGTTTTTAGGGTTCCGTACCCAAAGGGTAAAAACGGGACCCTATCACTTAGACTCCGCTGTCCGTCTGTCTGTCTGTCTGCCACCAAGCTGGTAGCTCATGATCCATAATAGCTAGAGAGTTTAAATTTTCACAAATTTTATGTCTTTCGATTGCCGCTGTGGCAACAAATACATAAAACAGAATAATACAAATAATTATGGAGGGCTCCTATACAACAAACGTGATTTTTTAACCGAGGGGCTCCCACACGGTACAGAACCCATCATGCGCGAGTCCAACTCGCACTAGGCCGATTTTATTTTATCCTTACTTCCTTACTAATGTTATAAATCCGAAAGTGTATTTGTTTGTGTTTTGATTTGTTCCTCTTTCGCGCAGCAACGGATTGACTTGACTGTTGGCAAAAGTAGTTTGAAAAACGGAAAGTGACATGGGCTACTTTATATCGCGAAACAATAAAAGGTTCCAATGGCATAGCAATCAAAATATCGCGCGCGCGCAAAGCCGCGGGCAAAAGTAGTTTCTTTTAAATTTGCATTTGAATACATATTTTCTCGAAATCCAGTTTAAGTTCCATAGAATAAAAATGTTCATAATTATTGTCAATTATGGTAAAATCACTTTTTTGACTTACACCACTTCTGGATAACCCTGTATAATAAGCGCCACACAATTCGGCGGGAAGTTATAAGCAGAACGCTGCGCAAAAGCCGAATTATAGGTATGCGCGGGAGCCAGAGAGACGAGACGTCGTGTCGGGGCACACCCCCCCGCCAACCTCATGCCTCCCGCGCGCTCCCTACGCCCGTGCTCACCACTACGACACGCGTCCTCGGAATTGTACACACATGCGCAATAACTAGCGAATCACGGCGAAGTGTCATATCCGGCTAACTTCTCATCCGCCGATTTGTCATGACACGTGTCATGTGTAGATCTAGCGAGGATTTAATTTTGCACAAATTATTCTGGGCAACACTACACACTACGCTTTACGTATAATTGCGGTATTTATTAATACTTACAAACCGCTACATAATTATCACAAATATTCATTTAATGAAAAATATTTCATAATATTGTGTTTAAGAGATGATCGTTAAATCCACAGGCTTTGAACTAGTGAATGATTATTTCTTTATGTTAAACTAGTGGTCAAACTTGCCTTATTTGTATTAAAATAGGTAGGATAATTAATTATACGTGTACGAAAATTATTATTATTACAAATTCTTAGCGAATTCATTGAAGTAAGATTCATAATAAAATTAGTTTTCTCAGAAAAAAAAATAACCTTGTCAAGTCCCGTTACAGAAATCTGAAAATACTCGTACTTCTTTACAAACCACAATTATTAGTTAACTTTGGACAAACCTTTGTTGAGAAA
Organism: Hypomecis atomaria; assembly: GCA_964007245.1. Classification (NCBI taxonomy): domain Eukaryota; kingdom Metazoa; phylum Arthropoda; class Insecta; order Lepidoptera; family Geometridae; genus Hypomecis; species Hypomecis atomaria. The sequence continues at coordinate 22,036,033 of OZ023284.1, read as the reverse complement.
AATAAGGACTGGTATATTAAATCCTACGTATTTATCTGAAATCAAAATATGTTTTCCTTTCCTAGAATAATAAGAACTGAAAATAAAATAGAAAAACCTCTTAAAAGAAAGCAATATTCAATAATAAATCCATATCAGAAACATGACAAAGCGTTTTGCACAAATCCGGACCGTTTTCAATCAAACAACCTCCATGATAAAATATCTCAATTCAATGGAGATAACTGATAAACTGAATTCGAGGAAAAACTGTCCCAACTCCATTTTAGGACTAGGCAATAAAAAAACACTTTTGCTGGCACACAGAAATAGCATCAAAAGTGAAGGCTTAGAGATGAATTTGGTTTGAAGTGAAGGGCAGATTGTGTTAAAGTGATACGTTGGGAATATCTGAATTATGCACCTTGTACAGGGGCCTTTTTGTTGATTTCAGAACGATTGTTGAATCATATTCGACAAATTCGTGTATGGGGTGAATTGGAATTGTTAGGAGTTTATTTTACCATCAACAAATTTTTGTTTTGAACAGAAAATGAAATATCGGTGTCTTAAATGACTCACTGAAAAAATCAAAATCAATGACGCGAAAATTTATCAAAACCAACAAAATTTTCCTATTCACTTTAACTCTAGAGCAATATGAAGAAATCGAATCAGGAATGAGGAGATCCGTAGAAGAACCAAGGTTACCGACATAGCCCAGCGGATTGGCAGGTTGAAGTGGCAATGGGCAGGGCACATAGCGCGGAGGACTGATGACCGACGGGGTCGAAAAGTCCTCGAATGGAGACCACGTACCGGCAAGCGCAGCGTAGGACGTCCACCCACAAGGTGGACGGACGACCTCATTAAGACCGCAGGATCGCGCTGGATGCAAGCCGCTACCAACCGATCTTATTGGAGGTCTTTAGGGGAAGCCTATGTCCAGCAGTGGACGTCCTATGGCTGAAAAGAAGAAAAAAGAAGAATATGAAGAAAACTGTATCCAGTTTCATAATTAAGTTTTAAAACACTCCATAAAATGCATATTGCTACATCAAAACGTGCACCTGAAAATCCAGTCAACGATAGAGAAAAATTAAAAACTAGCTGCAAACTTACTCTGAACCTGCAAAAGCATTCGACTCACTCCGCTTTTCTAAATTAAAAAGCAACAAGGCTCCGTATCGTACCAGTTCCAGTTTCACTTCGAATATTGCTTCAATAGCAATATCTTTGGAAACGCGAGCGACATCGTAGCTCACTTTTGGGTTTCACTTAATTTTACGGTGTTCAAAGTTAGAGCGTTCCGCAGGGATGCTTCTTTGGGCCCCTTTTCAATGTTGACTATGCCCGCTTTTGATGCGGTATGTTGCAATGCACTACATGAACGAATATTGCATTTTTATTCAGCACGGCATGTTCTAAAGTGGTACGATTGATAATGTTTGCGATGCGACAACTTTGATTGAATTAAATTTTGATACTCGATATAGGCACTATTTTAATTTAGTTTAGTAGATGTATATTGATATTCAGATATGCATAGATGTAGAAGTATCTTGGCTAGGCTAGGCTGCTTTTTCTGATTCTTAAAGATCATTTGCAAAATGTTTTCGTTACTATTCATTACGGTTTACTATCATTTATGAACGAAAATTAATACGTTAAAAAAAGAATTTTAAAGTAATTATGTAATTTTTTGCTGTTACGATTGTACAAAGAGCTGCGTATTTTTTGGAATAAAAATTGCTTGCTGTTTTAAGTTGTAATGTTACAAACGGGGAAGCCGTTTGCAGCACCACAAGTTAAAAGAGAATTGAAGAGGAACCCGTAATGTGGCAAGCGGGGGAGCCGGTTGCCACACCACAAGTTACGAGACTTCAGAGAAACCTAACCAACCTAAGAGTCCTACCTAGTGGATAGGATTCCTAACGGTTCGGAGATTAAAACAGAAAACTAACCTTAGTATTTACACATTTATTTACACTAACACGCACTGCACTTATAGTCAATTAAATCTTCAAGAAACGGAGAGAGGGAGAGAGAATTTTGAAGGTGTCCTTGGAAAGTTAGCCAAAAGGGAGAGGGTAGCACTCGTAGAACCACGCTGGAGGCTGGCCGAGGATTTTCTAGAGCCTGAGCTGGACCCGCCGATAGTGTGGCGACAGCCAGGTAGCGCTAGGTGAGCGCTAGCGTGAAGACATCTGTCGACTGAGGTGGAGGCGCCGGCCCAAACCGGCCGACAGGCGCCGGCCCAAACTGGCCGACAGGGTTCTAAGTCAGCGCCAGCCCAGTGCTCCAGGGGTAAGGGGTCAGTGGCCCCAAAAACAAGAGATCCACCTGTAATCAAAGTCAAAGGGACCGGAGCCTCTCACCCTGACTGTTCACGCGACGCTCATGCCGTTTACAGGACTCGTCCACGCAACCCTCAAATTCACACCGTCACATATTTAGGAAAAAAGGTGTCTTCCAGATCAGTTCCAACTCAAGACTGCCCGAATTTTACTAAACAAGGATCGCTGATCCTGTCAGAGATAAACATTTCAAAAATTTGAATAATTTCACAATTAGAATTATAAGTTGGCAGTGTTATCGTTGAAAGAGTCTGAATGTAGAGAAGCTAACAAAAAGGTTAGTTTCTCTACATTTCCCCCAAAACCCCAGAAAAATTTTCACTCATTGAAAATTTTGCAGGTTGAGAATAAGACCTTGACCATCCACACAGATTCGCACACATCTTCCATACTCCCTCGCACGCACACTCAATCATATGACCATCCAGACAGATTCGCACACATCTTCCATACTCCCTCGCACGCACACTCAATCATAAGTTGGGGTTATGGTTCACAATACATGATGACCATACTCCACAAGGAATTATCATTTGATTGTAACGAAGGCTTATTTTTTTAGAGTTAGGTGTCGTAACCCGCACCTTTTCGAAAACCCGATAAAAGTAAAGATAAATAATATTTACAAGTTAATATTTACACATATGGCCTAAGTAAGCCTTAAGACTTTTCAGAGATACGAGTATGAAGAGAAAAAGTTATTTTCTATTCAAATGAAGTTAATATTTAAATTGCAACGTGTGCAATTTAAAATATCAAAAGATAAAAGCACAATATAGGCTTTATTGGTAACTTAACCATTGTGCAAGCCTTTTATTATTAAAAAAAAATCAAGGGTATTACAAAAAATAAGCCAAAGGGTTTAGATTCTTTGTGAAGCATTAACAGGTACATTTGTACGTAAAAAGAATTACACGAATACTTAATCATAACATTATAAGTACTCATTATACACCAAACAAAACGAAAACTATTTACAACCTTCTTAAGAAACAAAAACATAGATCAGCACTAGTTAAAAAAAATAAAAATCATTATAATATATTATATGTACAGTTAGCATTTAATATCTTTAACATGCCATCTACCTCTCGAACCGTTAGGGTCCTCCAAGACAAAGACCAAAGAAGACAATTTTTCAACAATAAATGACTGAAGACGTATGAGAGCAGAGAGAGACTCGCGGAATAATATACACATAATACCAGATAGTAATGGAATATAATTTATATATGAGGCCAAGTGTTGATATGTACTACTATATGTACTACGAAAGTATGATGAGTGTTCAGCTGTAAGTTAGGTAACTTACAAACTGTATGTGACGTACACTGAGAGGATACTCTCCTCCAGCTCGCCGTATAGTCTCCCAAACCCCAACTTGAAGGTGACCGTTAGGTTTTAACACCGCCAAGCGAAGAATGGGTGTAGGTTACAGAGGTAACCAGGTAGTAAGTGACTGTATGTAGGGGTGCGGTATTTATGTAGCCTGTGTACTGTAAAGTCAAGTATAGAGTAATGTATGGAGAATTGGAGTACGATAACCAAAAGAGAACCAAAATACCTAAGGTGTAAGTGATGGGTGGATACTTGTGGAAGTATCGGTTTAGAATTTAGAAAAGAAAGAAAACAAGTAACAGTAAAATAAGAAAATATAAGGAGTCAGGGGTGGATAAGTAAAAAGGTCTGGCGCCAAACTGTAATTGAGCGTCGTCCACGCAAACTCAAATTCACACTCATTACATTATAGAGGAAAAACGGTGTATTCCAGATCACTTCCAACTCAAGACTCCCAATTTTACCAAACAAGGATCGCTGATCCTGTCAAAGATAAACATTTCAAAAATTTGAATAATTTCATAACTAGAATTGTAAGTTGGCAGTGTTATCGTTGAAAGAGTCTGAATGTAGAGAAGCTAACAAAAAGGTTAGTTTCTCTACATTTCCCGTCTTCTGTTTTAATCTCCTCTCTCCGAACCGTTAGGAATCCTATCCACTAGGTAGGACTCTTAGGTTGGTTAGGTTTCCCTGAAGTCTCTTAACCTGTGGTGCTGCAACCGGCTCCCCCGCTTGCAACATTACGGGTTCCTCTTCAATTCTCTTTTAACTTGTGGTGCTGCAAACGGCTTCCCCGTTTGCAACATTACAGTTTGGCGCCCGACCTTTTTTACTTATCCACCCCTGACTACTTATATTTTCTTATTTTACTGTTACTTGTTTTCTTTCTTTTCTAAATTCTAAACCGATACTTCCACAAGTATCCACCCATCGCTTACACCTTAGGTATTTTGGTTCTCTTTTGGTTATCATACTCCGATTCTCCATACATTACTCTATACTTGACTTTACAGTACACAAGCTACATAAATACCGCACCCCTACATACAGTCACTTACTACCTGGTTACCTCTGTAACCTACACCCATTCTTCGCTTGACGGTGTTAAAACCTAACGGTCACCTTCAAGTTGGGGTTTGGGAGACTATACGGCGAGCTGGAGGAGAGTATCCTCTCAGTGTACGTCACATACAGTATGTAAGTTACCTAACTTACAGCTGAACACTCTTCGTAGTACATAGTAGTACATATCAACACTTGGCCTCAAATATAAATTATATTCTATTACTACCTAGTTAACTTCCTGGAGCGCGTGAGGATGTTTTTAAAAACTAGAAATTAAACAAACGTGTTGCCGATGCAAAGGCACTATATTTAATGAATTAAAATACATTGAGATATCTTACAAGCTAACTTAGGCATCTAGGTGGTCTTATTCGCAGACGTCAGAGTCAGCACTACTGATAAGACCACTGCTCGGTTTTGTTACTGGGAACCGACCGCTTATCTATAGTATTAAATTACGCGGGAACATATTGCCTAGAGTACTAGAGGCGGTTGTGTACGCTGCAAGTACATAACTCCTCCCTCCCTAAGCGAAAAATTATCGGAGCGCTCGATTTGAGAGGGATTCCGATAATTTTGTATAAAAGGGATAATTTTAGTGTAAGAAACATATGAAATAATCGAAACTATACTTAAGACTACTAATCCTAATGCTATGACACTAATTGTAGAGTCATTTTCTCTGTTATAGGTTTCACTAAAAACTTCACTGTTCTTCAAAGCAAAGGCCATGTATTTAACTTCGTCCAGTGCAATCTCTCGCATGTTGAGTGCATGTGCACTGGATAGGTTCTCGGTTGCGCGTAATTTCGGAAGGTTGATGATGGGTAGTGGGGTCCCTGGGTCCGCTTCGGTGTAAAGACGGTGGTACCGGATGGTCGTCCCGTTGATAGTGACATCACAGGGTCTGTTCAGGGTCACAACGTGTGTTCCGCATATCTGCTGCTTCGAAGCCTCTTCGCCGCAGGTCTCTGTGAGGGTTGTTTCCGATCTGGTGTATAGTATCCAGTTGTTTTTATCTATTTTCTGCAGCTTCACGTCCTCGACGTGAATGGGGTGTTGCTTGCAGATGCCAGTGACGTCCTCGTACCTCATTAGTTTTTCCTCGCATGAGGGTCCGCTGTATGGGGCGCGGTTGTCATCGTCGCAGAGAAACTCGTCTCCAGCAGCGAGTGAGCGGCACGGCTTTACGATCGGCTGATACTTCAGCCCTTTCGCCAATAGGAATGGGTATTTAGGAAATATGGCAACGGTTAGGTTTTCAGGTTTGAGGAGGATGGGTAATGTGTACAATTTAAAATAGTTATACGTAACATTATCGGTCAGAGGGATTTCCAATATAAAGGTAATTTGGTCCTTTTTGATAAAAGATTTAACATCAATAGTTTCCTCAATTTTAATTAAATTAAATTCATTGGGTACATATACCAGGTTCCTAGATTCTGCTATCAAGTTCAAATGGTATAGCAGTTCGGTGGAATTAATTATAGACTGGTGTAGTATGGAGCTCTTGCTTAGAGCTAGAGCGGTTTCGATTTCACTTAATCTAATGAATATAGTCCTAAAACTACTTATGAATAGATTATATAGTCCTAACGCGTAAGATGATATACTTAAATTATTTTCTCGGATTACAGTCTCTTTAAGGGTAGTTTCAACCCTTCTTAGACGGGAATCCATCGTTAGTGAGTTTTGCTGAATTAACTCTGTGGCGTTTACTAGGCTGTCTAGCATTTTAGTAACAATCGTGATTTTCTTTGACAAAATAACTTGGTTATGACTCGATTCTGAGGTCAACCGATCGTATTTAAGGGCGTCCTCGTGGTCTAGGTTGCCTGTTACAATCTTAATAATGGATCCTAATGGGTTAAGTATCCCACGCTTGAATCGTTGAGGAATTAGTTGGTGATACTTGTCTATGGTTATGTCGCGCATATATTCTGCGTGCATAAACATTCCTATGAATTCGTGCGGAAATGTTTTATTAGATGAAATTAATTGCTGAAATTCTGCTAATTTTGAAATGACTAAGTTGAGATCGGTCCAAATATTGTCTAACTTAATAGTTTTTAGAATTGTCCAACTGTCGGTTTGCATGTGAGCTTGGCCTTTCTTTACTGGCAGAAGTCCCGGATTTCCATCAAGATTTTGCAGATGAAGGGCGACTGCTGCTGTTGCTAGCATCGCGCTGCACCACCTGTGGAGGTCGTTTTATATTTTTAATGGGTGCTTTACTATTTTTCCTTTCGGTTTCTACCTTGACAGGGACAACGTTTTTCTCAACAGGGCCTATTACTTTGGCCTTCTTATAACGGGGTTTTTCTTTACTTTTCCTCTTATTTATGTCCTTTACGAACACTACTTCTGGGAGTTCCACGTCGGTTTCCCCACCTCGTTTCGACCTAACTTTTTCCTTGTCCGCCTTAAGTTTTTCTGATATGTGTGTGTACAGGTGTTTTGTTCGTTTACTGTGGTCTTTTACTAACTGCTGTGTATAAGTTTTTTCAACTTCTAAGTTAAACGGGTTGTCTGTGTCGGTATGCCCAAAGACAACTTCGAAGGGCGTTAGGCCCGTTGCAGTATGTATGGTGTGGTTGTAAGCCATGATGGAATAAGTCATGACAGACGCGGCGTCTGTGCATTTCTGTTCGTACTTAGCCAACCTATAAATTTCTATTAAGGTCGAGTGGAACCGTTCTACAAGTCCCATGGAGTTGGGGTTGTTGACAGTCCCTATGTGTCTCTGTATTTTGTGTAGGCTGAGGAATTCTTTCATGAGCTCGTTGTTGAACTCCGTACCGGGGTCTGAACTGATTTTCTTTGGTATCCCGTAGAATGAAAAGTATTTCATTAGGGCTCTTACAACTTCGGGTGTGGATTTGTTTGGGATTTCGAATGCTTGGCCTAGCTTACTGAATGCATCTACGAGGGTGAGGTAATACTTTCCTTCGATGCTGAAAAGGTCGATGAAAATTTCCTGAAAGGGTGCATCTTGGGTCTGAGTAAGCTGCAATACAGGTTTTATCGGTTTTCGATCATATTTGGTCTTTCTACATGCGTCACAATTATTTATCACGGCTGAAACTGTTTCCTGCATTTTGTCCCAGTAGTAAGTCCTACGAAGCCTAACTAACGTTTCTTTAATACCACGGTGACAGGTCTTTCCTTCATGATATTTTATTATTATTGCCTTCTGTTCATTCTCGTCGTCTACGTAAACTACTCGCTCTGTACACTCGACTAGATTTATTGTCCCTTTTCTAAAGATTTCTATAACGGTTGTACTAAATTGTTTGCGGTGTTCTGCGTTCTCGAAATAGATGAAGAGTTTTGCTTTTGGTTTAGCGTATTCCTTCAGAAAGTTTTTGATTAATTCGGGGTTGTTAATGGGCAAGAAAACTTCCAAAATTTTGTGTTTCCCTATGGAAATGTCTTTGACATGAAGTTCGTTTTTTAGCCATGAGTATACCAGGATTTGATTGGGTTTGGTATCAATGGCCTCGTGAAGGATTGGTATCCCGGTGGAGTCCATATCTTCAGCAGAGTGCACTGTGAGCGTCCTACTACTTGCTGATGGGGACGGAATAACCGGCCTCTCTATCTCTAGCTCGGGTAGCGATATGGTGGATTCGTCAGAGTCTGAGAGGGTCACAATGGAAATCGCGTCACTTTCTTCAGATAATTCCACGGTTGTCGGATTTTGTCGTGTCTGCCTACTCGTCTGTGGTTTAGGTTCTTGGTCACCTATGTTCACTACCATTGAGTCATCGTCGGTCAAGGCGTTAACTTTAACTCTGCTTAGGGCGTCAGCGTTAGTGTTTTGTTTTCCCTTTTTGTAAATTATTTCAAAGTCAAAGTCCTGGAGGCGTAACCTCCATCGTGTCAATTTACTATTGGGGTCTTTCAGGGAGTTTAACCAAGCTAAGGGTCGATGGTCTGTATAGATGAAGAATTTCCGTCCATACAGGTAGGGGCGAAAATGTTTTGTTGCCCAGATAATAGCGAGCAACTCTCGCTCTATGGTGCTGTAACGAGATTCTGTGTCGCTTAAGGTACGGCTCGCGTACGCGACAGGTTTATCACTGCCTACTTGTCCTTGGGAGAGAACTGCCCCCAGGGCTACGTTCGAAGCATCTGTTGTTAAGATGAAAGGTTTGTCATAGTCGGGGTACTGTAAGAGTGGTGCATGTGTCAAGAGTTCTTTGCATTTATTAAACGCGTCGATGTAATTTTGGTCTACTATAACCTTGTTGCGTTTTTTTAAGCACGAAGTCAGTGGTTGGGTAATTTTCGCAAAGTTGGGGATGAAGCGTCTGTAGTAGCCTACAAGTCCGAGGAAACTTTTGATTTCCGTCGTAGTCCGTGGGATTGGAAAGTTCATTACAGCTTTAATTTTGTCGTCATTTGGTTTTAGGCCATCCTTGGTGATGATGTGTCCCAGGTATAGCACTTCCCTGCGCAGAAATTCAGACTTCCCTAACTGTACCTTTAAATTGGTTTCCCTAAGTCGGTCAAAAACTAGTCTTAGTTTTTGGATATGCTCTTCTAGGCTAGACGAAAAGATGATTACGTCATCAAGGTACACCATACAGTGTAGTCCTTGCAGTCCTCGAAGGATATGGTCCATTGTACGCTGGAAGGTCGCGGGGGCTGTTTTCAGCCCGAACGGCATTCTTAAAAACTCAAAATGGCCGTTTTGCGTACTGAAAGCTGTTTTCTGTCTATCTCGCTCTTCTACCTCGACCTGGTGGAATCCACTAGCTAAATCTATCGTACTAAAGTACGTGCTTTTACCCAATTTGTCAAAAAGATCGCTGATGTTCGGTAATGGATATTTGTCGTCTATTGTTATCTCATTTAGGCGCCTAAAGTCGATTACTAGTCGCCATTTTTGTTCCCCGGACGCGTCCCTCTTTTTCGGCACTAAATGCACTGGGGCGTTCCAGGGGGAGTGTGACTCCTGGACTATGTTGTCCTGTAGCATTTTATTTACTTGATGATTTATTTCTTGAGCTTGAGCGGGTGCCTGCCTGTAGGGTTTTACATAAATTGGGTCTTCATTCTTTGTCCTAATCTTATGTTTTACTGCGTTGGAAAAGGTCAGGGGCAATTCGTCGCAATGAAAGATGTCTTTGTACTCATTGCAAAGCCTATAAATTTTCTCATGTTCTTCGGGGTTAGTGTGTTCTAGTTTTAACTTGTCTAAATTTTCAGTCAGTATTCTGTCTGTTTGCGGGTCTGTAGTAGTCACATTAGTCGCATTGAGGTCGCATTTGGTGGTCTCATATTTCGTCACTTGTAAGGGTCGTTTTACTGTAAGAGTCACTATTTCCTCTGATGTGTTTTGTATTACGGTGGTTGCGTATCCGTTAATGCAGTTTACTAGGGCACTGGGCATTCGTACACCAGGACCAAAATTTCGGTAGTCTAATATAGCCTCACCGGAGTGTTGGTCTATTGGTATTCTGACACGTTGTTCCGAACGGGGTTGCAACTCTATTTCATAGTCCAAATTTGTATTGATAATTGGAATATGGGTCGTTTTTGTTCTAAGCACGGAATGCTTTAAGTCTATTATGGCACCAAGTTGTCTTAGTAAGTCATTTCCTATCAGTCCGTCATATCTTGAGTCAACGTTATACAAGTAAAACTTGTGGCTGTCGTCTGTTCGGAATGTGGGCAGAAGCGGAATTTCAACTACTTCGCTATGCCTGCTAGATGCGTGCGTACTAACTACCTCGAAAGGTTCGTTCCTAACGCTTTCGTAGAAGAATTCGTATGCTTTCTGGGGTTTCAAAAATGATCTAGTACTACCCGTATCTATCATTAATTTCGCGTCTATTTCAGGGATGTAAATGTGGGGTAGTTTTAGTGTGGGGTCACAGTTTAGCTCTATCACTTCTTGTCCTCTATGGAGGCCTGTGCTGTAAAATTTTCAGCCAGCTGTTCCTGAGCTGAATCTGTCAGTGGGGTCTCGTATGTCAAGTCGTTGTTGTATACGTCGTATTCAAAGGCGTTTGTAGGGTCACATTCATATTGTCCGTACATGTCGTTTTCGTGGTCGTAGGGATAAGCATCGTCATGGTAATAATTTTGTTCGTCGTCGTGACCGGTTATCTCGTTGAGCTTGAATCCAGTGGGACGGGCGGTCCTCATGGATACGTCGCCAGATTGCAAGTGCGGCGGGTTAATTTGTTGAGGTGGTTGATAGGGTGGCTTGTAGCCAAATTGAGGTGGCTTATATCCGAATTGGGGTGGCTTGTACCCGAATTGGGGCGGTTTGTACCCGAATTGGGGTGGCCTATAACCTAGCTGAGGGGTCGTCCCTAACTGGGGTCTGAACCCTTGCTGCGGTGTTGATTGTTGGCCTAATTGCGGGCGATAACCGAACTGAGGCGCGGAGCCTAGCTGAGGGCGGTAGCCAAATTGGGGCGCGGAGCCTAGCTGCGGGCGGTAGCCAAATTGAGGCTGTCCGAACCTTGGAACCGGTGGTCGATTTAAATTTTGGTTCCCAGGTATGCCGAACTGGAATTGAGGCGCGGGAATCGCGGGTCTCATAGTATTCTGGCTACTAGGCATCGAAAACTGGGATCTAAGCAATTTTGACTTCATGTTATATTGTTCCTGGAAGTTTACTTCTTCCAGTACAATTTTTAGAGCGTCTTCCAGTGAGGTTGGGTTTTTCAACCTAACCAACCGAACCATTTGCTCGGGCAAATTATAAAGGAAGACGTTTAGGGCGGTATGATCATAGATGATCTTCTTCGCGACTCTCATTTCTTCTGAATTTGACTGAAAAACTTTGGATATTAGGATGGCCTTAACATCTTGTATTCTGCTGCAGAAGTCTAAATATGATTCGTGATTTTTCATTTTTAGGGTTTCTAACTCTATAGCAACGCACTCCTCACTCCGAGGGTCACCAAAATGTTGCACTAGGACCTCTTTTAACTCGTTGTAAGTAGTGAAGTCGCTTCGCTCACTAATAACGGCGGCGGCCTTTCCGGTTAACTTGCTCGTGATGCATTGCATAAGAAATTCGTTTCGTGTGGGCGTGCCCTGTAGTTGTCGGAGGACATATTCACACTTTCTCATGAACAAATTTAGTAATTTAGTTTCCCCATTGAAGACAGGAATTAACCCTAGCATTTCCTTTGGAATTTCCGTTTGCGCAAGAGCGCCAACTCTATGTTCTTGCGCCATTTTAATTAATTTTAATTTAACACAACTATACTAAAATTATTCACTCCTAAATTAAAGTCTGGGTAGAGTTAATACCAATCCTATTACTTAATATTAAATATTCTTAATTAACACAATTTAATCAATTTAAGACCAAATTTTCCAAAATTACAATTAACACAAGCAAATCTGACCGATAACCAAGGTCTAAATTTACAAAATTCGAGGAAGATGGGGTGGAAGGTCAAGGATGGCGAAAAAGGCTTACTCACCAACCGACCTGCATCTTCTGCGCCCGTAGAAAACTTATTTTTTTGGTTCGTGAGGATAGCCGGAACGGATATCACTGAATTCAGTATTTACACCGTTTACTTAATGCTGCACAGCGCGGGGGAAATTCACCGAATTTAAGAGCGAACTTTTCGCGCTGACAGCAGCCGACTATCCTACCGGCTGCGCCAGTTAACTTCCTGGAGCGCGTGAGGATGTTTTTAAAAACTAGAAATTAAACAAACGTGTTGCCGATGCAAAGGCACTATATTTAATGAATTAAAATACATTGAGATATCTTACAAGCTAACTTAGGCATCTAGGTGGTCTTATTCGCAGACGTCAGAGTCAGCACTACTGATAAGACCACTGCTCGGTTTTGTTACTGGGAACCGACCGCTTATCTATAGTATTAAATTACGCGGGAACATATTGCCTAGAGTACTAGAGGCGGTTGTGTACGCTGCAAGTACATAACTACCTGGTATTATGTGTATATTATTCCGCGAATCTCTCTCTGCTCTCATACGTCTTCAGTCATTAATTGTTGAAAAATTGTCTTCTTTGGTCTTTGTCTTGGAGGACCCTAACGGTTCGAGAGGTAGATGGCATGTTAAAGTTATTATATGCTAACTTGTATAATATATTATAATGATTTTTCTTTTTTATTATTTTCTAACTAGTGCTGATCTATGTTTTTGTTTTGTTAAGAAGGTTGTAAATAGTTTTCGTTTTGTTTGGTGTATACTGAGTACTAATAATGTTATGATTTTGTATTCGTGTAATTTTTTTTTACGTACTACTTGTTAATGCTTTACAAAGAATCTAAACCCTTTGGCTTATTTTTTGTAATACCATTGATTTTTTTTTTTTTAATAATAAAAGGCTTGCACAATGGTTAAGTTACCAATAAAGCCTATATTGTGCTTTTATCTTTCGATATTTCAAATTGCACACGTGGCAATTTAAATATTAACTTCATTTGAATAGAAAATTACTTTTTCTCTTCATATCTCTGAAGAGTTTTAAGGCTTACTTAGGCCATATGTGTAAATATTAACTTGTAAATATTATTATCTTAACTTTTATCGGGTTTTCGAAAAGGTGCGGGTTACGACACCTAACTCTAAAAAAATAAGCCTTCGTAATAATTGAATGATAATTCCTTGTGGAGTATGGTCATCATGGATTGTGAACCATAACCCCAACTTATGATTGAGTGTGCGTGCGAGGGAGTATGGAAGATGTGTGTGAATCTGTCTGGATGGTCAAGGTCTTATTCTTAACCTGCAAAATTTTCAATGAGTGAAAATTTTTCTGGGGTTTTGGGGGAAATGTAGAGAAACTAACCTTTTTGTTAGCTTCTCTACATTCAGACTCTTTCAATGATAACACTGCCAACTTACAATTCTAGTTATGAAATTATTCAAATTTTTGAAATGTTTATCTTTGACAGGATCAGCGATCCTTGTTTGGTAAAATTGGGCAGTCTTGAGTTGGAACTGATCTGGAAGACACCTTTTTTCCTAAATATGTGACGGTGTGAATTTGAGGGTTGCGTGGACGAGCCCTGCAAACCGCATGAGCGTCGCGTGACAGTCAGGGTGAGAGGCTCCGGTCCCTTTGACTTTGATTACAGGTGGATCTCTTGTTTTGGGGCCACTGACCCCTTACCCCTGGAGCACTGAGCTGGCGCTGATTTAGAACCCTGTCGGCCAGTTTGGGCCGGCGCCTGTCGGCCGGTTTGGGCCGGCGCCTCCACCTCAGTCGACAGATGTCTTCACGCTAGCGCTCACCTAGCGCTACCTGGCTGGCGCCACACTATCGGCGGGTCCAGCTCAGGCTCTAGAAAATCCTCGGCCAGCCTCCAGCGTGGTTCTACGAGTGCTACCCTCTCCCTTTTGGCTAACTTTCCAAGGATACCTTCAAAATTCTCTCTCTCTCTCTCCGTTTCTTGAAGATTTAATTGACTATAAGTGCAGTGCGTGTTAGTGTAAATAAATGTGTAAATACTAAGGTTAGTCTTCTGTTTTAATCTCCTCTCTCCGAACCGTTAGGAATCCTATCCACTAGGTAGGACTCTTAGGTTGGTTAGGTTTCCCTGAAGTCTCTTAACCTGTGGTGCTGCAACCGGCTCCCCTGCTTGCAACATTACGGGTTCCTCTTCAATTCTCTTTTAACTTGTGGTGCTGCAAACGGCTTCCCCGTTTGCAACATTACAGTTTTTTGCAGGGCTCGTCCACGCAAACTCAAATTCACACTCATTACATTATAGAGGAAAAAGGTGTCTTCCAGATCACTTCCAACTCAAGACTGCCCAATTTTACAAAACAAGGATCGCTGATCCTGTCAAAGATAAACATTTCAAAAATTTGAATAATTTCACAATTAGAATTGTAAGTTGGCAGTGTTATCGTTGAAAGAGTCTGAATATAGAGAAGCTAACAAAAAGGTTAGTTTCTCTACATTTTTGCAAACGGGGAAGCCGTTTGCAGCACCACAAGTTAAAAGAGAATTAAAGAGGAACCCGTAATGTTGCAAGCGGGGGAGCCGGTTGCAGCACCACAGGTTAAGAGACTTCAGAGAAACCTAACCAACCTAAGAGTCCTACCTAGTGGATAGGATTCCTAACGGTTCGGAGATTAAAACAGAAAACTAACCTTAGTATTTACACATTTATTTACACTAACACGCACTGCACTTATAGTCAATTAAATCTTCAAGAAACGGAGAGAGAGAGAGAGAATTTTGAAGGAGTCCTTAGAAAGTTAGCCAAAAGGGGAGAGGGTAGCACTCGTAGAACCACGCTGGAGGCTGGCCGAGGATTTTCTATAGCCTGAGCTGGACCCGCCGATAGTGTGGCGCCAGCCAGGTAGCGCTAGGTGAGCGCTAGCGTGAAGACATCTGTCGACTGAGGTGGAGGCGCCGGCCCAAACCGGCCGACAGGCGCCGGCCCAAACTGGCCGACCGACCACAAGTTAAAAGAGAATTGAAGAGGAACCCGTAATGTGGCAAGCGGGGGAGCCGGTTGCCACACCACAAGTTACGAGACTTCAGAGAAACCTAACCAACCTAAGAGTCCTACCTAGTGGATAGGATTCCTAACGGTTCGGAGATTAAAACAGAAAACTAACCTTAGTATTTACACATTTATTTACACTAACACGCACTGCACTTATAGTCAATTAAATCTTCAAGAAACGGAGAGAGGGAGAGAGAATTTTGAAGGTGTCCTTGGAAAGTTAGCCAAAAGGGAGAGGGTAGCACTCGTAGAACCACGCTGGAGGCTGGCCGAGGATTTTCTAGAGCCTGAGCTGGACCCGCCGATAGTGTGGCGACAGCCAGGTAGCGCTAGGTGAGCGCTAGCGTGAAGACATCTGTCGACTGAGGTGGAGGCGCCGGCCCAAACCGGCCGACAGGCGCCGGCCCAAACTGGCCGACAGGGTTCTAAGTCAGCGCCAGCCCAGTGCTCCAGGGGTAAGGGGTCAGTGGCCCCAAAAACAAGAGATCCACCTGTAATCAAAGTCAAAGGGACCGGAGCCTCTCACCCTGACTGTTCACGCGACGCTCATGCCGTTTACAGGACTCGTCCACGCAACCCTCAAATTCACACCGTCACATATTTAGGAAAAAAGGTGTCTTCCAGATCAGTTCCAACTCAAGACTGCCCGAATTTTACCAAACAAGGATCGCTGATCCTGTCAGAGATAAACATTTCAAAAATTTGAATAATTTCACAATTAGAATTATAAGTTGGCAGTGTTATCGTTGAAAGAGTCTGAATGTAGAGAAGCTAACAAAAAGGTTAGTTTCTCTACAAAGTGTCTATCGAAGCTACCTTCTTATAAATTTCCATTTTAATTTTAAATTGCAAGATATTTATGGAATAAAATGACCGCGCTTTTTAAATTTACGAAATGAACATCATGCCAGCCATAGGACGTTCACTGTTGGACATAGGCTTTTACGGAAGGCCTCTAGATCTTTAGAAACGTTAAATATTAATTTCCATAAGATTTCCAAAAAGCAAACACGTACTTAATACCCTGATCAATTATAAAATTATTTGGCAACGTTATTTACTTCGTAACATAGCATCAACATAATACTATTTATTATCCACAAATACCCAGTGTAATTCCGTGCCTCTCCCTAACATGTGAAGTGCGACACGTGTATGATAGGCTTCCGTAGATGGTGACGATGATTATTATGATGATAAAAACCAATTTTTAAGATGTCATTACCATATTTATAGATGGTTGACTACTAGAAAAATGTAATTGAGTATGAAATATGTTTGTGACGTCAATTACCTCTGAGCTATGAAAAATTTCAATTTTCTTTTTACGTTACTTATTTCATGAAATAAAATTTTTTAACGTCGGTCCCTACAAAAACAAAAGTAAACACGACAAGAGAAGTACTCGTATAGCGTTTTATTTAAAAAAACAAACTGGAACTAAGCAAACTAAACCAAATACCACATACACTCGGCTTCTCCAAATGAAATTCAACTCTATTCTGCACAGAATCGCTAAAGAAATCCTTTTAACTAATTTAATAAGTGCGATGTTTTCTCGCTGCTATCGAAATTTAGATCTCGGATCTTTTTCAAGTGTGCCCTTATACTTGGCAAGCGTCCAATAGTGTAATATCGTGACCAGGGTTGCCAGAAAAAGAAAAATAAGAATGAAATACAGTAGGTACCACTAACTTAACTGTTTAGGTGGGCAAAATTGGAACTAAATGTGCGTCAGCCGCCATTTTGAATTCGTCATTTGAATTGGCGCTACTAGCAACGCCGTCAACTGAACAGCTAAGTTGGTGGCACTGTAAGAAGGTTCAACGAGCATTGCCAGGTTCGACGTATAAGCATGGCCAGACTCAACGTATAAGCATTGCCATTTAGCGTGGCAATGCTGCCAGCATGCTGGGCACGATGGCAACTGGCAGTGGGTTTTGAGCTTTTGGAGTATCCTTAGGCGTTCAAGGGTTTGTGGAAGTTCCGAAGATCCGAATACTTTTTTATGTATATAGTAAGCAGTAGTTTATGTACTTTTAGCTTATGTTTGTGGAGTTATGTTAGTGAGAGACGTTGGGCATGGCTAAAATATGTAACATTTTATTTAGTTTTTAGTGTGTAACATAGATATAAATAGTATTTAGTTAACTGATCTCAAATGTTGGATATGTTAGGTTGTTTGTAAGTATAATATTGCGTATTTATTTGTGATAGATTCTCTATGTCAACCTAAATGGAAAATTTTGACATAGCTTATGCTTAGGCAGGTAAACTTTATAATTTAAGTTACCAAAAATTGCATGTCCGCTAGGATAGACTGTTGTTAATAAGAAATTTTGTACCACCATATTACACAGTTTGTGCAATAAACTTTTACTTTACTTTTTTTTTTTTATTCTGAATAGGTTTGCGTTTGACCACATACTGCCTGATGTTAAGCAGATATGCGGTCTAGGTTGTAGCACGCTTACCTAGAAGATACCTATTTACTCGGGATTTGAAGACGCCCACATTGTACTTTAGCGGGAAGACAGACCCAGGCAAAGCGTTCCACATTCTGGCTGTTCCACATACTTTATATAATAAACCTATAGAGCGCGTTTTTTTCTATTTTGCAAAAGGCTTGCAATTGACTGTGTCCTAAATAATGATGATGGGGTCAAATCAGGTATGAAGAGATTCATAAAAGTACCGACATAGCTTAACGGATTTTGAAGTTGATAGGCTATGGGTAGGGCACGTAGCACGGGGTATTGATTCCCGATGGGGTCGAAAAATTCTCGAGTGGGGACCAAGCATGGACAGACGCAGCGTAGGTCGTCCATTTACAAGGTAAACATACGAAAAAAAGTCAGGGGTTTCTACAAAATCTTTGTTTTACTCTTTTAACTAGCGACCCGCCCCGGCTATGCACAGGTGTATTATGAACCTTTCTCTTGAATCACTCGATCTATGAAAAAAACCGCGTCAAAATCCGTTGCGTAGTTTTAAAGATATAAGCATACATAGGGACAGACAGCGGGAAGCGACTTTGTTTTATACTATGTAGTGATTGATGGTTCTTACTCTAGTTCTGTAAAAAATCAAAAGTCTGGCAACCCTAACAGTGATGTTGCCTAAATTCGGCTGTTCTCTTATGGGAAACGTTGTTTTCTTGCGATAACTTGGGTGAGCGTGAAAAAGGAAGGGACACGGTGTTGTGAAAAACTGTAAACATTGGCATCAATTTTCAGGTAACATTAGTTTAAAAATGTTAAACCGATTTTTGATAATGATTATATTTTCTAGTGTATTGTGTTTTTTGTCTATCGATAACGTTAATAATAACACTAAACACTTATAACTATGACCCATTTCATTATTTTATAGGGCCGTTGTCGATCCATAAATCCATACTCGTCCAGCATCCAATCGTCTTTCAAAAATAGGCCTATGTTCAGCATCGGAATTTAAAAAAAAAATAGTACAGAGTGTCAAGTGGGAGTTTGGCAAATCCAATCGAATTACTTTTACGTCGCGTTAACCCAGCGCACCGAACACACGCTTGAGTTAGCCAATCACTGACGTTGCCGCGCTTGGGTTGGATCGGTTTTGCGCTCGTTACATTACCGTAAAAAATACTCACACTTTAGCTATTCAGTTTTCTGTACGTGACACAAGACGGCGCTGTGTTATTTCTATAGAAATCACATCAAACGTTTACGCGATCGAGTTCGAGCGAGAAACTCCCACTTAGCCCTCAGTACAACCTTCTCAATAAGATTCTTAGCGTTGGAAGTTGCCAGAAATTGAACTAGGGACGCTCGCATCAAAAAACAAACATTATTTTCGCTAAGTCGGCCACGGAGATCTACAAAATATCTTTGAAAACATTTTTTGATGCAAAAATTTACGAAGTATCATTCGAAAGAACTCGGCTTCAGGTAATGTAGCTTTAAATATTACCCATAATATTTTTTTACAACCATCGTAATATTTCGTAATACCTATTTAGAAAAACCTTATTTAAAAAAAAAAAACATTATTCTTTCACCACATTTTCTGCAAAAAGCAATATAATTCCATCTGAAACCCGCGAAAAACATTTTATTCATCGAATATCATCACACAGAAATTGAAAAAGTCATCGACTAAAATTGACCTTTTTATATCCCGTAGCGGTCTCCAAATAAACAGAATGAACCCAAAACTGATAGGTACACTGGATTATGACCGTCAAATGTCAGCTCCACACAATCCACACATAATAGATACAGGAAGAGGATTTATTGCACGAGTTTGTCACCTACAGTACGCTAGGTCCCGTGTTTTCTGTGTATTTATTAAAAGTCATTAAAAAAACAGTATAAACTAAAAACTGGTAGTCATGCTGTATTATGACTGTCAAATGTCAGCTCCACACATAATAGATAAAGGAAGAGGATTTGTTGCACGAGTTTGTCACCTACAGTACGCTAGGTCCCGTGCTTTCTGTGTATTTATTAACGGTCATTAAATAAACAGTATAAACTAAAAACTGGTAGTCATGCTGTACTGTGACTGTCAAATGTCAGCTACACACAATCACACATAATAAATACAGGAAGAGGATTTATTGCGCACCAGTTTGTCACCTACAGTACGCCAGGTCCCGTGTGGTCCTTTTGAAAGAACTGATTCTGCCCTGTTTCGAAAAATTCCTGTTGCTAAGTTGAAATTTGGAAAAAAAAAGCGTAATAGAGCGTGACGTGGTTATTAATTATAGCCCATTCACCCATCAAGATTAATTTTTAATAGTTCTATTTCTAACCAATCTTAAAATAATCTTCCAATATTATAATAATCTTTTTTTAAACAAGGTTTTACTGAACAAGTATCTACTTGCCAAGGCGAATCAAACGAGCTGATACTCGATGGGGTTGCATAGTTTCATTACAGAGTTCCGATGAGCACCTTCCAGCTCCATCATCAGCCCCTGGTTGTCATTGAAAGACATACTACTCGCCAAGACGATTCAAATGAGCCCAAACTCTACGAGGCTATGTCGTTTCATTGCGAAGTTCATTTGGCCATCTTCCAGCTCCATCATCAGATCAGCACCATGTCATCATAAAATATTACATTGTCACGCGATTTACACATGTATGCAAAATTTCAGCTCAATCAGCAACCGGGAAATTTTGCAAGATTTGATGACAGACATCGGACAGGTGAATGTTAATAAAAGCTTGTAAAAACAATCGGGTTATATTCACTACGTTCTGGTCCAGTAAGACATGTTTGTTCAACAGTGGGCTATTAGTTGATGTTGTATAAAGGAAGATATGTAACTGTCTCCAGGTATACTGTACCGCTAATTTGTCCGTACGAATAACGCTGAGCAAAACGCGTCCCCGGACGGATGTGGACAATAAGCCGGCGATATTAAAAACGGGGCAGGTAAGGGAAAGCTAGAAGTAAATAGAGCAGTAGCCTGTATGAAATTATACGTAAACGAAAACTAACAGTAGTAGCCGCGTGGCTTCGTACATTTTTGTAAAGCGCCCAGGTGGACATGAGAAAAATAAATAACAAATTGGTTGTCTGTAAAGCCGGCTTACGGACAATAATTTTACGTGATAACCTTGATCATAAGTAAACATTGTTGAATTGCGTTGCGTTGCGTTCAACAACTTATAAAACATTATTCGTCTTACCACAAAAGTTTTAGGCACGCTTTACAATGTTTAACAGTATACATTGAACGGTTATAGAGTGTTTAAAGCGCGTTTAAGTCTTTTGTGGTAAGGCGGTATAAATTTATCATGTGTTCGACCAGTGTGTGTTATCAGTGATGACTTATGGCACATGAACGTGGTCGATCACTATGGGCCTTATTAGTACCGGACTAGTATTAATTAATTAGATACTACGTTTCTTTTCTCTGACGCAAAAATAATATAAGGTTATCTCTGTTTCCATTTTGTAGCTTTTAGAGCCTCAAAGTTATGAGAGAAGTACATCTATATTACGTCATACCAGTAAGCTGATTATCTTAAATTACCTTTCCAGGGATTAGGAGAATGATTAATGAACCGGCATTTGAAGTAAATCTGTATTTTTACTTTGCTACAAACTTGGAGAAGCTTTGAGGTTTTTGCGGCTAATGTTAAGTAAAAGTCATTTTCAGATGATAAGGCACGTGTCTGGGCTAGAAAGGTTTCATTTAGTTTGTAGTAACAGTACGAGTATATGGTAGATCTTTTTACAGATCCTGCTAAGTAGAAAGGTTGATCGACTCATTTCATTTATTCATGCTTCCATACAGTACAAGATGTTAATAACAAAGTTTAGGTACAAAGTTCAGTATGGACCCTGTCGGGCACTGCATATTTGAGTGAGACTCTTAATTGCAGAAATATAACATACAAGAAGATAGCGTGATATTATAGAGTGGTTTAAAACTAGTTTGACAACTGGCAGCCTTATTTCTTCAACTGGCAGCCTTAGTTCGTCAACTGGCAGCTTTAGTTCGTCAACTGGCAGCCTAAGTTCGTCAACTGGCCGCCTTAGTTCGTACACTGGCAGCTTTAGTTCGTCAACTGACAGCCTTATTGGCTTTTGAAGTACTACATATTTGCCAGTTATTAAGCCGACAAGCAGTGGAGTGCAGACATTGAGTGGAGTGCATATCTTATCTTATCTTTGTTGTGTTTTGGATTTTATCCATCCATCTATAATACTGAACATAGGCCTCCAAAAAGACCAGTTGGAAGCGGTTTGCGTCCATCGCAATTCTGTAGTATACTGAGGTCATCGTCTACATTTATCTTGTGTGTGGTCTTACGTTGCGCTTACCGGTATATGGTCTTCACTCGAGAACATTTGATCCCATCGGCCATCAGTCCTTCGTGCTAAGTGCCCTGTTCACTGCCATTGCAATTTGCCAATCCACTGAGCTCTGTCGGTAACTTTGGTTCTTCTATGGATCTCTTTATTTCTGATTCGATCTCTCAGAGAGACTCCGAGCATAGCTTCCATAGCTCTTTCGATACTTGGAGCTTACTTATAAGACCATGAACTTAATTATGTTGGTGTCATTTTTTTTTAGTCAAGACGGCATGTATCCCTACTTCCTACTAATATTATAAATGTGAATATAAGTTTGTTTGTTACGCTTTCACGCAGCAACAGAGAAAAGGATAAACTTGATTTTTGGCATGAATATGTTTCAAAAGTTGGATAGTGACATAGGCTACTTTTTGCACCGAAAAAATAAAAGGTACCTGTGGGATAGCATAGTAATCTGCCAAGTACGAGTTGGACTCGCGCACGAAGGGTTCCGTACTGTATGGGAGCCCCCCTTAAGTATTTTTATTTTATTTTAATTATTTATTATTAAAATAAGCATGCAGCTGTATATTTTGTAAATATTTCAAGCATCCACCTGTTACCATTATTAATTTCGAGAGAAAAACGGCTAAAAAATCAGGTTTGTTGTATGCCCCCCCCTTAAATATTATTTTTATTATATTTTTAGTATTTGTTGATATAGCGGCAACAAATAACACTATCTGTAAAAATTTCAGCTGCCTAGCTATAACAGTTCATGAGATACAGCCTGGAGACAGAGACGGACAGCGGAGTCTTAGTAATAGGGTCCCGTTTTTACCCTTTGGGTACGAAACCCTAAAAACGTGAGGGAAGCTGCGAGCAACAACTAGTAATATATAAAAACTTCAAAACCTTACGTGAGTGATACCAATACCAATTCAAAATATCACGTGCATATTTTCTTTACAGGTCTAATTCTCAGGTGAAAGCCAGTCTACTGGGAAATTAAAAAATGATTTTTCCGCAGCTCCTTTATTTTGTATAATTTCATGACGATCTTTTATCATCATTAGGGTAATTGATGGACTCCCTGTAACAGGATCGAGCTTTCAAGTGAACATGAATATTTTAGAGAATCTTCTTTCAAAATTTAGCGTATCGAGTAATGCTCGTCGATTTGAAATTGACTTCATTTTCGAGTTAATTAAGCTATTTTCGTCGTGATTCAATTTAGTTGTTGTTACAAAGTGTTTGATGGATTCGTTTAAGATAAATGAGGTGAAAATAAGTGTACGAAACAATAATAACGGTTTTACCACAAAAGTTTTAAGCACGCAAATTGTGCGGTTAAACAGTATTTAAAGCGTGTTTAAATCTTTTGTGGCAAGACGGTAAATGTTCTTTGACTTTGAAAATATTATGAGTAAACCTTAATATTATATCTAAGTAATTAAGTTTTAGAAAGTACGTACTCTGTCAACCTATATTATTTTAGCCAATTTCTAAATCTTTTTGGAATAAGAACCTTATTAAGTAATAGGACATAGTTCTTACAGGACTGAAATAATATAATTATCAAACACACATACCAGGCCCAATTACGAAGACGCCATCGTAATTATAGCTAATTAGCCTATTTCTGTTTCTTTTTATCTTTAGGCATTCCATAGAGAGAACACTTTTTACGTTGCTTTTAAATTTACGATGGCGCCTTCACAATTGGATGAATAATAAAATGTTATTAGCTGCTTTGGTGCCAATATCTCGGACCCTACCAATTGCAAATAACAAGCAACAGGCAAAAAAAACCTGATTTTTTCAGACATTTCTACAAAGTATTACCTACTGTCAATCAAACATTCCCTCAATATCCAAAACTGGGTCACGCCTGTGCCACTAATAAAATATGAGAAGATATCAAAAGAAATATACAAAATTCTCGGTGAATTCTTGTAAAATTAGAGCGTCGTGTCACGGCCCAATATCTAAAATGGGCCTCTCAGGGCTCTCGTCACTCGAGGGCGTTCGAAACGTACTGACGTGAAGTTTTGAAGGGTCTGACGAGACTCGGCCGCTGACGTCAAGCCGCTGAGAGCTAAGGGCGAATGCCGAGCGGTGACTTATTGTTTTTTCTAATGTAAATCTTGATATTTTTTTGGTAAATTGACTAATAGAAGTTTCTGTTTTTTTTAAATATATTTTTAAATGCAAGATTGGTGTCGTATACGCCTTTAATGAGTAGGTCTTATATGAAAAAAACATGATTCCCTCGGCCTCTAAAGTTTAGTCGCTGATAGCTAAAAGAGAATGCCAGGTTGCAAATTTTTGTACCTGTTAACATTACTGTTACTTTATTGCAAACATACCGCTGTAAATAGGCACTATTTGCAGTTACGTTTGGTAGTTTGTTTTGGAAACAGTAGGTCAAATTAACACTTTAAGGACTGACGTGAAATTTAAAAAATATTTACAGGATTGTTGTGTCACGGCCCACCAACTAAACTAGGCCTGTCAGGGCTCTTGTCACTCGAGAATTTTCGAAACGTGTGATGTAAATTTTGAATGCATCGGTACGAGTACGAGACTCGTTCGACCGCTATCTGTAATTCACTGAGAGCTAGAGATAAGTGCCGAGCGCTGAATTTTTAGTACTTTTTAGGGTTCTGTACCCAAAGTGTAAAAACGGGACCCTATAACTAAGACTCGGCTGTCCGTCTGCCCGTGTGTCTGTCTGTCTGTCACCAGGCGTTTTATTTTTATTTTATTTTATTATTTATTTTATTTAGACAGCTGAAATTTTCACAAATAATGTATTTCTGTTGCCGCTATAACAACAAATACTAAAAACAGAATACAATTTATATTTGAGAGCCCCCTCAAATATAAATTGTATTCTGTTACAACAAACCTAATTTATTTTCCGTTTTTCGCTTGATATTAATAATAGTAACAGGTAGGTGCTTGTAATATTCACAGAATATTCAGTTGTATATTCACTGTAATAATAAATAATTGAATTAAAATTAAATTATTATTTTAAAGGTGGCCCCCATACAGTACGAAACCCTTCGTGCGCGAGTCCAACTCGTACTTGCCCGATTATTAACATAAAACCCTGCTTTTTAGTGCGAAAAAACACTAACGCTTGCATAATAGGTAATATAATAGGTAAATATTATTGCTAGACGGTAAAGCCACCAATCAATATTCCCCTCTAGTAAAGTTTGTTTCTCGATCTCGTTTCTTGTATCATCGCACATGATACGGTCCGCGATCTTCCTCTGCCCGCATCCGTCCGGATCCTAAGCACTGTTCATTTCTGGATCAGAGCCAATTTATTATCCTTTTAACGGTCTTGGATATTTAGCTTTGGACCCGTTCCCACTTCCTATTATCCGTTCTAGCTAGTTAGATTAGATGAAGATAGAGAAATTACTTTAAGCAGGCTGCTGGAGTAGGTCATTGTTTTGATTTTAAATAATATGAAAATGTACTTAATTTTACTAATGTTGAGAAGAGCACGGTTTATTTTGGCCTAATTTGAACACTAATTTTGACATTAAATCATCCAGACTATCATACTCTACATTAATTACTAAGATAATTGCATTAACCACAGTTAAAGTTTGCAAAAATTCAGTGCTTTACGATACGTGTATATGTGCAATGTGAGTTTTAAATATTCATTTCAGATGCATTTTTTCTTAAGAGCTTAATCTTTTTTAAAAATTGTTAATAGTTACGCCTCCCATGGCGTGAGATTTTGCATTGAAGCTTTTGGTTATGATCATCTTTTGCGCCCATGCACCAAGGTTTTTGCCGAGCTAAATTCAATTTGGTTTCTTCAACTTTCTTACTTATCATGCTATATGATGGCTTATTCTTGGTTTCCCTGCGTTGTGTCGCCATTAAAAACCAGAACGTCATATCTCAGGACTAGCGACCCGCCCCGGCTTCGCACAGGTGTATTACACATGTAAACCTTTCTCTTGAATCATTATATCTATTAAAAAAAAACCGCATCAAAATCCGTTGCGTAGTTGTAAATATATAAGCATACATAGGGACAGACAGACAGCGGAAAGGGACTTTGTATTATGCTATGTAGTGATGAATCGCACAATGCTATGCGCGCAAGGTTATGTGCTGATGTAGCTCAAAATTCCGATGCTTTACATGAGACAGGCATATTGCTTGCCTCGTCACTCATTAATACAGTAAATACGATAACTCTTTTTTTTCAGGCGTAAATAATCAACATTATAACCGCGTCCTTATATTCACCCGGTACTCTCAAGCTTCGTTGAGTGTCAATTCGCTGTAGGGTAGATAGAGATAGGTTAATCTTTCCTCTTAGATATTTTATTAAGCCCCCTCCCTAATGGGGGGTATTGAAAAATATTATTTACCTTGGGGTATTTCCGCTGCCAGTTTATAAATTTTATGAACTGAAAATGAAGCGTTAGTAAATGAAGCGGCTGTTTTATATGTTTTTACCATCTAGGTGAATAATTTTCTCTTAGTCTCTAGTTAGGATCCTATTTTGTTTTTGTTTGTTCCTATCCGTGCTTGAGAGCCTATAATGTGGGGCGAAAGAGGGCCTTCAAAAAGAGTTTTCGTTGATTCGCCCCGCGGGCCGAACAGCTTGCGGGGCGAAACCACGAAAGAGCCAGAAAATATCGCTAGTGTCGTTCAGGCCGCCATTTTTATTTGTGACTTATATTTTAGTCAACAATGGTTCTAACTACTAAGTTCATGTATCTATGTATTACGTTGCTGTAGCTGTGCGTGGTGATCTATGGCCAAACTTTGCGATGAGAAAATACTTTTTTCTCAGAAGAGTGCATAAGGACATTTTTTTCGGACAAATAATGTTTTTTATTCCTTTCGTGAAGTAAAACGCACAGGTATGGTTTTTAAATCTCAACGTTCGCGCTTTGTTCCCGATATTTGTATGAAAAACTTCGAATTTTAAAGCCTGAAATTTAAATTCCGTTTTACACGATTCCGCTTTATGGAGTCGCATGTCGCCGTAAATTTTCATCGGAATCGGAAAACACTGAAAACGGTTCATAAAAGAGGATATAAAATCTTTGCCTTCATTCAGACCTATTCAGCTGAACCACAGATTTCACTTGATGGGACATGTTGTGAGGACTTTAAATACTTGACAAACTCGCAACTTACAATCAAAACTACAAATTCCTTCTTTATGCGGCAGGGGCTTAATTTTTCTATGAAACTTTCTATTTAAAATCACGAGTAACGTCAACACTTACGAAATTATTACCCGCAATCAATGCACGACAAATAACTCATTCATATAGGTACTTATAAGCCACACAAGACTACAATTGTGTTTCTATGTCTCATAAATATTTGTACTCGATGTATGAGTATTTGCTACATACAAGGTGTTTAATTTTTCAGAAAACGGACATAGGTATTTTTAGAAACCAATCAACTCATAATTATGAGCAAGTTTTACTAAGGGATAAACACCGAAATCTTTTAGGTGATGGACATATTTTCAAATATCAATTAAGTCATAATTATGAGCAAATTTTATTAAGCTCTCCCCTTAATACAATTTTCTCCGGAATCGCGAAATCGCTTTTGACAAAAGGTATAAGGACAACAATTTTTTTTCGCGGTTCGTGGTTTGGCCGTCATGATAGAATCCTAGAATATGTAGGTACGTCATAGAATAAGAACTAAAGTAATAGAAACAGTACTAAAATAGCAAGAGATATACATCACTTTGTCCCATTTTAAATATGAAATTTAAAAGGTGTTAGAAAAAGATGCACATTCACCCGAACCTACGTAATTTCGAAGGGTTTCACAAACTAGCATTGAGCTATTTCGGGTGTCCAAATTCAAAAAGGTAAAAAGTAAAATGATCAGAGATTTGAACCTCCTTACTGCAACCAGAGGGTTCAAATTTCCAGAAAAGACAAATGACCAAGTGTAACCAAATTTTAACCATTTTGACATTCCAACTGGTAATTTTGACGTATGCGACAGTCATTGCGTTTTTATTTTCCACTCGCTTTCGCGTATGCTGTATAACCAGATACGAATAAGACAGCTGTAACGTAGTTTTTATTTGAGGAAAATTTAACAATACTTCTATTACTTGTAATTCTTCTGAGATGTATGTCATCAATAGAAATACTCTGTATAAGGACTCGTGACTAAAGAGAAGATTTCTCTCTGTAGATCTCCACGAGCTGAGCTTACCAAACATCATAGCTTAGTTTACTCCATACCTGAAACGAAGGAAAACTTTATTAATAAAAGCTCGCAGTATCGTTTATCAAAATAAGTTATGTGATTCGGCTTTATAATGGACAAAGAAACTGATATAAATTGCTGAACTTTGACAGAGGTGTTTAGGAACGGGATTAGGTAAGGGTGAGGTCAAACTACGAGCGAAACAGTAGTATACAGGGTTATCCAGAATTGGTGTACTAAGCCGAAAGAAGGTGATTTAAACCATCATTATGAACAACTTTTACTAGACAGACAAACTTTTACTACCCGGAAACCAAGAAAAAAATCACGTGTTTTAATTCCGAGTTGCAGTTTTGTATGGAATAGCTGAATTATTTTCTCGAATTTTGGGTTGGCTCCGTAGTAAAAGTTGTTCATAATGGTAGTCTTAATCAACTCCTTTTGGCTTAGCTCAGGGTAAGCAGATAAATAAATATATGAATGAATATTTATTACTATAGTTTACAAATTAAACAAACTATTTTAATTATGATCAAGCGTAAAAAATGTACAAAATTTACTGTTGCCGAACTAGGCTAGTGCCTGTGTTTCACCATACAGCAACCTCCCTACAGGGTAATGTCATAATTAAGTGCTTACTAATTACTATTTACTATAGGTTTTAACAATTGTTTTGAAAAGATTATAGATAATACTGTATATAGGCGTAACAGAGTCTAGTTGAACAAGGTGTATCCATTTTGCATTTCTCGTTGTATTTATTTGTTTATCTACACTAATGTTGTAACATTCTACTTATGTTTCCAATATTTGACTTATAATGACTACTGTTATAGCGCAGACAACATTTAAGCAATTTCACATGATGTTATAATATCCACATCGATATCGTAAAATCTCATTATAACATCGCGCGCTCGCTCCTGATTGGCCCTGCGCGTGCAGCTGCGCTCTCATTGGTTAGATTTTAATGGCACCAAGTTCACTGTGACAATACACGTACGCTTGAATTTAATGTTTCGCAATATGTTTTTTATTTTTTTATTTTTTTTAATTAGTGAAGATAAAGTAGTGTATGCAACTGCATATAACACGGGTATTAAAACACTCGTTACTATTATGAAACTCGCTGCGCTCGTTTCATAAACTCACACTCGTGTTTTAATACCCTTCATCATATGACAGTTGCATAAACTACTATTATTCATACACTTGAGCAGAAAAATCTTCTTACTTTCAATTTTAATAGAACAAAAACAACATAAATGTAATATAATTTATGTTGTTTGCATTATAGTTATTTCTCACAAGGCTGACAATGCTGTTCGGATTCGCAAAATCTTGTATCTTTCGTTGATTGTAAAAGTATCTTTGGAAAAATTGTCTTATAGTATATACTCTAGGATATTAATTTACTAAATATTAAGAACTTTATTTTAACTCTCTGAAACCGTGTGTCTTCAGCTAAATAAAATTATATCATACTTAGGGACAAAAATGATTAAAAATGAGCTGATTGTTTCACAATTTCAGCACGGATTTTGTTTGATAATAATCTAACATTACTTATTACCTAACGCGAAATATTTTTTTTCCTCGCCGTAAAACCTGTTCTTTACCTCAATACAGTTTAGCTAGAATTATATATAAGTGTATTTAACACATTTAAACATCAAACGCAGGCGTTAAATTTTCCTAGCAAAGTATAAAGGAATCAATAGGATCCCTTATTAAGTTAGTACACTTTGAAAACCGAAAAAATATTCCTCAAAATATAATTTCAAAAGTTACAAAACCTCTTGTATATTTCAGTAACATAATCCACCTTTTTTATCTAACTCCATTCTGGTCCTCCGCTCAACCGAGAAGAAATAACCAATCCCCGTCCAAAATAAATCGCACCCATAACACCCTATAAGAAGAATCGAATAAAAAATCCAACCCATCGAGCCCGAACCTCCGGTCAATCTGCCATACATCATCCTGTCGAAAAATTTGGACCGCTACAAATCGACAAATCGGAACAAAAAACGAGAGCAGGCCACTCGTGTCGCGGCACGTTTTGGGACAGTTGACGGGAATCAAGTGGCCTGCTCTGAAAACTGAAGAGCGACTGAAGCATTCCAACCAACAAACGCTGACGCAATGACTCTAGACCCTCAAGCCCCGCAAGTTTGACGTCAGTCACCGGAGCACCTCTTCGGCCCGGAACGTGTCTTCGAGACACTTTTTCAAGAAGCCCGAGTCACTCCAGTTGCCCTTCACAGGTTATTGATCAAAGGGACGTATCTTTAAGAAAGAAGCTAAATTGGAAGGATATACTCTGCGGAGTGTTTGCGTTTTGGTGGCTGTAGTACATAACTAGAAGTATAAAATGATTGAAACGAAATCTTTGTGTTTTTACCATTGAGTAAATGGTAGCAAAATTGTGATAAAGAATTATGTATTTATGTAGAAGTATAAATAAGAATTAGGTAGGAAAAGTATGTTAAGTGAAAGTAGATATAAGTAACAGTATATACTGAATCATACAAGTCGGCGGATGTGAAGTAGATATAGGCCGCGCAATATCCAATCCAGACCAAAACTCACATAGGTAAAGCTGCAAGTTGATTGGGTTTCGCGCAGCCTGTAGCAAACTTCACATCCGCCGACTTGTATGATTCGACCTATACCTAAGCATATTTATAGTGCTAGGTTAAAAAATATTTAATTAACCCGCCCCTTATCGCTATTGGTGCAAAGGCCCCGATAATGCATGTGATATGCAGCATGCCGCATTGCCGCGCTGGATAGCGATGGACATTCTTTGCAACAGAAGCGAGGTGGAATGGGAGTCGCTCCTGTTTTCCAAATCCTGCGCCATATTTCTGACGTTAAAATGACTATCAGACATTTTTAAATATCTATTCTGCTTACTTGATTAGCCTAAATCATTTTTCTGTTTCTATAGTTATAAATAAGTACATGCCATACATAATATATACAACCAAGACTGGCAATGGTTGTAAAAAAACTGTGCAACTGGAGCGTTTAGAGAAACAATCAATTTCTCTAGAATTTTTCGCAAAAATGGCATAACCGCCTTCCATCGCGTACAAAATTCGAATATTTCGCTCGAATTGTTTATATTTTTTGCTGATTTATCAAAGACAGCTCAGCTGATTTCTGTAAAATTTAAATGCGACCACTCTGGGAGTATACCCTTTCGAACTAAAAAAGAAATTTTCGATTCGGTTCACAATTGGCGAAATTATCGATGAACATACACAAAAAAAAGATACATACACACGAACATAGAACCTCCTTATTTTTGGAAGTCGGTAAAAAATCAGGCCCAATCTTTACAGCACAAGTCGCTGGCTAGAGGAGAAATTACGCCGGAATAAACAGGGGGAACAATGATTGACGTAAATATTCTTCGAGATGTTCCCGCGAATCTAATTTACGGTTTTCATTACGAGTGCTAAGTGGAAAGTTTCTTTGTTCGTTTAATGATGTTTCTGGAATTAGAATTGGAAATTCAGGGAATTTGTTTGGTTTAGTTGGCACGTTATTTATTAAAGTATGACGTTATTTGTCTTTATTTGGTGTTTTATGAAGACAGGGACTGTTTCGATCCAACTTCGCCTTAATTGTTAATTGAAATAATTTTTTACTTGTTTGGATATATAGTAAGGAGTGTGTATTGTTTGTTTGAAATAATGATGTGATGTCTTAATTTTCTATGGGATTTAAGTACGTTCAATATTTGACGTTTAATGTGGATATATCATTTACCTGTTAATGAAGTTGATATTAGGGTTTTTAGGGTTCCATAGTAAAACGAGGCACCCATTATAACTTCATTGTGTCCGTCTATCCGTCTCTCCGTATTTCTACAGTCGGTATACTCTTGTATACCGGTCGAGTGGGTTTCCGAGTTTATTGACATTAATAATAACTTTCATTTTATATTATTCTGAGCACTGTGGAATGATATCTTTTTTAGTTATAAAGGAAAATCGAAATTTTTAAATTTGCACATAGCTTTATTTAAGTACCCCACAAACATACTTCTTAGCCAATTATGTTTTTATAGCGGTCAACCGTCTAATGACATAATTAAAGTTGTTTTTCATAATTATCATAATCATCGTCACTATCTACGGAAGCCTATCCATACGCGTGTCTCGACACGCACTTAACATCTTATTCACAATTAAATTAAACTGACAGCAAGAAACCAGCTAGCCAGCTTCAATTTATCATATTGGACATCTCTAGGGAAGGCTTATATATCCAATAGAGTATGCCTGCAACTGTTGTGATGATAATTAAAATGACTTTATTTATTAGATGGTAATACCTACATAAAGTGATAGGCACAATCATCAGTCTCGAGCTAAGATATGGGCTACGGAAGGAGAATTGTCTATGTTCATTATAAAGTTCTCAGTTGTATAAATATAGTAAAATTATTTTGAGACGTAAAATATATTATAAAGTACCTATAATTGTTAATTATTTTTGACCGACTTCCAATGAGGAGGAGGTTTTATGTTCTTCTGTGTGCATTTTTTTGTGTATGTCCATCGATATTTTCGCCAGTTGTGAACCGAATCAAAAACATTGTTTTATTTTGTTCAAAAGGGTGGTCTCATTTATATATAATCGAAATCGGCCGAGCTGTTTTTGAAAAATTAACAATAATGTAAAAGTTGTAAACATAAATTCCAGCGAATTATTCGAATTTTGTACACCATGGAAGTCGGTGTTGCCAGTTTTAACAAGAAATAATTCTTTTTATTTTTTTAAGTTTTATACTCTTGTTTTGACGTATGCACTAATTTGCATCACCTGCCCCGCAACCATTGGATTTTCATTCGAATCGTAAAAAACGTAACACGAAACTGTTGGCACTAACTAACGCCTAAAAAAAGCTTTCAGTGAACCAAAATACCCTGCATCTATCCTCGTTAAACTTATTGCAAAACATAGGGACGTTGAGTGACAGATTTGCAAACAAATTCAATTTGTGACGCGAAAACTCTACCACTTCTATAATAAGGTTGCTTTTACAATGGCGGCGGCAGAAATTTCTTGTTGCCAAGTTTACAAAGTGAAAACTACGTCAAAAGAGGGACGCAAAGGAGACAGGGTTACATCAAAGGCTTGCAGCGTATGTGGGATTATGATTCATGAGAGATGAGTGAAGATAATGATTTCCTTTTATATTGTCCAACTGGTAAGCATCATGGTTTACCTCTTACGCTGTATTACGAACATTTTTGCGAGCGGTACACTTTAAAGGTACAAAAGTTTACAGTAATTGAAAAAAAAGGAAATTAACACTATTTAGAAAGGTCATATTCATACTAGCCTTAGGTGAGCCACTGCCAGAAATGAGCCTGCTACGAGTATATGGAATTCTTAGACGACTTGTTAGAAGCACCTTGCATGGTTATGATCATGCAGTCATAATCAATTTGTCTGTCTGTTTAATATAGATTTTCAATGCTCACTCTTGCTCTTATTCGGACTTGTAACTTTTTACGCATACATCTTAATGGGATATCGTTTCTAAAATAAAGGCGCTGATACGTAATCAATAGAATTAGTAGGCACAACCATTTTCTACAATAGGCTAGTTGACAATTTTTTTTGATGTCCACTTGTATAGAGCCGATTAAACGAAATAAAAATAAAATCAACTAGGAAACAAAGAAGTTACAAGCATATTTATTTTCGTGCTAGACAAAGAGCGCACTATGGCAGGCTATAACGTCACTGCCCGTAAGTTTCAAACATAAATTCATGTTATGATTTGTGGGAAATGGAAAAAGCATCCCCTCTTTATTTCTACCAAAATCTTTACAAGCTTATTTTTATCTCTGAACTTGATTAGCCAATTTTAATTGTTTTTTAGTTTGTGAATCATAATTAATTGCAGAATTCAGTACTCCTAATACTTTTAATTAATTAAATACCAGTCAACTACCCTATTGTATGGACAGTCTGGACATAGGTAGGTAATTCCAATTTCCCGGCCAAATAAGAGTCATTGGGACAAGCTGATCAATTTCTCCCAAAAAAGTGACTAAATAAGAAAACATTGTTAAATCAACAACTGAAACAAGCCAAACGCTTAGGCCGATCGCCAAGCGATAGAGAGGCCTCTATCGCTTGTTTTGCGCTCTCGCTTGCATGGTCCGCTCAGGCGGAACGCTGACACTTTTTCGTGCGTACAGCCCGCTTTCATCGAATTATAAGATGTTATGACGTCAATAGATATTATAAAGCTATGTGACATCAAAATGGACGGGCGATCACAACGAGTTTCCTCTTTACCACAGAACCTCAGACCGAATAAAAAATCAAGACGGAGTCGTGAGCAGATAAATGAGGCCGGTTTTTTATACATGTAGTGAGAGCGTCGGTGTTGCGTTGCCATAGTTTGACTGTCAAGCCAAGGCGTAGTTTTGTTGTACGTGTTTGTGTGTTTAATCGTGCCTGTACACGGCGAGGCGTAGTTTTGCAGGCCTCACTTGTTTGTTAGCAATATTCTGTCTTTATTTTTTTATTTGGTCTGAGCAAAGACCCCAAAAAAGAAGAAACTAGGAAAATCTTAGGCAATAAAAATAGCAATTCCGTATTCGAATAGTTCATTTCGGCATTTATTGAGTCCATAGCATAAATAAAGTTCTTTAGTGACGCTAAAGTAATAAATTTTCATATTTAAATGCCTGGGCTTACTGGAATAGATGGGTGTAGAGCTTTTTACAAAAATACTGGCTAAAAATACTATATGAGAAGAAAATATTTTATTTTGCGAATGAAATTTAGTAGCATTTTCCAATTTTACGGTATTTGGTTTGGGTTTTAGTTTGTTTTAATTTATGCAGCAATATACTTAACACAACTTTATCAAAATAAGTAAACGTTGTATTTAAATATTACAAGCGCTATGAGTACGTAGTCCTGGAAGAAATAGCTTTCAGCGATAATGCCGCCGTTTGTTTTAGCTATGTTAAGTGTTAATTGTATTGTTTTTCTATTTTCTGTTTTTGGTGTGAAACAATAAAGAATTATCTATATTAATTATAGAATAATTATCTATCTACGTAACACTGAAAAGCAGTGTGTACATAAAAATCAAGCATTTGATGTCATATCTTCTAAACCTTATATAAGTTCAACCAAAATTAACAAGTAGCATTACTATGATAAAATATTATTTGAATATCTAGTAAACTATTTACTACAAACTAGGTAATTTATACACCTCTATTATTTTCTTAACCTTCCTATACCCGCGTCAAATTTTGTAAAACCCGTACCCGTACGGTGTCATAGATCGTAACTTCGGGATCCTTTTTTTATTGTTAGTACAAATACAAATCATTTATTGGTAATTTTCATTATTACAAGTCAAATTAAAAAAATACCAGTGTTTGTAACCAGTAAATATAAACATAATGTCAAAATCAAAATATGTTAAAAATTATAATAAAACTATAATCATACTGCTCTTGCTAATTTTAGAAAGTCATCAATGTCGTAAGTAGAAGTTCACGTTGTAGAAGAAGGTAAATATGTTACGTTTCCGGTAGCTATAGAATTTTATAACAAAATAAATTCAATTAATCTTACAAATAATTTATTATTTTACTAAAGACTCCTACAACAGCTTTCGAAAATATATGCTTTTTGTTCAAATTTAGTAAAAATTAACTAAAATCTGTTCTCCTAGATACCTTATGAGTTTTGTAGATAACAACATTATACTCGTAGACCATAAAAAACAACTAACCTATAAAGCCTCCATACCATACAAAAATTTTTGGTGCACGTATACCCGCGTTGGTCTCACGGACCGATTGACACCAAATACACCCACACGCCGTACTTACACAAGCTCTTTCAGCGTATTGAAGTTATAAGCTAGCAAAAAATGCGGCAGATAGGTAAATCTCAAAGGCGGTACATTCAAGGAGCATAATAACCTTGTGCTCCTTGGGTACATTGTTCAAATATACTTAAAATAAATGCGAACGAGTATTTCGTCCGTCTCACAGACCAATGCGTGGGTTTAGGAAGGTTAAACACAACAAAGCGGTGTATGAAAGCTCTTCCAATTAAAGGGCTTAATAACGTGTGTTAGATGCCGTTAAACTTTACAACACTTCTTTATACCCATTAACGATTAAAAGAATGAAACTTAATACCATTTCGCAGTTTCAACTTACGCGAAAGGAAAAGGAATTTTTGAAACAATATTTTCTGGTACTCAGGGTTAAAAATATTTTCTATTTAGTTGGTCAGTAAGTTCGTATAGGGTGGATGGCTAACCCTGGTGTCAATGTTTTTAAGCTACCTGAATGCCTCTTCCTTACATAGTATAAAATAAAGTCGCTATTTTTGTCTGTTAGTTTGTCTGTATGCTTAAATCTTTAAAACCACGCAACGGATTTTGATGCGGTTTTTTTTAATGAATAGAGTGATTCAAGATGAAGATTTATATGTATAATACACATGTGCGAAGCCGGGGCGGGTCGTCTAGTACATGGCTAAAAGGATAAAACAACGGAGACATGTCCAAAGTATCACACAAGCCACGATAGCGCTCAGTTGTAAATGCCACCCGCGGTCACCTATCGGAAGACTGATCATGCCGAACTTTGCAGGGACAACAAACACCTTGTCATCCTACGCTAAGAGCGCTACTAGGTATAGTAAAATGACATACACTTAGAAATTCCAGTGACAATTTGACTAAACTAAAGGATTGCACTGTGTTCAAACCATTCTTATTGGAAATCATAAATTTCGAATAGGCAATTGCGCGTTTGTGTCATTCAACTGACGATAATATGCATGATTGTTTAGTAGGTACCTACCGCTTTACACCCTTTAAACACGCTTTAAACACTGTTTAACGGTTCAATTTGTACTGTTAAACATTGTCTAAAGCGTGCGTAAAACTTTTGTGGTAAGACGGTTAAAGTTTAATGAGAACTATGAAAACTTAGTTAGCTGATCATTGGTTCACTCCGAACGATTAGAAAACCTGAGCCGAGCTACATTATGAGCACTGTACTGTACTGTATCAGCTTTTTAATAGTCCACTGCAGGTCGTAGGCCTACCCACGACTGGTGATTGGGTCATATCCACCACACTGGCCTAGTGCGGGTTGGTGGATTCACATACGCAATCGAAATCATTTTACGGACATATGCAGGTATTCTCACGATGTTTTCCTTCCCGAAAAAGCAGGTGGTATGAAAATCCGTACATAAATTTAAAAAAAAAGTGCAAAGAACTCATACGTACGGGTTCAAGATTTAAACCCACTAAAGTAGAGTCATTTTAATAGGCCACATTTGACAGTTCATGTATGCAAAGAAAAATATACCTAATACTAAAGGAATAAAACTCATGAAAACAATATCGACGACGACCGATAAGTGTTCTCGAAGACGGCTTGGAGTTTTATTCCTTTAGTGTAAGGTATATTTTTCTTTGCATACATGAACTGTCAAATGTGGCCTATTAAAATGACTCCACTATAGATCACCACAGCTTCATATATGAGCACTAGGTACAAAGATTCAAATGAGGACAAACATTTAACTCTAACTTCCATTTTTATAAAATTAGTACAACTATTTTCATACCGTTTCTGTGTTCATTTAAAATAACTACAAAGCATAATGTTTCCCTTTTAAAACATTGTTTTCCGGCTTGGACGCTTCTGTTGGAAAACTAAACCGCATTACGATAATGGGACTTTGAAACTTATGCCGTGGTCAGTACAGGTTAATTTCCTTTGTTCTGTGGGGTAGTTTTTCACAAAAAGGAATGCAATTTTCGTAGACAATAGTTGGAATTAACTGTGGCGATCCCGACTATTTGAATGATAGTAATTTAGCTTGGTATTGTATGGTTTTAAATGTCAAAATGTTTCTTTTTAGGGTTCCGTAGCCAAAGAGTATAAACGGGATCCTATTACTAAGACTTCGCTGTCCGTCTGTCTGTCTGTCACCAGGCTTTTTCTCATGAACCGTTATAGCTAGAAAACCGAAATTTTCAAAGATGCTGTTGCCGCTATATCGTAACAAGTACTAATAACAGAAAACAAATATTTTTATGGGGGGCTCCCATACAACAAATCTGATGGTAACAGGTACGAGTAGACGCTTGAAATATTCACAGAATATTTATTTGTATATTCACTTCAATAATAAATGATTAAATTAAAATAAAATTAATATTTATTTAAGGGGCATACAGTCCCATACAGAACGGAAGCCGTAGTGCTCGAGTCCGACGCGTACTTACTTGGCGCGTATTTTTTAGTTTTACACCCAAAACGTCGGGATTATTGACGATTCTCTTGGCATAGTTGGTTATGGAAACTTATTATGCGTTCCATTTACCTGCCAGAAACCCCTGAAGTTTCGGGTTTGATTACAAGCCAGGCAGATATTTGGGTGATAAAAATATTTATTCTTGATCTGGGTATTAGTTATCATTTTCTTGGCGTGCGCTTTGTGGCATCCCCGACATAAAGAGTCCTAGTGCTCTGAGTGTAAAACGTTGTTACTCTTACGTTTTTATTTACATTTTATCAACATTTTTTGAACTATTAGTTCAATATTTATGTGATGAACATAAAGGTGTTTGCTCTGTGTCTGGGTGTTATTAAGTTACTATCTATAAAAGTAAGTATTTAAAAAAATATTTATTTGTAGTATATCAGTCTCTGGCAGCCATATCACAAGCTTTGCTTAGTTTGGGGTCAGAGACCGTGTTTAAGATGTCCCCAAATATTTATTTATTATTATTAATATATCAGTAACGAAATAAATTGAAAAGCAAAAGGTAGATATTTCCAGAGCTTTTTGAGATCGATAAGAAAATGATTGTCACGTCAACATTTGGGTAGTTAAAAATTAACTATTCGTACTTACTGTTGATTAATTTTTGAGCCAAATCAATTTAAACGTTTTTACCGACAATTTTTTTTAATTTTTTAAAAATAAAATAGTAAGATACCTTTCTGAAAAAAACAACAAGAAAGAAAAAAGGCCTACAACCAGCAGTGGCTTAAACATACTGTAGGTATAGATATACAGATAAAGGTACAATGGTAATAATTTATTATTCTATATGACAGCTATAACGAAAATAGGAAAATGCTTTCTTCACGTCCCAATTTACCTGAATACAGAGTACTTCATCTTAAATCAAACCACCGAGGGCGAAATTACAGGGAGTGAGAGAAAGAGTGGAAACACGTCACCGATGTTATCCGAGGCACGCGTCTTCATTTATCACTCGCTGAGGCAGAGCGTATTATTCGTAGACAATATCAAAATTGAGGCAGACTAAATCATAAGTGCGAGCGGAGAGCAGACCCGTCGCCGTTATTTCAGCTATATAGGGTTATCCAGAACTGGTGTAGATACTAAGTCGAAAGGAGGTGATTAAGATCATCATTATAGACTACTTTTACTACGGGGCCAACACGGAATTCGAGGAAAAAAAATCAGCTTAATATTTTTGGCAAATTTTTTTTAAGACAAAATATATGGAACAGCTGTTTTTTTTAACGGGTTTTATTTATTCTCGAATTTTTGGTTCGCCCCATAGTAAAAGTTGTTCATCAAGATGGTCTAAATTACCCCTGTGGGAAGCCTTTGCGGTCGCCAGCGCTACTGAACTCCGCGGACCGCGCGCGCGCTTTTAAATTAAGAATGCGATCTTCTTTTGTTTTCACAATAAGATGAAAAAAATATTTTGCGGTGAATTGAACATTTATTTTTACTTCAATATTATTTGGTGAATAAACACCAAAAGGCTTTTTAAAAATATGGAAAATATCCACTTGGTTTTTATTAATTTCAACGCCTACTTCTACTAATAGTGTACCTGAGATAATATGACTTCAGTGCAATTACTAAAAGAACAATATTAGTGCAGTTATACCCCCTTACGGCTTAGTACCTACAGAATAACCCTGTATGACGTTTAATGCCACTGTCCTATGTAGAGATCCACATAGGACAGTAGCAATGAACGTCCAGCTGTGTAGACCTAAAAGAGTTATTTTTATGAAAAACATTTCAAAAATTCGTCGCGGATGTAGGACTCGAACCTTGCGTCTTCGGACAACTAGCCCGACGCTCTGCCAACTGAGCAATGAGCATAATCCGCAGTACTGACCCCGCGCCGAATTTTGTGAAGTGTTTATCATTTTAACCAACTTATAGTGTTGGCGGCGCCACCTGTGATACCCGTATTAGACAGGTTATCAATTAATTGAAGTTATAAGAACTTCTGAATATTGACGATAGATGGCGCACTGCTAAATCAATGAAATGATTTAAGTTTTATAGTGCATCCCACACTATTTTTGAAATGTTTATCATAAAAATAACTCTTTAAGATAAAACTAAAATCATTTCACTGTGTATACCTTTAAAAATATCAAATAACAATATCTAATTTCATTTCTAAATCAATTGTAATAATACCAATTTCCGCTTATGACTTGAACTATACAAGTTTGTGATTCTTGATGGTAGAATGCGTAAGTAATGTTACCTGCCTATGTACAGTAATATTGGACGTAATAGTTGTACGAGTACAAGTGTCGCACGTTTTCGCTGATGTAAATGAAAAACTATTTGTTTTGCGTAATGAAAGGAATAATATTTTTAAAAGCATTTTAGGCCAACAATAGTCATGATGACTGAGTAAAAAATAATTAATAATTTAGTCCGTTAGTTCGATTATCGAAAAATGTTGGACACGTATTTTTTCTTTTGTAAATAAAACAATAATAATGACAAAGATAAACCGTGTCAAAGTTTGGAAGTGGGGGCTCGTGACGTCGTAACTTCACTTCTACGAGTAATATACTTATCGCGTAGAAGAGACGTTACGCGGAACTTTCTGCTAGGTCTGCGTGCTTCATCTTCGACCACAACGTGGTCAACCATCAGGCGAGTTGGTGGTCAAGCGCGGACTTTTTCGCGAAAAAAAAAAACTTCAGCGGGCTACATCTTCATGCATTTTTGTTTTAATTAAAAAATATGTGTCCAACATTTTTTGATTATCTTTATGACGGATTAG
This sequence comes from Hypomecis atomaria, assembly GCA_964007245.1. Taxonomy (NCBI): domain Eukaryota; kingdom Metazoa; phylum Arthropoda; class Insecta; order Lepidoptera; family Geometridae; genus Hypomecis; species Hypomecis atomaria. The sequence continues at coordinate 21,994,668 of OZ023284.1, read as the reverse complement.
TTATATTTTAACCGACTTCCAAAAAGGAGGAGGTTTATGTTCATGTGTGTGTATTTTTTTAAAGTAAAACTTCTAATGCGACTTCCAGCAAGGTTGCGTTAAACGTTGAACGCTACCATGGAGGGGGTATGAAAGCACTGTTGCGTCGATGTTTCACTTCTTCCGAGCGGAGGGACTCCACTTGCATTTTTTGTATGTTCATCGATAATTTCGTCAATTGTAAACCGAATCAACAAAATGGAAACATTTCGAGTGAAATATCGAATTATGTACACGATTGAAGGCGGTTTTGCCATTTTTTGTAAAAAATAATTATGTAGTCATATAGAGTAGGTATTTGTTATTCTTCTTCTTCTCCTTTTCACCTTTGGATGTCCAGTACTGGACAAAAGCTCCCCCTCTATAAGGAGAACTTTTGTCCAGATCGACAATATTATTGGTTGGAAACTTACATCCAGCGCAATTTTACGGAATTGTTACACTATTTTGAAGCTTTCTGTACTAGATTAGAAAGTATTATTCATCTGAAAAATTGGAACAGGTGCTAAATGAATACAAATTTTGTAATTTTTTTTCGTCAGGTGCAGCCAATCTGTTAGCGGTAAAGTGTATAATGGTGGATATTTAAAATAAAAAATCTACGCATTATAAACAATATTGTTTTCATCCTCCCAACTCGGAAAGATTATTTTTGCTCTTAGAAATCTGAGTGCAAAAGCTGATTTTATCCGCTAGAGTAAAATTAAATTGAGAACATCGTGTGCACTAAATTTGTGAATTCAAAACATCATTAAACTTACGAGTATTTACTTCTACCTCCATGATGCCGAATTTATCATACAACCTTTTTTAATTAATTAAAAAGTCAGACGGAACCTTCTTGCTGTACTTTTTTTAAAATTTGCTTTGTGCGCGACATTTTCACGTCATATTGTTAAAACCTTATGTTAAAAACATGAAAATGAAAACAAGTGAAAAACCTAAATTTTAAAATTCTAGCGACGAGGAAGTTTATTTGACGCCAACAAAATTGACTGAAACTGTAAATAATGCGCAAATTAGCTTTCTTCCTCAACGACCTACGCTGTATATTGCATATATCCTACGCTGTGCATGAAATACTTTACCTTAAATTTCTCAGCAATTTAAAAATTCAACATGAAAATGACTACATTTTTTTATAATTTGGCAATACCGTCCATCTCATTTGCGCTTGATGTAGATTGAGGTTACAAATCTCGAGGCTGTCATAAAACTTTCCTTGTAGGCGTTAAATAAACAAGAGAAAGACATTTCTTCACAACAAAGTAAAGGCGCAAACATACCATGCACAATATAGTTTTTTGTATTATAATAGAGACGGAACGGTTTTGTTACCCATCATAATGAACAATATGTACCTACAGGTCGCGGCATATAAGTGTAGCGCTGAGCGAAATGTGGAGGGGATGACGGCGCATGGGTTTATTATGGCGGTCACCATGCGCAGCCATTCCCTCCACACTACTCTCAGCGCTAGACTTACGTGCCGCTACCTAAACCATGGGATCAACCTCGTAATCGCAAAAGTAGAGTAAATGAGTTACTCTATACGAAAAGTTCATCGACTCTTGGCATAATGTATGGAAAAGTAAGTTTTTATTTTATTTTAAGGCTGATCCATTCGAAAAAGTTGAAGATAATGATATTGCATTGCTAAAGCTTGTATTTGACTGAAGTAGCCTACATAAGTGCCTACATAAGTCAGGGTCACAGTATCAAACTAACAGTTACATTACAATATTAACAATATAATCGAAATAATCAATTGTAGAAAATCAACCCAACAGTAATCATCATCATCTCAGTTCTAAAATGTCCACCATCAGACATAGGCCTCTGCTCCAGGATTTCCAATAAGACCAGCTGGAAGGGGCTTGCGTTTGTACAAGGTCTCTCGCGTTTGCTTGCGATTGTGCTTTCTTTGAGTTTGTATTTAGCTTCTTCCTGCTGTCTTAACTAGAACGTTAATCCACTTTATCGGCGGTCATCTTACGCTGCGCTTACCTTTAGGTAAGTGGTCTCCATTTGAGAACTTTATAGCTTTAATGGACATTACTCTCACGAAAGCCGTGGTGGTCTAGTGGTAATGACACCCGCCTTACAATAGTGATGTCGTGAGTTCAAATCCCGGTCCCGTACCAATGAATTCCTTGGAATTTATGTACGGAATTTCACACCACTGGCTTTTCGTTGAAGGCAACCTGCATACGTCCGTAGAAGAAATTCGACGGCGTATGTGAATCCACCAATCCGCACTGGGCCAGCGTGGTGGATAATGACCCAGTCACCCTTCGTGGGTAGGCCTACGTCCTGCAGTGGACTATTAAAAAAAGGCTGGTATAGTACTCTCACGAAATACGCAATTAAGCTAACATTACAGCAGTCTGACCTTACCCTTACTCTTTTTTTTCCAACAGAGGCTCGCAATCAAGAGAAATCGTAGAACGTCAACCTAGAACCGTGGTAATAAAATAAAGAAATTAATTTGGTCCTAAGTAAAGTTTACTGAGACTACAGCGCTGTCTGTAGGTCAGATTGGCCGGTTTTTAGCATTTTCGACATTATAACAAAAGAGAAGAATGAAAAATATTTTTTTAAATTTATGTGTCATGTGTAAAAATTTCAGTATTATACCGGTATTTTTGTAATAATTCAGGATTTTTATGGACTAAAAAGGCAATATGTAAACAAGTCGGGTATTTTAAATTTTTGCTAAAAAGACGATTGAATTTTAGTCGTGAGTTATGAAGTAGTGGCTGCATAATATCCAAATTACGTATGTTAAAAGTATAATAAAATTAATTGAAATGAATTGTGCATGAATTCAAAAGGTTTTGCGGAAAATCTTTAGGAGAGGCCTATCTTCAGCAGTAAACGTCTTACGGCTTAAGGGCCAATGGTTGGATGCATTGTGTGCATAAATGTGATACAATGTGCTTCATTACTTCTTTTTAATTCAAAAATTGGGTTACCAAAACATTAAAAGGGGAATCGACAGATAAATGTTTAGACGAGGTCTAAGTATGGTATAGCGTGAGGATTTTGGTTTCTATGGGGTTCCGGCAATAGAAAGCTACAAGAAAAATAAATGCAGTAGACCTTTGCCAAAGAGTAAATAAAGATATAAACTCAACTATACTTTCTATTCAAGCGTATCAAAATCATAAGTACTAAAGAATGAGTGCGCAAAGATAAAACGATTCCAATCCAATTTCCTTCACAATTTGCTTCTCTGAAAAAGTACAAAGTGTTTTAGTGTAATGGGAGGCTGTCTCTCTGTATTGCTATCGTATTCAAATGTAAACATTACAATAAGATTGAAGAAGCAATAATAACGCTTTGCTCTACTAAGCAGGGACCGACACCGGTATGATTGTGCCGTTTAAACGCATCGAAATTATTTTTTTATACATTCACGCACACATATACATACGAGGAAAGAAAAGTCTATACACTGTGACCAAATAAATATTATGAAAAAATGCAAGTGGAGTCCTTCCGCGCGGAATAAGTGAAACTTCGACGCAACAGTGCTTTCATACCCCCTCCATGGTAGCGTTAAACGTTTAACGCAACCTTTTTGGTGGTCACATTAGAAGTTTCATTTCAAGTACGGTATTACACAACTATTTTAATATTGTATATTATTATGTGTCGATCATGTTTCTCAATCAACGATCTTGTTAGATAATGTAGAAAGTCGATGATTTCTCTGTGTTTATTAATGAACTTTTATTTGAAAGTTACAAAGCCCAAAATATAAATAGTATTGGCTACTCAATATATTCATTTAACTAGGAAAGGTAGAGGAAGGGGAGGAAGAGGAAGATTACGAAGAGCATTTTAGACCAAATTAAAGACAAGGTAGATGTCATGTCGTATAGGGAGGTGAAAAGAGCTTTCAAGTTCTGATTATGATGATTCAAGTAAAACTCCATAGTTAACAATAACAACCAATAAAAATATCAGGTTCATGTACAATTGAACACCGTTTCTGTTTTTAAAATCGTTACCTAATAAAGTTTTGTGACCAGTATATGAAGGTGCCATCGTAAATTGAAAAATATTGCTGTTTCTTTGAAATGAATACAGCGAAAAAGAAATAGCAATATTTTAAGTTGCTACTAAATATACGATGGTACCTTTAAAATTAGCCACAAAGTTTTGTCTATCTAAATCGATGACGAAATCAATCAAGAAATTGTAACCGAAAATTATGCCAACATAATTTTCCGGTTACGCAGTCCTTGTTACTAAGCAATGCTGTAATAATGATGGACGTAGACAGTATTAGCACGAATATACCGCTTTTGTTCGTGGACCGCTGCGTGGAATGGAATGCGCATTTTCTAAAGACACACGGTCTCAAAGAATAGGAAATAAAAGTACATAAAGGTAAAAGTTTTGAACAATTTACAAGTTTTTGTTCAGATTTGCGGTGAGTCAGCTTTTTTCTGTAGAAGAATCTACATTAATATTAAAGTAAGTAAAAAGTACATTAATATTAACAGTACAATAGAGGCTATTTGGAATAATACAGCCAATGAAGATATACATAAGAGTATTAAAATATGAAAATAATAAGACTAGTGTATGTAGTAGTGAAATAAACTACCCACTGCTTTGATCGAAATATCAAATGAACAAAAAAATCAGTGTTATTTTGGGGGTAATTCAATCCTCACGCAGCTGTTTTAAGAGAGCTTCAGTCAGTATTGGAAGTCGCGGTGGTCTAGTGGATGTAACGCTGGCCTTTCATTCTTAAGGTCGTGGGTTCAAATTCCGGTCCCGTAACAATGAGTTTCTATGGACCTTATGTACGGAATTTCACACCACTGTCTTTTCGGTGAAGAAAAATATCGTGAGGCAACCTGCATACGTCCGTGAAAGAAATTCGATGGCGTATGTGAATCCACCAATCCGCACTGGGCCAGCGTGGTGGATTTGGCCCAATCACCCTTCGCGGGTAGGCCTACGTCCTGCAGTGGACTATTAAAAAAGGCTGGTACAGTCTGTAGCTTGTAGCTAACATACTCGTAACAGCCGCCAAAAAGTTCAATTCGGCCCATAACTACCAAATTTTCGGATTATGTTAATTAATAATGTTCATAAGTAAAACACAGAACGTTTTTACAAGGGTTATCTAACTTAAATTGAGGTTAAAAAGACTTTTAAACAAAGCTCAAAGTTGAGCGTTTGCAAATTTTGTGTAACCGCTTCGTCCTAATCAAACAGTCTACTTTACTTTTGATTACGTAAAAATTTACACCAGATTTTATTTAAAGCTAAAGTTATTTTACTTCCATCCATCCATCAGCCATAGGACGTCCAGTGCTGGACATAGGAGGGCGGGGGTAGATTTCTGCGAAAAGGCACTTTCGCGGAAGGAAGCCGCAGAGAGGGAACGCGAAAGTGCAGACCCTTCACGGCGAAGGCGGCGCCGGGACGGCAACAGTGGTCGCATACCCGGCCCTTTTCCCTGATGCCGGGGCACGAGAATTCGGCATCGGTATTCCCTGCCTGTAGTAAGAGCCTACTAAAAGGGGACCCCTGGGCTCGTGGGTGGTCAGAATTGGGGCTCCGGCCACCCACCCAAGCGGACCCGAGGAGGACGACAGCTTGTGTGGCAACGCTGTCGTAGAGGACCGCACAAGCCTGGCTCTTGCCAGGCGAGTAGGCACACAAAGTGCTGGTAGCAACGGTGCGTTCCTTTTGGAGATCCCGGAGCTTCTAAGAAGGCACAAAGGCTGGCCACCGAGGGGGTTTTAGTGGGTACAATCCCACATAACCTTACTGCACCCCAATGCAGTTAGGTCATCTTCAGAAGATTTCCCCCTCGGAAAAAAAATGGCTTCCCATATGGATCTCCGATAAGACCGGTTAGTAGCGGCTTACATCCAGCGTGATCCTGCGGTCTTAATGAGGTCATCCGTTCACCTTGTGGGTGGACGTCCTACGCTGCGCCTGCCGGTACGTGGTCTCCACTCGAGAACTTTTCGACCCCATCGGTCATCAGTCCTCCGCGCTATGTGACCTGCCCTTTGCCATTTTAACTTGCCAATCCGATGGGCTATGTCGGTAACTTTGGTTCTTCTCCTTCTTCTTCAGGTTATTTTATGTTACTGTTTACTGAAGTAACATTAAATTTTTTATGCTATCACTAAATTTTTGAAATGGAAACTTCTATAGCGGCGTTGTGCACTTTTTGGGATGGGTACAAAATGTTAAACTCGCGTCAGGACACGTGACCCTGATCGAAAATTCGTAAGACGGAGGGAGAAAGAGGAAGTAATATGCCCCTCGCTTTCTACCGCGCGGCAAAAATGTATTCCTGCTCGCGCTTTCGCGAGTGTTGCGTGTGTGGTATTGTATTTTACCACAAATATTATAGTACTTTATATGTTCAAGTGTTACTTCTGTCGGTACTCCCCGAGTTCAACCCGTTGTTTTTAGGGTTCCGTACCCAAAGAGAAAAACGGGACCCTATTACTAAGACTTCGATGTCCGTCTGTCTGTCTGTCTGTCTCCGGGCTGTGTCTCATAAACCATGATAGCTAGGCAGCTGAAATTTTCACAGATTATGTGTTTCTGTTGCCGCTATAACAAAAAATACTAAAAAGAAAATAAAATAAATATTGAAGGGGGGCTCCCATACAACAAACCTGAATTTTTAGACTTTTTCACTCTATATTAATAATGGTAACAGGTAGATGCTTGAAATTTTCACAGAATATTTAGTTGTATATTCACTTCAATAATAAGTAATAAAATTAAAATAAAATTTATATTTAAGGGGGGCTCCCATACAGTACGGAACCCTCCGTGCGCGAGTCCGACTCGTACTTGGCCGATTATTTATATTTCAATCTGGTTTCGAGATTAATATACTACCTAGTTTGTAACCTCAGTGAAAAAAAGGTATTTATATAGAGCTATTCAGAAATAATCCTGGAAATGTAACATGTGTTAATGTCTATGTATTTTTGTTGCAGAGTAAACCTACATCACCTACATTCTTATCCTACATAGCCTTTGATTTATTAAGATACCTTAAGATTTCCATAGTTTCTATATACACGTAGTTGTATTATGTGAAAAATGATTTTAGTTGTATTTTAGCACTGATTTATGAAAATGAGGTTTTAGTTTTATTAATGGTATTTTACTTAAATGTTCGCTACGCATACTCGTATATTCTATATATATTTGGCAATTAGTCAAGCTTTTTCAACGTACAGCTAGCGTTCATCGATTTATAATACGTAATCACGTCAAAAACATTTTATTTTATCTAGTTCAATTTTTCAGAAACAAAAATGTAGTCGCCATCTTGTGCGCCCGTGAACCTCGTATAATAATGGAACGCGCATAACAAATGGCGACACGTAGGCAAGGTAACATCGTTCTTTCATTTTTCTCACGGCCGATTAATCTTCCTCTCCCCACTCCGAGACCTTTTGAGTATTCAGGGCAGTGTATCGACAAATGGTGGGGCTATTTATTGTTTTCGTTCTGGCCCTAGGCTGCTTGCGTAAGGAATGACTGTAATGTGGGGAGAATAAATGTAACTCACTGAAATAATTTTGTATCTATCTACAGGGTCATAGGTATTAAACGCAAAACCTTTTAAGGGCGGGTCTAGTACATCTAAACAAACAACTTTTGTTCTAGGACTTTTGGAAAATCACAAAGAAAAGATCAGTATTTCATACAAAAAGTTCGTCAACGCGCGGCAAAATGTATGGAGAAGCGAATTTTTTTTAGCGAATTTTCAAAAGTCGTACCTACAAAAATTGTTTGTCTAGAAGTAGATACTAACCCCCTTAAAAGGTTTAGCGTTTAATACCTATGAACCTGTATAAGTCAAATCAAACATATTAATGTATAGTTCGGGAGGTACGCGCAAAAAAACCAAGTACCTACTTTCCAAACACTTATTTTTTGCTAACTTTATCATGGCGCAAAGTACCAATACCACATTTAATCCTGACTGACTGGCTTTTTACATATTTCAGACGATTGACTGTCCTCAAACCTTTTTAAATTATTTTTCTACCCGTAGGTATACCAATTCTCGGCTATTAGAAATAGTTGCAAGATTTAATTTTTTCATTCAATTTTTTTGATTGACTCCGGAGTATTGTTGTACACCACCATGACAACGCCAACCAAAAATTCAGCTTTTAGAAAGTACTTGCATTTTTTGCTCTTAACTCTCGGGCTATACTGAACACGAGGCGAATCGTTGCACAGTGGCAATTGTTTAAATGCAAGCAGCGCAAGGAGTGGGGATTTTCGCAGCTTTTAGCAAACTTCAGACACCATTGAGTTTGATCCGGTACACAAATATGCTATAAATTGTTAGTACTAAAGTTAGCAACATAGCAAACTTAGCGGAAATTAGGAAGTTCAGCGGCAGGCCAAATAATCCGAAGAAAAAAAAGGGTCGTAAAGTTTTTGAACGGTGACCACGTACCGACAAGCATAGCGTAGGACGTCTACCGTCTAGGTAGACCGACCGCCGCTTCCAACCGAGCATATTTGAAGTCCATAGGGGAGGCCTATGTATGTCATTGAACGTCCTATGGCCGATAGATGGATGGTTCATGTAGTTACTAAACAGAGAGCAGGTAGTTAAGGTGTAAACCTTAGGAACAACATTTACTATGAGACCAATTTAGAAATCAGCATAAAACATGTTATACAAAAAAAGTTTACACCAACAAAGTACAAATACGAGTAAATGCTTACACTTCACCTCTTTGGAACGTAAAAGCTTAAAAACACAAAAATCTCTCTAAAACTATAAAATAAGTACATAAAGCACACAAAAGTAAGTAAGTACTTCATATGAAACACACATAGTGTAAGCTTTTAAGGGGCTTTATGTAGCTTTCAGCTTTTGTAGTGGTGAAATCCACAACTAAGTTCGGATAAAACAAAGTTACGGTAATAGTATCTGCTCGTATCTAACGGAATTCCGTCTTCATACAAACGGTCGGAACGCGAAGCATACCTACGCGCTTTGGTTCGGTAAACACTCGGTATACTAAGCGCCATACAAATCGGCGGATGGGAAGTTATGCGCAGAACGCTGCGCAAAACCTGAAATATAGGTATGCGCGGGAGCCAGAGAGACGAGACGCCGGGGCACACCCGACCGCCAACCTCATGCCTCCCGCGTGCTCCCTACGCCCGTGCTAACAACAAAGACACGCGGAGGAATTGAGCACACATGCGCAATAATTACCGAATCACGGCAAAGTGTCATCTGCGGCTAACTTCTCATCCGCCGATTTGTGTGGCGCTTAGTAGGTATACACCAACAGTCGCAGATGCGCCATAGTGTCGAGCGAATGTGTGGGTTTGTAATCAGTAAGCGTGCAATTTACCTACCAGGGGGGCAGCCCTAGCGCGTGTTACGTAGGTACTGCGGCCGTGGAGCTATAGATATTTATTTCACGTACAAAGGGCTAAGTGGGAGTTTCTCGCTCGAACTCGATCGCATTAACGTTTGATGTGATTTCTATGGAAATGGCACAGCGCCATCTTATGAAACGTACAAAAAACTGAATAGCTAAGTGAGAGTATTTTTTACGGTAATGTAACGAGCGCCAAACCGGTCCAACACAAGCGCGGCAACGTCAGTGATTGGCTAACTCAAGCGTGTGTGTCAATGTGCTCGCGTGTGTGCTCGGCGCGCTCGGTCAACGCGACGTAAAAGTAATTCGATTTGATTTGCAAAACTCCCACTTGACACTCAGGGCCGAGACACAAATACTGTTACATACCATTATCGTGACAAAGTTTCACACAATAATTTTATCATCAAAACTTGCGCGTGTAACTAAAGTCCTAATCAAACATCTATTTGAGGACTCCAGTAGTTTTGCGGATAATTGTTAGGAAACAATAAATAGGTATATTGTAACCTCATGCGAGGAAGGAAACTCGCTGACTTAGACTATATTATTTTAAAATGAGAAGGAATTCAAGTAATCAATGTGTTTCTCTTCCTGTTCTAAAACGCATCCCGCGTGGTGCTCGTTTTTCGGTTGCCCAATGTTTATCTGCTGCTATTCGAAAAGTTATTTCTAAAAATTCGATAGACGCCTGGGAACACCTGCTGATTTTTCCTTACGTTGTGCTTTACGTACATTCGGACCCAACAAACAAAAAGTCCCTTACCACTAGGTTTAAGGAAAATTGCGTGAAGTGCAGCGCATTGGAAGAGAACCCTTTAGATTTTGAAAGTATTATTCCGCCAACAAGGCAGAATAAACCAAATTCTAAAAAAACTGACGATTCGGTTACTATTAAAATAGTAGAAAGCAAAATTAGTGATGGCGATATCAAAGGCGCCGCACGTGTCTTGTTCTCCAGCGACACTATTGCCCCCCACACCCCCGATACGGTCCAGTCACTCCGTGACAAGCATCCGCCGGCAGCATGTCTCCACCTGCCTGAGCCACCACACCCTGATGACGTTGTCATTGAAGTGTCAGCACAGGAGATTGCAGCGGCCGTTTCTTCTTTTCGGAGCGGCTCAGCCGGAGGCCTAGATGGTCTTTCACCTCAACATCTAAAAGATCTTCTATCTTTTAGCTCTGGTGAGGTGGCTGAGTCTCTCTTGAAGGAATTAACGGCTTTGGCTAATCTCATGTTATCTGGGCGGGTCAATGGTGACATCATCGAAGTTTTGTATGGCGCTAACCTATGCGCACTTGTCAAAAAAGATGGTGGCATCAGACCTATTGCGGTTGGCACCACATATCGTCGTCTCGCAGCCAAGGCCGGCTGTAGAAAAAAGGTTGCTCTTTTGAGTAACCTTTTTCAACCAATACAGCTTGGCTTTGGTTCGCGGGGTGGATGTGAGGCTGCTGTTCATTCCCTTCGTACTTTTCTCGGTCAAAATTGTGGAGAGGTGTTGCTCAAGGTAGATGTCAAAAATGCTTTCAATTCGGTTAATCGAGACGCCTTGTTGGTACAGGTCAAGGAAAAAATTCCCGATCTTTTCAATTTTCTTTGGCAATGCTACGGCAAACCCACTAAATTAATTTACAAAAATGATGTTCTGCTATCTTCCGTTGGCTGTCAACAAGGTGACCCTCTCGGACCAGCCATTTTCAGCCTGGCCATTCATCCAATTGTTCAACGTCTCCATTCAAAACTCAACGTTTGGTATCTGGATGACGGGACTTTGGGTGGCGATGCGAACACAGTCCTACGTGATTTGGAAATTCTTATTGACGAGTTTCGTCAAATTGGTTTGGAGCTAAATTTTTCGAAATGCGAACTTTTCGTTTGCGACTCATGTCCAGATAATGATTTGGTAATTAACAAATTTAATGATTTGGCACCTAATATCAAATCGGTAGACAAGTGTTCTCTTCGCCTTCTGGGTTCGCCGATACTAGATGAGTCTTTTCCGCCTTTCGTTCAAGAAAAAATTCAAAATTTTTTGAGTGCCTCTGATAGGCTACTCAAAATTAACGCCCACATGGCGTTTACCATTATAAGATGTTGTCTGTTTATTCCAAAATTCATGTACGCTTTACGTTGTAGTCCATTGTGGAAACACAATGAGCTCCTTTTGAGCTTAGACGATGTTGTAAAGCAGACCCTAGTATCGGTTTTGAATATTGAGATGAGTGAAAGGGCGTGGTTACAAGCCTCCTTGCCTGTTAGGCTTGGAGGGCTAGGGGTCCGCCAAATTTCAAGTGTTGCTTTACCAGCTTTCTTGTCCTCCATTCATAGTACACATAAATTAGTTGAAAAAATCCTCGCACCTTCTTTAGGCCATTCCGGCGTAGATGTAGCTCATTTGAATGAGGCAACGAATGCTTGGAGGGTCGCTAGCCCAAATACCGAGCTTCCAAAGACTTTGTCGTCGCAGAGACTGTGGGATCGGCCGATCTGCGAACTAGCACGGAAATCTCTTCTAGATACGTGTTCTAGCGTCGCGGATCGCGCTCGTATCCTTGCGGTCTCTGTATGGGAGTCCGGTCTTTGGTTGCAAGCTTTGCCCTCTTTCAATACTGGTAACCTTTTAGACCCAACTGCATTTCGTCTAGCTGTCAGCTTACGCTTGGGTGCAAGGTGTTGTGAGGCCCATCGCTGTCAGTGTGGTACTGCAGTTGACCAGCTCGGTCACCACGGTCTCTCTTGCTCAAGAAGCGCTGGTCGGATTGGTCGCCACGCCAGCCTTAACGATGTCATTTGCAGGGCTTTTGCCACCGCCAATATCGCAGCCGTACTCGAACCGAGTGGGCTCGCGCGTGGTGATGGCAAAAGGCCTGACGGCATGACGCTGGTCCCATGGAAGTGTGGACGGCCCTTAGTATGGGACGCAACTTGTGTCGATACTTTGGCACCGTCACATCTTTTTGAGACTCAGAGTAGGGCTGGAGCTGCGGCCAATTCGGCGGAGCAGCACAAGCGGCGCAAATATGCTAACCTCGGTTGTGGTTACATATTTGAGCCATTTGGAGTTGAGACATTGGGTCCGTGGGGGCCGGGAGCTCATATCATTTTCAAAAGTCTTTCTGGGCGTCTGGTGGACGCGACGCGTGACCAAAATGCTGGTGTTTATTTGGCTCAACGCATAAGCATTGCCATTCAGCGTGGCAATGCAGCCAGCATGCTGGGCACGCTGCCAACTGGCAGTGGGCTTGAGCATTTGGATTATCTTTAGACCTTCAAAGGTCTGAGGGTGATCCAATGCTTTTTGTGTAATAGTAGTGTAGTTTTGTTGTAGTTAATAAAGGCACTTTTGCCCGTTTAAAAAAAAAAAGTAATCAAAATGATGCTGACTTTGTTACATAAACAAGTAGGTTTTTGCAGACGAAACATCACATTGAACGTAATGATTACGTTATCAAAAGCTAAAACGACGCTATGGTAAATTCTCAATACAGCGCCTGTTTACATGATAGATCGTATGTCGGTTCATTGATTTTTCTTTACAGAGGAAGCCTGAATCATTTTACTGACTTACTGCAGAGGATTTAGTATGCGCTCCTAAAGTAAGCGCAAATTATACTTAGCATTTTTTTATTATTTCGTATAGATTTGCAATTAACTACGTACTGCCTGAGGTTAAGCAGATATGCAGAATAGGGTGTAGCACGCTTACCTACCTAGACGATACCTATTTACTCGAGATTTGAAGACACCCACGTTTTACTTGCGGGAAGACAGACCCAGGCAAAGCATTCCACACTCTGACCGTTCGTATGAGGAATGTGGATTCGAAACGCTTGCATTGCATTTACAGTGGTTCCATATAAAAGCCAATTCACACAGAGGCGGGAAGTGCGGGAAAGCGATCGCGATCCGGGACGGGAATTTTTTGTAATATTCGAATTTGTATGCAACCTGACACACAACAAGCGGGCGCGATCCGGCGCACTTGCTTTGCACTGGACCGCTATCGGACCGCTTTCTCGCGGCTCCCGCCTCTGTGTGATCCGGCCTTAAGGTAAGGTCAGCTTGGTGGTCCAGTGGTAATGACACCCGCCTTACAATCGTGAGGTCGTGGGTTCAAATCCCCTGCAGTGGACCATTAAAAAGGCTGATACAGTACAGTACATAATTGAACACACTGAGTATGTTATGACCATAGAAATATATAGGTATTGTTTTGACACACTCATTTGATCATTGAATTCATTCATTTATTCTTTGAATTGCGTTACAGCCATCATTTTTATAAAAGTAATAAAAATATATGTACCTAGATAGGTTTCCGCCTTAACGATCGTATTTGATAACCCGTTTCTCATAGCACAAAGTTAAAGTTCAAATTGCCCAATACTCAGATCATAGCAAATAGATCACCATATTGAAGTGAACTCCAATTGCTTGGCCACAAACAGACCGACATTACGTCTTAAGATTATACAATAACAAAGGATCTCCCGCAGGCGGCCAACTTTACCTCGGACAAGTTGTCAAGCTTTCCCCGGTGCCTATTCAAATACTGAGTTTAAATAGGTAACTGTTGGAATGATCCACTGTTCGTTTTGATCAGCAATTCGTATCTTGCTTCGATAAGTTAAAATTATGTCGGAGGAAATCTGTCGCGGAACGCTTTACACTTAGTCTAATAGATTTTCATAAAAGAATGTGTTGTCTGTTGTCTGTGTTTACGGAAGATAATTTTACGTGATAAGGTAATTGCAAGCCGAACGCTTAGACCGATCGTGCCTCTCTATCGCTTGTTCTGCGCTCTTGCTTGCACAATCTGCTCAGGCGAAACGTGACGATAAGTCATGCTTTTTTTTGCGTGCAGCTGGCATCCATCAATTTATAAGACGTTATCACGTCAATAAATAAACAACTACAAACTTTATTCTATACTGTTTGCAGTAATTATGCGGAATATCTGTTGTCAGTTAATGGCAAATTGTAAATAATAAAACTGATCGGCCTCTTTATTTCCGCACTGTATCTACACGAAAGCCATAATCGTCAAAATAACTGTTTGGTAAACGAAATATTCAACTTAAAACCGAATTTTTGACTCCGTCTCCATCCAATGTAGAGTCTGAGTATAGGCTTCCCTTTCTAGATATTCTTTTCGGCCATAAGATAAAACAAGATGACCAAAAATATAATTTCACAGCTGACCGCTTCAACCAAACCATTTCAAAGACCGAGTTCAAATATACTTATGTTGCCAGTTGTGCTACTGTTTGCCAAGAAAATGGAACTCGTGTATGTGACGTACCAATCTTATTAAATTAATTTTATAGACGCTAAAGTTAGATTTAGAAAGCCTAAGGTAAAGACAACCAATTTTAGAACAAATAACATAATATTATATTTGTTTGTTAGCAAGGAAGGAAGACTTACACCAAAATCTTCAAAAGGGAATTCTATCAAATAGGAACATTTATTTTTCATTTATTTTATTCATTTGCATTACTTATCAACAAAAAATGGTTACAAGTTTTACTATTATTCAAATACTTAAATACCGTATTACTTAATTTCTCTGATTTGCACCAAATCCAAATTGCAAAATAATCACCGTCACAGAATGGAATACATAAACAATTCATGAGTAAAATAATGATGTAAATTTTTCTATAATCTAGACCTATGGAAGTGCGTCCAGTCAAAGTTCAAGGAACAAGGCGACGCAGCACCGATCCAAGAGGAATATTGAGATTGAATTACATTTCAAGTGAAATAATTGCATGATTCTCTACATGTAACTTTGCAACCACATAGATCTCAATTCTTTTTTGTCGCGCGAAGACGACAACGACGCATATTTTTAATAAGTATTGAACTTTGGCACTTATTTACATTTATGTTTTTGTTGGGAAAGTATTAATACAGCCAGGATTAATTGATAATTGGGCCATATCCACCACGCTGGCTCAGTGCGGATTGGTGGATTCACTTACACCATCGAATTTTATCTACTGACGTATGCAGGTAGCCTCACGATGTTTTCCTTCACCGAAAAGCCAGTGGTTTTAATTTCCGTACATAAATTCCGAAGAACTCATTATTATGGGACCGGGATTTGAACTCACGACCTCACGATTGTAAGGCGGTTGTCACTACCACTAGACCACCACGGCTTCAGATAAGGTAAATAAGAGTACCGAAATTATATTCAAACTTATTCCATTAAGCTCGCCGTATTTGGTCCAAAGATCTATAAATAATTTCCCTAATTTGCGCCAAATCCCAACTAAATTATAATCCACAAAATATCCCGGTCCCGATGCGGGATCCATCTACCAAGGGCGGGATTAGGCGGGACCCAAAACAAAATATATGTTAATACACATGGACAATATTCAGCGATTTACTGGGGCACATTTGAATATTGTAACGAATGGGGAAGAAACATTTTCAGCCAATGAATTTCCAAAATTATGGACCATGTAAAATGGAAATGACGGGGCGAGGGTAAGTACGATTTTACGTGATGGCATTTTTTTTGTTTTGGCAACAAAATGTAGGAGTTATTGGTGACAGCCGTAGAACATAAAATAGAAAAATTCTGTGGAAGAACATGACAATATCTATTTGTCATCAAATCATGATTATTTACAACAGTAGTAGAGTAGTTACAACATTCGAGCAAATATTTAGAGTCACAATCGTGCAAAAAAGTGTCCGAGCCAAAACTCTGTCCAAGCTACATAGTGGGCAGGCTTTTTAGTTATTCGTAAAAGCGATTATAAACCGACTACAACGCCACACGATGCCAAAGTGCTCAATTACAAGCACTAATTAGGTAACATAACGTCGAGATTCGAGAAAACGGGTCATTGTGAATTATTTAGGTAATGTAAATATCTAAGTCGGCATGTATGACGGCGCTCGGACATTTTTTTACTACTTTCACTTAGGGACTGTGGCTCTGTAGATACCATTTGCTCGAAGGTTACAACAAATAGACCTACTGTTAGTTTTACCTTGGATTTCAATATGACTAAAAAGATTATAAAGTCACGTAAACCATTCGTTTTAAAACTGCCTGACAAAACTCCTGGAAAAAAAGCCAGGTCGTTTTAAACCAAATGACTAAACTATAAGGTTGCGGGTTCATTTTACAAGCTATTATTCAGATTTTTTCCGTATTATTAACAGACTTCCAAATAGAAGGAGGTTCTATGTTCGTGTGTTTGTATTTTTTTTCTGTATGTTCATCGTTAATTTCGCTAATTGTGAACCGAATCGAAAAATTCTTTTTTAGTTCGAAAGGGTATACTCCCGAGGTGGTCCAATTTAAATTTTACAGAAATCGGCTGAGCCATTTTTGAAAAAACCAAGAATAATGTAAGCAATTCAAGCGAAATATCCGAATTTTGTACAAGATGAACATCGATAATTTCGCCAATTGTGAACTGAATCGAAAAATTCTTTTTTAGTTCGAAAGGGTATACTCCCAAAGGTACTACCATTTAAATTTTACAGAAATCGGCTGGGCCGTTTTGATAAATCAACTAAGTATAATATAAACCATTCGAGCGAATATTCGAATTTTGTACACGATGGAAATCGGTTTTGCCATTTTTTAAATTTGATTTTAGTAATCTCAGGACAGTAACAACCTCAATAGCCTAACCATGTAAACTGAAATTTCGCTTGCTGACTCTAGCGTTTCATTTTAATAAATTTTTAATAATGGCATATCATAAACTTAAGCTTACATGCAAAAGGGCCGCTATTTTTAGAATAAATCTGTTTAAAAATCTTAATAAATCAGTTCTTCTCTCATGCATAGCAAAACATTCATCGTAAAATATTTCTTTGATAAAAATATAAATTAGTGGCAGTTTTGCGGGCGCGATTAGCTTTGAAGAAAAAATAATGAGGCAATTAAAAAAAACCGGACAAGTGCGAGTCGAGGTAATATAGGCTTATGAAGATCCAGTTCAAGAGTCAGGAGATTTACTGTTTGGAGAACTACTAGTAGTTAACTTAAAAAATATCAGTATTCAGTAGGTATCCACGTAGACAAGGTTAGTGCTTAAGTACCCTAACTACGGTCCCTATGATCTGATTATGAATAACTAAATCTTAATTGGATACGCAGGTTACTGCCTTTTACACAATCAAATATTCAGTGTTAGGACTACGGGTTACAGTTACCGATTCTGTGGCGAGGGTCTCTAATGCATCGATGGATCTCTTGGGACTCGAAATGTAGTTCTCAGCTGTAATTGTTGTCCTGATTATTAACGTGTTGTGCATGATTTATAGTGTTCATCAACAGTGTTATGATGTAGGTATGTTTACATAGCTACGTATAACTTTTTAAAGTTTGAACTAATAATTAAATACTGTGATAGATTAAGTAGAAAAAGTAATTAAGTTTTCGTCGCTTTTCGTGGTCTGGTCGCATGCTTTATAGCCTGGTCTCCACTCGAGAAGTATATTACTGTATTGATTTATTTGTTTAGTACAAAGAGATTCCATTGGACGAGCTATTTGGTAGGTATTTGTAGAGTAATCTCAACTCACTGCGAAGTCTATAGTTCCTTAATCAAGTTTATCCAACCGTGAGCCTTGGAACTTCACAAGTGTAGGTCTAACGGAACTAATTCAGAATTCAATCATAATTGGCTGTGGGTTACCTGTCTGTGGGATTATCTATACCTAAGTACTCTAGCGGCATTGATTTAGAGATGAAAATGCAAGGTATTTTACCTTTAGAAACATCAATTTTTTTTTTTTTGCAAAAAATAGCAAGACTGACTTCAACTCTATATAAACTATGTATAAAATTCGCGAATGTTTCGCACGGATCGACGTAGCATTTTTCACATTATTGTTGATTAATCAAAAATGGCTCAGACGATTTCAATAAAATTTAAATGGGACCAAATTTTTAAAGTATACTCTTTTCAATGATAAGAATTATTGAAATCGGATCATTACGTAAAAAGTTATGCGTGGTTATACATAAAAAAATATATACGCGTCGAATTGAGTACCTCCTCCGTTTCGACGTTCAAAAAAAATACGAAGTGTTCTTAGTGTTAGTATCCAAACTCCTTCCAAACAGCTTAATCTATTTTTGTGTATTTATATTTTGGAAGGTTGTAAATTATTGTAATACCCCTAAGTGATAAGTATAGCTAGTAGTTTTATATGGTAAAACAACACTAAACTTTCCGGATCAGTTAAAGTTACATCTGTAAAATTAATGATCTTGATCAATTAAAAGTACGTGAGAAATCTTGCGTCATCGTACTCGAAAAAGGTAAGAAATCAAATATAAGAGATAGGTACAGGTAGCGGCACGTAAGTGTAGCGCTGAGGGTAGTGTGGAGGGGATGGCTGCGCATGGTGATCGCCATACTAAACCTATGCGCAGCCATCCCCTCCACACTTCGCTCAGCACTAGACTTATATGCCGCGACCTGTACGAGCACATTTGAATTATAATATAATCGGCCAAGTACGAGTCGGACTCGCGCATGGAGGGTTCCGTACTGTATAAAATAAAAAAAAAAATTTAAGGGGGGCTCCATTAAATTTTTTTTTTATTTATTATTGAATGGAATATAAAACTAAATATTCCGTGAAAATTTCAAGCATCTACCTGGTACCATTATTATTAATATAGAGCGAAAAACGTCAAAAAAAATTCAGGTTTGTTGTATGGGAGCCCTTAAATATTTATTTTATTTTGTTTTTAGTATTTGTTGTTATAGCGGCAACCGAAATACATCACATGTGAAAATTTCTGCTGCCTAGCTATCATGGTTCATGAGATACAGCCCGGTGACAGACGGACAGACAGACAGACGGACATCGAAGTCTTAGTAATAGGGTCCCGTTTTTCCCTTTGGGTACGGAACCCTAAAAATGGCAAAATATGAGCTATGATGCGATACTTGTCTTAGAAAATTATTTAAGTCAAAAATACTTAAGGTTAAGAAGGTACACGTGGAGATACTACCCTTTGCCCGAGGTTTCGCCCGCGTGATAACTATAATTTGATTTTTGTGTTATCCCACCGGAACCTTATTGCGCGATAAGTCCCGTTTTAATATAGTATAATAAAGACCTAGTTGTCATTCTGAAGTACAATACTTCCATTCCAAGACCTATTTTCAACAGCATACTACAAAAGGATGATACGATACAAGGTACCAAATATAACGTTACAGGCTTACCTTTTGTTTACACAACTTACAAACAAGATCTTAGCTAATTACAAATTTCGCTCATTGAAACTCATCACCCAATACGAAACCAAAGACCCTCATCCTAATACCTTCGTTTATAACTCGACATTGATCTCCCTACTTGATATTGATAGCTAGTTTAAGTTTCAGTGACCTACTTCAGTTTTCGCTTAAGGCTCGAAGCCTCTAGCTCAGATGAGAAAGCTACAGATGTAAAACAGCACAATTAAGCATTTCAAAAAAATAAAATGCCATAATAATCATCCAAACTCACTACACAGTGGTTCCCCAGGCTGTCAGACCAGTTGGCAAGCGAAATATGTTTTATTAATGATACCTATTGCGCTTTAAAAATTTGTGCACTGAATGAAAGATCAACCGTATACCGGTACTTAAAAAGTTCAAACCCAATCCTTTATAATACTCGGATATACACACAATCATAGCAACTGTGCTTTCTAACAATTTACTCGTCGTACCTAGTGGTTTTGAAAGGGTCATTAAGAAACATAGTTATATTAGGATACCAAACAATCTGGTTTTCGGAAAAGCTATAGAATCATAAACAATATCCAGACGCTGCGGAAAAAAAGCATGCACTGCACATATTTAGCGTTTGTTAAGTAGGTATGAGGAAGCGTTTGATTCAACCGGAAGTGCTAATATTGCTCCGACGATGCCGTGTTGCCACGAGTCAGCAAGGTGGGTATTGCCCAATCGTCCTTTAAGGGCAGGCCTATGCTCAATGAAAAGGCTATCGAAAAGCTGATACAGATGCTATTTTAACAGTACCTTTAACGAAGTGTTGTATTATCTGTACAATAGGCATGAACTGGGTAAAGAATCATTGTTTTAATTTTATTAGCCTCTGTGTTCAGACCAAATAAAAAAATCTAGACAGAATGTTGTGAACAACAAGTGAGGCCGGCAAAACTATGCCTCGCCGTGAGCAGACACAACACACACAAATGTACACGTACAAAGAAATTATGCCTTGAATCGTCAATCGAACTATAGCGGCGCAACACCGACACACTCACACATGCATAAAAAACCGGCCTCACTTTTCTTTTCACGACGTTCCGTCTTGATTTTTTTATTTGGTCTGAGCCCGTGAGTTAGATATCATCAAATATTGAAAACGTATTTTTTGTCAAAATATCAACAATAATAACCGTCTTACCACAAAAGTTTTACGCACGTGTTAGAATAATAATGTTATTATAATATTTAATTTAATAACGATTACAAGATGTATTAAGTAATATAAGACTTATTGGTAACTAAATCATGACTTCCGAATGTCGGTCATTGTTGTTTACATATACCATTTATTTAATACTGTGATTTCATAATGTTATAGATTACTTGAAACGTATCAATAATTGTTCTAATAATTCTAATAAGTATGAAATACAGTTTAAGATGATTTTATGTTTAACAATTGTGTAAAATGGAAGCTACCACCGTGCCCGCCATCTTGCTCGTTCCCTATTGGTTGTTAGTAATATTTACATCGAGCAGTGGTGGTAAGGCATGGTGGAAGCTTGTGAAATCAGTATAAAACGGTCTGTTGGCGCGGCTTCGCTCTCTTAGTGCCTTTTGGTGTTCGCTTCAGTATCTCTTAGTGTTTTCCCGGTATTCTGATAATTTATAACGTTGGAGTCTTGCTTAGCTAGTTATGCTGAGTGTCGGTACTTTTATATTCGAAGCCAAGTCGAGTGGACGTCGCCATGTTGCTAAAGTTAAGTACTTTGTGTAATATCTAAATTAAGGTTACTGATTGTACATTGTATCAAAAGATTATACTGATGGCGTCTTGAGTTTCTTGCCACTTCTTCTCAAAACGTCTAGGGCCTTGCGAACGTGGCATAGTTATTGCAATACATGGTGGTACCCTCGAGGGACCCATGAAGTATAAAAAATATACAAAGTAAACTTATTTACTTGTTTCCTTTACTAATTTAGAAACCTCAAGTTAGGTAACTACCCTCACAAACATTTAAAGGATCAGATTGAAGAGTTTCTTTGTTATTAAGTTAGAATCAGGGTTGCTGCATTAATTAAAAGTAAGATTTCCATCCTAACAGTAATATTTTGGTACAAAATAGATAAAGTAACCGCCTCTTTTAACCCTGATCTAACATCAGAAGTGGTGCCGAAATACCCACATTAATGCCGTTCATTGTATTTCAGAGAATCCCGACAAGCTTTTTGCATATCCATGCTGAAAGGCTGCCTGTGCAGCAACTACTCGATTTCCTGGCAATGTTTGCCTGGGAAATTCTGCAGCGGGGCTCCAGGTCCCAGAACTACTGGGTTTCCTGGCCAAGTAAAGTGAATCAGTGAAATAGTGAAGTGTATCACTAAAATAGTGAAGTGAATACAGTGCTGACGATAAAGGAGGTAAGGGGCTGAGCCCTGTTTTATATAATTAGAAAATGTTTTGCATAATTTGTCTATTTTGTAATGTGGGATCAGTTGACAAAACCAGAAGAATTTTGCTTAAAAAATATTGCAGAAAGTTTCTGTTCATTTTGTAATTATTTTTATCTAACGACATAGGACCATACATACTACACAAATATATATATTGGGAAGTTTGAAAGACAACTGGTTATAAATGTGTCAGAATAACCGAGCGGTCTGATAAAGACCTTCAGTAAAACGAGAAAAGTGAAAAATAAAATGCAAACAATAGTTAGCTGATTCACATAGCTGCTTCATTATTGGGAAATCTGTTGACTACAATATTAAGAACACAGTGTCACAGTGGAATGAGAAATTGGAAAGTTTGAAATGCTGGCTAAATATGGAATGGTCCTGTATGGCCGGAAAAAGTTTATGAAGGGTGAACTGTGTGTTACTTTGACTGAAATGACTTGACTAAGATCTCCTATTTAATGATGCAGAATTAGGTGTGTATCAGTTGATTTATTGACATTCTGAAAAATAACTAATTATTTATATCTTGTCGAGATAATGGCAAACCAATTTTTAAAGGTGCTGAAAAAATATTGAGGGTACTTGAAATTAAGATTTTATTCTTTAAAATATAAACGAATAAAAGGCTTTGTTAACGGATCCTACAAATAATAAAATTGTGATTGATTTGTTAGATGTTCTCCACGTAATCATTGGATGGTTTGAGTGGGAGATCATTTGACATCGAAAATAAAAAAAAATTGTGCGTGGAGTCCCTCCGCGCAGAAGAAGTGAAATTTAGTAGTTAACTCTTAACTAGAGGTAGATGGCGTTGGCGTCAAGTTAGCCCGCGGTATTTACTTTCTCCGTCGATGGACGAGGTGTTTTGGTTTTTGTTTGATTAATTTAACTTCTAAATTTAACTAAATCTAACTTATTAATTTAACTTATAACGCAACCTTGTTGGAAGTCGCATTAGAAGTTTTATCTCAATAGAATAGTAAAATATGATATGAAATAAAAAAAATAAACACAATAATATGTCATCAACAATACAATATGGTATTAAGTTTTATTGTAGTGTAATGGTGGAGATGAGGTTGTATGTACTTCGAGGACGAAGTACTGTCAGGCTGGCCGTGTTAGAATAATAATGTTATTATAATATTTAATTTAATAACGATTACAAGATGTATTAAGTAATATAAGACTTATTGGTAACTAAATCATGACTTCCGAATGTCGGCCATTGTTGTTTACATATACCATTTATTTAATACTGTGATTTCATAATGTTATAGATTACTTGAAACGTATTCAATAATTGTTCTAATAATTCTAATAAGTATGAAATACAGTTTAAGATGATTTTATGTTTAACAATTGTGTAAAATGGAAGCTACCACCGTGCCCGCCATCTTGCTCGTTCCCTATTGGTTGTTAGTAATATTTACATCGAGCAGTGGTGGTAAGGCATGGTGGAAGCTTGTGAAATCAGTATAAAACGGTCTGTTGGCGCGGCTTCGCTCTCTTAGTGCCTTTTGGTGTTCGCTTCAGTATCTCTTAGTGTTTTCCCGGTATTCTGATAATTTATAACGTTGGAGTCTTGCTTAGCTAGTTATGCTGAGTGTCGGTACTTTTATATTCGAAGCCAAGTCGAGTGGACGTCGCCATGTTGCTAAAGTTAAGTACTTTGTGTAATATCTAAATTAAGGTTACTGATTGTACATTGTATCAAAAGATTATACTGATGGCGTCTTGAGTTTCTTGCCACTTTTTCTGAAAACGTCTAGGGCCTTGCGAACGTGGCATAGTTATTGCAATACATGGTGGTACCCTCGAGGGACCCATGAAGTATAAAAAATATACAAAGTAAACTTATTTACTTGTTTCCTTTACTAATTTAGAAACCTCAAGTTAGGTAACTACCCTCACAAACATTTAAAGGATCAGATTGAAGAGTTTCTTTGTTATTAAGTTAGAATCAGGGTTGCTGCATTAATTAAAAGTAAGATTTCCATCCTAACAGTAATATTTTGGTACAAAATAGATAAAGTAACCGCCTCTTTTAACCCTGATCTAACACACGCTTTAGGCAATGTTTTACGGTTTAATTTTACGGTTAAACAGTGTTTAAAGCGTGTTTAAATCTTTTGTAGTAAGGCGGCTAATGACAAAGATATAATCATCAAAGTTGGCGAGTAGGGTCGAGACGACACTTCTCTGACAAAAGTCTCATTTACAGTCCACTCGTGACGTCACGAGGAAATTTTTATTCGTAAACTTTTGTTTAGATAGTTCACTAAAGTAAAAATACGTGTCTCATATTTTTGGATAATCTATTTAACGAACTGATTACATTTTTTAAGCCCCGAGATCACCAACGCTTGTTTAAGTTGAACGTGTGATTCCTGTATTTGACCAACGGTTTTTGCTTGCTTAACTGCAAAATTTCGTTAAAAAGCTGTTTAAGTTTTAACCAACGGTGGATAAATTAAACATCTTGGTTCTCGTTGGTGAACTAGTGTCTAAAACCCGAGTTTAATCGTTGTTTAAATACAATAATCACACGTTTAACTTAATCAAGCGTTGGTGAACTTGGGTCTTAGTAATCTAGCCTACTGTACAATCTTGCGGTCTTCTAATATTGTAACTTTTCCATCTATCTTTATGTTCTGTAAGCCAAGAAGCTCATGTATTGGCTCGGCTATGTCATGCCTTGGTTCATGTCATATACTGGCATGTTAGTTGGCTTAATTTTGATAAGGGAAAGACAGATTTTAGTTTAGGGAGTAGGGCTTATATTCAACACTGGACGTAGGTATTAAAAGGCTGGTACAGCTGCTATTTTGACTGAAAGGTATATCAATATAGGTATATAGTTACCTTATAATTATCAAAGTATTTGTCCCTACTTGGTCGATCTACTTACTCTATCTACTAATCGTTTCCCAACCTTATTCTTGTACTGAACTAGAACAGACTTTAGGTAAAGATTGCTTTCAAAGTCTGTTCTTGACTGTTCTGCTAATAATTATATTTTGTCAAAAATAGCTCAATTGTCTGACTTTAACAAAGATTGCATTATTGAAATCGGCTGTGATGTTTTTACGTCTACGTGCAAAACTAAAATAGTTCGAGATTATATATGCCATTTTTAAACCATTATTAGTTATTCAAAAACTAATTGAGCAATTTTGATACAATTTGTGTGGGACCTTTTTCCCAGTAAAAAAGATTTTTAAAATCCTAAAATAAGGCAGCCATTTGTGGCACTAATTTAAGACAAATATCTACTTTGTACCTTCTGTTGTAGTTAATAGTATTAGTGCACACAACACATAGTTATATCTATCTATCTATCTTATACTCCGTAAAGAGTCATGCGTGTTCATGAATTAAAATAACTCATCAAGCCTTCAGTACTTCTTCGTTTCGAAGATTAATAATCATTTTTTGCAAAAAATAGCATGACAGACTTCACCCGTGTACAGAATTCGCGAATATTTCGCATCAAAAATGGCTACGCCGATTTCGATAAAACTTCAATGGGACCGATTTCGAAGTACACTCTTTCCAATAAAAAAAAAATTTTGGAAATCGGACTACTATGAAAAAAGTTATGCGTGGTTATACATAAAAAAAAAATATACGCGTCAAATTGAGTACCACCTTCGGTTCGGTTCGTGGGTCAAAAAGTAGCGTATTTCAACTTTTCCATCTATCTCCATCTTCCGTGAGCCAAGAAGCTCATGTATTGGCTCGGCAGCGGCTCGGCCATGTCATGCCCTGATTCATGTCATGTACTGACATGCTGGTTAGCTTAATTTGATAAGGGAAAGACAGGTTTTCATATTGTACGCTCCAGGGATTATTTGATGCTAGTTTAACTATTTTGTTATTCGTTGGTTGCAAGTTGTTTGCTGAAAAGAGAAAAGGATTAGGTACATGACTACGGAGTCATATTTTTATGAGGTTTTTGAAACGTAGTTGTCTAGATTTTGACCGATTGGAATAACAGAGGACTTTCTCAATTCAGCTGTATTTTTGACGGGACAACGTCTTTTAAATCGATGAACACCGGCTAAACGCACGAAAAAATTTTACGTTCCGCCTGATCCAAAGGTGTTAGCGAGAGCGCGGATATATCGATAGAGACATGTTAGGCTTTTGGCGTTAGAATATCCCGTAAAATTATCGTCCGTAAACCAACTTTACAGACAACCAATTTTTTGTCTATGAATGTGCTATTTTAACGACAACGGGTTAAAATTCAGAACGGGGAAGAGTTCATTATCCTGCTACAAAACCTATTTAATGGCGTTTTTGTTTGATATTTTAGCCTCAAAGCAAAATATATTAATAGTAATGAGTATGTGGTGATGATGAATGGTTAGCTTTTTTTTTTAATTTGTTCATAATGATTATAATTATACCGCCTTTTTAACAGTCCACTGTAGAACGTAGGCCTACTACGAAGGGTAATAATAATGATTAATACATTACTTTGGAATCAGTTTGTGCCAATGGTATTAGGTCTAATAAGTTATTTTCATGTGTGTTTTATGTTTTATTTTATTTTTGCCGCAATTCTGTATTTCTGTAATATCACACATCCCTATATGTAAGTCTGTAACTTTGCAAAGCTATATCTTGAATATAACTTGCAATTATTAAAATAATTATTTTAATCATGTGACTCTATTAAAACAGCCCCTGCAAAGCGCTCACAAAGCCGATGTCCATCGTCAGTGTTGCCATAAAGCGGAAGACAAAACAAGTAAACTACACAATTAGAAACCCAATCA
The DNA here is from genome assembly GCA_964007245.1 of Hypomecis atomaria. NCBI lineage: Eukaryota > Metazoa > Arthropoda > Insecta > Lepidoptera > Geometridae > Hypomecis > Hypomecis atomaria. Next base: position 21,967,727 of record OZ023284.1, on the reverse strand, counting down.
TAAACTTAGGTTACTGCCCCCATAAACCTGAACCGAGGAATATTCCCTCCTTCGCTATGCTATTATGAGTAGAAAATCTACAGAGATACCTACTACTAACTTAAAACTTTTTTTTTTAAACTTGTACTGTTCTACCCCCGATTCCTTCCACTCCTTCCTGTTTTGTGCTATCTCCATTTTAAGAATTTTGCTATTTAAAAATAATAAATAAATATTGTCCCTTAGATACCTACATGATAACTATATAACACAGCCAAGTTACGACAAAATAGTCCCTATACTGCTAGCTTCCAATACAAAACATTATGCATTAGATTAAATTAAAATAATAAAACAAAAACTCGTCGCAATAAGTTTAGAACCGCAGCTAACAAAAGAGCAGATGACTTTGAAAGGGCTTAACTGCTCTTGATGAAACATAGCTGAAAACACTCCCAATTAATTTCAAACAAAAACAGTCATTATCAGTGAATCCTTTCGGGAGCTACGACACGTCAAACTTATAACACCCTGTTGTTTTGGCGTCGGAGGTTGAAAATTATCTTTTACAAGATATTTCTTCGTCTTGAAACCCAATTTTTTCATTACTTTTATATCCTTAAAAAAATATTCAGATAAATTGAGAACCTCCTTTTTGGAAGTCTGTTAAAAAGCATTTAATTACTTATATGGTTATAAATTGACAATGAGTGATTTTTAAACTCATCCAACCAAGCACACGTATTGTCATAAATGCCCATTAATAAATAATTAATCAGTTTAAAAAAATACTCTGTTATCATTTTCTACTCTTAACTATTGTGGTCTAAGTAGGTACTTTATTTCAATGCAAATTGCTCTGCCAGTCATAAACAAGCGCGGTTCTACATCAGCATAATCATTTTTGACACCCAAGAGCATACAAATAACATCAATGCACTAGAAGATGAAAATCGCAATTTATTCTCAGACGCTTTGGCTTTCGGGAATTTATTTTCGAAAATATACCTAGTTATCATAACTATTTTTCAAAATAAATTAAAAACGGCTGGCCAAAGCGTCTGAATAAATATTTTTTATATTTGGGGACATTTTACACACGATTTCTGACCCTAAATTAAGCAAAGCTTGTGATATGGCTGCCAGAGACTAATATACTACATATATTTATTTTTAAATACGTACTTATAAAGATAGTAACTAAATAACACCCAGACACAGAGCAAACACCTATGTTCATCACATAGATACTTGCCCTGGGTGGAGATCGAACCCACGCCTCTTTGACCCAGAAGTTAGGGTCACTAACCACTGAGCCACCGAGGCAGTCAAAAATGAGTTTATGTAGAACGATTTGTTACTAAATAACAATATAATGGACTAGATAAAACTCACAAACATATGTAAGACAATGTTATCGAAACAAGTTGAAGAAAAATACCTACATAAGGCATTGTACTCGTACTTCCTACCTGATTTAATCAACTATTCATCGATTTATTTTAGCAGCTTCTAATAAGACCAATTATATAAGCAACTTGCATCCAGCACAATTCTGTAGTTTTATCAAACTTCATTGGCATTCGTTTTTACTCAGGACGTCCTATACTTCGTATATCGAATAAAACTTAATGGCGTCTGTGAAATTAGCTTCAAACCACGCAAATTCCTACTCCACGCAACCAGCTAGCATATTATGAATTTGCTAGTACCTATGCTACAATTTGCTTTGTGTTGAATCGCTTGCTTCACATTAAGTTTGATTCGTCTCATAGAGTGAGAAAACTAGCCCCAGGCCAGAAGTTAGGGGAGAGAGGGCAAAGTCTAACCGTTGCGTCGTTGCGTCATAAAAGCATAAAGCTCCACAGAACTGCTCTACAGAAATCAAGAGAGACCAAAATCTGAGATTAGCGTCTTAGCGTCATAAAAACGTAAACCAACAAATTATCCACAGATCAGCTCTACAGAAGTCAAGATAGAAAGCAAATTCTGTCAGTTTATCGTCTTAAAGACATAAATTCTCCACAGAACTGCCCTACAGTTGTCAGGGGAGAGAGTGCAGTCTAGGCATCGCGTCTTAGCGTCATAAAAGCATAAACCAACAAACTCTCCACAGATCTGCTCTACAGAAGTCAGAGGAGACAGAGCAAAGTCTGTCGGTCTTAGCGTTATAAAGGAATAACGCAACAAATTCTGGTCTATACGGCTCTAGGTAGAGAATTCCTAGCAAATTGCTTCACCAGTCATAAAGTGAGGTTCTCTCCTTCAGTGTTTACGAGGGCTGCATGTTTTTCCTTTAAAATTGAGTTTTAAATCCTGGACAGCTGCGAGGTGTTAGTTAAAACATTGACATACGTTAACTGGATATGGTACAATAGCCATGATCGTACTATAGAGTGACTTGCGTGTTATAAATAAGATAGCGTTATTTCTATTTGGAAAAAGACGAAAATAAAGGTCCGTCTTGCGCGGGTTTAAAACTTGTCCGCCATATTGCTTAGATGCCAAAGTGACATTTGATCAGTTCAAGTGTCACTTATGTCAAGTTATATCGTTGATTACAATTATATTTTATGGGTTTTGACGTAATCTTGCTGATAAAAATTTAACCTTTTAATTCAGATTACCTACTTTATTGGCCTATACGAACTTACTTACCTACTTTATTAATCTAAAGATAAAGCCGGCAAAATGTTTCAAATATTAGGTACAGATATTTATTAAAACTCTTTATTCAATTAACACACTTTCGGACTACGTATAGTATTTTGGTAGGTTTCAAGGGAGCTGTAGCCACACTTAGAGTGAGGTATTTTTGACGTAGAAAGTAGTTTGTAGAACATGGTATTAGTAAACTATAGATGTTAGATGAATTAACAAAAGTTCTTCTTATTGATGGAACCTAGATAATATATTCTTGCGAGTGAGCTCGAAGAGTCAACACGTCCTGAAGATGCCTCGTTTAGAGGCGAAACACGTGTCGAATAGAGTACAGTAAGAATAGGGGTGCTATTTATTGACTAAGTATTTTTTCAATTATTTTATATCATTTTTTATAAATAAATAATATTTGTAATTTTAACATATTTAAGGCAATGTTCTCTATTTTTATCTCTAAGGGGTGGTAAAAGTTCGAAACACGCTCGAAGGGTGAAATCACTGTATTACTTAACTCTACAGGTAAACAATTAACAACGTAAACAAAATAAGATAATTGAATCAGCGCGAGCGCCTCGCGAGCCGGCGGCGTCAACGGTTGTTTGTCGAGTGGCGTCCCTTCCTTGAGGCATCTTAGCGGTCGCCGGCAGGCGACGCTGGACCTCAGGTATAAGGGTCGTACGATTCCCGCGTGATTTTAATGACGCATTCGAGCTCGCGTTACATCCTCCCCCTCTAACCTAGGCAAAGCGCCCTCGCGACTGGGTTAGTTCCTAGAGCGTTTGGGTCTTCCGCGCCTACGTTTCTCGTTGACTGGCGCGGGTGGTTCCTCTCCTACGAACGGGGTCAACTGAGAAACATGGTACCGACCCAACACCTCGCTCGTGGATATTCTTTCCAGAGTGTACGTGGTCGAGCTCACAGCTTCTTTAACGCGATAAGGTCTGTCCCTACGGGGTATAAACTTAGGCGTTTGTCCGCGCGCAGTATCATTTCCGCCCTGGGTTTTTAAAAGAACGAGGTCACCGGCGGAATATATAGGCGCCGGGCGGCGCGCGTCGTCGGCGTGTCGTTTCTGCTCAGCTTGAGCCTTCTCGTGCACTTCCCTCGCATCGAGAAGTACGTTCGATAACTTCGTCAGGTAGGGAGTAAGGCTCGTTACTACGTTATCGCTCTCTACGATAGCACGCATATCTGCGAACGCGTCAGCCGGCGCGCGCATTTCCCTCCCAAACGTCAGGTAAGCTGGAGAGTACCCTGTGCTGCTCGTGACCGCGGAGTTCATGGCGAAGCGAACGGCAGGCAAGTGAGAGTCCCATGTGTTATGGTCTTTTCCAACCAGTATTGCAAGACGTGGCTTCAAGTCCCTGTTTTTCCTTTCCACCGGATTGGCCTGAGGGTGGTATACTGGCGAGAGACACTGGGTAATGCCGAAGGTATGGCACATCTGCTGCATTATTTCGCTAATGAACTGAACTCCGTTATCGCTCAAGATGCGCCTAGGTACTCCGTACCTCAGGAAGACCTCTGAGACCAGAACCTTGGTACAGTCTGAGCTGGTAGCGTTCTTGAGGGCGAACAACTCTACCCATCTGGAGCACGTATCCTCCAGGATCAAAATCCACTTGTTTCCGTCGGCCGTCTCCGGGAGTGGACCAAATAAATCCACTGCAACAACCTCAAATCGGCGGCTGGTCGCTGGAGTCTGTAGAAGGCCGACTGGTTTCCTGTTATCGGCCTTATATCTTTGGCAGTCGACGCATTTTCTCAGGTGAGTTACGATGGACTGTCTCATTCCTGGCCAATAATACATCGACCTCACCCGGTCCAGGGTTCGTTCGACCCCGTAGTGTCCAGCCGTTGGTGCGTCGTGATATTCTCTTAAAATTCTTTCGCGCTCGTGGTCAGGCACGACTAGACACGCCGTCTCTTCATCGGCCTCCTCCGGTCCGTATCTATAGAGAACGCCGTCAGATATCACGTAACCCCGATCAGACCAACTCCTCCCCCTAAATGGATCGTCGTCTGACTCGAGATCTTCGAGGATCTTCCGTATTTCAGGGTCTTTGAGTTGGTTGTCGCGAACATCCTTGGGGCTCCTCGATGGCACGTCGATCTCGGCGTAGCAGAGGTCGCAATCTGCCTCTTCAGTGCACGGTGGGCGCGAGAGGGTATCAGCGATGGCATTCGATCTTCCCGGTGTATATTCGATTCGGAGGTTATATTCCTGAAGCGTAAGGGCCCACCTGGCCAGGCGGCCGCTAGGTGACTTCACGGTCATAAGCCATCGCAGAGGTTGATGGTCGCTCTTAATCACCACCTCCGATCCCTCGATGTAACCGCGGAATTTAGAAACGGCCCAAACCACCGCCAATGCTTCTCTCTCCGTCGTATTATAATTTCTTTCCGCACCGTTCAATAGACGAGACGCGTACTCTACCGGTCGCTCGTCGGGGCCCTCCCCCTGCATCAAAACCGCTCCGAGGCAGTACCCGCTGCTATCGGTCCTGAGCGAATACGGCAGTGACTCGTCGGCCTGTCGGAGTATTGGAGCTGACACGAGTAGGTCCTTAATACGGTCGAAAGCATCTTGTTGCTTCGCTGTCCATACCCATTTGCTGTCTTTCTTAAGCAGTTCCGTCAGGGGCCTGGCAACGTCAGCGTAATTGGGTATAAAGCGCCGGAACCAGCTGGACGTCTGTAAAAAGGTTTTCAAGTGCTTGATGTTCGTTGGTGGTGGCATATCGGCTATGGCTGCGATCTTGTCGGGGTCTGCCTTTATACCTCCCGGCATAATCACGTGTCCGAGAAACTTAACCGAGTCACGGGCGAAGCAACTCTTCTCCCGGTTCACACGCAACTTGTACATTTCAAGCCTGTCGAAAACTGCCTCCAGGTCTTCCAGGTGTTTGGGGAACGATTCAGACAAAATGACCAGGTCATCAAGGTACGCCAGCAAGCAAACACCTGCCAGTTCTTTGCCAGACTTGAAACGGTCCATAAGTCGCTGAAAAGTAGCTCCAGAGTTTCGTAATCCCATTGGCATTCTTTTAAATCGGTAGCAGCCAAGCGGGCTCACGAAGGCTGTCTTGTCGCGATCGTCTTCCTCTACGCAAATTTGGAAGTAGCCTGAACGAAGGTCGCAGGTGGTCATGAAACTAGTGTTCTTCGCTGCATGAAGGACGTCTTCGACCCGTGGGAGTGGGTAGCGGTCCGGTTCAGTCACGGCATTCAGTTTTCTATAGTCTACGCAAAGCCGAATACCGCCATCCTTCTTCGTGACGAGGACAACATTGGCGGCCCATGGGGACTCACATTCCTCTATTACGTCAGCTTCCAGGAGCTTTTGCAGCTCCTGTTCCAACATCGCCTTCTTGCCTGGAGACATCCGGTAGGGTGGTGAGGCGATGGGTTCCTGGTGCTCGTCGATCTTTAATCGATGCGAAGCGAAGTCTGTAGGGGGCCCTTCCTTCGCGAAGCGGTCGGCCCTTCTTACTAGGAACGCGTTCAGATGGGCCCGCTGGTCGGTCGTCAGCTTCGTGCCCTCGTCGTTCCTCAACTCCAGCGTCGTGACATCTATTTTCATCAGCTCTGAAGCGCAAGCAGACGGGTAGAAACCGGTAACAAATGGATGCCAACGCTTAGGCTCATCGCTGAAGTACCAGCTGTTTTGAGGCAAATCCAGTACTACAGCCGCTTTCATAATGAAATCCCTACCTAACAGTGTGCGCGTTTGTGCGTCTGGTAACACCATGAAGGTGGTGGGTACAATACGATTTTCCAATTGGACATCGACGTCGCATTCGCGTGTGACGCACAATTGCTGCGAGCCGTTGGCTAGCGCTAATGTTCGCGACGTCTCCCTGAACTGTATGCCCGCGTCGACAAGAAGTTTATACAAAGAGGAGCCCGCAATAGAGTGGGTGGCTCCCGTGTCCACGATGGCCACGCCCATACCGTTCGCAACTTGTATCTCTATCAACGGTCGCGCGTCGTCACTGTCGGTCTCACGTGCGCTATAAAAATCAGATCGCTTGATGTTGGGAGTGTTCTTACAGTTCTCGCATCGCGAACGTGGCACTCCTAACTGGCCGCACCCATAACAGCGCAGCTGGGTACTGTCACTCGATCTTATTGGATTACTGTCACCTTTTTTCTTGACGTTTCTACACTCGTCTACCGAATGTCCAAAGATTTTACAGTACGTACATTTCGGTCGGACCCGTTTTTTTCCTTCGCCCTCACTAATGTCGCTGCGTTTTGTATTCGACGCGCGCGAGTTATGCGCGTCGGGCGCGTCGCGGTCGTCGCGAGAATTTGGTATCGCCTTCACAGCGGACTTGGGTAAACCCGACGTATTGCCTACGTTATCGGTGGGATAAGCCGAGCTCGAATGGTTTACAGTGGGGGTCGCGGTATTATCGTGTGCACTTACCTCCGCCAGGGACTCCTCGACTAACCTGACTTTCTGAATCAGCTGATCCAGACTGTCCGCCGCGTCGCGAGGCACTCGCTTCCTTATCTTACGGTGAAGCAAACTATACACGATATCAATTTTCATAGCTTCGGGTACTTCATAAGGAAGTTTAGATATCGATGCCCGAAGCTTGCTAATATACACGTCCGCACGGTCACTATGTTGTTCACTCGTGAAAATTTCCTTTAAAATTTTGTATGCAGGACGTGGCACTCCGTACATCCCACGCAGGCGGTTGAGCGCGTCGGACCACGACGTGACAGTTTTCTTCACGCCTTTCCACCAGACGGCGGCGTCGCCGACCAGAAGCATAGGTAGCCCGCGTAGGGCATTGTCTTCGCTAACGTTTGTGCAGTCCCTGTAAATTTCGATGGCGTCTATAAAAGCCTCGAGCTGGTCTGCATCCCTTGATTTTCCATCAAAGCTTGCCGTGCACTTCGCGAAATTACCCGGTTGCAACGGACGGGCCTGTGGTTCGAGAGCCGGCGGCTCATTACACGGTGTCGGTGTTCTAGATTGGCTTGATCTAGTCAGGCTCTCTATTAAGGCTCTATTGGCTTCAGCTTGACTCCTCGCGATGCTAGATACCAGGGCTTGGAGCATGTCGTTGGTCATGGTGATGGCGTTAGCTGAAGGCGTCGTTGTCGCGTTTTCCTCGCGATCGCCAGGTTCCGATCCTACGTCTCTTCCGGCACTTCGTGTCTGCGGCATCGTAACAGTGGTAGTGATATGCGCACTGTTTCTCGCTCGACGAATACGGGTGACGAAGGTGGTGTTTATCTGGTCGTCAGCGTGACTCTTCGATCGCGTAGCGTTCCCAGGCGAGAATCGCCGACTCGATCGGGTATTTTTTCTCGTTCCGGTGGCGCGAAATCCCAACGGTAGATTCGCTCGTCCGCCCGGAGCAGGTATACCGGTTTTTTTAGTGTGACGCGTCGTATGTCGCGCGTCTCACTCTCGCCGTTCGCGTTCTCGCTCACTCGGGTATGGCTTGGCTTGGGTTCGCTGAAGATGAACTTGCCCGAGTGATTTGCGAATTACGTTTTGCACTGTTTTTAGTGGTTTTTCACATAAAGCACTATCGGAAATATTATTGTTCACAACGTTCGGATCACGATAGGAATGTGTCACTTTCAGTCACTTTTTACGTATTTACTGTTTTCACTTTGAGCGTGCCCGCGAGTTGGGCGTCACTTTAAGGCAATGTTCTCTATTTTTATCTCTAAGGGGTGGTAAAAGTTCGAAACACGCTCGAAGGGTGAAATCACTGTATTACTTAACTCTACAGGTAAACAATTAACAACGTAAACAAAATAAGATAATTGAATCAGCGCGAGCGCCTCGCGAGCCGGCGGCGTCAACGGTTGTTTGTCGAGTGGCGTCCCTTCCTTGAGGCATCTTAGCGGTCGCCGGCAGGCGACGCTGGACCTCAGGTATAAGGGTCGTACGATTCCCGCGTGATTTTAATGACGCATTCGAGCTCGCGTTACACATATTAATTAAATATTATTTTCAGGTTTACTACATTTTTTAAACAGATCACTAATCACTATTTTTGTTACAGGTTTAATTATTTTTTATTATTTTAAACGGATTAATTAAAAAATTTAGTTTCAGGCTCATTCATATTTTGTAAACATACCTAAGCCTAACTTTTCTAGCCTGACCTAACCTTAGCCTAACCATAGTCGAACCATGATACAGTTTGATGATTAATTACTAATTTTGTTTGTGATTTAATTTGGATTTTGAATAGTACCCTTAACTTATATGACTACGACAGAGCGGAAATACACTAAATATTTATTCAAAACAAGAATTTGAAGATGAACTTCCGCAAAGTAACGCCTGATTCAATAAACGATTATTTGTATACAATTAAAGTCGGTTGCTCCATTTTTGGCGAAAAATAATTTTTATTCACCATAATTTTAAACATGCAGGCCACTTCCGCTCATTGTCAAACACTGGACATCTTACGGCTGATAACGATGATGATGATAATTTTAAAGAAATGAACACCGATTTTGTCTCCATTATCTTAACTCTTACCTATCAGATTTCGTGCCACTTCCAGAAATCTTCCCTCTACGGGAACTATTTTAAACTCCCCCAACGTACAAATTTAGTCCAACCACGGTAGTACTAATTGAAGCTTTAAATCTGTCCGCGCACTCCACCACTCCCCAACTTTATAATTTTGTTGGAATTTATGAAATATTTAGTTATTTACTTTAACTTTGTGTCGGAAAGGGCATAGCTATTTGTACTCGTTTAACTTCGCTGTTTGAATTAAGAAGGGACTTGACAAGGGTAATTCACAACGTACTGAGTAAATATCAATTGCGGAATGTGAAGTTGAGTTTAATTCTTTGTTTTTCATTAAACAGCGAGTTAAATATGCGGAAGTGCTTCCAGTCACTTATTTTCTGTTGTGATGTGGAATTCGACACAAAATTAAGTGTGATTTTAGTATTTTATTTTGTTGGTGCTATTTGATACTGATGCTCTTCTGTCTATAACATTGAGTTCATCGGCACCGGTGCTTGACGTTTTCAGCGAAGGTTGACAGTGCATCAGCACGCAAAGACATTTTGTATTTCCGGAAAATATCTTTTGACATGTTGTATTTTTATAGATTTTTTTATGCTTGTAGTCTCCCTGGAAAAAATAAATCTTTTGCTTGCATAAATGCAATTTAATGTAACTAATATGGTACAGTGCAAAATATTCGTGATCACTTTCTATATAGTAACAAATAGAGTAATAAACCATTATTTTCACTATTTAAAAGAAGCCATTTTTAGTAAAATGTCAGAACCGATAAGAATATAGACAGGCATAAATTAGTATTAGACATCGAGTAGATCATAGTTATTAATTTTTATACAAGGAGATAAAATGGAAAAACGTGATCAAGTGATTTTCCATTTTAAGTTGTATATCTTATTCCTTCAAATAATTACTAACTGTAAATACTGAAAAGCTTTTCTATATCTATTCAGTAAAAAATATTGCATACTAACACCTTAAGGGTATACAATTTATTGTAACAAAATTTAAATAACATTTCATAATCTAAACCATATATTACCACTAATAGGTATACTATATTAACAAACCTAAACAAATTAAGTAATGAAAAAAAATAAAAATAAACTTGAACTAAAAAAAGGATAACGTAAAGATGACGATGAAAATCCTAATCTAAAAGCCCACTGCCAGCGGGCACACACAGACATAAAGTACCCAGATGTAATCCCCAGTATCAACGTTCTCAAGACAAAAGCATGTCGATTGAGTTCCAATTTCAATCGAGTAGTCCTCGACGGGATTGTAGAGACGTGTCACAAGTGCCAATTGTGCCACAAAGGACTAATCAGAGTTAGATTGAATATTACTAGGTTTAGTCTAAGCTGGTATTTGTATTCATGAGAGCTTTAGACGCCTGGAGTGCATCTGTTTTACGAGTATAACACTTGGAGTTAAGTACATTGTTGTTGACAAATGGGAATTGGGTTTCTCTGTGTGTTGAGGGTTAAACATACGCACAGTTCTTAGTCCACTGTTGAACATATTATAATTATTTTTCGCAAAAAATGGCAAAACCGCCTTCCATCGTGTACAAAATTCGAATATTTCGCTCAAATTGTTTACATTATTGTTGGTTTATGAAAAACGGCTCAGCCGAAGGTCAGCTATTAACAGACATAATAAAAACCCTACGCTTCATGAAATAAAGAGGAAAAAGAGATTTGGTGCGGAGGAAGAAAAATATGTTTCAGGGACTGAGTTTTGCACTAATGTTTCGATCTATTATATTTCTAACATCTATAATTGACTGTTTTAGCAAAATAGTTTTAATTCATACTGCCATTACTGTCCGTTTGTTTTCTTTACTTAAAATTACAATCATCTATCCATCGGCCATAGGATGTCCACAACCGGACATACTCCTTCCTCCGTATAGATATCCAATAATAATACTAATCTCTGTTCTATTGATCGTCTTCCTACGATAACGGTAAGTAAAATTAAACATTAATTAATTCAAGGATCTATTATAATCAGAGTCAATGACATATTCCGTCTATAAATAACCATCGTGTGTTTATTATAGTTACAGCACGGGGCAATAATCTGCGACTTCCCGCGCCACTGAGTCGCTGAATGGCAGATCGGCAGACGGGGTGCGGCAAGTGATTAACTTTGACAACCACTGTACTTGCGTAGGTAGATTCTGATATACGGAAATGAAATTAGTCATCATTACTAGAATATTATGCACATCACCATAAGACAATTTAGAAACGGTTTTATTTAACTTCACTTACCCATTTTTTGGGTCAAATCTAGTAATTGGGATTTGACCCCCTTCCCGTGGACAGATTGAATAGATATTTGTACACAGCTTTAGTTTCGATGACAATTTTTTGTATTCAGTATTGACGTAAATACAATATGGCGGATTACATATTTTCACACAATCCTCTCAATATCGGTATCAAATGAAAGGCCTTTTCATGTAAAATACAGTTTTTAGTAACAAAATACTTAAAAACAAAGAACACAAAAATAAAATCGTGGTGCGCAACGTACATAATGAAACCTTCCATGCGAAGGCCCCACGATTTTATTTTTGAGTTATTATTTTTTAGATTTTAGTACATGAAACCGTTTAGTATAAAAAGTTTTTTACAAATTTTATGACTATCACATAAACCTTAAAATAGCCACGAAAATCAACTCCTCTGTACAAAAAAATCATCGACTTACTGAATTAGCTAATTCTTTATAGATTTTAGAGTTGATCATGTGGTAAATATTGTTTTGTATGAAATCGAAGTTTTATCGACATTAACCTGCAGCAGAAATTAAAGTTTTGTCAACATTTTATAGTAAGGGAACAGTAAACGACTGCGACTTGCCGTGCCGGTAAGTAGCTGAATGGCAGATCTGTAAGGGTGCCGCAAGAGATTAATTTTGACAACCACTGTATATGCGTATGTTGACTCTGAGGTAGGTATTTTATCTACTAAGTTCACGGAAACAAACTGAAACAGCACGAGGCTGCATTTCCATCTGACATGTGTGAGTATGCGTGTGAGGGATGTGTTTGCTAAAAATGAGTGACTCCGCTTATTGGCAGGATCTAGAGCAATCTGTTCTTTTTTCCGTAAACAAAACTTAAAGTATTGTAACATCTGAGATATTGATTGTGTGTAGATTTTTCAGTCTAATGCTGTACCCCCCTCCACTACCACGATTGCTATTGCAATTTTTTACCTGTGTACATAGCAGCGCGCCTTGTACAATACGTTCGATTACACGAACATAAGAAGACATTTTAAAATTTAGAGTTAAAAAGTAAAGTAAAGTTCGTATAGGGTGGCTAGCTCTGGTGTCAGAGTTTTTAGGACGCCTGAAGGCCTCTGACATGGCTAAACGGTTAATACAACCTGGACCTACAATTTAACGTATATCCGAGCCACGGTAGCGCTCAGTAGGAAAATGCCACCAGCGGTCACCCATCCAAATACTGACCGTACAGATCGCTGACAATCATCTAGTCAAGCTACGCTACGAGCTCTAGAGTTTAAAAACTCCAACTATAGCAGTTTAAGCTATTTTATGAAGATGTCTGATAACCTATAATGACACAGTTTTATATCTATCTAAATAGGACATAATATCAAAATTAGAACAAAGACCTTCGACATTTCAAAATTGCTATTAGGCGAACAGTCAAACCTAACAAAACAGATAGGTACATTAAATTCGGGACATATCGGACCTTTTCCACACAAAAGCGAACATAAAAAACGTTATAATAACATTTTTCTGGGACAATCTACGGACCGTGAAGATGTTTTGGAGCAAAACATTCGGCGAACAGAAGAAATATTACAATAATCAAGGTCAGAGTTGGTCCATTCTGTGTCCTTTGACAGATATTTGCGAAATATTCCTCGCTACGTTGAAATATGTGCTCACTCTGGGGACTTCGGGGCGTCTATCACGGCAGTTACAGTACGTAAGATCAATGCAAACATAATTAGGTATGTGCCATTTGTATTGTACATTGTTTATCAGATTGTATCTAATGAACAACTAATACAAGGTGTTGCTTTGTAAAAAAAAATACAGTATTAATATTATTTAAATATTATCTTACACACGGTCTCTGACTCCAAACTATGTAAAGCTTGTGATATGGCTGCCAGAGACTGATATACTACATGCAAGTAGCGGCACGTAAGTCTAGCGCTGAGGGTACTGTGGAGGGGATGGCTGCGCATGTTGACCGCCATTCTAAACTCACGCGCAGCCACCCCCTCCATACTTCGCTCAGCGCTAGACTTATATGCCGCAACCTGTACATTTACATATTTTTAGCCCTATAGTTGTCAGGGATTTTTTTCTTGCATATGTAATTTTTTTCTTACAAAACGGACTATTAGGTGTCCATAGACTTCCGAAAAATATAATTAAAAAACTGAGTTTATGTAATGGCTCATGTATAAGGCTCAAACTTATTCTTATAAGTTCGAATACTGATTCTCTTGTCTACGAAAATCGTCTGTGAACGTCGAAGAAAAACTGTTTGATTTATCACAGCAAAGCCGTGTTTGATAGCACGCCATTTCTTCTCGCTTTCTTGAAGGCATAACTCCAGTTATTGTTAGTGTGTGCGAGGGATCCAAATGGACTGCTTTAGGGTGCGAACTCACTAACTATTGTATCTGATGATGAGCTCACTAAAAAGTATAAGTTTGTTTCTCTGCAACTGCTTCATTGGCTCTGACTCCTGGGTCAAAGAGTCGTGGGTTCGATTCCCACATATTAACTTATTACACATATTGTATAGAACATAAATGTATGTTCTGTGTTTGGGATTGCAAGATCACTACATAATGCACTTGTACTCGTACCTCATGATGTTGATCACTAAAAGTAATTTCGTGGTACCTATACAAAATGCGACTATTATTGTTATGTACTGTACCAGACATTTAAATAGTCCACTGCAGGACGTAGGCCTATCCACGAAGGGTGATTGGGCCATATCCACCACGCTGGCCCAGTGTAGGTTGGTGGATTCACATACGCCATCGAACTTCTTCTGTGGACATATGCAGACAGATATGCAGCAGAATCCTATAAAAGACCTTTAAGGGAAGCCTATGTCCAGCAGTGGACGTCCTATGGCTGAAACGACGGTGACAAAGTAGGTTCACAATTGGCGTTTAAAAAGAAATATCGAAAATAACAACGGGTTGCTCTCCGGGAGAGCCGGCAGAAGTGAAAACTTGAACTTATAAAAGTACTATCATTTATGTGGTAAAATACAATCACACACGCACACTCGCGCAAGCGCCCTGCGCCGCTTAAACAAAACAGCAGGAGCATACATTTTCGCCACGCGATAGAAAGAGAGGGGGATATTACTTCCTCTCCTACGCCGCGCCGGCGGTCTATTCTCCCTCCGTCTTACGAATTTTCGATCAGATCACGTATCCTGACGCGAGTTTAACATATTTTACCCATCTCAAAAAGTGCACACGCTTAAGAAGCCGCTTAAGAAGTTTCCACTTCAAAAATACATACAGACAAACATAGAACTGATCTATCTTCTTTTTGGAAGTCGGTTCAAAAATGTAAAATGAGATGATAGTCTAATAGGTATTTTGCGAAATTACGTGAATTATTTAGAAATTAGCATTGCGTGCATGCCCTGAGCATTCATGCTCGTCATCGAAGGCTCCTTCTTACGGCGGCGTCGAGGAGAGCGATAGCTGGCACATGCGTCACACTCGTGATCGGGTGCTGCATGCGGGTTGCGGGTTTGCTCGCGGCATTCACGCAATGCACTCAAACTACTAATTTAGACCAAGATTTAAGCTAACCCATATCTATTGTACAGTCGCATTCTTTCAATTGTAACTTAGTTAACAAAGGGCACAGACCCTGGAGTCTGTGGATCATTAAATTTAAATTTAAAAAAAAAATATTTTGCCCGAATAAATAATAGAATTGAAAGGTAACTTATTGAGTGTGATCTAGTCTTAACTTTGTTATACCTCTGAGCTAGAATGTGCATGAATTTTCTCTGTGAAGGAAATGCGGATTTGATTCTGATTGGGATTCCATCAGTAAAGCTCATAGATATACTTACAAAACTTCGTTACCAACTAGAGACAAAATTATTATTTTACTTATTAATAAAATAATTATTTTTAGCAAAATATGGCAATATCTACAATAATCTACATCCATCGTGTACAAAATTCGAATATGTAGTTTACTTGAATTGATGTATACATTTTTTACATGAATTGATTTTTAGAAAAAAGCTCAGCCGATTTCGATAAAATTTAAAGGGAGCTCTCATACAAGAAACGTGATATCTTGCTCGATATTAATAACGGCAACAGGAATATGCTTGAAATATAAACAGAATATTCAGAAATAAATAGTTAAATTACATATTATTAGGCTTCCATACGGTACGGAACCCTTCGTGCGCGAGTCCTACTCGTACTTGGCCGATTATTTCTTATTACTTTTATGATTACTAATAGGTACTACTTCTTGGTCTAATTTATGTCAGCGTCAGCTTTCCACCCTATATATTTAGCAAAGGTAAGTACGTGAGTCAATCTAGTTTTTAGACATTTTGTATAGTGTTACGAACGTTTTAAAAAAAATAAACTGAAACATTTTGGGAGAAACAAGTAGGTGTGTTGACTACTATCAGCCTTTTTTTTTGCGTCAATACAGCGAACTGACAGTTACCAGTGTTATGCATGATTTAACCATAGAAACAAAATGGAAATCGATAAATTTGACTTTATTAAACTACTTAATGGTAAGAAAGTTCATAAGAAGTCTTTCTCCCAAAGATCGTGAAACCAATTTCGTAATCAAAATTTTGCAACTCGCAGATCTATTATGTTTTTGTTTACCAACTGAATTCAGTTTCAATAATGTACAAAGTTTGCAGAATATAATTTCAATTCGAAAGTCCTTGAACTCAGCATTTCTATGGCGATATGGTCTAAGAGCCGCTGGAGATTAACTTTCCCCGATGTGATAACCAGATAAGTCGTAGGTTTTTTATCAATTATTATTTTTTGTTAACTTAACCGCCTATGATAGTTTTCCTATCGAAAAGTGTTCATGGTTTTGATAAATGATGTAATTAAACTTTCCTATGAAACCAATTTTGACTGGTTATCAGATCGATGTCGTACATAGTATTCACATATTTGTACAAACTTGCTTGCCAGGCTCCATGAACAAAAAATAAGTAAGCAAACCTACCAAGGAATTATTCTCTACATTACAAACTATCAGATGGTATAAAAAATACCGTCTATCAAAGTGAAGGTAGAAAACCATTGACAAAAAATGCAAGTGGAGTCCCTCCGCGCGGAAGAAGTGAAACTTCGACGCAACAGTACTTTCAAACCCCCTCCAAGGTTAAACGTTTAATGCAACCTTGTTGGATGTCGTATTAATCGTTTTACTTCAAAAAAATCGTTTTGATAAGCCAAGCGATCATAGGCGTACCTATTTGTATGTAAATAACATTTCATAAAAAGTATATCTCATCGGGTTATCAGATGAGTGATAGTCATTCTTCTACGCCTCTCCTCCTAATACCAAAGTTGAATTCTCAGCTCGGAACCAAACAAACAAATACAAGCCAGCTGTGAAATGCGCCCTTCCCCAACCCCGAGGCTGATTTTAAAGCAAATTTTACATTGGCGAGAAAACTCGCAGAGTTTGACTTCTGATTACAAATTAACAATCACGGCAAACTCATTTGAGGTTACTTATTTATTACCTTTACTTATTGTTTTGTTACGTATAAGAATTGAAATTGAGCTGTTTGCTGTTGAATTTACTTGGAGCTTATTATTAATATCCGGCCATTCTGGCAGGGTTTTATAATCTTTTTAGACCGGTTAGTAAATGGACCTCAAAACTCCATATTACGATACGCTTGTGATAAGACTACGCTACGCCTACGTGAGCGAAAGTGGTAAGACAGCAAGTGACGTCATGTCTAATAAATCAGCTCAATAGATTTTAAAATCCTTGCTGCACATTTTCGTAAACCAAATTATTCCCCAAGTCCAGGCTTACAGATAGTGCAATCCACGAAGACGCGCCCCACCACTTTTTGGTTTAAGGGATCGCGGGGTGCGGGGAGTTTGCATGTTACCTATGTAATGTATGTAATTACCTATGTCCATTTATAGGTAATTAGTGTGTACCGATAATAATCAAACATTGACGGAAGCTTGCACACATATACTATAAACGGTTAGGAGGAATAGTGGGGCGCGTCTTCGTGGATTGAACGGACCATGAACAACAAACGCAAATCAATTGCCTTCTGGTCGATCGGCAACATTTTTCTGGACATCGTCGGTGGATTCTTATCCATCCTTCAATTGATGCTCAATACGTACAACTACGATATCTAGACGGCTTTCTTCACAGACTTCACCAAATTTGGCTTAAGCGCCTTCTGCCTGATCTTCGATGAGTTCTTCATTCTACAGTACTATGTCTTTTACAAGTCTACAGTGTGCAATCTGTGACGCGGGAGTTGTCATTACCAATTTCTTTTTTACTTGTCATCATTTAGACTATTTTGATATGTTTATTTGTGCTCTGTGTGTAGGATTTTTAACTCAAATAAGCCCGCCTGCGCAGCCGTGGTGGTCTAGAGGCAGTGACACCCGCCTTACAATCGTGAATTCGTGGGTTCAAATCCCGGTCCCGTACAAGAGTTCTTTGGAATTTATGTACGGAATTTCACACCACTGGGCTTTTTAGTGAAGGAAAACATCGTGAGGCCTGCATACGTCCGTAGAAGAAATTCGATGGCGTATGTGAATCCACCAACCCGCACTGGGCCAGCGTGGTAGAAATGGCCCAACCACCCTTCGTGGGTTGACCTACGTCCTGCAGTGGACTATTAAAATAATCGGCCAAGTACGAGTCGGACTCACGCACGGAGGGTTCCGTACTGTTTAGGAGCCCCCCTTAAATATTTATTTCATTTTAATCTTATTTATGAAGGGAATATAAAACTAAATATTCTGTGAAATTTCAAGCATCTACCTGGTACCATTATTAATATTTTTTTATTTTATTTACAACATTAATAGGTGGGCATTTACAGGTTGGCCCCAATGCGCCCGCCTATATTACATTACAACTTAAGATATTACAAAATATAAGATTTAAACTACGAGTGTATAAACTACTTAAAAATAATTTTAACATAAAAAAGTTGTGGTAACAATATTAATAATCACCAAACAAGTAATAAATGAATACATATACAATAAAAATAGAGCAACAAGAACTCATTCTGGTGGTTTAAGAATTAGATGCTTAACCCTACCATATAGATCAATTGTCGTTCTGCGAACATCAGCTTCAGTGCAATTAAATATATCTAGATCTGAGTTTCGTTTCAGTAGAGCATTAAACGTAGCCAGCGCTCTAGGCACTGGTGCCAACCTACCGAACTCGGTTCTGCACCACGGCACTCGAAACAGACCATGCGGACGCGCTGCCATATATCTAAGCGGAACAGTCAACGTCAACCTTTCGAGTACCGACGGTACGTACATACGGCCGGTTATAATGCGCCACACGTACAGAATCAAGGAGAGCGTTCGCCTTAACTCAAGGGTATCATAGTCTAACATCCCCAGGACAAACTCACTTGGGTACAAGTAAGGATATCCGACATAATACCCATATCGCTTATGGTAGAGCCATCTCAAAAATTTCCTTTGTAGTTTCTCCACCATCTCAACGTATTTGTCCTCGTATGGATTCCATATGATGGCATTAGATTCCATTTTGCTTCGAACAAATGCATTGTAGAGGGCCTTAATCGCTGAGATACTTTCCAACGGACGTGCTTGACGCATAACGAATCCCAGGGTACGAAACGCTTGAGCACAAATCTTTTGTATGTGCAAACTAAAGGTCAAGTCGCTACTGAATAGAACCCCGAGATCTTTAACTGTGTCAGTTCTTGGTATCGTAATATCCCCGAGACTATAACGCACCCACAGTGGGTTCTTAGCCTTGGTGAACGTAACGATTGAGCATTTTTTCTCATTGAAATAGAGCTTGTTACGTTCACTCCATCGGAGAACTCTATCTATATCCCTCTGAAAGAGAACACTATCGTTAACGTCCCGTATCCTCATGAATAGTTTCAGGTCATCTGCAAACAATAAACAACAAGCGGTGCTGACGACATCCGGCAAATCATTTATCATAAATAAAAACTCTAAAGGGCCCAAATTACTACCTTGACTTATTCCTGAGTACGTATAGTATGGTTCAGAAACATAGCCTTTATAGTTTACATACTGTCGGTGATTACGTAAGTACTCAGAAATAAAGCGCAGTAAGTGCGGCGTGCATCCAGCTTTAGAGAATTTTTCCAAAAGGACATCATTGTCTACAGTGTCAAAAGCTTTACGAAAATCAAAATACGCTGCGTCTACCTGCACACCAGCATCTATAGCCTCCGCCGTGTAGGACCAAAATGATAACAAATTCGTCGTTGTTGAACGACGGGCTCTAAAACCATGCTGGGCATCTGTCAATTGATTCTCTACTTGTTTACTTATTTGACACTGTAGGATGGATTCAAATAATTTACCGAATACCGACAACACCGCTATAGGTCTGAAATCGCTTACATCAGATCCTGAGCCTTTCGGTACTGGGACAACACGCGAAAGTTTCCAAACTTCCGGGTAAAACGCCTTTCCATAGCAAAGTTGAAACACATGGTGCATCGGCTTAATTAGTTTTGCTCTACAATCCTTCACTACATATGGAGGGATGCCATCAGGACCCACCGATCTCTTTGGTTTCAACGACTTGAGTGCCATTTCCACGTCTTCCTCTGTTATTGTCGAAATGTGGATTCGGGCACTTCCACAGTCAACGTTCTTTGAAGCTTCATTGACATCCAGTTTTGGTGCTTGCAACGCGTAGACAGAGCGAAAATATTTTGCAAACTGACTAGCAGCTTCTTCATCCGTCATTACCCTTCCGTTATGGTGAACTTTTTTGGAAGCATTGCCTTTGGGTCGCTTAGAGGCCACATAACCCCAGAAAGTAGAGGGGTCTCGCTTAAAATCCTCCTCCATGCGGCTTTTGTAGTTGGCAAAGTCTTCCTTGAGGTTCAATTTTACTCTTGCCCGCCATTCCATAAACAAAGAACGATTCTCTGGCGTTGCATTTGCTTTATATCGCCGATGATACTGAGATTTCTCTTTGATATGATTGATGGTTCGAGCAGAGTACCACTCTGGATAAACATATCTTGATTGTTTAATTATACAGGATCTTGTTGGAACATAATTATTTATACACTTATTAAGAGTCTCGTAGTAATATTCAACAGCATGTTGCGGATCTTCTATATTGTATAAAGTGTCCCAATTAATATCACTAATGCTCTGGTAGAGCTCGAAGAAATTACATTTTTTAAAATTCCATAGCGTCTCACTAACAGCCGGGGGACTCGACTCTACCGGAGTACTATAAGCGCTATATGATTGTAACTGCAGCTCAATTGCTAATGGCGGATGATAGCCGTCTGGATGCCTCTGCCAGTCAAACTCACATTGCACTGAAATGCCATGTAGCCCTGATTTCACTAGCACTAGATCCAAGATCTGATCCTTCTTATTTTTTACTGCATTAGCTTGTTCTAAGTCGCAAAATGACAAAAGATGTTCATATCTAGCCCGTACTTCCATTGTACAAGAATTAAAATTAAAATCTCCGCATACTATTACATTATCATACTGAGAACATACAGCTTCCAACGAATCAAACATTCTAGCATAAATATTTTCATGGGACCGAGGAGGTATATACATACAGAGAGCAACAACAATTAGATGACAACCGCGATATACACCTGCACTAATTAGTTCATATCCAATCTGATCTACATCCCGAGGTGGTTGAATCTCTCGAAGTTGATATTTTGAATTTACAATAATCGCTGCACCGCCTCCTACTCCCGTACCAGGCCGATCTCTACGAAGAATGGAGTATCCTCTCGATATGACTTCCTCATCCATTATTCCAGCCGCCAGCCATGTTTCTGTGATAAGAAATAATTCGGCATCTGTTGTAGAAATGGCTGCAGAAAATTGAGATAATTTCGTGCGAAGGCCTCTAACATTCTGATAGTAGAGTCTGAATACTCTACTGGGTGCAGGATATACGTTCCGAGACATTCTCACTTTTGCTCCGCTGCTCCGTAGAGTTCCATCGATCGGTTCTTTTACGAAACCACTCATTTACTCTTGCATTCTTAGGCCAATTCATACCGTCCATAAAGAACTGAAAAGAGCTCTCCGGCACCGTCACAACAAAGGAAGCATAGTTGTTATGTTTTAGTTGTAGCTTTTCGGCAGCATAGTGTTGTTGTCCCTCCGGATTTTTTTTTGCCATAAAGTTAGTGACTTTATCGGCCGTTGTTTCTGGGCTCAGAGACCACAAATGTATCCTTTTAAGCCCTTCCACAGCTCGCAACTCGTTGTCTAACTCCCCTGCTCCACGGATTGTTATTCGCTTTCGCCGAGCTACTGTCGTCCAGCTCACGCCCTCGATATCCGAATTAGCGCTAGTCTTTAGACTCTGCTGTGCAGGATTCTGGGTATCAGCCGGGGTATCTTCAAAGTTTCCATCACCAGCTAGTGGTGGATATTGAATAGACACGTGAGATGATGCCACTCTGGCTTGACTCTGTGACTTTGTGCCTTTCTGCAACCCCGAGCTTCCCGCCTGATCCTGGTTATTTATTGGTGAGTTACCCGTACCACGCTTCTCGCGAAGTTTATCATGTAAGGCCTTTACTTCCGTCTCTAGCTTTATCATACTTTCCCGGCTATCTTTTAACTCGATCCTCAACTGAGTTACCTCTTCTTTTAGTAGATTTCCATTGGTGCTTAAATACCGCACTTCTTTCTTCAGTTCTTCGACAACGGTAAGTAATTTCCCCATGACATTTTCACGAGGCATTTCAGGCTGCACTAGCTGTATATCAGGTGATGTTATGACTTGTCCCTGGTTGTCATCCGTGTATTGCGCTCCAATCCCTTTAACCGGAGTGGATGGCTTATTGTCACGGGGCAGAGCGCACTTACAAGTGGGGCATAACCATCCTGCCAACAAGCTTGCCTTAACGGGGATATTCACACATGCTCGATGATATAGTCCTGCGCATTTCTCGCATTTAACGCCCTCTTGCAACGTCATGAACTTTCCACACCCTCCGCACTTAAGCATTGTATATTTAGCAAACAGTGTAGTAACAAACTTCAGCAAAAGTCCAGTAGATGGCGCCCTTTGCTATATCCAGCTACATCAAACTAGGTGGCGCTAGTGGTAACTCCCGGCAATTTAGCGATTTTACTTCAAGCTGATTTTACCACTCAACGATAAATGGAGCCACTAATTACTTTACCGGTTCTTTAATTCCTTTGCTTCGGGTAGCATGGGAAAAAAAGTTCAAAAACTACCCTCTTGAAAAAAAGTTGGAATCAAAGTCTTATAATTTAATTTGTGAATAAAATCTGAGTGCC
Source organism: Hypomecis atomaria (assembly GCA_964007245.1). Classification (NCBI taxonomy): domain Eukaryota; kingdom Metazoa; phylum Arthropoda; class Insecta; order Lepidoptera; family Geometridae; genus Hypomecis; species Hypomecis atomaria. The sequence continues at coordinate 21,944,954 of OZ023284.1, read as the reverse complement.
ACTCCTTTTCAATACACGAACACTTTACTTAGGTCACTGTAAAAGTACTCTTCAGGATTTACACCACTTTCAAACGTTCTGAGGCGCAAGCCCGCAGAATTCACAATAATACACGGAGCACAAGAATGCACGCACGTACGGTACGGTTGTAGGACTATTCGCGTTCATATAGAGCGAAAATCGTCGAAAAATTCAGGTTTGTTGTATGGGAGCCCCTCTTAAATATTTATTTTATTTTGATTTTAGTATTTGTTGTTATAGCGGCATCTGAAATACATCATCTGTGAAAATTTCAGCTGCCTAGCTATCATGGTTCATGAGATACAGCCCGGTGACAGACAGACAGACAGACGGACAGACGGACATCGAAGTCTTAGTAATAGGGTCCCGTTTTTCCCTTTGGGTACGGAACCCTAAAAAAGGCAGTACAAGCCCGCGCTTGGCCACTATATCGTCTCGTAATCGACGTTGTGGGTGAAGATGAAGTATGAAGATCGTAGACTTAGAAGATACCTATTCACTCTGGCATTGAAAAGCTTCAGATTAGTAGGTACTATGATAATTTTTAAAAGGCAAGTTCATGCTAGTCCAAACTTTCCTTTACTTTTCCCCGAGGTGGATATTAACAAGGCCAAAATTACACCCTTTGATCGGAACAAAATTCCATCGATACAATCAAGAGCAAAACTTAATTAACACTTCTACCCCACGCGGTACAATCGAGGCCAAAAGTTGCTTATCGATTAGCGTCGCATCTTTAGAGGTAGGCGATAAACAGTACCTAAGATTTTCGACTCAATTTTCAAGGATTACATATCTGATTCGTACCGCCAGGGAATAATAGATAAATAGTTATATATTCTTTTTTTTTATCGGGCAAGAGTGCCTTTATTAACTACAACAAAATACAATAGGTACTATATGCTAAAACTACCTACACTACTACTACCTATACATAAATAGTATTGGATCATCCACAGACCCTTGAAGGTCTAAAGATAACCCAAATGCTCAAGCCCACTGCCAGTTGGCAGCGTGCCCAGCATGCTGGCTGCATTGCCACGCTGAATGGCAATGCTTATGCGTTGAGCCAAATAAACGCCAGCATTTTGGTCACGCGTCGCGTCCACCACAATATATTAATATATTGTTAACACAAAGAGCAAAAATAACACAGATAACAAAAACATTACAACTATAGCGTGTAACAAGATGCGGCCTTATAGCTAAAATCGATCTCTGCCAGGCAACCTTTGGATGGAATAGGAATATAGAACAAGTAAAGACGGGGGTGTGCGTTAACAAAAATAAATTCGTACTTATAAAACATACACATCCATAAGTACTAATAAATACATACACATAAAATTACCTACCATTTCTAAATATGCTAAAAATAACACAAAAATAGTATTAATAAAAATATAAAACTACTTATACTACAAAATTTAAAAAAAAAGTAGGAATGGAACAATCTTCCTGCTTTCCTGTTTCCTAAGAGATACAATCTAAAGCTTTTAAGATCAGAGTGAATAGGTATCTTCTAAGTCTGCGTGCTTCCTTTTTTGACCACAACGTCGCTTACCATCAGGCGAATTGGTGGTCAAGTGCGGACTTATTTGCGTTAAAAAAAACTTTAGTATAAGTGCCTTCTGCAAATGATATATTTTGACTGAAACGATAATTGTGATTTATTCTTATAATATTAAGTAGGAGGCTTTGATTATTAATGTATCGTTCTAGATACTGAATTGTTTGAGCAAAACGGCCAAAAAAAATATTACTTAGATATGGTGCATATTTTTTTTTTTTTTTAATTTAAATTATTGACCCACATACTCCAGGGTCTGTGCCCTTTGTTGAGTAGTTACATTTTAAAGAATTCGACTGTACTATAGAGAGAGGTTAGTTTAAATCTTAGTCAAAGTTAGTAGTTTCAGTGCTTTGCGTGAATGCCGCGAGCAAACCGGCAACCCGCATGCAGCACCCGATCACGAGTGTGACGCATGTGCCAGCCATCGCTCTCCTCGACCATATTTGAGGGAAGAGAACGACCCGACACACGACGCCGCCGCAAGAAGGAGCCTTCGATGGCGAGCATGAATGCTCAGGGCATGCACACAATGCACACAATTTCTATACATTACATTACACAATTACGTACACACTTATTATGATTTAATTTGTGAAAGCGATCACTAGCAGAGTCCGAGGCTACGTTTACCTACTCTGCTTGTGATCGCTCCCTTTCCCTTTATTACAATTGTATTGCCTCCTCCCGGCCCAGAGCCTCCATCACCTCCGCATTCCGATCTCTGATTGCCATCTGCAGGTTATACTCCTTGATGGCCCTCAATGACGCAGACGATGCACGCCTCACGAATCGACTGATGGCATCATCTTCGAAGTCGTCGGCGTAGTAGATGAAAGTCCCAGTATGCCGCGACAATGAAACGACAGCGTGTGAGACGCTCTCGTGTAGCTTCATTCAAGGCTTTGTTTTGATGGCGATTACCGACTCGTACGTCAGTCCCTGAGCTTCGTGGATGGTAAGGGTGCGTGATCCTGGACCTTCTCTATAACCCTGGCTTATGAGGGTCTCCTTTTCTTCCTGCGTATGCACTAAGAAAAGGGTGTTGGAGAGGGTTTTGGATATTTGAGCCCCCTTGAACCTTTTCTGCTCAAGAGACCTAATACGAGGAACTGAGGAATATATACCTGAGTATATTTCCCTCAACGCATACGCGACATCCATTGGATTCCTATGTGTGCAGAGCAACTCCTGGGTGATGTTTGCAACCAGGGTCGGGCGATGGTACCTCATCTCGAAGAGATTTTCTCTGTCGATATAAGGCAGCTGATTGACGTCTCCAATGAGGACAAGTTCGCTAGCACCAGACAGCCGGGCAGCCATTATTATGGCTCCGAAATGGTTCATTAGAGCTTCGTCCACCAGAAGGCGGCTGAAGCTCTCTTTTCCAAAACCATTTACGAGGGTTGAAGCCATGGTTCGCACCCTGGATTTAACCAGATCTCCTATTCGGTGCGATAGCTTCTCTCTCAGGTCTGTTGTTGTTGTGATGATAGCGTCCCTGTCCACATCAAAGTGCCTAATAACCCATGTTGTCTTGCCACATCCTGGTACCCCGTTGACCCATTGTATCTTTGGTACCGCCCAGTTTCGCCAACTTGCCTCGACGTCCGAGCTCCGTTCGATGGTTTTAGCCATCTCGAGGATTCTATCATCTAGCATTATTTTTGTGCACTTGGCGGTGACTACAATTGGGTCGTTTGATGGTATCGCGTATTTTGGTCTTCCTATTCGCTCCGTCTCTCTCTCGTTCAACTCCACAAAACCACTTTCTGCGCTGTAAGCTGCCATATGCTGTCCTTTCATGGTCCCTCTGATGACTTGAGAAGTGACGTTATTGTATATGGCTGCTTCTGCCTCCTCGAGTCTTGATTTTAGTAGACTCTCACTTACCGGACCACCCAGCCTAAAGAACTCCAGGATGTTGTCGCAGTTCTTAAGATTGATATTTTTTGTCGCTCTTAATAAGGCTAGGCATTCGATCAAGGCGTTTCTCGCGTGGTCTCGTGGCGCCGAGGCCAAGATATAACGGGGCGAATCGACCTATCCCATGTCGGCTCTCGTACGGGTTGCCTGATGGTGCATATTTCGACTGTTTAGACATAATCTGTACGCACACAATGTCAAAAATCTGGGCCGTTTTCTTTGAGATTGGTGTTTATATTTGTCAATCTAGACAGATTAATAAATCAAAGTTAGGATAAAGATAAAGATAAAGATATCATTTATTGCTCTGAGCTGTGTACATTAAGGTGTTACAAAATTATTTAGACACAACAGCTTATCCTAACGGACATGCAATAGGTTTTTTTACTTACAATTTAAGGCTATGTAATTCCTTCTTACACCTAGATGAACCAAATTAGGTATTACGAGTATATTTACATTCAAAATTACACAATACAATATTAATTCTAACTAACCACAATATGACTTAGAGCTGTTTACACTATTAGCACTTTTATATTATACCTACTTACGTATAAAGAAGAGATCATTTTAACTTAAATCCTAAAAGATCATAATAACATAATTATACACAAATATTAACTAAAGATCTTTGAAATTCTCTTTAGGAGAGGTCAGGGACAACTTAGGCTTATTTTGGGATACAAGTATATTTTTAGGTACGCGTGCCACATCCTAGACCGCCTCTGTAGTAAGATCAAACAAGATGTTTTCAAATGCGAACTTATCAATAGCAGTTAACAGTTACGTGATGTGACATTTGACATTTACTAACCCATACTAAAATTAGCATAATTATTGTGGCACCAAAAAAATGCTCAGTATTCCTGGCTTTTTACAGGTACATATTATTTCTATCAATATGCGCACTGTATATTTCAAAAATAATGTTTAAAAGTGGAATTTTTATCTTAGTAGAGTAAACCTATAATGTAAGTATGTAATTGCATTGCTTATATAACACAATTCAATTTTTTATTTTATTATAGCCCAACTTACGATGTACTTACCGTCGATTTTTCATGTCAATGACTTCATTCATTATATTTCCTTCCAGTCTGTTTTATCTTTTCAAAGATGCCGCGCGAACGTGCGTGGTTGGTCGAACGATCGTTGGTCAAACACACTCTCGATAAATAAATGGCAGTATAATAAAATCTGTACAAAGCTTATAAACTGCGTCCTTTTACATTGCCGCAGCACCCCGACGCCCAATAAATATGTAAATGTACCCCGGATTAACCCCTAGCAAAGACTTGCCCTCGCCGCCACTGGAAAATTGTCGCGCTGGATAATCATTTTTTTATCTTTATTGAAATAAGGTTCAAGTTTAATAGTTTAAATTAACCCTTCACGGGGTTAGAGAGTAAACAAGATGTTATAAAAAGGTGCATGGAATCGCATTACGCTTGCATTGCAGTAAGAAATGTTTCTTTTTATAATGAAACTAAGATTACAATGTTTACTTAAAGTTACGAACGCGTACCTACCAGGGGTTGGGAAGGTTCGTCAAATACTTGTACTTTCATAACTCCTCTAATAAATACTTATCAAATACGTCATTCAGTATCTATATTGTATAGAAATCTCAAATTCTCATTTCAAAGCTTTCGAATATGTTTACTTTCTTAATTATACTGTAATACCTAGGTAAGTATGTCTCAAGTCAGCATTACTGTTCTAAAATGCATGACAAGTTTATTGTTTAAGTAGGTATATTAAATTAGTAATATTTAGTAAATAAACAATAATAACAAATGAAAAGTATTTACATAAATATATTTAAATGTTTTTAATTTGTTGGTAAGTTCATCAAATATATTCGAGACTTTGCAAGTTATGTATAAATACATCGCTACGTCATATTGGGTTAAACGACTGAGCACACTAGGGATGTACCTATCCGTGGTTTAGAATATCCAATTCCATTTGACAATTTTAATATCATGAAATTGGACTATTTTTTTCGTATAGGTTTGCGTTTGACTACATACTGCCTGATGTTAAGCAGATATGCGGTCTAGGGTGTAGCAAGCTTATGTAGGTACGTACGCTGCCGCCTCCTTTGAGTTTGGTTATCCGTCGCATCCACCAATTTTCGAGATAAATTAAATTTAAAAACAATATAATATTCACGCATATAACAAATTTAGTTTGAACCAAATTTAATTTAAAAAGGTACACTATGCTACTTTGAAATACTGCCGGACAAACCACTTCCTAGCCCATTACCCCATCACTAGTCCTGACGTAAATTCCCGCCAAAATTATGCTTTTAATTCGAAAATGGCGGCGAAAGAATTTCGTGGTCCCAGAATTTATGGCTTCAAAACGATTTATACGCGGCTATATCGCGGGAAACCTTCATGTGAAGGGTCACAGTGCACTAGGTTATAATTCCAAACATTGTACGTCTACTAATGCTCAACACCATGCCTATAGATATATTATGAGATAAATTAAAGCAACCTTTATTACATACATTAATATTTGACACAAGACATATTTTTTCCTTTTTAACTACAACAAAGTACAAAACGACTTTATATGCTAAAACTACTTACACTACTACTACTACATAAAAAGCATTGGATCATCCACAGAACCTTGAAGGTCTAAAGATATTTGCGCCGCTTGTGCTGCTTCGCCGAATTGGCCGCTGCTCCAGCCCCTACTCTGAGTCTCAGAAAGATTTGACGGCGCCAAAGTATCGACACTAGTTGCGTCCCATACTAAGGGCCGTCTACACTTCCTTGGGACCAGCGTCATGCCGTCAGGCCTTTTGCCATCACCACGCGCGAGCCTACTCGGTTTGAGTACGGCTGCGTTATTGGCGGTGGCAAAAGCCCTGCGTATGACATCGTTAAGGCTGGCGTGGCGACCAATCCGACCAGAGCTTCTTGAGAAAGAGAGACTGCACCACACTGACAGCGATGTGCCTCACAACACCTTACACTCAAGCGTAAGCTGGCAGCTAGACGAAATTCAGTTGGGTCTAAAAGGTTCCCAGTCTTGAAGAAGACATTTCATCTGATCTAATGCCATATTGGCCACTCAACAATAAGGCGGACAAATTAAGGCATATTTTTTTCTCCTAAGCGGAGATTTTGTTGCTGTTTTATTTAAGTTATAAATATATATTTCAACCTAATTGAAACAGCAATCATGCCTTCTCATTTCCACTCTTTATCACGTTCATGAACCGATCAGGCTTCATACAAATTATTAGTTTACAGTTTTAAATGAAATGAAATATTTATTCAACAATAGAGTACATAATTATACAATATACATGGTGTTATAGATAAATTCGTCCTATTTATATTTTGCCATTGCATGTGGAAAAGTTTGCTCCTTCTAGTGAGTTTAGGACCTAAACGCCTTCTGTGTGGAAAGAAAAAATATAATGTTTGAGGTGGAGGTCGATCATTGTACGCTTTAAATATACGGTAACATTTTATTACCAAGTCGCTGTCTCCACCAATGGCTTTGGGACGATAATGTCGCTCAATGAAATCTGGGCGGCAAGGCTGTAAGGATGATAGGTAGGTAATTATTTTTCGCCAAAAATGCCACAACCGACAACAATCTAGTATATTTACTGTATTTTATAAAATCATTTATAAGTGTCATTTCACTTAATAATAATATTGTATGTAATTTTCAATGTTGATAAACTACACTTTGAAGGTAATGCAGTCACCTACGGACACAAGTGTTACTTAGTGTAGGTGCTGCAGAACATGTACATAGTATAAAACAAAGTCGCTTCCGCTGTCCCCATGTCCCCATGTCCCCATGTATGCTTATATCTTTAAAACTACACAACGGATTTTGATGCGGTTTTTTTAATAGATAGACTGATTCAAGGGGAAGGTTCATATGTAAAATAAACCTGTGCGAAGCCGCCCCGGCTTCGCACAGGTTTATTACAGGTTTAGCACAGGGTCGCTAGTTTTAAATATTTCCCATCCTTTGATAGGGTTTTAGGGGAGGCCTATGTCCAGCAGTGGACGTCCTATGGCTGAAAGGAAGGAAGGATCCTTTGATAGTAGTGACAAATTTTTCGCCAAGATTTTGTTAAATTGTTTTTGGTTTTAGATTGCTTTTGTAGTATTGATTTTGAATGTACGGTATTTTCGAGATAATTAGCGAATTTAATATTTATTGTAATTAGTTGATAAAAGTGACACATTTTTCGCCAAAAGATAATATTGAAGTAGTACCAAATTAACTTTTCGGATAAGTAATGATTTATTACTAGATACAACTTACCTGCCAGTTTAAGTCCTATTCGTTTCCCTGGTGGTTTGAACAGCTCTATGTGTGTCCGCCGTAGACCCCTCTCGGTGCACAGTCCAGAGTCAGTGGACAGTGACGTCTGCGATTTGAACACTGCAACAATTGAGATTTTAATGTTAGTGTATTTATTAGACTGTGGCAGAAACGATGAGTGCTAAAATTTCGTGCAAAAAATAACGGAGAAACTACCAGTTATCATGTATCAGAAGAATTACCTACATCTTACAGCTTTCTAAAGCTTACTTAATAAGCATTTTATCATAGAATACCTCTATCCAAGTTGTAATATTTCTTTATTGCATAACTAATCTGTATTTAAACATTTTAGAAGTAACATTTAATTTTAATATGATTTATATTTGCTTGCTTTTTGACACATTTCAATTTACAGACATCTGATAGAGACAGCTTTTTTAGTTATTTGTGTACGTAAATTCTATTCAGTAAATTTTGGAAAGAGCCAGTATACGACTGGAGGGTTTATAATGCCAAATTCGGGTGCAAAATCCGAGTTATAAGGATACTAGTTCCCCGGATTGATTTGCTTAAGAAGATAGATTTTATAAATATTGTGCCTATACACCTACCTCATAATGTAGGCATGGGAGTTACAGTAATGATCCCTATTTTTTTTTTTAATATGATATAGCCTATGTCATCCGGAGATTGTGTAGCTTTCCAATAGTAAAAGGATTTTTCAAATCGGTTCAGTAGTTTCGGAGCCTATTCAATGCAAACCAACAAACAATCAAATCTTTCCTCTTTATAATATGGGTATATAAATCCTTCCACAGACAAACGCATTCTATTCAAATTGCAGCGAGGTTGTAGCAGCTCCAGCGGCCAGCTACGCCCGATGATCATCACTGCATAGTATAAAACAAAGTCGCTTCCCGCTGTCTGTCCCCATGTATGCTTATATCTTTAAAACTACGCAACGGATTTTGATGCGGTTTTTTTGAATAGATAGAGTGATTCAAGAGAAAGGTTTGTATGTATAATACACCTGTGCGATGCCGGGGCGGGTCGCTAGTCTTTGATATATCTATTTATTTAGCCCCTAAAGATTTATCGTTGCCGCAAACTGTAGTTGCATCGCAAACACAAAGACATTTTCTGTGTTAACATGTTCTATATTGAATGTGGACACCATAGAAAATAAACCTATCTAGTTCACAATCACTACATAGTAGAAAACAAAGCCTTCCCGCTGTCTGTCTGTTCCTATGTATGCCTATATCTTTAAAACTGCGCAACGGATTTTAATGCAGTTATTTTTTAATATAGGTAGATAGTGATTCAAGAGGAAGGTTTATTTATGTATAATACACCTGTGCGAGGCCGGACGGGTCACTAGTTTTAAAAAAAATATTGACAATATTGAAAAAAATAACTTTCCTATTTTTGCTATCAATTAATCAAAATTTAAGAGCTTAGAAACTTTTCGGTGTAGCAACTTCTACGTCTCGCAATTGTAACAAACCTCAGATGGTTTGATCGTCCACATCTGAGTAATTAGGCATAGGAAGAAGGCATTCTTATAGGTCAGGAGTCTCTCACATGAGGTTATAATTCTTTCTAATGTTATCTAAAGAAACTTTCCATTCAAATGATTTACAAACAAGCAGGAAAATAAATACATTTTAGAAAAGCAACAGAACTTCAATCTAGGTATGAAAACTCTTTGCAGAAATTGAGAATTTAAAATAAGAGAAAAAAAAAAGAACAGAGAGAATTTGACGGGACTGACAACAGGGTCTTCTAAAAAATTGTAGAGAGATGTTGAAATTTTCTAGATTTTAGGTGATAATAAACTTGGTGCCGCAATATTCAGAGAAAGGAAGAGCAGAGAAGAGTTTACTAACTAAGAGAATTTTGTTCCTGGTCTAAAAAGTGGAAGTTGGAAGAAAGTTGTTTCAATCGAAAGACGAGGATGTTCCTAGAGGATTTGGTTTCGTATAAACGTATCTCTTTTTAAATAGACAAGTCTCAATGTAGATATAGAATATGTTCTGCGGTTAATATTCGTACTGATCAGCACTGCAATAGACTTCTGGATGATTTACTGTTGAATTAATGTACAAATGGACATCAGAGGAAAAGAGGAGATCTATCATAGAAAGATAGGCCTATATCCGTCTTACTGAAACGATGCGGTATGGAGGATTCTCATACGTATTTATTCTTTTATGAGTGTGAACGAGTTGCTTACGACGCTACGCTACACCACAGAAACAAGGCAATATATCTACTCTAACCTGTAGCGGGAAAATAAATAAACATACGTCTTCAGGTTCCTATGGCGGTCTTGCATAAGTTGACTTACGATGTTTCCTACTCTATAGAAGTATGTTACTGACGAAACTATCCTTCATCGAACATTTATTCACGAGTAGAAGATAGAAGCTTCTAACACTCGGCCTTTATGATTTCTATGTATGAATTACAAATGTTTTAATTATTTGTCTTTTTCAGCTTCGACTATTTGTGAACATAAAATCTTAAGATATTATATTCTATGCGGATTGAGAATCTCCAGAAATTGAGAAATTTCCAGACATGACGTGCTTTACCTACTCGTACAATTTGCGAAGAACAGAGTGTTCATAGATAAAATGTCATTTATGTATATTATGGGGATTGAAGAGTCGACTATTGCTATATCTTATTATTGCTACATCTCATTATTTTAATACTAGCCGTAAGTGCTACTCGATCAATGCTGTATTTTCATTAGTGTGCAGAACTCTTGAAGCCAGATAGAGCTTGGGCCAGTGTTTCTCATTTCCGAAATGGAGGGATTTCCCGTGTCCGTATAAGAGTGTAAATTCTGATCACTTTGAAATAAAGCTATTGATAGCTTATTGGTTTAAATACTACTTTATAAGGCGAAGTCGATTCTCGAACCTTTATCTATAGTAATCTAGAAGCTTTTCTTGTGAACACTCTGGATTTCATGCAAGTTTCTTGATTTTCCTGACTTTATGAAGTGATGTAGATAAGATGACTACTGACACACTCGCGACTCCTGGTTTTCTTTCCTGCTTTCTTTTCCCAGGATGGCGTTAGATTTACGAAAGCAGAGTAGAGTCATTTTCATGGTTTTCAGCTCTCTCGAGCGCCATGACTAAATAATCAGAGATAAAAATAAAATAAAATAAATCTCTGATACCTAAATAAAATTGAATAAATATAAATATTAAAATTAGTTGTCAGAAATAAATTAATACTATTCTTTCTGGCATTCCAATCTTTTATTATATTCGTAGTTTGATAATAACATTAGTTCAATAATAGAGTTTCTTTGTTCTAGAGTACTAGTTTAATGGAATTTCCTTCTCATCTCATGTCTAATATTTTCTTATATAACCAAATCAATATTTTATATCTAGCTCTATTGAAGCTTATTTACGTAATACACAAATATTCTAAATTAACAACTTATAAAACAGAGAAGCTCTAGAATCTCTATTTATACCTACCTATATAGATCTTGAGACATTAGTTAGGTACTTCATTTCACTCTGAGATTAGAAATATACTTGCAGGTTCATAGAATCTCAAAATAGGTATAACATAGGATTTTCGCTCTGAACTTAGGTAATCTATTAGACAGGTAGGGATTTTGAATCACCTTTACCTAGGGTTTATGCGGTCTATAACGCAGGGTCTATCACAAGACGAACACTGGCCAAACTAACGTATAAATAAGTAAATAAATTAGGAATCACACTGCTGATTATTAGTATCAAAATTTAGACTGTATTTTATCAAGTAAAACGGAAGCAGATGGTGCTAGGAGTAAGTATTATTATTTGAACCTGAGAGGTTCACATTATAGTATTTGTATTTCTTGTTATTTATCATTACGAAATTTAAGCTGGGATCTTATTGAATGTCTGTATCGATATTTAATGTGTTCTTAATATTTTAGGGTATTTCTTTCAAGAGGTTCATTTCATAATTTCATCACTATCAGGTGGAAACAGGACGCATAGCTAGTTTGACATAAAGCTAGGATTCATTGAAGGCAAATGAAGTTTCTATAATTCTCTGACATTATAATTTAGACAGGTTTCTTAAAATAGTTTCTACTTTTCTTAGGTTTATAAATTAGATTTATTAGGCAGGCTAGGCTAGGTTCGTTACATTTCGACGTCCTTAGGCAGGGTAGGATAGGTTTGTTACAATTTGGTTTCGCGACCAGGATCGTTACAATTTGCAGCCGCGACCAGGATTAGCAGTAGAAATCATTCGTTTTATCATAAAATTAGGTTTAAATATTTTCGTGACAATATAATATAGTCGGAACTCATAAATATTTGATTTGTTAGTTTAACTTTGTTTAGGCAAGTCAATTCAGGTTTATTATAGGACTGTGTTCAGTAGTCAGACTATTTGAACACAATTTGTTGCTGTGAAATGGAGACGATGGTGATTCGAAATTTATAGGTTAGTGATAACTAGGTTCACGTAGTAAATTCAATCGCGAGTTCATTAGACAAGGTATCGAATATCTCATCAATTTTCAGGTTAATCATTGTCTTAGGGTATTAACAGATTAAAACGTTGGGGGGTGATTTGTTTAAAAAAAGACTGCAAACATAAGCAAGCACTTAGTATCATGGGTAATTATTTCGTTCAGGTTACAAAAAAGGGGTCTAGCCAAGGTTCATTCGTCACTCATGTAATGTGTTTGTAGTAGACATGGTACAGTAGTTTGAGTTTTTTTAATATAATTTATTGCTTATGTATAGGTATAGCTTGAATAATTGTAGATAGTAAATATTTTCAATTTATAATAAAAGATATGATGAGTAATTATACAGACAAAGAAAGTATATTATTAATATTTTAAAATAGGAAACGCAGGGAGTTGATTCGGTTTTATAATTTTATTGCAAACAAGAAAACCGAGGGTAGAAGTATACTTAACAATCTATTGACGTTTGGAAATCAAAGTAATAAAATGTGAAATATTTTTCATTGATAGAGATTTGATTTAGTAGGTTACGGAATGACTTTGATTTTTAGGACGTGTATTTTACTACTTTTACCGCAGTGAGTTAGCAAGTAGATCAATTTAATAAGTCAATCTAACAAACAGGCTGTTATACTAAATTCCATACAAATTGCGTAGGTATAGGAAAATTAGAGATGGGAATATGTTATAATACAAACATTGCGCTAATCTACATTGTGTACTTATATTAATTCAGACTGATTGCATAAAAATTTAGAGATTGCATAAAACATCAAAAATATAATAGATTGAATAATAGATAATAATCAGCATTCGGATTGCATCAGTATATCAAAGTTGTCTAACGGAGAAAGATACGTTTTAAAATATGTTTTTGTTGAAAATCTATCGGTTTCAGGTTGAGGTAACGATAAATTGAATTATTATATTAAAATTATTCAGCTGTTAATTAATTTTACTTAAAATAAGATGATTTAGGCGAATAGATAATTTGTCAGAGTAGTATCTGGAAAGGCGTAAAGAAGAGAAGTTTAATTTAGTAGAGTAAAATGGGACTTCTAAACGAGGGATTGTAACACCAAATAATTGGTCAGTTAAAAAAAAAAGAAAACAACTGGGCTTAGTAAATAAAATCAATCAAATAAACTAAGACTCAGTAATACAACATGAATTCAAAAAAAAATAGTAGTATTTAGTGTGAATAGGTATCTTCTAGCTCAGTGAGCTTCATCTGCATTCGCAAGGTGGTTTTTTATCAGGAAAGTTGGTGGTCGAACGAAACCTTTTCGTGATTTAAAAAAAAAGGATGAAAGAGTTGAGCAAATAAAAGGTAGATTTATAAATTAAAGCAAGGAAATTGAAATTATTATTTTTAGACATCAGTTATAATCAATGTAAACAGGTGTTAGCTAAATCTTCAGCGAATATTCAAAGTCTTAATAATCAGGTAAACTGGAATAGTTATTGCACTTAAAATAATAATATATTGCTGGGTTATTAAATAGTCGATCATCAATCAAATCAACTCTTGTTGTTAACGTATCATTTACTGATTAGTTAATTACTAAACGGGTTAAAACATAACTGTGAGGATACTTGATTTAAGATATGTCAGAGTAAGTTAAAGTAAGTAAATGTAACGCAATAACATAGATTTAAATTTGTTTTGTTGTTAGAAGTGAGCAATTAATGATACTGAAAACTAGACTAAGTAAATCAACAAATAGTTTTCTTTATCTCAAATTAAATTAAAATTCAGTCGTATACTTTTGCTAGATGTTTAGAAATCAGTAACACCAATATAAAAATTTAATATTACTAGAAAATAAAAATAGCACGTTATTAAAAAAAGACTTGCAAAATAAAAATTAAGTTCATGTACTATTAAAAAAAAAAAAAAAAATTCAAATGTTCATTAAAGAATCCAAAGATGATTCGCTGGTTTGAAGAAAGTGTGAGCTCAATAGATTGGCTGAACTTATGTTTCAAAATATTAATCATCATCAAAAATTATACGTGTGGAGATATGTCGGGATTCGAGTAGGTAGAACTCTGATGGCCAAGCAATGCCGCGCCAGGAATTGGTTTCTCTAACCATATGGAAGAGATCCTTTCCACTAGTAGAGTGTAAATTTTACTTACTTGAAAACTTGGGCATATTGACACATTATTATCTAATTCAATTTTGTTAGTGGGTGAAGCCATTCTGTAGGCTGTAATAACTAAAAACAATTTGGAAAATTAAATTTCTTTAGTGAACATTTTGACATTTATTTGCACATTGTTAAATTAAATGAGAACACGTGAGATTCTTAGGTAGATAAATGCAAGTAGGAAAGTAAGCACAAGGCTGAATATTTTTCAAAAAAAAAATCAGGTTAAAATCATAAACAAAAATTTAACCAAGGTTCAAATAATAATTAACCTCTAACTTGTTAATATTTTAGTAAGGATAGTGAGGTAGAAGTTTATTACGAGGGTGTGGATGTTTTTTGAATATTTTGCTATGGGGTGTAAAGGGGAATGTGCAAATATTGGCTCGCTTTGAGTTCAAAAGGTGATGCTACGTCGTGAAGTTGGCGTGAAGATAGTGAAAGGCGTTTTGCGAGAATTAGGAATGACAAATGAATAAAAAATATTGTTACGAATATCACTGTGACATTGACTTTGACTAACAAAATTAAATCAGTACATGAGGAACTAAACGACAATAGCATTGCTGGGATTTGAAGCGATTTGTCAGGGTTCGAGTTTTGACAATCACTTGAACAAATAGATCTTTATGAAGGAGAGTGGTGTTAGGAGTAGGCCAGCAGGCAATCCATCAACATAAGTTGATTTCATAAGGATCTTTTACTCTACAAGGTAGGAAACTCTGAATTGATACACTGCACATGCTCCAGTTTATAAATAATTGAATTTAAACTATTGACTTTTGGCGGGACATTGATGCCATGCGGAATTATTTTCCTTTTTCATGGACAATTCGTGTAGTTTGGAAGGGGTATGTTGGGAAAATCTCCGAACGGAAGATTGGTTCGCTGAGACTACTCAACATGCGACCATTCAGGTCGGTTCTACCTCAAAACAGAATTCCCTTACGAGGGCTCCGTTTCTGTCACCGAACCAGAACTTCCTTGCAGATTATAACAATTTAGTGGGGAAGGCGATTTTTCTTCATGGTAGATATGTAATCAAACTGAGAGTAGAAGGTTTTATGACGATTATCTGTAGACTGGTATAAAAACATTTTCGCATATTGTAATAGGGATACATTCACATTAGAAACATATAATTTCATTGTTGGAACTCGAATTTTGATAAATTCAATTATGCACTTGATTAGATTTAAAGTTATTATAATTTTTTTTAGGAAAATTTACTTCGATTTAGATGTTTACCAACATCTTTTCATCTACGAAAATTTTGAGGGGTGCTGTAACAAACCTCAGATGGTTTGATCGTCCACATCTGAGTAATTAGGCATAGGAAGAAGGCATTCTTATAGGTCAGGAGTCTCTCACATGAGGTTATAATTCTTTCTAATGTTATCTAAAGAAACTTTCCATTCAAATGATTTACAAACAAGCAGGAAAATAAATACATTTTAGAAAAGCAACAGAACTTCAATCTAGGTATGAAAACTCTTTGCAGAAATTGAGAATTTAAAATAAGAGAAAAAAAAAGAACAGAGAGAATTTGACGGGACTGACAACAGGGTCTTCACTTGGAAAAATTGTAGAGAGATGTTGAAATTTTCTAGATTTTAGGTGATAATAAACTTGGTGCCGCAATATTCAGAGAAAGGAAGAGCAGAGAAGAATTTACTAACTAAGAGAATTTTGTTCCTGGTCTAAAAAGTGGAAGTTGGAAGAAAGTTGTTTCAATCGAAAGACGAGGATGTTCCTAGAGGATTTGGTTTCGTATAAACGTATCTCTTTTTAAATAGACAAGTCTCAATGTAGATATAGAATATGTTCTGCGGTTAATATTCGTACTGATCAGCACTGCAATAGACTTCTGGATGATTTACTGTTGAATTAATGTACAAATGGACATCAGAGGAAAAGAGGAGATCTATCATAGAAAGATAGGCCTATATCCGTCTTACTGAAACGATGCGGTATGGAGGATTCTCATACGTATTTATTCTTTTATGAGTGTGAACGAGTTGCTTACGACGCTACGCTACACCACAGAAACAAGGCAATATATCTACTCTAACCTGTAGCGGGAAAATAAATACACATACGTCTTCAGGTTCCTATGGCGGTCTTGCATAAGTTGACTTACGATGTTTCCTACTCTATAGAAGTATGTTACTGACGAAACTATCCTTCATCGAACATTTATTCAAGAGTAGAAGATAGAAGCTTCTAACACTCGGCCTTTATGATTTCTATGTATGAATTACAAATGTTTTAATTATTTGTCTTTTACAGCTTCGACTATTTGTGAACATAAAATCTTAAGATATTATATTCTATGCGGATTGAGAATCTCCAGAAATTGAGAAATTTCCAGACATGACGTGCTTTACCTACTCGTACAATTTGCGAAGAACAGAGTGTTCATAGATAAAATGTCATTTATGTATATTATGGGGATTGAAGAGTCGACTATTGCTATATCTTATTATTGCTACATCTCATTATTTTAATACTAGCCGTAAGTGCTACTCGATCAATGCTGTATTTTCATTAGTGTGCAGAACTCTTGAAGCCAGATAGAGCTTGGGCCAGTGTTTCTCATTTCCGAAATGGAGGGATTTCCCGTGTCCGTATAAGAGTGTAAATTCTGATCACTTTGAAATAAAGCTATTGATAGCTTTTTGGTTTAAATACTACTTTATAAGGCGAAGTCGATTCTCGAACCTTTATCTATAGTAATCTAGAAGCTTTTCTTGTGAACACTCTGGATTTCATGCAAGTTTCTTGATTTTCCTGACTTTATGAAGTGATGTAGATAAGATGACTACTGACACACTCGCGACTCTTGGTTTTCTTTCCTGCTTTCTTTTCCCAGGATGGCGTTAGATTTACGAAAGCAGAGTAGAGTCATTTTCATGGTTTTCAGCTCTCTCGAGCGCCATGACTAAATAATCAGAGATAAAAATAAAATAAAATAAATCTCTGATACCTAAATAAAATTGAATAAATATAAATATTAAAATTAGTTGTCAGAAATAAATTAATACTATTCTTTCTGGCATTCCAATCTTTTATTATATTCGTAGTTTGATAATAACATTAGTTCAATAATAGAGTTTCTTTGTTCTAGAGTACTAGTTTAATGGAATTTCCTTCTCATCTCATGTCTAATATTTTCTTATACAACCAAATCAATATTTTATATCTAGCTCTATTGAAGCTTATTTACGTAATACACAAATATTCTAAATTAACAACTTATAAAACAGAGAAGCTCTAGAATCTCTATTTATACCTACCTACATAGATCTTGAGACATTAGTTAGGTACTTCATTTCACTCTGAGATTAGAAATATACTTGCAGGTTCATAGAATCTCAAAATAGGTATAACATAGGATTTTCGCTCTGAACTTAGGTAATCTATTAGACAGGTAGGGATTTTGAATCACCTTTACCTAGGGTTTATGCGGTCTATAACGCAGGGTCTATCACAAGACGAACACTGGCCAAACTAACGTATAAATAAGTAAATAAATTAGGAATCACACTGCTGATTATTAGTATCAAAATTTAGACTGTATTTTATCAAGTAAAACGGAAGCAGATGGTGCTAGGAGTAAGTATTATTATTTGAACCTGAGAGGTTCACATTATAGTATTTGTATTTCTTGTTATTTATCATTACGAAATTTAAGCTGGGATCTTATTGAATGTCTGTATCGATATTTAATGTGTTCTTAATATTTTAGGGTATTTCTTTCAAGAGGTTCATTTCATAATTTCATCACTATCAGGTGGAAACAGGACGCATAGCTAGTTTGACATAAAGCTAGGATTCATTGAAGGCAAATGAAGTTTCTATAATTCTCTGACATTATAATTTAGACAGGTTTCTTAAAATAGTTCCTACTTTTCTTAGGTTTATAAATTAGATTTATTAGGCAGGCTAGGCTAGGTTCGTTACATTTCGGCTAGGCTAGGCTAGGTTTGTTACACAATCCTCTACCAGTGTTTTCACCTCCGTGTACATGATATCTCTGATTTGATCTAAAAATTCTCTTTGTGTTCTATAGTCGTTCAAAATAATGTTTATATAATGTACAAAGCTCTAAATATGAAAAAAAATTCAAGAAATATAATATTATTTTCTCCACATGGTATTCATAGTGCAAAAACTTTGACATACTTGAGTAACTAATTTTCAGACTTCAGTGCAATATGGATGGGTACTGTTCACGTATTTTGAGACATTAAAAATCTGGATTTTAGCGTCGCTAATACGTTGTAGCATCAGTATAGTAGTTTAATGGTATACGTCTCAACTTTGAATTACTACTGGAAAATCTATTCTATAATCAAAATAAACTACTTTTGCTAAAACTATACCAGTTTCCATAATAATTACACAGCTAGTGTAAGATCTTGTCCATCCTTTGACCGTAGGTCTTCCGCCCTGAGACGCAACAAATCTAATCAAAACAGTTATTGTCCGTCCCTTCCGCAGTAAACAGCAATGACAGAGAGGCAAACTGTGACATTTTAGTTTAACTTCAGCGAGAAGGCACCATGTTTATCGATACTGCGCTCTTACACTATTACAGAATTGACTACAGTAGGTCAACTTACTCTAAATTTTTATGCTGTTTATAGTAGTTTTAAAGAAGCTCATGAAGGTAAGGCTAGCCCTGGTGTCAGAGTTTTTAGGCCGCCTGAAGGCTTCTGACATGGCTAAACGGTTAAAACGGGACCTACAATTTAACGTGTCGTCCGAGCCACAGTAGCGCTCAGTTGGAAAATGCCACCCGCGGTCACCCATCCAAATATAGAACTTGCGAAACGTTGCTTAATTTCGGTGATCGCTGACAAACACCTAGTCAAACTACGCTACGAGCGCTACATTAAGTTATTGTAATTGTAAGTTGGTTTATGAAATTACACAAGTACGCTATCAAATTTCTTTTCCGGACTTTTATACATTTTCTCACAGTAAATATTTAAGTAAATAAATATAATTTAGGTTTGTAACCAGTAGCTTCTCAAGTCTCCGTAGATTGGGATGTTCAATTAGATATGAGAATACCTGCGTTAGAAGGCCCCGAGCATGTCTTAGGTCATTCATCCACCGTTTCGGTGGACATCCGATCCGGACATCAAAGTTTTTAGTAACAACATAAAACTAAAAACACGAGAATCAAATTTGGTAAAATATATTTTTTTTAATTAAATGGTTTTATGTATTAAAAGCTAAAAAATAATAACCCAAAAATGAAATCATGAGCCTTTGCCTGGAAGATTTCATTATGTACGTTGCGCTCCACGATTTAATTTTTGAGTTATTATTTTTAGCTATTAGTACAAAAAACTAATTACTTTAAAAGTTTTTTCGAATTTTATTTTTACGAAAAATTACTCCCATACTAATAGTCGCCACTCTAGCCTGCCTTAGGAAAGTTCGTGCCAAACTCAATCTCAAGCTTGCGAAAATCTCTCCCTACTTGCACCTAATTGATAGCCAAAGCCTATTTTCACAGCTTTGAAAACAATCACACCCGAGCCGAGCTCCACCACCGTTTTACACTGCAACACTAGTCCGGTATTATTTTAGGAGAAACGGCCAACAGTTTACAACTGCAGTAACAGTAAAAGTTGTTCGCTAACGAGCGAAACTGAGAGATTTGTAGGTTCGAAGCTTGTTAAACGCTCCCCAGTGTTGTGGCAGCGATAAAAAACAATGGGACAAGGGTTCTTATGTACTTACTCCTGAGATGGCCACCTGAAGTGCGGTTGGACTTAACATATAGACAAGATTCATTCAAGGATTTAGTTAATCTAGTGGACTTTGAACGTGTTCCATATATTATAGTAAACATTTAGGTACCTATAGAACTTTAGTATGTATAGTTAGTTGTATATTACTATCATTTAAAACGCTTCGTCCCAATGGCGATAAAAACAATGAGACAAGGGTCCTTGTGTACTTACTACTGCGATGGTCACGGCCAGCTGAAGTGCGATTCGATTTAGCATATTATGGATAAAATTAGCTCAGAGATTTAGTTAATCTAGTAGACTTTAAACGCTATCATTATAGTAAACATTGACATATAGAGCTTAAGTATGAATTTTACTATCATTTTAAGCGTTTCGTGATAAAAAAAGCAACGGGTTCTCTTAGTTGTCTATATTGTTTTTGTTACAGTTCAATAAACTATGTACCTTATGCATTATGTTATATCTTAAAATAGTATAATATTTTAATGTCAAATCTGTACTACATATTTCTTATTCAATTTCTTCTTATTTTCTAATTATTATTCTAATGTTCAAAATAAAAGCAAAAACCTAAATAAATATGTACACAACAAAATATTGTTCCTTGAGTACGAACTATTTCCCAAAACACGGGTTCCCTACAGGCAGTTTGGCAGCTAGTGCCTCCGAAAACTTGATGTGCTTTCGTAAATAAATACTTTTTGAATTTTTGAATTGAATATTGATATAACACTTCCACGACTGAAAATGGCCGAAAAATTACCTATGACAATGGGCGATTGTTATTTAATAAGCTTCCAGAGCACGTAAAGACAATTACAAATGAAAATCAATTTCTCAACGCCGTCAAGGTGCTTCTGTTAGACAGGACTATTAACACAATTATAGAGTACTTTGACAATGACTACAGTGAATTAAAATTGACCACATACATAATTATTATGTATGATATTAGTAGCCTTTACAGCTAAAATGTTTTGACATTTGTTTTTATGACGAATTTAGATACGAGTTATAAAACCGATTTATTTTTAAATTAACTGTTGATTTTTAATTATTTATTATGTCATTTTTGTGAAGAGATATTGTCTGATGCTCAACACTGACTATTAATTTAAGAAGTGGTTGTAAATTGAAATATTAATAAATTGTTTTATATCATTTCATTTCACTACACAAAATTTGATTAGTCAAATTAGGATATTCGAATATTTACATTATGAATAGGTACATTACAGTTTCATATTTAATTGGTAACATGAAAATGTAATGTGCCTTGTGGGCGGATGTCATACCTACGCCGTGCTTGCTGGTACGTGATTTCTAATCTAGATCTTTTCTACCGAACTCTAAGTCTAAAGACTGATTCAAAGTAAATTCTACATTTAGTAATCTAATTTATGACTTAGCCTTCGAGTACCTTTATTCACAAATTCAGCCTTTTCAGAGTTGTTACAGCTTGACATTTTGTTTTGAAAAGGAACTGCTCTACCAAGACTAACTCTTGTCTAAGTTGGATAACTTTTGTCGTCGGCGTAGGCGGGGTAGTCGAAAATACCAATGTTACAATACACTTACATGTTTCGTGAAACAATTTTGTTGGGAAGCAATGTTTGTTTGGTATTTAGACTATTGAGGTTCTTTAATTTTCGGTACAATAACGGTAGGTAACTTTTGTTGTCGGCGTAGGCGGGGTAGTCGGAAACACCATTGTTACACGCACATATTTTTTTCATGGAATAATCATATTGCTTGGTAATATAACATTAATGTACAAAAAAATTAAGAAACTGGTTCCACCATGTTACTTTAGCAATAACAAACATATTTAAGTAATGGTTAGAAAAAACATGTGTTGTACCATTTGACGATTTGTAAGATAACGTCATAAATTTAACAGTAACCGGAACCGCCCACTCTTCATGGGTAATGCTATTCCATCCATCCATCAGCCATAAGACGTCCACAGCTGGACATAGGCCTCCCTTATAAATCTCCAATAAGTCCGTAGCGTCAGTAGCGGCTTGCATCCAGCGCGATCCTGCGGTCCTAATCAGGTCATACGTCCACCTTGAGGGTGGACGCCCTACGCTGCCCTTGCCGGTGCGTGGTCTCCACTCGAGAACTTTTCGACCCCATCTGTCAACAGTCCTCCGCGCTATGTGCCCTGCCCATTGCCACTTCAACTTGCCAATCCGCTGGGCTATGTCGGTAACTTTGGTTCTTCTACGTATCTCCTCATTCTTAATTCGATGCCGCAGAGAGACTCCGAGCATAGCCCTTACCATAGCTCGTTGTGCTACTTGGAGCTCATTAATGATTCCCATAGTTAGATACCAATAGTTAATGCTATTGTTAACGTTAATTTATCTGTCAGAAGCCTATAACCCTAATACCTATAACTATTCCAAAGAATACGATGGTGCATTACATTTCGCAGTCACTGTTTAAGTCAACGTTACTGTTATTGTTAAATATGACAATAATCTTAACTATAACTACTAATATGATGCAACCAAGCTTTAATATCTCTTAACAATTACATACTTATTTTGTATGGTTCAATAATCAGTATTATAAGTCAACATTGTTTTTGGTGGCAACTTTTCTGGTAACAAGAAACTGGTGAACATGGAAAAGGCATTATTGAATGACATTGTAGTTGATTTTTAATGGCGGTTTTCTGATTCCCTAGCGAGTCACATATAATGTTTTACTGTGCTATTCAGTGCATTATTTCAATTGTGTTAGTAAAATATCGTATTTTCAGAAATACTAGTAGGCATTATGTTTTTAGCATATACGGGGTTATTTCTAATCAATAAGCATCCTTTCGGGGACTTATTTTGTACATCAAAACTAACAACTTTTGTTCTACGACTTTTATTAATTCTAAAAAAAAAAGTTGTTGTTCCATATAAATATGTCGTTCACCCTTGACAAAATGTATGGAACAGCAGATTTTTTTTTTTGAGGTTTAACAAAAGTCGTAGAACAAAAGTTGTTAGTTTTGATGTACAGAATAAGCCCCTAAGAGGATGCTAATTGATTAGAAATAACCCTGTGTACAGAATTGTTACTCGTCGTCCGACTCGACAGATTATTTCAACAATATGTGTCTTCGGAGGAAAATAAATTAGGTTAGCGACGGATAATTCAGGGACATTTTTATTACTAAAAATACTCACAGTAAAATGCGTAAGGAACCCAAAAAAGATCAAAAAGGTAACCAGTGTCAGAGTCTGGTTTTGTTTTGTCATACTCCAATTAGTTTTCAGTCCGTTCTTCGCTAAAAACAAACTCAAGATGATGAATGGTTCTAGCGTCCGGTGCAAACTCAACATTAACCAGTTGTTTTCTTTTTAAATTTTAATAAAAGAAATGGTTTTACTTTGTGGTATGGATGTAGCGTTTCTAGCATGTTGTAGGTACATCATCATATTAGCCATAAGCTGTTACTGTCAGAACAGTGTCGCCAATGCTATGGTAGTTGTATAATTAATGATGTATTATTTGGGTCACCAAGACAAGGGTCTAGCCTAGTTTGGGGCCCACTAGTACCGCAAATTCAAAAAGTTCAAATCCAGCATTTGCTTCAGATTTTTGAAACGCTTATCACAAAAAAAAAGCTATTTGGAATATTGATTTAATGTTGTAATCGTTACTGCTTCACTACATAGTTTAAAACAAAGTCGCTTCCCGCTGTCTGTCCCCATGTATGCTTATATCTTTTAAACTACGCAATGGATTTTGATGCGGTTTTTAGGGTTCCATACCCAAAGGGAAAAACGGGACCCTATTACTAAGACTTCGATGTCCGTCTGTCCGTCTGTCACCGGGCTGTATCTCATGAACCATGATAGCTAGGCAGCTGAAATTTTCAAACATGATGTATTTATGTTGCTGCTATAACAACAGATACTAATAAGAGAATAAAATAAATATTTAAGGGGGGCTCCCATACAACAAACCTGATTTTTAGACGTTTTTCTCTCTATATTAATAATGGTAACAGGTAGATGCTTGAAATTTTCACAGAATATTTAGTTTTGTATTTACTTCAATAATAAATAGTAAAATTAAAATAAATTAAATATTTAAGAGGGGCTCCCATACAGTACGGAACCCTCCGTGCGCGAGTCCGACTCGTGCTTGGCCGATTATTTTAAATAGCTAGATTCTTTCAAGAGGTTTTCCTGTGCGAGGCCGGGGCGGGTCGCTAGTACCTTATAATATTACTTGTAACGTAACATAATATATTTTTACTAAATGAAGTGTTGAATAATGGTACGTTTTATATTGATTTAGGTAATCGTGTGATGGTGTTATATAATTGAACTTATTAGATAATTATTATTCTAAATCTAGTATAAGTAAGATTACATAACTGAAAATTGTATGATGTGAAAAATAAACTATATCTTAATCTGATTACCGTATCCTAAGGCTGTCAGGTCAAAAAATCAGAAATACTACAGCCTGTGGCCGTAAATTCATAGCCGTAGCAAATTATGAGACATCCCAAATTCTACAGCTTTTTGGAAATTCTACGGCAATCTATTGATTTACTTTAATAGTGCTTTCCCACACTAGGATTATCTGTGGGTTTAGACGTTGGAGCCGCCAACACTATAAGTTGGTAGAATGATAAGCAGTTCACAAATTTGGTATGGGTGTCAGGAGGCAAACTAGCTTAGTTGATAAAGCGTCGAGCCCATCAATATGTTGAAAACAGAAAAAATGCCAAGTCGATGGTCGAGTCGGTGCGGTGATCCAAAAGGTAGGATCAAGTCTTGCGTTCGCGACTAATTTTTGAAATGTTTAATACAAAAATAACTTTACGGAACTCGTTTATCCAAAAATCTCGTCATCGTTTCAGCCATAGGACGTTCACTGCTGGACAAAGGCCTCCTTTATAGATCTCCTTTACAATCAGTTGGAAGCGGCTTACATCCAATGTAAACCTGTGGTTTTAATGAGGTAGTGAGTTTTCCATTTCATCTCCAATCGAGAACTTTTCGACTCAATTGCTACTGCACTATCGAAACGAGAGCCGTAGTGGTCTAGTGGTATTGACACCCGCCTTACATTCGTGAGGTCGAGGGTTCAAATCCCCGGTCCCGTATGAGTTCTTCGGAATTTATGTACGGAATTCAGCACCACTGGCTTTTCGGTGAAGGAAAACATTGTGAGACAACCTGCATGTACTTATACATCAGTACAAGAAATTCACTGGCGTATGTGAATCCACCAATCCGCACTGGGCCAGCATGGTGGATATGGCCCAGTCACCCTTCGTGCCTACGTCCTGCAGACTGTTAAAAAGGCTGATACATTATAGTACATACAGTACATCGAATCAGAAATGAGAGAAGATACTTGAGACAACCAAAGTTACTGACATAGCCCAACAGATTTGCAAGTTGAAATGGCAGTGCACATGGGCAGTGCACATAGCGCGGAGGACTGATGAACGATGGCGTCGAATATGTATCGAGTGGAGACTACGTACCAGCAAGTGTAGCATAGGACGACCACCCACATGGTGGACAGATGACCTCATTAAGACCGCAGGATTGCGCTAGATGCAAGTCGCCAACCGGTCTAATTGGAGATTCATAAGGAAGGCCTGTGTCCAGCAGTAGACGTCCTATTGCTACTGCACTCCATCGCTACTGCTGTGCGCTTAAATAATCACCCACAATCATCATCATCACCCAAAAACACAAAAAAATTCCACAAATTACAAGAAATTTAGACAATCACCACATCAAACAGCTAAATAACAAGTAAAACAATAAAATGCCTCTTAAAAGCCACGCCAAGGAGCTGTAATTAAAAATGGCGCCAGAATATATCCATTGTCTGCTGTAAGAAAGGAGAGCGTTAAAAACCTCGACCTCGGAATTAGCAAACATTCCAAAGACGTCATTTATCAAGAACGAAATAAGAGCAAACATTAGTGAATTGCGATCTCGCGCTTAATTGCAATAAGGCTGTTTGTACACGAGCCGACTTGTACAATACGATTAGCAATATACAGGGTTATTCCTAATCAATTAGCATCTTTTTAAGGGCTTATTCGGTTCATCAAAACTAACAACTTTTGTTCTGCGACTTATGCCAAAACTCAACATACACGGCAATAAAACAAACTACAGAACAATACCAATTTCTACTTTTACAAGCTCACAAGTATCTCTGTATTATTGTGTATACTCTTACGTGAATGTCCCAAGCACGGCAAACTTGACTTGTTGCCAACTTTCTTCCTGACATGTCTCTCACTTAAAATTCACGTTCAGCATTAACTCAGTTCTGGGACCCATTAATTAGCATTTTGGGAATATTTCTTCGGAAGCAGTTGAAGTTTCGTGTAATTTATTAAGGAGTTGTCTCCGTAAATATGCGATTGTAACTTTGGTTGGGCTTTTAGAGCTGTTGACGATTTTTTTTCGATAATAATTATTCGAGGAGCAATGGGCTGATGAAATGATTTTAATTTTATAGTGCATCCCACACTAGGTTTATCTCAAAGAGTTACTTTTTATGATAAACATTTCAAAAATTCGTCGCGGATGCAGGATTCGAACCTTGCGTCTTCGGATCACTAGCCCGACGCTCTGCCCACTGAACTAACCCGCTGTGTGAATTTTTGAAATGTTTATCATAAAAAAGTAACTCTTTGAGAATGGCCTGAAGTTTCAAATACCTTCCTTGTTATCTTTCTGAACACTGATACTTCGCGCCGTGATTCGCTAATTATTGCGCATGTGTGCACAATACCGACGCAAGTGGCGAAGTGGTGAGCACAGGCGTAGGGAGCGCGCGGGAGGCATGAGTTTGGCGGGCGGGTGTGCCCCGGAGCGGGCACTCTTGCTCGGCTCAGGCGGAATGTGACAATGAGTCACACTGTTTCGTGCGTGCAGCCGACGTACGTCGATTTGTAAGACGTTATCACATCAAAACTCAGACCAGCTCTATAACATTTGCTTCAAAATACTCAATAGGTACTATTGCTAGGCGCACAAGTATCCGATACCGGTTGGCGTAGAGGATGGCGCGTCACGTAATCCATTACCAGGGACGCGTGACTCCGACTGCGGGGTGGTAATTTTATTTACCTCTTCGGTGTGGAGTGGAATGAGACTGATCTAGATACTATCTGCTTACCAATTTGGGAAGGTATAGCATAGGAAGTACACTAAAACGTGATCTCTTATTATCAACCTTATCGTACCAGCCTTTTTAATAGTTCACTGCAGGACGTAGGCCTACCCACGAAGGGTGATTGGGCCATATCCACCACACTGGCCCAGTGCGGGTTGGTGGATTCACACACGCCATCGAATTTTTTCTACGGACGTATGCAGGTTGCCTTACGATGTTTTCCTTCACCGAAAAGCCAGTGGTGTGAAATTCCGTACATAAGTTCCAAAGAAACTCATTGGTACGGGACCGGGATTGAACCCATGCGACCTCAAGAATGACAGGCCAGCGTTACAACCACTAGACCACCACGGCTCTATAAACCTTAATAACTAGCTCCAAGTAACCTAGCGAGCTATGGAGAGGGTTATGCTTGAAGAACATCTGCGGGATTGAATCAGAAATGTAGAGATCCGAGAAAAAAACAAAGTTAATGACATAGCTAAGTGGATTGGCAAGTTGTAATGTCAGTGGGCAGGGCACGTGGCACGTAAGACAGATGACAGATGGAGTCAAAGACGTTTCAAATGGAGACACATTCTGGCAAGCGCAGCGTAGGACGTCGACCAACGAGGATGATGACCTCCTAATGACCGCAAGATTGCGCTAGATCCAAGCCGCTTCCGACTTATTTGAAACCTAAAGAGGAGGCCTATGTCCAGCGGAGAACATGCCATGACAGATAGATGGATGAATAGAATAGGAAGCTGGGATAACCTTAGTTTGCACCACCTTTCCATACGTTAAAGTATTGAAATTCAATGTAAATATTTAAATGAAACGAGACAGATATAAGTTTAATATTATCTGCGTATCAATTTGCAAAGCTATTGGCAGGTATAGGAAGTTGAGATACTCTTAGTTTGAAATGGCAATTGCAAACGTTATAGTTGTTACATGTTGTCTATAGCTATAATTTTAATTAAATATGGATTTTTTTCTGAGAGAAATTAGTGATTATTTTAACATAAAATTGTCCTATTAATCCTTAAAATTCAAAGTGGCCACAAATGATACTAAGATGGCCACAACCGGTGCGTGTACCCTATATAGTTAGTGTTTTTAACTTAAATGCAATATTTTACGATAAAAATAATTGTAAAATTTTTTTCAAACTGTTCATTTTTCGTTTTGTTTCGTAGAAAAAACGGAGCTGTGCGATTATTAAATAATCTATGTAAACCAAAACATGAAACGCAAACTTAAATTCTATACAAATACAAAAATGAATAATATTAGCACACTACACCCTCAAAATTAAGGAAATGTGTAATGTTGCAAACGGGGAAGCCGTTTGCAGCACCACAAGTTAAAAAAAGGATTAGAGAACCCGTAATGTGGCAAGCGGGGGAGCCGGTTGCCACACCACAAGTTACGAGACTTCAGAGAAACCTAACCAACCTAAGAGTCCTACCTAGTGGATAGGATTCCTAACGGTTCGGAGAGAGGAGATTAAAACAGAAGACTAACCTTAGTATTTACACATTTATTTACACTAACACGCACTGCACTTATAGTCAATTAAATCTTCAAGAAACGGAGAGAGAGAGAGAGAATTTTGAAGTAGTCCTTGGAAAGTTAGCCAAAAAAGGGAGAGGGTAGCACTCGTAGAACAACGCTGGAGGCTGGCCGAGGATTTTCTATAGCCTGAGCTGGACCCGCCGATAGTGTGGCGCCAGCCAGGTAGCGCTAGGTGAGCGCTAGCGTGAAGACATCTGTCGACTGAGGTGGAGGCGCCGGCCCAAACCGGCCGACAGGCGCCGGCCCAAACTGGCCGACAGGGTTCGAAGTGAGCGCCAGCCCAGTGCTCCAGGGTAGGGGTCAGTGGCCCCAAAACAAGAGATCCTCCTGGAATCAAAGTCAAAGGAACCGGAGCCTCTCACCCTGCCTGTTACTCGACGCTCATGCCGTATACAGGACTCGTCCACGCAAACTCAATTCAAACTCATTACATTATTATAGAAAAAAAAGGTGTCTTCCAGATCACTTCCAACTCAAGACTGCCCGAATTTTACCAAACAAGGATCGCTGATCCTGTCAGAGATAAACATTTTAAAAATTTGAATAATTTCACAATTAGAATTGTAAGTTGGCAGTGTTATCGTTAAAAGAGTCTGAATGCAGAGAAGCTAACAAAAAGGTTAGTTTCTCTGGGAAATGTAGAGAAACTGTCTTCACGCTAGCGCTCACCTAGCGCTACCTGGCTGGCGCCACACTATCGGCGGGTCCAGCTCAGGCTATAGAAAATCCTCGGCCAGCCTCCAGCGTGGTTCTACGAGTGCTACCCTCTCCCTTTTTTGGCTAACTTTCCAAGGACTACTTCAAAATTCTCTCTCTCTCTCTCCGTTTCTTGAAGATTTAATTGACTATAAGTGCAGTGCGTGTTAGTGTAAATAAATGTGTAAATACTAAGGTTAGTCTTCTGTTTTAATCTCCTCTCTCCGAACCGTTAGGAATCCTATCCACTAGGTAGGACTCTTAGGTTGGTTAGGTTTCTCTGAAGTCTCGTAACTTGTGGTGTGGCAACCGGCTCCCCCGCTTGCCACATTACGGGTTCTCTAATCCTTTTTTTAACTTGTGGTGCTGCAAACGGCTTCCCCGTTTGCAACATTACAAATGATAGGATTTTTTTTCTGAACACCACCTTTCTTACAAATTTTTGAAAGTGCCAGTTCTATTGGAAACTTAATGGTATTAGAAAAATGAGAGGCTTAGGCCGCATTTTCGTGGCTATGGACCCAGCAGTGGGTTTTCAAAAGCTGGTGATGATAATGATGACGATCATTTAAATTGGATTAAAACTGTAAGTTCCCTTAAAAAAATTCATTTCAAGCAACTTTGAAAAAAAAAAAACGCTTACACAGCAACAGTGTTTTTAAAATCTGCATCGTATTACCCTAATTATGTAACAACATCAAAATTAAAACAGCGTTTAAACGAGAGTTTTTCAGTAAGATAACTAAAACCGAGATATAAGCAGCGCCCTTAACATAATATCATTACAACGTTCTAATTTTCGTTTTAAAACAAATGTTTACTTAACGCCTCGTTTAAGCCAGACTTAATTTAATGAAAAGACGTGAGCTCTTAAAGATAATTATGTACATAAAAATTGGGGCAATATTTGAATAAACTTTTTAATTTATAATATTTTTACGATGGCTTTTGATCATTTTAAAAACAACGCTAGGGATTCATTTTAATTATAATAACAATAAAGGCTGAAATACATCTAATTATCTAATTGAAACTTTTTTTCTAAGCTTTGAATAATAAAATATGTGTTTTAATATTAATTTCTTTATACCTACCTACTTAACATATTATATGAACTACTGTCATAGATATAACATAGAAACTGATAGAAGAAAATGAAACGCTTACCCAATTATAGCAAAGACATATTTACTTTTTTATATAAATTACTGAAATTATCGACCACTTTTTGGTTAATATCACCACTTTTTGAGTCATATTCACAACTCTCTACCTCAACATATATATAACTTACTTTAAAGTTATTTGAAAATCCACTCCACGTTTTATCAAACTCGTTGAAGTAATTTCCATAAATTTAGGCATTCAGCTGTATAAAAACGGTCAAAATCATTACTATCACAAGGTTCCTAACGTAAATTACGCCTCTTACATATTTTAGACGTTATAACATAGGCTATTATTTCAACCTATTTTATAATAAAGGGCCAAGTTGGGAGGGAAAAATATTTTCATTTTTTGATGTAACCATAAGGCTGAGACTTCACTAAAATGGAGCGGAGCGGACATGTGTGAAGCTAGGCATAGCTTTAACCAGCTTCAACTTATATAACCATGAGTCTATCAATCATCAATCCATTGACAGTAGACCTTTCACTGCTGGACCTTGACCTCCCGTATGGGTTTCTAATAAGACCTTTGGGAGCGGCTTGAGTCCTATTCCGGTGGTTTTAATTATATCAGTACGTGACCTCTATTCGAGAACTTTACCGCCCCATCGGCCTTCCGTTCTACAAACTATGTGCCCGGCCCACTGCCATTCCAACTGGTTTATCCGCTAAATCCTACCGCTTAACGTACCCGCCCCGCCCGCACCTGTCTCAGTCCCCTTTGTCGTCTCCCCGGGCGCCCCTGTACCGCGCAGGCGAGGACTAAGTGCGGTAGGATTATAGGATATGCCAGTTTATAACTTTGCTTCGTTTTCGGATCTTTTAATGACTGACACAATTTTGCAGAGAGACTCCAAACTAAGCAAGTTGGGGTAGTGGAGCTCTTAAGGCTCACAGTAAAAGACCACGTTACAATTTCATAAGGTAACGAGGCACTAAGGTCTTTTTAGAATAAGCAATACTACCGTGTGCCGAGTTTTTGTTGAGTTCCTAGCTAAACAAGCTGCAAAGTATTGGTGTAATGGTCTTACCGTTAAAAGCGCTAAGTCCAGCTTCGCGATTCTCCTCTTTGCTCCGTTTTTGTGGAGCTATAATACTGTAAGTCACAGCCGTTGTTTAGCAGCACGGAAAACACTTTGAGGCACTTTTATAAATGTTTATTTGGATAAAGCACAGATATACAACAGTTTTGACTATAAATTGAAGAGATATTAGGCGCGGTGCGCATCGGCGCACCCGCTCGCTATCCCTGCAGAGTTGCTACTACTATACTGTACAAAATGTATGATGCAGTCGCGCTGAAGGTGCCACCTACCTCCTAATATAAATTATTTCTAAAAACTATTTAAATCTACCCTACAGCTATGATGTTACTGAGCGCGTCGCTAACAAATACCTACTTGCCTTAAGAAGTAAGGATTAAGCCCAGGTATGAAATTTGGCGTAAATGTGTGTTTTGGGACTGGAAAAGGCATTGTCGTTGCCAATAAGCAATTCTGTGGAGAATCGTAACGTAAAATGTAGATAGGTTTATGTTAGAATTTTTTTCTATGATCTAATACTAGCTAGGTAGGTATGTCATGAGATTAGGTCATCGTCTTAGTTTGATAGTCTATTACTGAGCTGAAACCTCCCCTTGAAAGAGGAATTTAGTAATTCACACAGATTTCAAATAGTACCTATCATATCTAATAATAGTAGTAGTTCGTGTAGTAGGCACCGATTATTTTTATCAAAGATAAGTAAAGTACATTTGAAGGTCAACCATCTAAAAACATATTACCTATTAAACAAAATGGTTTGTTAAGCATGTTATGTTTATACGATATAATTATGGTACGTTGTAAATGAATTACAAAATGGCTGTGTTTTACTGATCTCGAATTTTAATAAGTGGAAACTGGGTAAAAAAAATATGGATGAAAAATCCACTCTGTAATCCCAGCAAATTACGAGATCCATTAAACTTGGTACCTATTTAGGTACGAGTAATTATCAAAGTAATTATTAATTTTATTCTGTTTTTAGTATTTTTTGTTATAGCGGCAACAGAAATACATCTGTGAAAATTTCAGCGTTCTAGCTTTAACGGTTCATGAGATTCAGCCTGGAGTTAGACAGAGAGACTGACAGACGGACAGCAGAGTCTTATTAGTAGGGTCCCGTTTTTACCCTTTGGGTACGGAACCCTAAAAACGGCTATATTTTACCGATCTCGAATTTTAATAAGTAGAAACAGGGTAAAAAATTATGATAGGATGAAAAATCCACTCTGTAATCCCTATAAATTACGAGAAATCCATTAAATTTGGGTAAATGTGGGGAAAAACATAAAAATTGTAGACAATTTTATCGTATACAAGATTGGATTTACTGAAAAAAACAGATCAACAAACAAATTGATTTAATTCCAAATTAATAAAGTCCATCGAGAATAATTGGTCAACTCCATCAAGCCAGTCCGATCGTTTTCGTGCCCACTGAACAAGACTTAAAGATGTAATAAAAATATTATCTGGAATGAGATTTAGTACAAAATTTCATGTTCATTTCCTTTTTGGCTCGCTCCGATTCAAAAGGTACTCTGTGATGAGGTAATTTGAAAACGCGAATAATCTTTTCAATTTTCCCAGTGTTGCTTAGAGTTTGGTGTGTAAATTCATGTTTTAGATTGGGTTTTAAGAAGCATTTCCATTCAAGCGTTTTCTAAAACTGACGCTCTTCAACTAATTGTTTTTTGTGTATGTTCATCGATAATTTCGCCAATTATGAAACGAATCGAAAAATTCTTTTTTAATCCGAAGTGGTTTAATTTTAAATTTTACAGAAATCGGCTAAGGCGTTTTTGAAAAAAACCAACAATAATGTAAGCAATTCGAGCGAAATATCCGAATTTTGTATAAGATGAACATCGATAATATCGCCAGTTATGAACCGAATCGAAATATTATTATTTAGTTTTAAAGGGTTTACTCTCAAAGTGGTTTCATTTAAATTTAACAAAAATCGGCTGAGCAGTTTTTGATAAATCAACAAAAATGTACACAATTCGAGCGAAATATTCGAATTTTGTACACGATGGAAGGCGGTTTTGCCATTTTTTGCGAAAAATAATTACTAAGGCAACTGTAGCGTAATGACGAGGTTGCTTGAGGTGACCGTACCAATTGATTTGAGTAGCCTATAGCGCTTTGACTAAAGCAATTGATTTAAGATGACCATAACAATGTCTACGATCGATTTTAATTGACTGTAGCAGTTGATTTGAGTCGATCCAAACGCGATGATTAAGTCAATTGATTTAAGATGATCGCATCGTCATGACTGGAACAATTTGTTTGAGATTATTGTTGTAGCGCGTTAACTGAAGCAATTTATTTAAGACTAGCGACCCGCCCGGGCTTCGCACAGGTGTATTATACATACCTATAAATCTTCGTCATGAATCACTGTATCTATTAAAGAAAACCGCATCAAAAATCGTTGCGTAGTTTTAAAGATATAAGCATACATGCGGACAGACAGCGGGAAGCGACTTTGTTTTATACTATGTAGTGATGACTGTAGCGCAATGACTGGATCAATAGATTTGAGATGACTGTAACGTAAATGAACAAAGCAATATATTTGACATAACTGGAGTATGCTTTCCCAATTCGAAGCATATTTTTAAAGGACTGCCAGATGAAATTCCGTATTCTGTTTTTGACTATGTTTTTTTTTTATGTCAATGAAAAATTTTCCTTATGGAGAAAAAAGATCTGTATCGAATAATTCCTAACTGACAAACGTAGCCACAACAGTACCCACATTCCACAATCTTTTTGAGTATATATTTTGGCCGTGAGCAATGAGCCTTAAAAATAGGAAAATAATACCTCATAAAGCCTGTATCAAAGAGAGAAAAAAGCGTTAATTCTAGCCTAATTTGCTTTTGTGAAAATATTATCTCAAATCCACAACATGCTACGCACACATTGCGATAAACTTCAAACAAAACCACACTACTTTAGAATTCTGTTTGTTTTTGTACAAAATTTTAGTGCCGAGTGTTTGTAAAAATATGAACGCTAAAATATTTTGCGGTACTCGGCGACCAGACAATTTATATGTCATATTGTGTCAGGAATTTATTACTAAATTTATGTTTGAAAAATAATACAAATATTGTACTCCTTTGCTTTGGTCAAATGTTTTTTTGTAACACATATTGTGTCATACAGGTGCCGTATCATTGCTTACTAAGTTTTCAATTTTAATTCTCTGTTAGGAATAGCATGGAATACAAACACAAAGTAAAAAGAGACCCAAAAGATTTTTAATTCATCATAGTGAAACCTGAACACTAACACAAAAGGAGGAACATACGTTTTTTTTTATTCCGTATAGGTTTGCGTTTGACTACTCTCGGGTATTGGTCTCGGATGAAAGCACGCTTACCTAGAAGATACCTGTTTACTCGGGATTTGAAGACACCCACGTCGTACTTTAGCGGGAAGACAGACTCAGGCAAAGCGTTCCAAATTCTGGCTGTTCGTATGAGGAATGAGGATTCGAAACGCTTGGTAGATGTTAATAATAGAACGCAAAGTACTTAAAAAAATACTGGGACCTACTCGGCGCGAAGGTGGCAGTCTGAGAATTCGCAAAAAAGAGCTGGTGGCGGAACCTAGTACTATTGGTGAGCTAAAACTCCATAGGCTCCGATGGCTCGGTCACTTGGAAAGAATGGGAGAGGATCGCACCGTAAAAGGGCTTACTTAAGACTGCCGAAAGGCCGAACGCCCGTCGGCCGTCCAAAGAACAGATGGGAAGATGAAGTGGAAAAAGATCTTCGCAAACGCGGGATTGATGTATAGCAGGTACTTTATTATTATGTAATACGGGACTAATCGCGCACTAAAATTACGAGATAAATAAATACTCACTGATACTCACGGGTAGACTGAAGGTCTACCCGTGACCACGATCGATGAAACTCGGTCGAAACGTCGGGATGATGAGGTATTTATTTATCTAGCAATTTTAGTGCGCGATTAGTCCCGTAGTAGGTACATTATAATAATGTGTTCAAATCGCGAAATTTTAAAAGCAACATTCGCAGGTACTTGTCTAAGACAGATAGGAGTGGCAGTGGAGTGACAAATAGTATCGGAGGCCAAGACACAATTTGGCTCGCTGCGCGAACATAATAAATAAGTAGTAAGTAAGTACTTCATCATATACACATTTTCAGGCTGCAAATTAAATGGTGAATCCCCTACTTTCAATGCAGACGTACTAAAAACTAGGCCATTTGAAATCGTCAGCAGAAATCAACATTTATATAAAGTCAAAAATGAAACTATAGTTAGTGTTACAACTCCTTGAGAGCTTACATTAATTTTTAAGCCATTTCAAAATCTCAGATAGTTCAAATAAAAAATAAGATTTTCTTTAAAAAAATTCAAATCAAAATAGAAAACGTAAAAAAAGTGGCAGTTTTATCACTAAGTGCAATCTTTTTCTGACGACCAAGGAATCAACCAATTATTTTTAATGCAAACAAGAAAAATGCATAAATTAAGACCACCTTGCTTACGCACAAATTTTCAAGTAAAAATAATCGGTCAAGTGCGAGTCGGACTCGCACAAGAAGGGTTCCGTACCATATAGAAGTTCCCCATAATATTTTTACTTAAATTGTATAATTAATTTTTGAAAGGAACATATAACTTCCTGTTGTCGTTATTAATATCTAGAAAAAAATAATGTTTCTTGTATGGGAGACCTATTAAATATTTATTTCATTGGATCTAATTATTTATTTTTGAAGTGAATGTTTTACTTAATATTCTGTGAATATGTCAAGCATCTACTTGTCACCGTTATTAATATAGAGCAAAAACGGCTAAAAATTCTCATTTGTTGTGTGGGAGCTCTATACAACATCCATAGATATATAGTTTTTTTCTATTTTTAACCGATTTCCAAAAAGGAGGAGGTTCTATGTTCGTATTGTTCGTGTGTATGTATTTTTTTTAGTATTTCTAGTTATAGCGGCAACAGAAATAGGTACGTCATCTATGAAAATTTTAACGTTCTAGCTATCATGGTTCATGAGACACAGCCTGGTGACAGACAGACAGACGGAGAGCGTAGTCTTAATAATAGGGTCTCATTATTACCCTTCGGGTACGGAGCCCTAAAAAGTAGTCACCGTTGTAAAACCCACGTCTGTTCCATGACTCACCTGCAAATTACTCAGGCTTAAAAAAAAGATTTGCATGCCGTGTCCGATATTTATCGTACACCTTAACCCTCCTCCAGGAATTAATTAACGCAGAAAAATACACCCCTCGGTCACGTAGACCATATCCGAGGGTTAAACGCTCAGCCCTAAATCCTTGGTCACACGCGAGCGCAGAAATGTAGTTAAAGTGAAATAATAATTATTTTTCACAAAAAAAATTGTGAAACCGACTTCCATCGTGTACAAAAATCGAAAAGTTCGCTCGAATTATGTAGGAATTTTACTTTATTGTTGACTAGCGACCCGCCGCGGCTTCGCACATGTGTGTTGTAATAATACAAACCTTCCTCTTTTATCACTTCATCTGTTACCGCAAAATATACAGGTAGACTGGACTCCAACCAATTTACTAAATCGTGCTGGGCCCATATAATTAACACAAACAAATCAATTCGCGAATCTTGCGGCGCAAGCCAACGAGTTCATTCCACCCTGGAAATACTGGACTCGTACTTTAAGGCTCCCATACAGTACGAGTCCGACTTAAATATTTATTTTATTTTAATTTAATTATTTGTTAATAAAGTAGGCATGGAGTTAAATATTCTGTGAATATTTCAAGCATCCACCTGTTACCATTATTAATATCGAACGAAAAACGGCTAAAAAAATCAGATTTGTTGTATGAGAGCCCCTCTTAAATATTATTTTTATTCTATTTTTAGTATTTTTTGTTATAGCGGCAACAGAAATACATCATCTG
The DNA here is from genome assembly GCA_964007245.1 of Hypomecis atomaria. NCBI lineage: Eukaryota > Metazoa > Arthropoda > Insecta > Lepidoptera > Geometridae > Hypomecis > Hypomecis atomaria. The sequence continues at coordinate 21,907,096 of OZ023284.1, read as the reverse complement.
TGAAAATTTTAGATTTCTAGCTATAACTGTTCATGAGATACAGCCTGGAGACAGACAGACGGACAGCGGAGTCTTGGTAATAGGGTCCCGTTTTTACCCTTTGGGTACGGAACCCTAAAAACCGCATTAAAATCCGTTGCGTAGTTTTAAATATATAAGTATACATAAATATAGGGACAGACAGCGGGAAGCGACTTTGTTATATACTATGTGGTGATTTTTCAAAAACGGCCCAGCCTATTTTGATAAATTTTAAATGGGACTACTTCAGGAGTACCCCGAGAATCCCGTTCAAACTAAAAATATTTTTTGATTCTGTACGCAGTTGAATGAAAATGTCGATGAACATACCAAAAAAAAAATACATACAGACGAACATAAAACCTCCTCCTTTTTTGAAGTCGGTTAGAAAAGTACTTACATACTTGCAAAGTAAAATAAAACGCTCATATCGTACTTATCATTTGACTAGGACACGAACTCACTCAGTTTTGGGTTGGGTGACCGAAGGTGGTATTTACAACCCATATCAACTGGTAAAACTAAAGTGACTGTCATAGAAGCTTCTACGAAAAAAAAAACAGAAATACAGTGTCATAGGTATTAAACGCAAAACCTTTTAAGCCCTTAACGAAGAAAAAAAACAACTTTTTCATACTAAAAGTTCGTCAACGCGCGGCAAAAGTATTTAGAAGCGATTTTTTTTGCGAATTTTCAAAATTCTTAGTACAAAAGTTATATTTGTAAATGTACTAGACCCTCCCTAAAAGGTTTTGCGTCCCTTTATAACTATATGAGTCTAAAGTTACTTTTTCAACCATTTTTTTTTCCATTCTTATGAATGTGATCAAATACGAGTAAAAATACTTATTATTTTACTGTACCGATACATTCACTAAGTCACTAAGGTAACATGAATACGATAAAACACAATTGAATCTGAAATTGAGTTGAACTCATTAGTATCATAATTATATCTATGACTCGAAAAAAGATCAGTGTAACCACAGCTTTACTTCAACTTCAAGATAGTGATTGGAAAATAATTGACACTGTATAAACGATGACAGTAACTGTTGGTAGTTTATGCAACTGTCATATAATGAAGAACTGTGAACTAATACAGAACTGTGACAATACACGTACGCGTGAATTTAATGTTTCGCAATATGTTTTTTTTTTAATTTATGTTTTTATTTTTATTAGTGAAGATAAAGTAGTGTATGCAACTGCATATAACACGGGTATTAAAACACGAGTGTGAGTTTATGAAACGAGCGCAGCGAGTTTCATAATAGTAACGAGTGGGTCTTAAGATGAACATGGACAAGACGAAAGTCATGTGTAATTCCCATGTTGTACCCACCCCGATCTCTGTTGGGAACTCGGTTCTTGAAGTCGTTGACTCGTACGTCTACCTAGGACAAGTAGTCCAGTTAGGTAGGTCCGACTTCAAGAAAGAGGCCCAGGCTGATGGATGGATGGATGGATAGAATAGATATAGAAAAGCTTTTCAGTATTTACAGTAAGTAATTATTTGAAGGAATAAGATATCCAACTTAAAATGGAAAATCACTTGATCACGTTTTTCCATTTTATCTCCTTGTATAAAAATTAATAACTATGATCTACTCGATGTCTAATACTAATTGATGCCTGAGTGTCTATGTTCTTAACAGTTCTGCCATTTTACTAAAAGATGCTTATTTTCAGTAGTGAATATAACGGTTTATGACTCTATTTACTACTGTATAGACAGTGAGCACGAAAAGAATAAATTTTTCTAGAGAGACTCCAAGCATAAAACAATTCTATAAATATACAACATAGGAAATAGTAGTTTATACAACTGTCATATAATGAAGGGTATTAAAACACGAGTGTGAGTTTATGAAACGAGCGCAGCGAGTTTCATAATAGGAACGAGTGTTTTAATACCCGTGTTATATGCAGTTGCATACACTACTTTATCTTCACTAATAAAAATAAAAATAAAAATAAAAAAAAACATATTGCGAAACATTAAATTCACGCGTACGTGTATTGTCACAGTGAACTTGGCGCCATTAAAATCTAACCAATGAGAGCGCAGCTGCGCGCGCAGGGCCAATCAGGAGCGAGCGCGCGATGTTATAATGAGATTTTACGATATCGATGTGGATATTGTAACATCATGTGAAATTGCTTAAGATGAGTGTTTTGTTGTCTGCGCTATAACAGTAGTCATTATAAGTCAAGTGTTGGAAACATAAGTAGAATGTTACAACATTAGTGTAGATAAAATACTTTAATAATGTTTGTCTTCCTATTTATATAAATACTAGATTAAATTAAATTTTATAAACCTCTAATGCAATAAGATTTCTACCACAACAGGCTTCGAGCAAATATCTACTTAATTATACTTGCTCGATGACCGCAGGTTATAAAACAGATGATAACTTTGAAACGGCTGAACTGATTTTGATAAACATGTCTATGAACCATTTCTAGAAAACCTACTTTCAAATAAAAAAAGCATCCCAATCGATACTTCCGTTTCAGAGCTATATACCTACAACCGGAACACCCCTAATTTTGCGACGGGGGTTAAATAGAACATAGTTTAAATACAATTTACACTGTCCAGTTAGGGTAAAGTAATGGATTACCTTATTAAAACATACCTACATATATATTTTTTCTGGTTTCTGGTAAAAAAAAATATGTGTAATTTTTTTTTACCAGTATTTGGGTAAAACTAAAGAATGTGATAAATTTTTTAAAATTTGTGTAATATTTTATCTTTAATACGTACTTAGCGAATCTGAAAAACACTATGTAGCCGTCATTTTAGGGTTCTCTAAGCAATAACATGTAAATGAGGGGCTGATTTAGCCTGTCGGTATCTACAAAGAGATACGCGATCACCTTAGCGCTGAGCGTTACTAAATAGCTTCAGGATAACAGTTACAAAATCACCTATAACATCAGACAATAGCTGCTACAGTTTTTTAAGCATTTTGATTATATTTATTTTATTTTATTTATGAGGCACACAAAATAGACTACATAAAATACAAATGAAATAGTATTTGTTTACAATTTTTGATCAATGCTGTGGTCTAAAATATTTATTTTATTAACAGCCTTGTAGTTGCCTTTGTGATCGATATAAAGTATAGTTTACTTTTCTTATCTATGCATATATTTCAGTAGATATGTGGCATAGTCACAAAGCGAAAGCAAAAAAACAGTAACACATGCATATCACAAAGTATCGGTGTCTTATTTTTGGTGATCAGTGTTATTATTTTTGGAACATTTTGTTGCCCTTTCACTTCTGTTTAGGACTCAAAATAGGGATGAAACGTTGCATTTAAGCGATAAATTATGACAGGAAGACATATATTTTTTGTTACGTCTTATCTGTCTGAAAATATGCATTTGAACAAAACGTTCTTGTTCTTGGAACGCACAGAAACTGCGTAGACACTGTATCTATAAATTTTCGCTGTTTCAGGCTGTTTCTAACTTTTCCATGTTTTTAATGAAACATTGACCGGGGTGACGAAAATTGACTCCCTGCTAGGGGCCGTAGGGGCCTAGTAGGGGAGTGTAAACGTTTTGTTTTTAAAAGGTTCAAAGGATTTGATGAAAATGCTTAATGAAAACGCTTTATAAGCTGACAGCTTTGGAAGATATTGAAATTTGGACAAAGAGGATCGTCGGTTTATTATTTAGTAGCTCCAGCCCACGGCATCGCTTGATTATTTAAAAAAAAGGCAGCTTAACCTACTTGTCTGCGAAAACAACTTTTGTTAAACTACCGAGGCTATTTTATTTAATTACCTACTCAATTCAATAAATTCAGCATTAATAACTTTCTCTGGAAAAAAGTTTAGGGCAATTTTTAAACTAATAATTGGTCTCGCTCGTCAACTGGAGCGAGACCAATAATATAATTTATCTAAGGAACAATTATTGGAAATCGTTAGGGGAGGCCTATGTCCAGCAGTAGACGTCCTGTGGCTGAAAATAAAAGAAGAAGAAGAAGGAACAATTTTACTCCAATAGCAAAGACAACAGTTATGGCTTAAACCTTTCATTGTCAATATTATACTTAGTTTTCAAACATATTTTCTCTTAACAAAAAAGGTAAGTACCCAATACGATAAACACCACTCAAACACAACACAATAAAATTCATCTCACGCATGTCTCGAAACAATCTTTGCAAAAGCAACTCAATTTCCAACTAGCAAAGTACAAAGTCACACAAAGTAACACTTCTTTCAATCTTTCCATTACACCAAACTATTTCATTGTACGTACGGACTAACTTTTTGCATTGAGTTAAGTTGTCTGCATAAAAAATGAAACAAGGACTCTACATCAAGAGGGTACAGTATTGTGATAAACAGTAACGAAATTTCTTGTCTACTCCTTTAATAAAATAAAATAAAAAACTGAGACTTACAGTTTTTTAACCGACTTCCAAAAAGGAGGAGGTTCTATGTTCGTGTGTATGTTTTTTTATTTTATTTTTGTGTTTGTTCATCAATAATTTCGCCAATTGTGAACCGAATCGAAAAATTGTTTTTTAGTTCAAAAGAGTATACTCTCGAGGTGGTCCCATTTAAATTTCACAGAAATCGGCTGAGCCGTTTTTGAAAAAAACCAACAATTATGTAAGCAATTCGAGCGAAATTTCCGAATTTTGTACACGATGAACATCGATAATTTCGCCAATTGTAAAAAAATCTATTTTAGTTCGAAATGGTATACTCCCAAGGTGGTCTCAATCTAGACACGCGGCAGCGTGTCCAGCCAAAGTGTTCAAAGAAAACTGGCGACGCAGCGGCCGTGTGTAATATTACACGAACTATTTGGAGCTACTTTTGACCCCCTCACAACTCAAAAACTATTTAGCCTACATACATGAAATTTGGCACATTTACTAAAGTCTTTATAAATTTTGCTCAGTCAGTTATTGATATATTAACGTTTAAAAACTCGTGTTTCATTGACTGATTCACTCACTGACTCACTCACTGACTTATAGATCAAAAACCTAACCCACTTCCAGATGACCTAGAATCTTGATATTTGGCACCAAGGTAGACTATCGGGCATAAATAAAGGAAAAAATCTAAAAACTGAAATTTATTGATAATTAGTACTATTAACAAAGTAATTGTAAAATTTACCTAACCAATCCTTACTAATATTATAAATCCGAAAAGTTTGTTGGTTTGTTGGTTTGTTACTCTTTCACGCACCAACGGAGCAACGGATTGACTCGATTTTTGGCATGGACATAGTTTAAAAGGCGGAAGGAGCTTTAGGATACTTTTTATCCCGAAAAATTGCATAGTTCCTGTAGGACAGGACAAAAACCATTGAAAGCGAAACTGTCGCCACTATCACAAAGACGCTATGTGATTAATTCCTCTATGACGCTAATATGGACTAACGAAACGTCACAGCCAAACGTAATTAGATGACAGGTGACATTGTCTGCAGACTTTTATAAATCACAAGTAGCATGGCAAGAGGACAAATTGTTTTTCCACCATTATATCCCCTTGAAGAGGAAAAAAGTAGGGATTGAAAATGACAACTGACATTAAAATTGGATAAAATGTTATTTTCCCTCTGCATGCTACATGTAACTATGACGTTTAATACCAGGCCGTCATTTCGTCTGACATTAAAATTTTTTTTAAATCTTGGATTATTAGAGGTTTAACATGTTTCTTTATTCTACCTTTATGGTAAAGAATCATCATACTTTAATATTATCAATCCGAAAAGTTTGTTGGTTTGTTCCTCTTTGACGCAGCAACGGAGCAAAAGATTGACCTGATTTTTGGCATGGATACCTATGGTTTAAAAGACAGAAAGTGATAATAGGATACTTTTTTATCTAGAGAAAATTCGTGATTCTCATGGGATAGGACAATAACTGTTTCTCAGCAATGGAGCAACGGATTGACTTGATATTTGGGGTGGGCATAGCTTGGAAGACGGAAAGTGACATAGGATACTTTCCATCCCGAATAAATTATAATAATAATAAAAAACGTGGTTCCCGTAGGACTTGACAATATTTTTTTCTCAGCATCGGAGCAACTTGCCTTGGCTTATTGCATGAATATAGTTTGAAAGACGAAAAGTGACATAGGCCACTTTTTATCGCAAAAACTTAAACAGTTCCCGTAGGATAGGATAAAAACTAAGTGAGCGGGCTGCGGTAGCAGCCGTCTAAGCGCCAGAAATAACCTGTCATGGCAAGTTTAGGACGTTCCTACATTTTTCGCACTCCTTCGCGGCACTCAACAGCGCTAGCCCAGACTCGGGCTCCATAACGGAGCTTGCGCTCTCGCCATAATGACGGAGTGTTTCGGAGCACAAGACACATCGTCATCCACCACTCGGGACTAACCAGTACTGAACGTCAGACAGCATTCCAACGCCCTGGTCCCAGTGCAGCGGGTCAGTCATAGTAGCCCAGCGCCTGCCTCTTCAACTGCAGAGGGCAGTGAGAATGGCCATCGCGATACCGACACCTCTCTTCCCCTGCAGCCCCACTGCGTCTGCCAACACGTTGACGGCCTAGCGAAAGGTAGGGTAGGTGGCGGCACCCACACCAGTTCCATATATCCCACCGCGGCCCCTAATCCTCGACTGTCATATAAGAGTCCAGGAAGCAGCCTTGCTTTATGAAACTAAGAAAGGTTATTCCCAGCAAGTAACTGGAGATAGAGAGACAGAAAAGAAGCCACACCCAGCGCAGCAGGAGGAGCTGGAGTTCATATGCCTGGCAGACGGAGCAGCACTAGAGCAAAATCTTAACCGAGAAATTATCATATTTACAGACGGCAGCAAAATTAAAGGGAAAGTTGGGGCGGCATTATCCATTTGGGATGATGCCGCTGAGATCAGTACCCGCAAGCAGAAAATGGCCGATTGGTGCTCCATGTACCAGGCCGAGTTATTGGCACTTCTTGAGGCTACCGAAAAAGCAAAAATCTTTTGTGACTCCAGGTCTGCACTGGGAACGGTAGTTGGCGTATCTTCCCTCCATCCCTTAGCAGTAAATTCAAAGCTAACATAAAGTTACTACACGCACAAAATAAAATAATGAAACTTCATTGGATTAAAGCGCACGCGGGGATGGAGGGAAATAAGAGAGCGGACCAGCTAGCAAAGGAAGCAGCACTGCATTTGAAGTGCAGACCTATTTACGATAACTGCCCCGTTTCATTCCTCAAGCGAGAAATCCCAAAGGACTCTCTTGATGAGTGGAACCGGCGGTATCAGGATGGACACACAGCGGCGGTAACCAAAACATATTTTCCGGATGCAAGGGCGGCATACAAGATCGTAAGAGAAAGAGCACCAGTGGGAATCATAACTCAAGTGCTGACGGGGCATGGTGAGTTTTCCCAATACTTACATCGATTTAAGTTGAGGGAAAGCCCATCGTGAACCCACAAAAGAGGAGACTCCACTGCAAATAATCTTGGAATGCCCAGTTTATGGAAAGCAGAGATTTGATTTAGAACAAAAAATTGGAATTAATCTAACACGTAAAAACCTTAGAAACAATTTTATCGAATTTTTGCACAAATATTTGTAAAAAAGCAATAATTAGGAACAGGGATATTTCGCGATATAATAAAAAAAAATCCTCGGATGCAGCGTCGCAAGAGCGGCACTGCAGCCCGCCTAAGTTGCGACACTCCTCATAAGGCATGCAACCTACCGGCCATCCTCTCAGCTGCTTTAGTTAAAAGCGGCTGAACCTCGAGTGCCAGCCTCTAAGCTTCCTTGGGGGAAAAGACCCCAAGAAGAGGGAGACTTCGAGCACCGCCTTTTCAGCTGCCTCAGACCTCAAAATATAACGCGGGCGAAGCCGCGGGTAAAAGCTAGTACTACAATAAATGGCGGTAGCGTCGCGAGGCACTGAGATTTTCGATAGATGAACCATGCCATCTGTGATAGTAATATAATAAATACTAGATAACTTTTTCAGAGATAAGTGTACTATGATAATGATGATGTAACTAATAATTATTTCTGAACAAAAAGTTAAGATATCTCATCAAAAACATAAATGTGAAATGGGAGCCAAAGTGATCTAACACGGGGGCCAAGTGTTCTGTAGAAAATCCTTAAGTTTAAGCTACAAGATCATACCTACAACATTCAAAAGGGATTAAAAAATTAAATGAAAACAGCAAGATTATGTCCAGCACTTTATTAGGTTGTGTCTACCGTTAAATTACAAAATTATGATGATACGTACAGAATACCTACGAGCTTAGATTTAGTCATAATTAGTTTCGATAGAAGATCCTCTCTACCTGTCCATCAGTCATAGGATGTCAACTGCTAGACACAGGCCCTATGGATCTCAAATAGCCAAAAAATATTCCTTCATTTAAATAACCAAAAAAAGTTATAAAAATGACTGAAATATTCTTACTTTTGCTTCTGTTTTTCGTGGTATAGGGTTCTACATCACGTAGAGTTCAGAAAGTTTGCGACAAACAAAACAAGTTTTCTTTGTGTAGTGTTGGCGCAAAATACAAGTTTTTGGCCTTAGACATAAAGAATAGTTTTAAATTAGGTTAACAGGAAATCGTATGGGGATTGCATTAGCGGCGTTACAGTCGGCCACTTACACATTCAATAGTTAGGAATCGCAAGTTTAAGTACATAAGCATTCATTTTCATCATCATTTTCTAACGTGTGACGTACACTGCTGGACATAGGCCTGGCCTGTAGATTTCTAGTAAGCCCGGTTGGAAGCGCCTTGCATCCAGCGCGATCCTGCGGTCTTAAGTACTTAACTATGGTTAAAGATGCAAAGACAAAATAGTCGTCGTCGGTCCACCTTGTCGGTGGACGTCTTAGCTGCACTTAGGGTTGCCTGGAAGAGATTGCTGTAAGCAATAAGGCCGCCCTTTGTTGCACTAGTTTTAAGTTGCTTTTTTTTTCTTTCTGTGTATTTTTCTGTATTCTGTGTTAACAATAAAATGGTCATTCATTTCATTCACATACCGGTACGTTATATCCATAAAGATAACAATATTATAATTATGAATTCTTTAGAAACCTATGTATTATTTATCAATTACATTATAAAACGTGTATAATATATTAACGAAAAGTTGACTACATATCTTTTGTTTCAAAAACATTTTATGATTTTTAACATACCACATGTACCTATAATTTTATAATGAATAAATGCTACATAGTATAAAGTTTGTGAAAATTCAAATCGTGGTACAAAAAGTTCTAAAAACTTGAAATACGACGTATTTTTGTCTACTACAGTAAAATCGTGGGACATTTTTGAACTTATAGTTTGAGTATTTTCAACATTCGATTTGTTTTTGACTAAAACAGTATATTAGGTCTATGTTTATTTTTTGAAAGTATTATACATTGTAAAGCTTTTAGTTATTTGGGGTAGAACTAGAAAGTTTGGAAACAGTGATTATAGAAACAAAGCTAATGTAAACAGGGTATTACAAAGTTTGTACCACGCAATGGATTTCAAAGCCTGTTCTCAGCGTTAGAACTAGAATATAATATTAATTCGTGGAATAACTAGCCAGAATTAATTTCAATAATATTCCTGATTTTGAGCGACAAAACAATGTTTAATTTCACTGTCCATACACAAGGTGGAAACTTAATCATGGTATCTAGATTTTGTGACTAAAATAAAGTTGCAACCAAATGCTGGCATTCATTTGGGCTTGTGCATTTGGATTATATATAGTCATTTTGAATTTATGCACAGATCTTGCTTTTCAGCGAAAGAAAAAGCTGCGTTCATCTGTCGTAGCTTAATAGCGTATGTAATTCTATCATTACGAACCGACTTATGTACAATCCGGGGTATTATATAAAAAAAACCTTTTTTTTTTTTAAACAAGCTTTTACTGAACTAGTACTCGTCAAGGCGAATCAAACGAGCCGAAACTCGATAGTGTTGCGTCGTTTCATTACAGAGTTCCTATGACCACCTTTCAGCTCCATGACCAGACCTTGGTTACCATTGAAAGACAAACTGTTCCCCAAGACCATTCAAATGAACCCAAACTCGACGAGATTGTGTGGTTTCATTGCTAAGTTCTTTTGGCCACCTTCCAGCTCCATCATCAAATCAGCACCATGTCATGTAATATTGAATTTTCACGCGATTTACACGTGTATGCAAAATTTCTGCTCAATCGGTAACCGGAAAGTGGATCAAATTTAACTTGCAAGATTTGATTACAGACCGACAGACAGACAATGGAACAGGTGAAACTAAATAAAAGCTTGTAATATATACTCGTAGAGGCATCGTGTTGAACATGACCCAGACACTCTACGTGGATAAATGTATGTTCAGCAATAGACTATAAAAAAGCCGGTACAGTACAGTAAGCTTTAAAATTAAGTAATTTGTAACGGCACGTAAGTTAGTACAGATTCTTCTTAAAACATTACCTTCCTCTATCACCAGTCAGGCAAAATATATAAACAGAATGTCTGAAAAACTCAGCTGTGCCTAATTAAATTGTAGTAAATAATATGCTGAGACTAAGTCGTGAATCCCAGACACAGTGTGCCCGCCTCTTAATGAGCATACCTACTGCCTCTTAACGCGCCGGGTAATATAAAACCAACTTTATTCCGACGCCATAAACATTATTTTTAAAAAGCAAGCTACGAGTCTGTTTCAGGGGAAAAAGATTTTTCAGTTTTGAAATTATTTTGTATATTTTAATAAATCTTGAGTATTTTTGCTAGACGATATTTCAAACCATGAAATTAAAATATTTAGTTTTACAAAATATTTTAATCTAAGTCATGTCTGTTACACAACTACTTTGATGAGGATTAAAACTAAATTGAAAATTCGTGTGATACGATTTTGTAAGTGCCAGGCACATGGGCACATAAATCAAATCTACCAAATAATTCATATTATTTAGTATTTCTACGAGACCAAATCTGAACTTAGAAAATATGTAGATAAAATGACAAGGGAACCTACATGTAGCTTATCCTAACAGATACGCAAGTTGAAGTGGCAGAGGGCAGAACACACTGGGTTTTTGAATGGGGTTCACGTAACAGTAAGCTCAGAATAGAACGCTCACCGATATAGTGGACAGATGATATGAGGAGTTCGTGGACCAACTGCTTTCGCACAACTAGTTGGACATCCAAAATAAGTATTCCTAATGGCACAACTAAGCACAACTATGCACAATTATTTTTTTTGCTATTGCTTGTGATACAACTAGATTATCAAAATAGATATTTTCTATTCAAAAACCTCTTTTGATGTTGGCAATGACACTAGCAACTTTCTTAATGTCTTTGCATAAATATAATTATAAACATTCTAGCGTCCTAACATTTGTTTTGTTCCTGGCTTGGGATCGATTATTCTCTCTGAATATGGAAACTAATGGATTGCCCTATCTACAAAAAAAAAACCAGCATACCTACCCGACACAACGGATTAGTTTTCATAAAAAAAACACAGCATCGCACTAGATGCAAGTAGCTTCACTGATCGTATTGGATTGGGAATCTACAATAAGCCCATGTTGTCCTACGGCTGATTTCTCTGAAGCTCTATCTAACCTTTCTAATTAAAATACAACACAGGTGTCACACGCGTAATATTATACTATTATCAAAAAAATTATATCATTATCATTACTCACGTACCTATTCTTATTCAGCTTAACATCAGGCAGTATGTTGTCAAACGCAAACCTATACTAAAAAAAAAAGACGTGTGGCAGTCGGGGACTGCCGCGGTAAAGCTATTGCATAATTTTACAATACGTCTAATCGCACAGAACGCCGTGTCGAAGACTGCCGAACTGAAACGACGTTAGACGATGCACGGCCTTCAAGCCACACCTCCTTGCCCGTCGGAGTGGGGAGCGTGAGGTTTTTTCGTTACGGGATTTCTGGATTCGGTCCCCGCGCTCAAGGCCCGCGATAGAAGCTATGCAATAGCTTAAAACCTACTGTAGTGTCGACCACGATTGGCAATTTTCTTTTTCATGTACTTATTGACTACTAGCACGCAGACTCATCTCGCATAGCACTGAGTAGCAGCGTGAAGTAGCTTAGCGCGAACAACACCTGTGTCGTATAATAATTTGCAAAAACCACGTAAGTATGCATTATTAAATTCATCTAACCTGTTTGCTACTAAAACTCATTTCATATTTTACCAGCACAATTCCCAGGAATTCAGCTCCTACCTAAAAACAGCTGCGAACTTTTCCCATTCGTTTGCCATACGGCCATAGGCTAATTATAAATGAATTAGACAGCCGTTTTGCTCCAGCAGAAGGGTAGCAGTGTCAAATAAATGCTGGGATCCTTTACGAACAGATGCAGAGACGGAGCTTTAGTAAATTTGAGAATTAAGAGACAGCGAAACTCAATCGATGACAATGAAGAGTACATTTTTCGTTGGTATTAGAATACCATACTTTCCCAGCCTTTTTAATTGTCCACTGCTGCGCTTAGTCCTAAATACGTAGGGTGATTGTACTAGTTCCAGTACACTGGTCTGGTGTGGATTGGAAATCATCTAAGGCTCTTCTCCCATTACGATACGCCCGCGTGACTCTAGTCTCGGAGACTAGTCGCCGCGAAGTATCTCACATACATTTATATGGAGACTCTCACACTACGATACTGGTATTCTACGCGTTCGCGACTAGTCTCGCGATACCCGCCGTGTTGGTCGCTTGTGCGTCGCGTCTCGCACGTTTCGATGTAACAAGATGCAAGTAGGTCTCATTAGACATTCGGTAGAAAGATAAGAATTTCTTATCATCATGTTGTAGTTCTTGTGCGGCTACAAAAACTCTACAATTAATGTTTCTTTAAATATATGGTATCTAGTATTTTCTACTCTTGCGTTGACGTCTTCTATTTCTATAAAACAGAAAAACTGCGAGAGCTTCTTCGTCACTGGAGTCGCTCGACATAACGTCCGTCTACAAAAAACGAGTATGCACAAATGATGAATTTAGTAATTTTTCAGTAGCATAATATGCGAGCGTCGGGTAGCGAACATGTATCCAACTAGTATTATACTAGAGTATCAGTATAAAAAAGCAATGTCTGTCGCATACTGCAAAATCACCAGTTGAAATGTCAAAATGGTTAAAAATTTGGTTTAACTTGATATTTTGTCTAATTCGGAAATTTAAACCCTCTAGATCCAGTAAGAATGTTCAAATCTCTAATCATTTTATCTTCTTACTTTTTACCTTTTTGAATTTGGACAGCCGAGATAGCTCAATGCTAGTTTGTGAAAACCTTCGAAATTACGTAAGTTCGGGTGTATGTGCATCTTTTTCTAACACCTTTTAAATTTCATATTTAAAATGGGACAAAGTGCTATTTTAGTACGGTTTCTATTACTGTTCTTATTCTATGGATCAGACAGACAAGCAGACGCGAGTTTAAGTTCCACTCGCCTCGGAAGCGTCACTGTCTCAAATCTCCACATACACTACAGTCGACAGGATGTTTGCATGATTCAGGAGCCCGGTGACTAATTACAAAAGCGTCGCCGACGTCGCCATAACTAATTATAAGTTAATGGTAGTTCGCGTCGGTTCTCCAAAAGGAAACGGCATTGTCGCCGAGTGATATAGCGATTTGGCGGATTTTAGTTTATTTCTTAGTACTGTGAAATTCATGGCTTGGTGTTTATTTTATTGCGTAAGAAGATTTACTGGTAGCTAAGATTTTTATTACTGAAATAAAGTCAGTAATCCGCATTGTATTAATAATTTCCTAGTGGATGTGAATCAATTGTTCTTTGAGGTTGGGACTATGGTCTGCAGTGGACTACTCAAAGTTAATGATAATCAAACTAAGACAATAATATGACGAGTACGAAATAGCTAGTAGTACAGTATATTTTAAATGTATTTTTCTTTTTTTTGATCACGAACAAGTCCGCGCTTGAGCACCAACTCACCTGATGGTAAGCGACGTTGTGGTCGAAAGCACTCAGACCTAGAAGATACCTATCCACTCTGACCTTGAAAAGCTTTAGATTATATCTCTTAGGAAACAGGAAAGCAGGAACACTGTTCCATTCCCTGGCGGTACGAATCAGAAATGTTGAGTCTAACCGCTTCGTACGTATCGAAGGAAAATCGACAGTGTAGAGGTGGTAATGTGGCGTCCTCTTACTTGTCCTGTAATAAAAAGGGGATGGTAGGATAAGGTCGTGCAGCTCAGATGCACACTCACAGATTCTATGTCCTACGTTAATATTATACCCATACTAGTCTAATAAGCATCTCTTGGAATATTACAGGTGCAATTTTAACTACAATACCTCATTATTAATCACAATCGTTCCGAATAGGAAATGAGGCAAAATTTTAATTTGATACTCAAAAATACAATACAATTTCGGTGTATTTTTCGAGAAGCCGAAAATATTACGAATTTACGTAAAATACAGGCCGGGAGAAAATTTAACACGATCAAAACAGTCCAAAAGGTTGGATTAGAATTGTAATTCGGCCAGATTCGGGCTTCCCTTTGTTAAAACAAATTTGGAAGTTAATAATTCATCATCAGCATTCCATTCAATCGGTCAATCCGAATTAACGAAGACTCGAATGGAGACCGGAGATTGAAAATTCGGATTAACATTTCGCGAATAAATCGCTAATGAGGTGATCTTATTTCCTGAGAGCTCCTCGGAATAAGAGAAGTAAGAAATGTGCTAGAATTAATACTCGTAATACGGCTTGTGCGCTAAGGTCAACTTGAAACCTAAATTCTAGGTAGGTATTTGTAAAATGTAATTTTTGTACATTTTTATGACTCTGGACAAATAGGATCACATAATAATATAACACACTAAGGGCTTTATGGTAGCACCGCCTTAGTCATACAACCAATAATGCAAAAATAAAATTAAATAATATAAAACCTTCATTCGCGCTACGATTTTGTTAGACCTAACCCCCGCATCGAAACGTGTATGAAAGTTTATCGTCATCTTTAGTGCATAGCTTTTTCATTATATTTTAGGTATCAAATTACTTCTGTGTAGATACTCGTAGCAGAGTGATTTATGCATAGTTTTAAAATTTATAATTGCAGTAAGGCAAGAATTTTCAAACTCGTAAAAGTCAAATCGATAAATTAACATTTTGGGAACAAAGATCCGATATTCAACCAGAATCAATAAGTACAAAACGTTAAATTCCTTGATAAAGTGGAGCATTCTGAAACATAAAGCAAAGAGCAAAGGCAATATCGAGCATTGTTTTATTTATTTTGTTTCGAATGTAAGTATACAGAAACTGACTCGACAGCTGCGAATTTATTGGTGAACGATATAAAATGAGAAGGCACCTGTTTGCTTAAACGGCGAAGGCTGTTAAATATGTAGAGATGGGGCTAAATCCGGACACTTTTAAGGCGGAATCAAAGGGTAAAACGGTTCCATATCCGAAATAATACATCCAATTTTAAAATTAAAGAAATTACAAACATTTCTTATTTAAAATTGTTTACTTAAGTGTCAGGTGGAGTAATATCATACATTTTTGGGAAATGACGTTAAATACGATCGGCAAATATTTTCAGTTCATTGTGATAAAATAAACATTACAAGAATCAAATATAATATATAAATCAATTGGATTTTTTTTTATTGAATCCATTATTTCCTCTACCATTAATGTTGAACTTTAATTTACAGCCTTTTATGTATCTTTTGACCCCAATCCATTACCTTTACTTTTCATGTTGAAGTTTAATTTACAGCAGCCTTTTGAGTATCTTTTGATCCTATGAATGTATCGTATTTATCAACGTTATAAATATTAATCATATGCCGTAGGATGTCGACTTGTCAACACGCTTCACATTTTTAGCGTGTTACTGTCGTTTTAATTAATAAACGAAAAAACATCTTTATTTCAAGCAATTTTCAATGACTCTGAAGCAATGAATGATTAATCAATTCTGAATCTAATTGATAAACGTTTTACGCTTTGCTTGAAATGGCGTGGTCTCTACTCAACCTTACAGTCTCATTGGTCATTATCAGGTATTCGTTCTATAAATAAATAAATAAATATTAAGGGACATATTACACACGGTCTCTGACCCCAAACTTAACAAAGCTTGTGATATGGCTGCTAGAAACTGACATAGGTACTACATATAGACCGCGTCACACAAGTTGGCCGGAAATGAAGTTAGCTACAAGCTGCGCAATATCCAATCAAAGCGCGGCTTTGTGTGAGCTTCAGTCAGGATTGGATATTGCGCAGCATGTAGATAACTTCATTTCCGCCAACTTGAGCAACGCGGCCCATACTACATATATTTATTTCTAAATTACATACATACATAACTATACTGATAACAACACCCAGACACAGAGCAAACATCTATATGTTCATCACAAAAATGCTCGCCTTGGGTGGGAATCGAACCCACACCTCTTTGATCTAAGTCAGGGTCACTAACCACTGAACCACCGAGGCAGTCGATAGCCGGATCCAACCAACCAAATATCTGTTAAGCTCAACTCTAGTTAAACATTACATTCAGGTAGGGCGATATATAGGAGCGATTTTAATAATAATTGTTACGCGCTGTTCTCTTTTGAATGTATTTTTTATTTATGTCTCAATATTTTTGTTGAATGTGACCTGTGGTAATGAAAGGTTTTATTTATACTGAGTATTGCACGCACAGATGTTTATATAGGGAAATCTGTTTGTGGATTTTATCATTGTTTGTGTCAAATGGCAGAAAAAGAGATTTTTGAGAACTTCTATATGATTGACTTAGTAATTAAATTATATTTGTTAAAATACCTATTTTGACTGGGTATAAGATCGGTTTTGTACTTATATTGACTTCATCCCTACATAGTATGAAACAAAGTCGCTTCCCTTAATATCTTTAAAACTACGCAACAGATTTTGATGCGTTTTTTTTAATAAAGTGATTCAAGAGGAAGGTTTATAATATGTTTAATACACCAGCGCGAAGCCAAGGCGGGTCGCTAGTAACGGTATATAGTTACTAGCCAGGTAGTATGAACAAAACGAGTCTCGTGACGCGTCCCGAACGCGCTCTACGCACCAAAGGTGTGCCTAAGGAACATGTGCGGGTCGCGTCTTGCACGCGCTCGATGCTCCAAAGGTGTGCCTAAGCTGCGCGCCCTCTTTGACGGATTTTTAGTAATTTTTGTAGCCGGTCCTGATGATGTATTTATTTTCTGGGTGTTTATTGGTTCAATTTCGAATGACTTCATTGGTCTGTCCTGTCAAGTTAGACAACCAAATAAATCAAATTTTCATATTAAAGTCAGCGCATCGACGCCATGTTGCGTTTTAGGTGCAAATTTTCGGGGAGCCGAATGCTCCTCAGTGAGTGGTTTTTTATAAATATCAACATATTATTATACCTAGTGAAAGGTAAAAAAATGCCCTCTTTTGGCTGTGAAAGTGACATTTTGACTTTTTTTTGTGTTGTGATGGTATAATTGACCCTAAAATTGGGACAGAAAATTTAACAATGTTTATGTTCAGTGTTACGTCATTTCTGGTAAGTCTTTTATTTTACACACTTAGAATTTTAGTATAATCCGGTTCAAGACCTTTTTTATGGTATATAAACACTTAGTACTTAATTAACGAAAACATTACATAATATGCGAATCTATAGGCGCGGTCGGCAAATTTTTGCTAATTAGGGACGCGCGACGCTTTTCGACGAGTTTGGCAGGTTTGCGAGAGCGAGACGCCCAAGGGCCAAAAGTTATTCTTCGGAAGCTACTAAACTCGGCCTGTTACCATTAACTACCGGTTACCCTGTGTATAGAAAATGTACGTTTTTTAAATAATTTAATTTATTTTGCCATTTTGAGAATTATATAGGCATTTCTAGAATTAGCTATTGTCAGAATTGGGCATTTATAGAGTTGGGCATTCCCGGACCCAAACTACGCTATGAGTGCTACTGACTAGGTAAGGCTCCACAGAAACGAGCCATCAGATATAGCGGCTGTGGTGTGCCACCGCCACCTGCTGGAGACATGAGTAACAACCGACACGGTAGCGTTACGAGTACGTACTCTTCCTGAGCCGGCTGTTCAGAGGTCAGGCGGTGACTGCCACATAACATGCTTTGTGTTCTAAATCTATACATTATAAAACTTATTGGCTGAGCGAAACAAATGAGCGAAGGATCTTATTTTGACTCGACAATTTTGATTTCGTTTGTCCGGATCAATCTTATTTAATTTTGTTGTATTATGTTTAATCAATTGTTTTAAATATTTATACTCGTTTCAATTTTCTACACATTACCTATAGTTATGAATTTTCTTAGTTGAATGACGAGACCTATTATTGTTGGCGGTACTATGTATTATTATACAGATTTGGTATTGTTAAGTATAGTACTAAGCTCGATATGTCAATAAAT
This sequence comes from Hypomecis atomaria, assembly GCA_964007245.1. Taxonomy (NCBI): domain Eukaryota; kingdom Metazoa; phylum Arthropoda; class Insecta; order Lepidoptera; family Geometridae; genus Hypomecis; species Hypomecis atomaria. Next base: position 21,888,576 of record OZ023284.1, on the reverse strand, counting down.
GATTCTGATTCTGATGTTATTTTTTCTCTACAGGACGCATTTTTGATAAAATCTTTGTACACGAAACTTAATAGTACACAGGTTATATATTGTAGAAAACTCAAAAACACTGTTCAAAAGTCCTTACTAAGTGAAAAGTAAAAGTCCTTATTTCTTACGTACTATGTAAAATTAATAATCGGCCAAGTACGAGTAGGACTCGCGCACGAAGGGTTCCGTACTGTATGGGAGCCCCCCTCAAATATTTATTTTATTGTATATTATTTAAGTGAATATAAAACTAAATATTCTGTAAAAATTTCAAGCATCTACCTATTACCATTATTAAGATAGAGCGAAAAACGTCTAAAAATTCAGGTTTGTTGTATGGGAGCCCCCTTTAAATATTTATTTTATCTTGTTTTTAGTATTTGTTGTGATAGCGGCAACAAAAATACATCACCTGTGAAAATTTCAGCTGCCTAGCTATCATGATTCATGAGATACAGCTCGGTGACAGACGGACAGACGGGCAGACGGACATCGAAGTCTTAGTAATAGGGTCCCGTTTTTCCCTTTGGGTACGGAACCCTAAAAATCCGAAAATATGTTTGTTGGTTTAGTGTTTTCCTACTCTTTCACGCAGCAACAAAGCAACGGATCGATTTGATTTTTGGCATAGATAATTGGAAATAGTTCAAAGGTCAGAGAGTGACAAATGCTACTTTTTATCCATGAAAAATAAAAGATTCCTATGGGATAGTACAAAAAATAGAGCTAGACAGCGATTTTTGATTGCGTTATTTCTCTCAAAAAGGGGGTTTTGCTGACTCTATTTATCAGCTGATTTCGATAATATTTAAGTAAGATTGATAAATATCTAAATGCTTACAAGATTTGTGAGCATGAATGAAATTATTCAAGAACGCGTCGAGATATAAGGCTTGCGAAGATTCAGTTAAACAGTGCGAGGTCTACTGTTTGGAGAGCTACTAGTAAGATAGTAAGACAACTATTTATAACTAGTGAGCCGCCCCGGCTTCGCACAGGTATATTTTACATATATAAACCTTCCTCTTGAATAACTATATCTATTAAAAAAACCGCATCAAAATCCGTTGCGTAGTTTTAAAGTTATAAGCATACATAGGGACAGACAGAACGGGAAGCGACTTTGCTTATAGCTTTGTAGTGACAAGCACAATAACAATCAACATGATCTTGTGATCGTGGCCGTAGGAAAATCGCTGTTATTCATAGGCTACCCAATAAGTTTCTAGTAAGATCGGTTATAATATTATACGGCTTGCATTCACTACGAGGCTGTGATTTTTTAATCAGACCCTTTGTCTACTATTTATTTTTCTGAGCTTGGCTTTTGTGAATTATTTAAGTAGTTTTTTTTTTCGTGATTTTTCTCAAACTTCTTTACAACACAAAAAGAGTATCCAAAACAAAAACGTCCAACCTTTTCATCTCCAAGCCCTCAAATTCTATTCCCTGCTCATTTCGTCAGCAGCAGTTACAAACTACACGGAACAAATTAAACTTCAGCAAAGTGTTTCAAGATTTCATTTTGATCGTATCACGGGCCCCGTTTTGAAACGTACACCAGTTTTAATTTACCCTGTTAATATACCCGAAAAAACTTTTCTTAAACTTTTCACTCTGCAGCTCGGAGCACAATCTTGAGATAATTTTCCGGTGAGGAACTTTTAATGTGGTCCTTACTTACATTTTCTGGGGCAAGGAGCAAAAATATTTGACAAAATAAGCTGGCTTCTACTTGAATTATTTGGTTGAATTACCTGGAGCGAAAGATGAAGTTTTTGAAGGTATTTTGTGCCACAAAAAGAAGACTTAAAGCTTATGTTTTGAAAGAACCTGGAGTTTACGTTCCTGTAAAAAAATCATAAAAGAAACTTTGGTCTAGACCTTGAGAGTAAACGAGGAAATATAAAAGGCATTATAGTGGTTTTTATTCTAGAATTTTTCCGTAGAGCTCTACTAAACTCCTGATTTAAATATGGTTGAAAAATCGAAGAACTCGTAAGAAACATATAACATGAAGTCTTTATTGCAATTTTAAGACTTCTAGCGTGAAAATAAGTGGGAGTCTTACAACAGTTTTAATTCCTCCGTTTTAGGGGTTGAGGGTGATTTACTAAAAATGCCGAAATACGTGTTTCATAATTTATAACAAAGAGTTGATATATAAGTTGTCAGACTTCTAGCATCGAAATTTGCGAAAATCGCATACAAAATTTCATCCTCCAATTTTAGGGGTTGGGGTTGATTTACTAAAAATCTTCAAATTTGTTTTTTATTGCTTCTAACAAAGAGTCTTCATATTATCAATTTTGTGGAAGTCTTTTGTTTTGACTGTTGACTTTGGTCACCTGATTTATGGGATTGCGGGGTGAAAGTTCCAAGTTTAAGAACTTCCCTGTTGTATGTGTACCATTACTAGCCTACATACCAAATTTCAGCTTTCTATAAAGTACCCCATAGATTTTGATGATCATCTGTGAGTCAGTCAGTCAGTGAGTCAGTGACCAAATCGGGGGTTTACAGATATCAATAAAATCTAAAATACAAGAGCTATGCAATTGAAACATCATATTATGTTTATTGAGTTTATTATGTACATTATATCCAGTGATTGTTTTTTATCTTTTATACTCCAAACCCAAGTTATGAGGGTCCAAAAAAGTTGACGATCCGCTTTGAGAAAAGGTATAGGTTCCTTCGCTTCGCTAGACTCGTCTTGGCGGGGGCACTACGTGCCCCCAGATAGATCTATTTTTTGAGAAAAAAGTAAGAGTTTAGCGAAGTGGCTTTGTTCTAAGCGAATATTGCATTAGTTTAGTGAACTCACAGACTATAAAATATTGATTTTCTAAGGTCCGTACACCTCCGCTCCATTTTGGTAGAGTCAGGGCTAAATGCATAATTATGAAACCACCGAAAGTACACCTTGATTTATCATAATATTATCACAAACCAATTATTTACATTTAATGCAGAAAATCTTCTGTCTGGCCTGTTTAATAACACATTACATTATTAGATATCTTGTTAATATAGTAGTTTATGCAACTGTCATATAATGAAGAGTATTAAAACACGAGTGTCAGTTTATGAAACGAGCGCAGCGATCTTCATAATAATAACGAGTGTTTTAATACCCGTGTTATATGCAGTTGCAGACACTTCTTTATCTTCACTAATAAAAATAAAATAAAACATATTGCGAAACATTAAATTCACGCGTACGTGTATTGTCACAGTGAACTTGGCGCCAATGAGAGCGCAGCTGCGCGCGCAGGGCCAATCAGGAGCGAGCGCGCGATGTTATAATGAGATTTTACGATATCGATGTGGATATTATAACATCATGTGAAATTGCTTAAATTGAGTGTTTTGTTGTCTGCGCTATAACAGTAGTCATTATAAGTCAAGTATTGGAAACATAAGTAGAATGTTACAACATTAGTGTAGATAAATATGTTTATATAGTTCCTATTTGTCAGTTTCTGAACAGGGCTTCTGTCAGCTATACAAACATTTTCTACCTATCGTACAGAAGGGGTATTCTGCACACACCAATTACATTTTTATACTGGATCTGTTCTCGTACTTTCATCATGGAATTCCTTTAAAACTGGATTCTAAAACATTTACTGCAACACTAGTTCATGTTCCTTAAAATACATACCTTACTTTGTCAAGCTAGTATTAACATCGAACATAATCAATGTGGTTTCATACTCTTATTTTTGCAAATAGGTATCCTAACTTTTTCAGTAATTTAGTTAAATGTTACGTCTAATTTTTATCCGTGTTTTCGCGAAATTCCTAGACTTTTTGCAAAAATACGGTTTATCAACTCATAACCTACGAAATGATTAAACAAGCAGAAAATAATATTCACTAGATAAGTTTTATACCTTGAATTTAATAATGTGCGTAGAAAATATTACCACAAAAGATTAAACATGCTATAAACACTGTTTAACCGTGCTATTTGTTTTATTAAACATTGTCTAATGCGTGCGTAAAACTTTTGTGGTAGGACGGTTCGTATCTGTTTTCATATTGAATCAAACTTGCAATAATTAAGCACATAAAATTAGCAATACTAACTAAAAATTCCATCGATACTACGAAATACATTTTAAAATCGACGGTAGTTTCACATTAAAGCATTAATGCTCCTTAAAAATCCATTCACTTCCCTCCATTCTCCCCCATTTTCCTTAATCCCTGGACATTGCAAGTTAAACATAAACTTCTTTTTGTCGAGTGGTAAAAAAGCACTTCCTACCCTCATCTGAAAGCTTTTAGTTGTAATCCTGCAGCTTCTAGTCTTACGTCTCGGTTTTCATGGCTAATTAACCACTAGACTAATTAGGTGGGGATGAGATATATTTTATTCTCTTCCGTTTCATTGGCTTTATGATGAGTTTTATTATATGTAGGTACTGTGAAAATATTGAGTTGATTCTAATGTGTATATGTTACTGTTTTTTGAAGTGAAAACTTCTTTAACGGCTTTGTGCACATTTTGGGATGGGTAAAAAGTGTTAAACTCGCGTCAGGACACGTGACTTGATCAAAAATTCGTAAGAAGGAGGGAGAGTAGACTGGCGGCGCGGCGTAGGGAGAAAGTAATATCCCCCCTCTTTCTACTGCGCGGCGAAAATGTATGGCTGCTTCTGCTGTTTCGTTTTCGGCGCAGGGCGTTTATAAATGGTAGTACTTTTCACTTCTGCCGGCACTTTTTTATACAATTTGATCTGATAAGGCTACTAAGGAATCTCACTACGGGGACATTCTTAGCTACACTATCAACATAATAATTTATGCTCTTATATGGAGAGTGTTTTACCTTGTACGAGTAGTAGTTGTAGTATAAACGTGTAATCCTAGTTTTGATTTTTAAATATCTTTAATGTCATAAAAAATTACATAATTTGTAAAACTCAGCGTTAAAAGACTAAGTAACAATTGTGTAGTCAAATTCATAAAATAATATATATTAGAATTCATAAAAGAAGTGAGATGCCCTCTACAGGGATATCTTTTTACTCTGTACTAAAGCGAAGGTACCTATGTACTAGTATGTACCCCTACATACTAGTACATAGGTACATACAAAATCGCGACTCGGAAACGGCAAAATGTATTCAAGATTCAAGATACTTTATTTGTTAGAAACATGGTAGTGTAGACAACATACAAAGTCGCATACAGATTTTCGTAGTGTAGGTAGAGATCGCATGTTCTTGCCCATCGTGGCGTACAAATGTTAAAAGCATTATTATCAAAACAATACAAGCAAAATTTTAAATAATAATGTAAAAACAAAATAAAGAATAGTACTGATTTATAAGATGTCAACATTGTCAAAATAGAATAATGTCAAGTAAAAGTCAAATAATGTATGAAACATTTCTCTCATTTGTGATGAAACAGCTGACTATTTTCTCGGACTGTCTCCAGATTCATGCATACTTACAAATTGTAATAGATATGCGTTGATATGTATTATAGTATAAGCCCTGTTTTCTTTATATAAAAGACATTGCCTATGTTGTGCAATGTTTAACTTTACTCAAGTTTGTTGGCATGTTCTTGTTCCTTATATTTTTTATTTTATTGCATTTTCTTTATGAACGTAACTATTGAAACTGTACCTTACCTATAAGTCCACCATTGTACACAGTTAAGCAATAAAGTATTTTATTCCATTCTATTCGAATTCCGGGCTATCTCTATAGAAAAAGTTGTTTATTATGGTGTTTATAGTTCTTTTCTTCATTGGTTAGTACGAAGTCTGTCACGACAGTTTGTACGATATGTATATACGTTTTATAATCATAATCTATCAAAGACAGACAACGTCTAAATTCAATAGGTATTTAGGGATAAGATATTTGAGTAAAATTGAAATTTCCTTCACCCTAAAGGCACATTGTTTACAAGATTCGAACCCTCAATACACCAATAAACTCTTCTGTGTACAAAAAAGTCAAATGCAGATTTCAGTAACCAGATTCCCAGAACAATTAATTTTCAGCGCGCAACAACGATTTTTACTTCTTTATCCTCTAGGGGTTTGTAATTTTTTATGCGGTCCCGACAAAAAGGTTGAGATGAAAACAAATCGGCGTTGACCTGCTTTTGTCGCCTGCCCCTTTAAAAACTGTTCAAAAGAATCTTAATTAGGGAACGGTAAATCTTGTCTATGCTGATTTGTAGAGTGTTGTGGAAAATTGTGCGTTTATTCCTTTAATGAAAATTTTAAGAGATGATGTTTATTTATATTACTTTATCTTTCTTTAGTAGCGCTCGTAGCGTAGTTTGACTAGGTGATTGTCAGCGATCACCGAAATTAAGCAACGTTCCGCACGGTCAGTACTTAGATGGGTGACCGCGGGTGGCATTTTCCGACTGAGCGCTACCGTGGCTCGGATGACACGTTAAATTGTAGGCCCCGGTTGTTTTAACTGTTTAGCCATGTCAGAGGCCTTCAGGCGGCCTAAAAACTCTGACACCAGGGCTAGCCACTCGGCCTATACGAACTCACTTTTTTTTTCTTTACTAGGACTTTTTGTATGTTTAATGTGTTCAAATAAAATAGTTCTCTACAGATTTTAAAGGTTGTATAATTTCCAGTGTATGCGATATAGAGATATACTTTGTTCTGCTGAAGTTTACAAAATTAATTGTTATTCTTTTAGTTAGGTGCATGTCTTCATTTTATATTTTCGTTGGATAGACCTCGATAAGCTTAGTAGTAATTGAGAGCTGAAGACCAAGACGTAAAGTGCAAACCGGCAACAGCCGTTCGCCGAAGGTGGTAACATAATTGACATCAGTCAGCGACATTCAAAATTTAGAGTTCAAAAACTTACATGGCATAGTGTTCAATTGTTCATCTCCTAATACAGATAAAGATTATTTTGACCAATTTACGCCAAAATTTTGCTACAAGTCATAACAAGTTAAAAGGGCACAAGTCCTGTAGCTAAAACTTTTCAGTAAAACAAAAATATGATTCTTGAAAAAAAGTGAATGTTGCTATTAAATTGAATATAAGATAGGTAAGTTTTATAAAATGATAATGCTTTTTTGAACTGTTTATATTGCAAAAAAAATTATGATATGGATATTTTAATTTTAAATTTCTGGACTAATGCCCGTATCAAAATGACTTCTCTTATGTACTCACAAATACAAAGATTTTAAGATATTAGATTTATTATTAAGATTTATAAGCATTTTCAGCAAGCTCACAATCTCCATATTTGCAAAGTGTTCAAATTTAAAATAAAATTGTGTCTACATTTTTCTGACAGTTGCGTAAATTGCGTTTCATTCCACGGGAAAACGGCAGTGCCATTTTTTTGGCCATAAAAATGGACTTATGGTTTATGTAGATGTACCATTTTTACGTGAAACATGTACAACGCAACAAGAATTAAAATGGGGTCAAAAAGTGTGACTTATGCCTTTTTCGTTTTTAGGTGGACAAAAACCTTAACGAAATGGTGACCGCGTAACGGCAAATGAAGTGTAGGCCGTCCACCAGCTCGTTGGATCGATGACATTGTTAAAGTCGCGTGTCCAACCTGGATGAGACTAGCACAAAATCGAGGTGAATGGCGTACAAGAAGAGAGGCCTATTCTCAGCGTAACAAGCTGAAAATTATGATGATGATGCCTTATTCGAAATCACAGGTTCAAGTGATCGCCGTAGCATTGTGCGATAACAATTGGATTTATTAACCTATATTTTAGGTTGATGTGTATGAAGCCTGAAAACCGGTCTAACTCTATTACCCACATAATATAACATGTCTCCCTCCTGTTTTTAACTAGCTAACTGATAAATCGCTGATTAAATGTGAAATGGCCACATTCCAAAAATTTTCTAAAATTGTGAGTGTCTTTTTGTACCATAGGAGAATTATCATATTTCTGCGGAATTCAATAAAAACGACACATGGATTTTTGATTTGTGGCCCCTTAGTATTTAATCAGCGAAATGTGTGCTATCTCCAAGCTAGCCTTAACAGAATGCCTATCACTACCAAAACATACTTTGTGTAAACGTCAGAGTATAAATAAATCTTCAAAATTGCCAAATCACACTGTCCGAGCTTAGCAGCCGAATTTATTACATGCCGGAAAGAATATTGGACTCAAATATTTGCTGCAATTTTCTAACTTTACTCCTCTCCTATGAATATAATATAGGGTTTAGGAATTGAATTTCTGTCACAGATGCAGAGATTTAGATGTGGAATGCAGTTTTGGATTGCAGATGCTGGAAATTTGGTAAGGTTGACGACTTGGTAGTTTGAGACTTCATTTTTAGAAAAATTTTTGAGAATTTGAATTTGGAGGCGAGGACTTACCCTAATAGCATTTTTCGTTGGGATGTTGTAGCAACTCTTAGCCAACGGTTGGGAGTACGTTGGGACAAGGTAGTGTTTTTGCCAACAAAGCTTCAACATGGGTCTAACCATGTTAGATCGGCGTTGTATTTCTCACAACTTTTCAACGACGGGCCAACTGTAATTTTGGTTAGTTTTCCAACCTGAAAATCACATACCAATTTTTAACAATGGCTCTTTGTTGATGCTACCATCGGTTCAACTATTTTTAGGGGTGACATGCAGGACCGAAAGGAACGAAAAGATGTTGTAGGCCGAACAAACAGCCAACTTAAAATGCTACTAGGGTATTTTACTATGGAAATTTACGTGGTTTTCACACATTTTAAACGATATAATAGTTTTTCGTGCCCCGTAAAGTTAGGGAGGCTATTGAGATTAGCAGACGCCCTAACTTCAATAGAGACGGGGGATGGACACTGCCACCGACGTGGAGACCGTGTCTTCAGGGAACCAGAGGACTTGACCGTGGGACTGGTGGAGACATAGTGAGCTCAGTGTGCTGGAGTATCCCCGACGGATACCGTGATATCGATGAAGAGGATATTCAGTGCGCGCCTACACAACAATCCTCTCTACTCGCCCCCGCCCCGCCACCGCAACCGCTGTCATCGCGAGCGCTACGCGCCGCAGCCCGCAGTGCATTGCGAGACGGCTCCGCGTGCTAGCACTCGCCAACTTGAGAAAGGTCACCGAACGCGACCGAAACTATATAGTGTTATGACTATACGAACACGTGAGTGAGTCCCGTTCTATATCGTTTAAAATGCTACTAGGGTAGTTAAGCGGTAGGACTATGGTACACAAGGATGTGCTTACATCCATGCTAGTACAACTAAAAGTGTTTGATACTTGGTAGACACCAATTCGGTTTTCATCCGTAGACTCGCGTCTACCAAGTAGTCGGTACTTTGGCTGCTGATTAAAATCGTATTCTTAGTTCACTTTAATGCCACGACGTTTTCTTTTTGCACAAACTAAACTCTCTGCGTCACTGACTGTCATATCTTAGTATTTGTTCCATAGAGCTATTACAACTTTTATTTAGAACAATAAGTTTAATATCTATCTCTCTAAATACGAATGTAATAAATTCACTACAAACGTTTTGAACACAGAGCTACATTTGATTCTTTTTTTGGCAACTTCGTAATGCAGTTGTTCAAAATGTATGTAATGTATTTATTACTTAAGTACGTATTTAGATAGATACATATAATTAAACTTATTGTTCTGAACAAATTATACCATGAAGTGTCAGTCAGATATAATAACAAAGGGCCTTTCTAAGTTTCACAAATTGTTTGATTAAAAGCGAAACAAATTCTAAAAATTATAACAACCTGTTTTCTAGAGTTGTGAAAAAAGTTTTGGAACATTCTTTTGATGTATGGCCCCTCTGACCGCAGATTTGTTTGGAAAACGTTAACTTCTCGAGTTATTTTTAAAATGAGGAAAACAGGAGAGTTTTTTAAAAGGTCAAACAGTTAGGAAGAACACCGTTTAGAAGCTTTAAGTGACGTTACACTAATTGTAAATAATAATTACACATATACTAAAATTTGTGTCATTGTGGCCAATTGTGGCAAAATCGGCCAAGTGCGAGTCGGACTCGCGCACAAAGGGATCTGTACCATATGGGCCCCATTTCTCTTGCTGTTCTTAATAGCGAGCAAAAAAACTCCTAAAAATCACGTTTGTTGTATAGGAGCACCCGTTAAATATTTAATTTATTCTATTTTTAGTATTTGTTGTTATAGCCGCAACAGAAATACACCATCTGTGAAACCTGTGGTGACAGACGGACAGACGGACATCGAAGTCTTAGTAATAGGGTCCCGTTTTTACCCTATGGGTACGGAACCCTAAAAACGGTAAAAGATATTCAAATAATCGGCCAAGTGCGAGTCGGACTTGCGCACGAAGGGTTCCGTACCGTAAGGAAGCCCCCAATAATATGATTTATTTTCATTTAACTGTTTATTTCTGAAGGGAATATACCTACAACGTAATATTCTGTGAATATTGAAGCATCTTCCTGTTGTCGTTATTAATATCGAGCAAAAAAAATCACGTTTTTTGTATGGGAGCCCTCTCAAATATTTATTTTATTTTGATTGAAATATTTATTTTTGAAGTGAATATTTTTTGTGAATATTTCAAGCGTCTACCTGTCACCATTATTAATATCGATGGAAAACGGCTAAAAATTAAGATTTGTTGTATGGGAGCCCCTTTCAATTTTTTTTTTTTCAGCACATGTTGTTATAGCGGCAACAGCAATACATCATCTGTGAAAATTTCAACGTTTTAGCTATTACAGTTCATGAGATAAAAGCTTTTTAACGAAATTTTGCTGTTCAGCAAGCAAAAACCGTTGGTTAAATACAGTAACCACACGTTTAACTTAAACAAGCGTTGGTGAACTCGGGGCTAAAACAGTTGCGAGCGGAGAGTCTGTCTATTTTCTACTGGATTTATTTCGGAGACTGTGCATCTGAAGTATCTGAACTACCCAACCTTATCATACTATGCCTTTTTACTACAGAAGTAGAAATACTTCCCATTTCACCCCTGTCCATTTTCCTTCGATACGTACGGTTTGACTAAACATTTCTCTTTCTTACCGCCAGGGAATGGAACAGTCTGCTGGTTTTTTTTATTTCCTAAGAGGTATAATAATCTAAAACTTTCCAAAGTCAGAGTGCATCGGTATTTTCTCAGTCTACGTGCTTCATCTTCAATCACAGCATCACTTATCATCCAGGAGTTGGTGGTAAAGCGCGGACTTTTTTGAGATATAAAAACATCCCGCATGGGGTATTTTGAAAAAAAGACCAACGCGGGATGTTTTTTATTCATCATGCATTGCGTCAGTGCAAGATTTATCGTACTCGTATCCACACCAAAGAAGAATAGATATAAAAAATAATATGGTATAAAAAAACTCACCATCCAGTTCATACCCCTGGCCGCTCCATTGCGGCAGGTCCTGAGAGTACGATTTAGGATCGTTTCGGCTGCCTATAGAGATCTTGAGGCTCTTCCACAGCTTCATCTTGACCACATATTGTCACTCTCGGTCACTTCACTGTACCATTATCACTCACTCACACTTTGGGGATATCTGGAAAGAAAAATTGTATTGGTTAGAATTTATTTTGTAAAAGGATAAGTTCATATAGGGCCCTGTAGGATGATAGGCCCTGATATCAGTGTTTTAGGGTTTCGTACCCAAAGAATAAAAACGGGACCCTATTACTAAAATTCCGCTGTCCGTCTGTCCGTCTGTCTGTCACCAGGTTGTATCTCATGAACTGTCATAGCTAGAAAGCTGAAATTTTTACAGATGATGTATTTACAGAAATACATCATCTGTAAAAATTTACATCAATAAATTTACAAAAATTTTGTCATAGCGACCACAGGGTCGCTGTGACAAAAAATACTAAAAACAGAATAAAAATAATTTTTAATGGGGGCTCCCATACAATAAACCTGAATTTTTAACCGTTTTTCGCTCGATATTAATAATGGTGACAGGTAGATGCTTGAAATATGCACAGAATATTAAGTAGTATATTTTATTCAATAATAAATAATTCAATTAAAATAAATATTTAAGCGGGGCCCCCCATACAGTACGGAGCTCTTTGTGCGCGAGTCCTACTCGTACTTGGCCGATTATAATACTATGTTAAGGCTTTTGTCATGGCTGAACGGTTAAACCAGGATCTACAATTTAATGTGTCGTTTGATCTACGTTAGCCCTCAGTTGGATATACCACTTGATTAGCAGTCACGCAATACTGTGCCAGACGTTATCTGGTTATCACTGAAAGTCCTAGATCTCACCGCAAGAACAACCCGCTCATAGCTTACACGGTTCAAACCAACTTTTAACGTAATTATGTGAATACTAAAGTGTATGAATGAATAGGAGAATATTCAGTTATAAATATACCAGTTTGCCTAGCGAAATGTGGCTGCCAGTATTTTTGATTGAAAAAAGGTTGATTATTTTTTGACAAAACATTTAATTCTTGTTTTTTTAGATAAATTACGTAAATAATCAATACGGCGATAAGGCGGCCACATTTTGCTAGACCACCTGGTAAATCTATATTTTCCTATTCTCACTTTTTTTTAAAATCAAGTCAAGCATCCTATAAATGGGATGTTCTTGCGACAGGATCTCGGGCTAAGACAACGTCTGGTCAAACTACGCTATCAGCGGTACTGGTTAGTGTTATTTATAATGTTACGTCAAGACAAGGAAAAGAACGAAGAAAGATAAAAAATACGGTTCATACGTAATACAATGCCAATTTTCTAATTTTTTTCCTTTTTGTTCCTGTTGTTTTCGTTTTTCTATCACCTAAGTTTATTTCATGAAATGATTTTAACTTTATCGTGCTTCCTACACTATGTTTATCTCAAATAGTCATTTTGTGATAAATATTTCAAAAAGCCGTTGCGAACGCAGGAATCGAATCTGCCTCTCTCACGAACCCGACAATAAGCCCGATTACAGAGGCGCCAGCGTAAATTTAATAGCAACGTAAAAAGCGTTCTCTCTATCGAATGCCTAAAGTGAAAAAGAAACAGAACTATGCTATTTAGCATACTACTACACGGGACTTATCGCGCAATAAAACTTGAGATATGAGCTAATTAAGTACCTCTTTTTCTCCTCCCGACGTTTCGACCAAGTTGCATTGGTCGTCACAGAAGTCTGCCATAGCCGAGTATTTGCTTGACGGAGGAACTGGTCATTGGATCGAGCTCCACGACCCGAAAGTTCTCTCTACTGATCGTCACTATTTTTCAAGAATAGTTCGTGAGGCCGTAGAAATTAAAAAACATCGTAATTTCAACCGAGAGGATGGTTTCAAACTATCAGTGTCGTGGAATCCTGTAGTCAACAAGTGCAAACTGCGTGGTGTAGGTATTGAGACCTTTACAGACACTGTCAGTGTGGTATGTCGCGGTGACAATTTCAATTTGAGTGATACGGCGTCGCATTGCCCGTGACCACGACCAATGCAACTTGGTCGAAACGTCGGGAGGAGAAAAAGAGGTACTTATTTAGCTCATATCTCAAGTTTTATTGCGCGATAAGTCCTGTGTATAAAAATATGCTATTTAGCTATTATAATTACGTTGGCGCCTCTGTAATCGGGCTTATTGTCAGGGCTGCAAACAGTGAGCTACAGTTGGGCGAACGTCGGGTTAGTGATCCGAGAAAGGCAAGTTCGAGTCCTGAACAAAGTTAATTTGTTTAGTTAGTTAGTTTAATTCTGTTTGGACTATATTTTCTCATATCTTTAGATCTTCAAGGGTATGTAGATAATCCAATTGATTTTTACATAGTAGCTTAATTATGTAGTTTTCACTTAATCATTGTTTTATTATGTAGTATTTCATTTTGTTAATGAAAACAAATGAAGCAAACATTTCAAAATATGAGCTAGAATTTTGTTCGTGTCATCATATTTTCTTACATAGCAAAATGAAATCCAACATAAATAGACCCCCGAGCAACGAGCCCGCTATTCCGCCACTAGTTCATTAAAGTGTATGATTTTATAATATTATCTTCGAGGCTGCAATGTCTTGCTCTATTGTAAACATTTATTATTACTGCAGTGCTCTGAAATAATCTCGAGAGGAACAATATTGTTGGAGAGAAAATATTAACGTGCTTATAGAACGAGTAGAGGTTTAGGTGAAGATTTTTTTGTGTAATTTAACTTTGTTATTTAGATTGGTACTTTAATCAGTTTTAAATTTTCTATGTCAGAGAGATAAGTGAGTAAAGTAAATATTTGGGGACATCTTACACACGGCCCCTGACCCCAAACTAAGCAAAGCTTGTGATATGGCTGCCAGAGACTGATATACTACTTATACATATTTTTAAATACATACTTACATAGATAGTAACTAAATAACACCCAGACACAGAGCAAACACCTATGTTCAACAGATAAATAGTTGCCCTGGGTGGGGATCGAACCCACGCCTCTTTGATCCAGTAGTTAGGGTCACTAACCACTGAGCCACCGAGGCAGTCAGATGTCAGAGTCATAGAGATGGAGATTGAGATAGAGAGTGAGAGAGAGCGAGATAAGTCACAGTAAAAGGCGATGATTTGCATTTCGCAGATAACATAAAGATGCATGTAAAATATACACTATACATATACGTATTTAAAATAAACATATTATTATATACCTTATAAGCATCTTTGACAAACACTTTTTTTTGCGACATTGATAATTATCACAAAGAAATGATTTTTTTAAGATATTGGTATCGGAAAATAAAAGTCAGTTTACGGTCGATAATTTTACGTGATATAGTCATAATTATGAGAACATTGTTGAATTAACGACTGAAACAAGCCGAGCGCTTTGGCCGATCGTGCCTCTATATTGTTTCCGCTCTCTTGCTCACACGCTCAGCTCAGGTGGAACGAGACACTTTTTCGTGCGTGCTGCCAGCGTTCATCGATTTATAAGACGTTATCACGGTACGTCAAAGACTGAGCTGTCCCATATAAAAGTACACTAACTTTTGACAAAACGTATCAAATAGCTACTTATTTGTGATTTTGGATGGTACGATAGTAAAAACTGCTCATAATAATGTACCTGACACGTGGTTCTATTGTATGATTTAGTCCAGAGTTCACTAACGCTTGTTTAAGTTAAACGTGTGATTACTGTATTTAACCAACGGTTTTTGATAGCTGAACAGCAAAATTTCGTTAAAAAGCTGTTTAAGATTTAACCAACGGTTGATAAATTAAACATCTGTTGGTAAACTAGGGTTTAAAACCCGAGTGTTATCGTTGTTTCAATACAGTAATCACACGTTTAACTTAATCAAGCGTTGGTGAACTTGGGTCTTAAGCTATCTTATCCTATACCTGCAAGACTATTTCACATGAACAACTAATGTTACTTATTTTTACAGTATTTATTGATTTAGATAAATAATACAGCATTTTTTTTAAACTCACTTTACTAAACCATGACAAATAATAATTAATTTAATAAGGAAATAAAACTTCGTTCCATTATAGTAAAAACTGATGAATTAAAATGGTTGCAACTGTAAAATTTAGAGTTGCTTTGGGGATTTTTTTTGGTGCTATTACGAAAATAAAAGAAGAAAAATAACAGGGTTAAATCACTTCTTATAACCCATACAAGGTAACGTAATTTTTATTCTTAGAATTTATCAATAAAAATCGTGAAATAATGGTTTTATACGGACGCGATTTATCAGAATAGCAGCCTTAACATAAACAAGTAAAACACAGTTGCAATAAAACCAATGGCGCACGTCGTTTATCTCCTACATTTACAGCTGTCGGTTAAAGCGACTGAAAGGAAAATATTTTCTTACTAGCGAGCTCTACAAAGTGGTTGTTATTTTGTTCGACGCAATGATTCAGCGCTGCTTGGTTTGGCTTATTTTAGAGATGGGCTAAATATGTTACCGGTTATTTGGGCTTTAAGCCGGATTTTCAATCGACTTTTTTTTTAACGTGAATAAGTCCACTTTTGTCCACCAACTCGCCTGATGGTAAGCAACGTTGTGATCGAAGATGAAGCGCGCAGACTTAGAAGATACCTATCCAATCTGATCTTGAAAAGCTTGAGATTGTATATTTTAGGAAACAAGAAAGCAGGAAGACGTCGTGCACACTCTCCGAAATAAGAAAATGACTCGCAAACCTACGGCGATGCTCCAGGCAATGAAGCTTTTTTGCAACTAACTTTTCATCACCTATAAGCCGAACAGCACGCCGGTCCACCGATTCCAACGCCTCGAGCTGATACTCAGCCGAGCCATCCTAAAGATGTCAGCAGTATTCCAGACTCGAACCACTCTCAAAAATGGACTGAATGTTAGGAGAAAGTTCTCAAACTAATTGTACTTCGTTTTACTGTCATCATCCGCATCATTTTATCCCACTGATAGTCATAGTATAGGCCTTTCTTTAGCAGTGCCATTTGACTCGCCCCTTTACTTTTTGTTGCTTTTCGTGTCCAGGTTTGACCCGCGATTTTCACAATATCGTTGACTTATCTTGCTGCCGGATGACTACCGATTAACGTTTTCTTTGCTTACGTTGTTCCGCACGTTTTGTATTTTCATTAAGATCCAGAGAAGAGTTTTGCGTTATAAAATATGTAATCTAATATTTTAATTCAGTTCAGGAGATACGAAACAGTTTTAGCCAAATAGAAGATAACTTATAGATAGAAGTGTAACATGTACTCCGAGACACGGTAGTGCTTAATTGTAAATAGCAGCTGAGGTCATCAATTTAAACAAATCGTTCTAATCGGTCACCGTCACGCGTCAACCGTTGATTTGCTGATCGTTAGGGACGTCGTGTAAAATCATGCTTTAGTCACTTCGTAGAATTAATAATAAATTCAAGAAATTGTAATTGATACGTCAATTTTAACACAAATAAAAATAAATAAATAAAATCAGTTTGTTTGCGAGAATATTGTCTAACATAGGTCTAATTACATGGATAGTATCAAATATTCTACCTTTGCAGGTGTACAAATATTGTTTTTTTAAGGACATAAGATATTCATGCTTGTCAAATTTCATGATTATACATTTGTTTGGTACACACTTACACTGAAAGTATAATCCTTTACAAAGAAAACTTAGAACTTCGAGCAATTCGAGCCACAGTCCCTAAATGAAAGTAATAAAAAAATTACCGAACGCCGTCATACATACTGACTTAGATATTTACATGAAATAATTCACAATGACCCGTTTTCTCGACTCTCGATGTTATGTCACTGCTTGTAACCGAGCACTTTGGCATTGAGCGGCGTTTCAGTTGGCTTGCAATTGCCTTATGACTAACTAAAAAGCCTGCCCACGACGAAGCTTGGGCAAGGTTTTAGCTCGGACACTTTTTTTTGCACGATTGTGACTCTATAGATATTTGCTCGAAGACTTAGAACAAAATTTTATCCGGCCTCTAATTCACACGCTCATCTCTGTTTGTTCCTCTTTCTATGCCAAGTTGCTAGCAAGACGGTGGTTCTGCAAGTCATTTTGTGTTGAGTAAATAATGCGTACGTAAACGTTCAACACAGCTAGTTTGTGAAAACATTGCTAGTTTCTGAAAGCTCATCTGAAGTCGGCAGTTTACCTCTTTCAACAATTGTAACAATTAATACAAATGAAAATGGGACATGTTATATTATAATCATGGCCTAGTTTATCAAGAGGTAGAGGAGGTATGTATTATTTGTACAAAAAATAATGTTAACCTCTATCACCGAAACATTCCGTGAAAATAAGAACCTCAACTGATTTCTGATGACTAATTTATCTGAGAGACAGTGACTTCAGATAATGGACAAACGAAAACCCCACATAGTGCTGACTGCTCAATGTTGCTGAAAGTGGTTAATTCATAATTTAAATTTAAAATATAGTAGTTATTAATCCTAAAATTAAAAGCTTATGAAAGAAAGAAAGAACTCAAGAACACTTACAGCTAATAACAAAATAAAAAAATTAAAACGAGCAAACAATAAACATGAGAAAAAGGAGTTATGCAGCAAGCGCGCACGGCATGCTACGAAAAGCGGTCCCAACTCAGCGTGAATTGCTGACTGTGGACAATCAGCGCTGGTATTCTACTGAAACCGACAGGTGGCGTCACGTGCAACGTAAATATAAATTTTAATAAATACTTATAAGAAAACCACTAAGGAAAGAAAAAAGTTCTTGAACATAAAGGAAAACGAAAAATAGATACAACAAATAGCCAATATCAAAACAAAAGAGCCTTCTTGACTAGTGGTCTTAAAATTAGTGACTCAGATAATGTAATCCAAAGAATATGATTGAACCAAAACACATTAAAGTGTTTAAAATATAAATAAAATTGAGTTTAGATAAGTAGAACATATATACTGTCTTACAAAAAGAATTATGTCCTTGACCAAAAGGAAAACGAGTTATAGAAACAAAATATAACAAGCCAATATCCAAAACAAAAGAGTCCTCTTGACTAAAATTTACTCAGATAATGTAATCCAAAGAATATGATTGTACCAAAATAAATTAACGCACTTGAAATATAAATAAAATTGAGTGTAGATAACTAGAATAAATAGACTGTCTTACAAAAAAGAATAAGTCCTTGACCAAAAGGAAAACGAGAAATAGAAACAAAATATAACAAGCCAATATCCAAAACAAAAGAGCCCTCTTGACTAATGATCTCAGAACTAGTGACTCAGATGATCCGAAGAATATGATTGAACCAAAACACATTATAGTGCGTAATGATGCTGAAACTGATAAATCGACCTAATTCCGTTAACTTTCTCTCGCTGTTAGGAAGTCATGCATTATTCAACTGAATGGACATAACAAAAGATTCGCTAATGTATTTATATGAATAAGAAGATTATCTTCCGTGTTTGTAGACTTTGGTCGGAGTAATGAAAGTTGCGACGTTATCGTTGAGATAAGCTTTTATTATTTTTAGGAAACTTTTTGTTTCTCGGGAGTTGAAATCTTCTTTATAAGAGTAACTAAATTATCTGCGTTCTACATTTTCAATGACACTACATTACATAGCTTACCGGTATACGATAAGATAGTTTTGGTTGATTGAAATTGAAATATTATATTAAGCAGTGGAATATAATAAGCAGCGTATGTTAAGCAGTGGAAAAATTAATTTAAATTTCGTCCTGTGGCTCAAATTCATATTATAAAACAGAGAGAACGTAATTTTACACATATTTTACGAAGGTTACGTAGATGTACCTCAGAATCTAAGTTTTAATTTAATTACATACATATACTGCTTCGTATAATACAATTACGGCTTTTACTACAAATTCTGGTTACTCACAGGCGTTACCAAAAAATATGCAAGACACAAGAGAGTTTGCAAGACTATTTTGTCTTTGCATGTTAGGTACTTAACTTCGCCCCGACACATCAAGTTTAGATCTAAATACCCCGCCCCCATTGTTTCTTATATTTACCATTTCGGATGAATTTATCTCATTCAGAAATCATTCTAACTTTTATTCTATCTGAAACCATTATTTTGTCTCCAAAGTAGCTTCACTCATTGAAGGAACGACACTATGGTGAGGTAGATTTACCCCGACACATCAAGTTTAGATCTAATTACCCCACCCCCATTGCCCCGTATATTTACCATCTCGGGTGGAAGTAACCGGAGAGGGTAATCAGTTAGCGGCTCGGACAGGCCTTCGTTAGGACGCGGTCACCGGGTTTAACGTCTGACAAAGTTTAACTCCCTTTTTGCAGATCTCAGAGACAATGTGTTCTTTGTCTCATGAAAATAGCTCCGACAAATGTATCAATTGCTGCAGACGTAGAACATTATATGGATTTTCAGACCGGTTGGAAGCGGCTTGCTTGTAACGTGTTCTTTCCGTCTTGATTAGGTCATCGTTTTACCTTGTTGGTGGACGTCTTACGCTGTGTTTCCTTTAGAGAACTTCACAGCCCTATCAGCCATCCGGTATACGGACTACATGCCTTGCCCACTACCTATTCAACTTGATAATCCGCGGAGCTACCCCGCCGCTTACCTAGGTAAGTAAGGAAAAGTATTATAGTTCTGATTTTCAATTATTTACTAAAAAGTTTTTAAGAATACATAAATTTCACATGCATATTCGAGATATATCGAGACGTTTTTCAAGTTTACAATAAAGCAAATGTGACAAAAATAGTAGGTACTTTTTCTATTATGCTAAATTTCGGGTACAGATAGCTAATTACTCCTTTATGTGTTGATTTAATTGAGGATTATTCTCTTATTTTATACTACGGGGTTCTTCAAGAAAGCAATTAGCATAGATGCGTTTAAAATTATTATTTTTAGTAACATATTGATAATAATAAAAAGACTTTTATGACAACACGCTAGTTAAAATATGTTGTACCGTCATTGTTGATAAAAAATCTTAAGAATAAAATCTTCAATCTTTGTCCTTCAATCCTTACTAATAGCAACGATCGGACTTTTGAATAGTTTTCGAATAGTTTAAATCTGAAAGTGTTTTTGTTGGTTTACTCACACAACATTTTCCTAAACAAAATATTCCCACATTTCAGTAACGCTCAGCAAAGTAATTCCGACACGTTTCGAGATATTACAATCTTTAAATATTCGATAAACACGGTCTCGGCTTAACCCTAAAACCCTTAGCGGTTTTCCCGCTAAAAATACCTCCTCCGAATAATTACCAAACCACGGTAGGTAAAGCTACAGACTACAGTCATTATAACGAATAAAACTTTGCCCAACTTTAGCCATTTGCAGGTGAAATACAAAACGGACATTTTATTAACGCCGTGGAACTTCTAATTATTTTCAGAGACAAATTCATAAAGTTACGCGGAGTTTTGGAATTTGGACGCATCTGCTCGTTTTGTCAGTTAAAGCTATAACCCGTAAAATCTCTTTTGGAAATGATCGATTGTTTTTAAAGCTATAATTAGAGTGCCAGATTAGATTGACTTGGGTTATGGTCAGGCTCAATGTGATAAATGAGAAAATTTAATAATAAATATTTTTCGCAAAAAATGGCAAATTATTCTAGGCCCGTTATTTATACGGAATGTTTCTCTACACGACGAAAATAATAATAATAAATAAATAAATATTTGGGGACATCTTACACACGGTCTCTGACCTCAAACTAAGCATAGCTTGTGATATGGCTGCCAGAGACTGATATACTACATATACATATTTTAAATACATACTTACATAGATAGTACCTAAATAACATCCAGACACAGAGCAAACACCTATGTTCAATTGTTCATCACACAAATTTTTGCCCTGGGTGGGGATCGAACCCACGCCTCTTTGACCCAGAAGTCAGGGTCACCAACTACTGAGCCACCGAAATGTTGTAGGATTTCATAGTAGTTATTATGATGACGAGATTTTACTGTGAGACCAACTCCGAAATGGTTAAACAATATTAGCTGTTCTACATGTTCTATTTGTCGAATGGTACAGTGGTATTCTAGCTTATTATTTAGTCTATCGTAAAGAGAAATTACGTATACCTATATCTTATCAGCAGCTAAAATAATCGCGACTAGACTTAATAAAATAAATGAAACATTATTTTAATTGGCTAGCTAAATTCTTGAACACAATTTTAAAAAACTGTTGCGGAGAACACAAACAGAGAGAAAAGAGAGAAAGGGAATTGGACTCTAAATGAATACTCTCCGAGGTATTTTTTTATGTTTACCATGAAATCGATCTTCATGGTAAACATACCCAACGTTAGTTATTTCTTTTGAAGAATTTCCTTTATCAATGATTTTACAAAACTGTAGACAAGTTCAGTTGTTCAGTGTTAGGTTTACCTGCCTAGACTTATACTTTAACCTGCTTAACCATTTATTTGGCAGCGTTAATTAATTTACTGATTTTTTTGTTCAAACACTGCACCATCTTTATCATTGTATTACAGTACCAAAGCGTCCACTTACCTAAAATTAAACCTAAAACGACGACAAATTATATCCTAATCGATCTCAAAGGTCCAGACGTTACTAAGCAAATTATAATTTCCGCCAGATCTTCGCCCAATCCACCGTTAGTTAAGTGCTTGTTGAATAAACAAGTCGAACTATCCCTAACTCGGGCCCCAAAGCCAGGATTTGCCTTATCAAATATTCACAGACGTCGATGTTTTACGATGGACGGACCCCTTAACACTTTACTCAATGATTTGACTTATTGATAGGGTCTATTATACGTTGAAGAGCGTCCTAACCAAACGTATTACCATGGGTGAAGGCGAAGACGACCTAAAAGAGATCTTTTAGGTCGTATAGAAAAACACCATGTAAAATTATTAAGAGGATCGTGAATCGACCAGTGTTTTCGCGTTTTCTGTAGAACATCGTGAAATTTCCGGTACATTTTTGGTAAAATTTAGGTTCCGGGAGAAAACTCTTTTCACCCCTTTAATTGTAACAAAATGTAATTTTTTTGGTTTCAATCACTTGAGTAAGAAATATTGCAACCTCGTACGTCTTATTTATCTTTTCAGAAAAGTTTTTAGTTTATGTATACTCTTCAGACATGCTTTTGTGTAAAAATATGACTTTTTAGAGGCATATAACTTTAAGGTAATAAAAAAAAAACTGTTAAAACTAAGACGATTAACCCTAGCGATTGAGGTGCTGAACACAAGAAAAAAAACACTTAAATAAGATAATATTTAGAGGTAGATATAACAGGTTATTGTTTTTGTATGGACAAGTTAGTGCCTCAGCATGTAGAGACACTCGTATAATATATAAGGTCCCGAGGATGACGATACATCTACATTGTATTAGCGTTTTAATAGTCCACTGCTGAACATAGGCGGAATACGAGGGCGACAATAGCGCGTCTCCGCATGGTGAATGTAGAGACGACTATAGGAATCTAGAGAGAAAGAAACCCTCACTCTATCCGGCGTACAAGACTCTTAAATGATGAAAAATATTACCAGGTTATCCAGAACTGCTGTAATAAGCTGAAAGGTGTATCAGACCATCATTAACTACTTTTACTAAGAGGCTAAAACGAATTTCGAGAAAAAAAATTGCCGTTTCATACATAAACGTATTTGTCGAATCCGAGTTGCAGTATTGGACGGAACAGCTGATTTTTTACCTCAAATTTAGAGTTGCCCCCATAGTAAAAGTTGTTAATAACGACCGTGAATTCAGTTAAAGTAAACAATAAGCAAATAACATCGTATTACGTAGAATGTGTAAGTTCAAAAAGTTACTTTTTATGATAAACATTTCAAAAATTCGTCGCGGATGCAGGATTCGAACCTTGCGTCTTCGGATCACTAGCCCGACGCTCTGGACCACTGAGCTAACCCGCTATACTGACTCGCGACGAATTTTTTGTGAAGTGTTTATCATTTTACCCAACTTATAGCGTTGGCAGCGCCACCTGTGATACTCGTATTAGACAGGTTATCACTCAATTGAAGTTTAAGAACTTCTGTATTGACGAGAGATGGCGCACTGCTAATCAATGAAATGATTTTAATTTCATAGTGCATCCCACACTAGGTTTATCTCAAAGAGTTACTTTTTATGATAAACATTTCAAAAAATGTTTGGGATGCACTATAAAATTAAAATCATTTCAATGTGTAAGTTATAATTACTAATGTAGGTTTAGTAGGTATTGATATGAAATATCTAATTATATGGGCATTAAGCATAGTTACATTTTAAAGTAGAGAGTTTCTACTTACTGCTAAATCAAGACGATACGTCCCATTCGCAAGATTTGTGGTACAACTTAAACTTAAAACATTTTATCACCACCAAGTTGTGATATAAAACAAACATAAACAAATTATCGCTGTTTAAGTAAAATATTCGGTTAGTATAATTAAAACGAAGCGAACCGGGTTATAAGCGACGACCTTGGTCTAAGCCCGATCGCACACTCTCGCTTGCCATGACTCCCAAATAAGTTTATAATATCTTTCGAATAAAATAAATGAAGAAGGATTACCATGCGTAACCAACGCAATCAAGCGCAATTACCCAATATTGATAATCTAGATTTTTAACTTTTACCTAATTGTGAAAATGCTTTTTTGGATACGTCAAACGAAAAATAATAAAAAATACTTTCTAACCATTTTATTAAAAAATATTAACTATTTTATACAGCACTGTATCTGTTTGTTTTTTAAGTTTCGTTTTATATTTTTGGTGACATTCTTTTGCAGTAATATTTATTGTCAGATTATGTCATTACGACTGATGTGATATCAGTCGTAAGACGTCCACTTCTAGACTTTGGCCACGCATATACCTATTATAATAGAACATGTTGGATGAAATTAAAGTTCAACTGGTCTTATTACAAATTTTCAGAGAAGGCCTATATTTTGCAGTAGTCGAATGCAGTTGGTATATAAAAATTATGATTACTTGCCTGCTTACTTTATTTTATTTGAGAGGTTGGAACATTACGCTTTACAATATGAAGCATATCTTGTTAAAAGAAGTATCTCTCTCTCTCTCTCTCTCTCTCTGATAATTTATTAAACATATTATACCCTTGTTGTCAGCTTGCCCTGTACTAAGCCGATTAAGACCATCATTTTGAACAATTTTTACTATGAGGCGAACCCAAAATGTGAGGAATTAAAGCGTACAGAATTGTAGGTAACTCAAAATCGACAAAGTGTATGAAACAGCTGATTATTTTCTTGAGTTCCGGGTTTGTTTGAATTGACTCATTTTGGCTTAGTACACCAGTTCTGGATAACCCTGTACAAGTACCTATTTCTTAAAATTATGGTCTCTGAACATTGTGGCGAGAGTGTAATGCCAGTCGGGAATGACATGAGATAATTCACAATGTTAATTGTGTTATTATAATTTCGGCCAGCCTTCTCCTTTCCCTGTTTTTAATGCCTCGTATTTTGTTTCAAAACAACTTTAATTCCAGGTTTTGCAGATATTTTGCTGCTTTTTTGAGGTTTTTGTAAAAGTAACGTAACGTATTATATTACGTCAAAACACACAGAGAACAAGTATTTTAACCGACTTCCAAAAAGAAGGAGGTATGTATTTTTTTTTGTGTATTTCATCGACATTTTCGCCAATTGGGAACCGAATCAAAAAATCTTTTTAGTTCAAAAGGGCTCAGCCAATTTCAAGAAAATTTAAATTTTATTGAAATTGGCTGAGCCGTTTTTGAAAACTCAACAATAATGTAAAAGAAGGATGCAGCGAATGGACCTGTCGTTTTTTTTTTTGCAAGTGGGTAGAAAACAAAACATCATTTATAATGATGATATGTGCTTCAAAAATTTAGTGATTTTTTGCTGTTTTCATATCACTAATTAAAATTAATATTAGACCACCAGAAAAATTACAATGATTTTTTATTGTTTTAAGAAGTGGCGGTATGACCTTAAAAGCTTAAGCCTGTCCAAAAATGGGCACATTATTTAAAAAAAATCACTATTTTATTACTGTTGCTGTCAAAAAAAAAGGAAATGTCAAATTCAGTCGATCAGATGATGTATTCAGTATTGCCAGATTTCGTTTTCGGTATTCCGACTTAGCAATTTTTTGGAGGGGTTGATATAATTATTTTCTTTTTCAACAGTTGGTACATGCTCCTTCCTTAACTCGTTTTAAGTGTTTCAACTAGTAATTTTACGAACTGAGGTGTCTTTTTACATATTTTATAGAAACATACATTTTTGTACACTAAAAGATTATCAAAAAGAAAGAATACTTATATTTTTAGGTTTCACTCACTTTACTACTAACAAAAAGCTACAGTTGAAATTATCCGAGATATTCCTGATTATTTTGATATTACTCGTAATAATCCTTAAAGGTGCTATTCGAATCTCGGCAGTAGGCTACAGCTACAAACAGCACTTGCAGCAGCTGCACGAAACCGGCTGTGGCTGCACAACTGAGGGGTTAATCCAGGTTTACACGTAAATTGAAACTACAGCTGTTTCGGTATGGCCCTATACATTTTTGTACAGCGCCCCTAGCAGAAACGAGGAAGAACTAACAAAAATCTATCGAGCCACACGCGAACGCGAAAGTTTGAGTAAACTTCGCAAAGCCTGGACTACGAGTAAGGGCTCTGGTTATCTATGTAGTAGTATGAATTTCTGCAAAAAAGATTCCGATTGCGGCTCCGGCAGCACGTGCTACCGAGCCTCAGCTGCGAGTGTTGTTCACCTGTTCAGACAAGTCCGACGTGCTGCCTGTCGCAGCACGTGTAGCCAACCTCGGAATCACTCTCGACTGCGGAAGCAGGCAGTGGCTGCATTTCAGATGTGTGTTACCTGCAATCGCGACCTGCATCCGCAGGCTGCGGCCGAAGTTCGAATAGCAGCAAGTTGTGGTTCTTATACTATTGCTAATGAAGTGGATGAATACCGAAATTCATTATCATTCATTTTTTCGTAGTACCAGTCGTCGTAGTTACCATTTAGCGCTTCTGGCGCGTTTTTGACGTGCTGATAGCGAATTTTTGCCAAAAGGAGTTGGCAGCACTGCTATGGTCTATAATTCTATAAATCAAAGTAGGTCCTTAAAGCTTGAAAATTGTTTTCGGTTTTTCTTATTTTAACTTCATTTTAAACAAACTTGTACATATCAGAACAGTTTTAGAAGCGTCATAAATTACTCTGGTGAAGATAACATTTTTATAAATGAGCTTGGGAGAAACTGAGTGTATTCGTACACAACAGGTATTCGTATGTATGAGCTGTCGACATCCTTCTTTATTTACATCAATTCCAACGAATTATTTGAATTTTGTACACAATGGAAGTCGGTTTTGACATTTTTGCGAAAATTATTTTTGTTTCTTTGCCAACAGTGAACGTCAATTAGATCACTTCTGCGTAAGTGATAAAAATGTGATATAAATGTTTGTTTCTAGCTTTGGTTTCACCAGGGCAGCTGGGTGGAGCAAATTGGAAGTCATCATAGTTATTTGAGGAGTTAACGATCCATGTTTTTTTGTTCTTTTAAAACAATCAAAATATACTAGCTCTATTAT
Organism: Hypomecis atomaria; assembly: GCA_964007245.1. Classification (NCBI taxonomy): domain Eukaryota; kingdom Metazoa; phylum Arthropoda; class Insecta; order Lepidoptera; family Geometridae; genus Hypomecis; species Hypomecis atomaria. The sequence goes on along the minus strand of OZ023284.1, from coordinate 21,861,477 downwards.
TATTTCTTTTGTATATCTCCCATAAAAATATTAAAAACTGTGGTTTATTCTTTAATTATAAACAAAATGCTCAGATTTTCTTCATCGACTATTACAACTAGAGGGAAAATGATCCCTCTGGTATTATTAGCTCTGTGCTAAGAGTAGTACAGTAGTAAAATGACTGTGATACTTCGCCGGTAGGCAGTGAAGACAATTAGTCAAACGACTGACTTATTAATGTCGTTACTCAGTCTCAAAGAAAAATAATCTTATATTTGGCGTCAAACCTGAGTACAGAATATTTTATTGCCAAGATTAACTTATTACTTACGAGCGTCGACGGCAAAATCCTAGTAAATGGAGAGGTAGTATTAATGGCTAAGACAGACAGTCGCGATTTCATCCAAAAATATACCTTGGTATAGCCGAATAAAGACTAATTTTACTGCTGAAGGATGTTATGTGTAGAATTGGCTATGACAGACTCAAGTCAATCTTAGCCAGAAATGTACTCTAAGTTAAAGTGATAAGATGGTTTTTGCTGTGTTTTTGTGCGGTGTTTTAATTGTAACAAACCTTAGAAGATCCTGTGAATCACATTTTGGAATGACGCCAGAGTACGAATGCGTTTTGAAATTATAATGCTTAACGAATTTGTGTGACAATACTTGTTTGTGTCATGGACCTGGAAGTTAAGCACCTATTACTTTCATTAGGAAAAATAAAGACGAGGTAAGGTTTCATAATGTGGCTCCGTTTAGGTACTTCAATCGAAGTTGACTGAAAATTGAGTATTGCAAAATACTGATATTGAAGAAAGAAATTATATTAAACTAAAATCGATTTTCTCTGAAATAATTCCATGTATGTACATTATTCGATAAACAAATATTTACGATTAATGTACAATGCTAAAAAATAAAACGCTTATACGACAAGTCCGCCTTGCTTTTTTTACGAAGTTTTTGCGAAACAAAGACATAATTATTTTTGAAGTAGATTATATAGTAAAAAAAAACTATCCAGCAAGTTAGTTTAATTTATACAAATTGAAAAGTTACCTAAAAATACCGTCATATCAATCCCAAAAGCTTAGCTTTGCAATATTATTTGCTCTAGACTAAAACGAACATAAATCAAGACACTGAACACTAAAATCACACAAACGGTTCAAATAAGAGCAACCCGCACAGAAAATCACTCAATAGCCCTGGCATATGTAACGAGTCACTTGAAGGGAGGATTAGGTTTCATTGACAGCGACGCAGATTTAGCAACAGTAACTGGGGACTGAATAACCGAAATAACAAGATTAAATATAACGGTTAACGGTACAATAAGCCCGATTACAAAGGCGCCAGCGTAAATTTAATAGCAACGTAAAAAGCGTTCTCTCAATCGAATGCCTAAAGTGAAAAAGAAACAGAACTATGCTATTTAGCTAATATAATTACGATGCCGCCTCTGTAATCGGGCTTAATATCAAACTTTGAGACCTTAAAATTAAATCTATCAGTAACGATATCAAAACTTAATCGAGAATATTGTTATTTTTACGGTATTTTAATTTTAACCACTTATACTAGTGGATCTCCGAACAGTAGACCTCGCGATACTCCTCGACTCACTCTTGACTGGTTTCGTTCGTTTTCGCAATTTTTTTACGATTTAAATACTAATATTTTAATCGTTACAAGATTAGCGAACAATCTTGCCTCCGAAAATAATATTTATTATCGAAATTGGCTGAAAAATAACGCGATAGAGAATTTCCCCCCATTTCGAGGGAAATAACGTCACAATCAAAAAAATCGCCGACGACAAAAAAATCCACTATGATTCCTTGAAAAATGCGACCTGTAAACGAAAACAAATATCCGGATAGCCAAAGCAAAATCGCCGTTTTAAAACGAAGACCTCAATAAGGGTTTTCTGGACGACGACTCCGATATCGCTCCTACTCTCCGCGCCCCGAGTCGTCAATTTTTAGGTTACTTTGTTTTCACGATCGAAATTATTTTGATAACGAAATAATTTCAGTTAGGTAATTTAGAATTTTGAAACAGTTCTTTACGGTATCAATAATTTAAACAAAACTACTGTAATCCGACATCTCTAATTCTCTACCGATAAAAGAAAACACCACCGTTACTTTATACTGGTGCTAAATTCTTAACTGCATTCGATCCCTGGAACGATATTAGCTAACAGATTAAATAGTAGTTTGTATAGAGATAGTGTTACATATTGAGTAGTAGTTAGTATAGTTTGAGTGTGAGATGATTCAGGCGTCTGGCGCAACGCCAAGCTTGAGTGCAGTATCACTGACACTCGGTACATGTTACGGTATTAATTATTGCTAGATAAGTAGTTTGTATTTTGTTTAAATAGTTTATTGGCGCTAAAGTAATATAGATAAACACAATTTCGTAATATTGCTTATCTTGTAGAGTTAACTCTAGGGAGCCATCCAATTTTGCTAACATGAGATGATTCAGAGGAACAAATTGTGAAACATAGCAGTTTGTCGCGAAATTTGTCACAAAACGTTCCACAGCAACTGGCGCGATAATTATTTTTCGCAGAAAATCGCAACACCGACTTCTACTTCTACAGAATTCGAATAGTTTGCACGAATCGATGTGACATTCGTGTACATTATTGATGATTTATTAAAAATAAATCTATTATACATATATTTGTACATAGTTTTACAATAAAAGCTATTCTAATGCTGATTCTATACGCTACTAAATTTCTTTTACAAACGATAGAAATATTACAAATACGTATATTGTACGTTTAAGTAACTACATAATTATGTATCTGAAGATCAGTATAATAACGTAGGTACCTACTTAGAAACGATCATAGTTTAAGAGATAAAGAAACTGAGTAATACTCACAAAAAATAATGAATACTTAAAAGAAAATTGAAAATCCTTTTGAATGCTCATAAAACAAGAATAAACTTCTCACTTAACTTGACAGTAAAACGATCATTTACTTTAACTCTTATGACCTTGTGCATAAAAGTCAAAGTCGTTCGACTTAAAATAAAGGCGATGTTTTTGTTTCACCCTAGTTAGAGTAAGTTTGGAGAAATTAGCGATTGCTTTAATTTGTCTCGTCTGTTTTCATCAAAGTTTAATCGATTCGATGGAGATTTGTTGCTTCATTAAAAACTTCACAGTTTGTTAGAGAACTTTTTAATTTTTAACAACGTAAATAATACTGTCTAAGTCAACTGAGATAACAGCTACAGCTATATAGTTTGTTTTTGTAAAATTGTCCTATTACATGATCATCATGAACTTACAGAAAACACAAAACCATGGAAAATAACAGATTTCTATTGAAATATGATTGAAAGTACATATTCGCAAATTAAAACAAAAATAATCGGCCAAGTACGAGTCGGACTCGCGCACGGAGGGTTCCGTACTGTATGGGAGCCCCCCTTAAATATTTATATTATTTTAATTTTAATATTTATTATTGAAGGGAATGTAAAACTAAATATTCTGTAAAAATTTCAAGCATCTACCCCTGGTACCATTATTAATATAGAGCGAAAAACGTCTAAAAAATCAGGTTTGTTGTATGGGAGCCCCCCTTAAATATTTATTTTATTTTGATTTTAGTATTTGTTGCTATAGCGGCAACCGAAATACATCATCCGTGAAAATTTCAGCTGCCTAGCTATCGTGGTTCATGAGATACAGCCCGGTGACAGACGGACAGACGGACATCGAAGTCTTAGTAATTGGGTCCCGTATTAGGAGAGGATACCCAACAGTGACATAATGAATACTGTAGTGTAGATGATACCACAGAAGAGAGAGACTCTGGATGATACTGATGATTAACGTCAGGATGATTTCAGATATTGATGCAGTCACCCTTTGGAATAATGACAAGTAATAGAAACCTTGCTATCAATCAATCATCAATAAACAAATGCATTTTTGTTCATACACCCCCATAGGACTCATAGAATGATGCCCTTGAAATTATGCAATTGTTTATTTTTTTCCATTACCTACTTTTCTACTTAAATGTACAGATAAAAAAGTGAATCGCGGGGCGAATCGACGAAGACTCTTTTTGAATGCCCGTTTTCGCCCCGCTCCAAACATTGCATTTTGATTTTATGAAACTCAATTTGAACAACTTCGCAAATCTCATTTTCGAAAAAGCTTCGCTTATTACCACTCAATAATTCCCATTTCCCACCCAATTCTCATCCGCCCCGCAGAAATAATCTAATACAGAACAATAAATATAAACTGCAACAATAACCATATGGAATGCAATAAACGACAATAATGCATGATGTTCCCAAACAATTTTCCAATCATTTCCCATGAGACTAGTAGCGCTGCGGAAGCGAAAATGTTTTTTTTTTTCATGATTTTGTATCCAAAATACCTACTTATGGGCTTTTTTTATCGAGAACTAAGTCCGCGCCTTACCGACTCGCCTGATGGTAAGCGACTTTGTGGTCGTAGATGATGCACGCAGAGGTAGAAGATACCTATTCACTTTGGCTTTAAAAATATTTAGATAACATATCAATTGGTTAGACAAGGTCGTGTATCTTTATGGCACAATCTCCAAAATGAATCCTCTAGAAAATGGACACTCACAATCTCAGAAGAATAACAAATAATAAAAGTAATGCTAAATTTAACTGAAATAAAAACGAAGTTACAGTTGTCTTATTCATATCTGGTTTTAACAGCATACGCGAGAGTGAGTGGAACGAAAAAACGCAATGTCTGTCGCCTATGTCAAAGTCACCAGTTGGAATGTCAAAATAGTTAAAATTTGGTTCTACTTGGTCTTTTGTCTTTTTCGGAAATTTGAACCCTCTAGTTCCAGTAAGAAGGTTCAAATCTCTGATCATTTTACCTTCCTACTTTTTACCTTTTTAAATTTGGACACCCGAGATGGCTTAATGGTAGTTTCTGAAACCCTTCGAAATTAAGTAAGTTTCGGTGTACTGTACTGTACTGTACTGTATCAGCCTTTTTAATAGTCCACTGCAGGACGTAGGCCTACCCACGAAGGGTGATTGGGCCATATCCACCACGCTGGCCCAGTGCGGGTTGGTGGATTCACATACGCCATCGAATTTCTTCTACGGACATATGCAGGTTGCCTCACGATGTTTTCCTTCACCGAAAAGCCAGTGGTGTGAAATTCCGTACATAAATTCCAAAGAACTCATTGGTACGGGACTGGGATTGAACCCACGACCTCACGATTGTAAGGCGGGCGTCACTACCTCTAGACCACCACGGCTTCCACCACGCACCACGGCACCACGGCAGTTTCGGTGTATGTGCATCTTTTTCTAACACCTTTTAAATTTCATATTTAAAATGGGACAAAGTGATGTGCGTCTCTTGCTATTTTAGTACTGTTTCCATCATCCTATGCTCACATCCCTACGGCGGACGTTATGAAGTTTTGTTTTATAGCCTACTACAACAGTTGTAGGTACTTAATCATCATAATGGACTAGAGACAAGAACTATAGTACTTTCTCCCAAAATGCAAAAGAAAAGAGTTCGATAAAAAACTCAAATAGACTTACTACAAAATGCAGTGTGTAAGGATTTTTTACTACCTAGTAGTGCGTAACAAACACTCAAAAAAATTTTAAACTTTTTTTTTTTTTTTTTTATTCTGAATAGGTTTGCGTTTGACCACATACTGATGTTAAGCAGATATGCGGTCTAGGTTGTAGCACGCTTACCTAGAAGATACCTATTTACTCGGGATTTGAAGACGCCCACATTGTACTTTAGCGGGAAGACAGACCCAGGCAAAGCGTTCCACATTCTGGCTGTTCGTATGAGGAATGAGGATTCGAAACGCTTGGTTCTAATGCGCGGTATGTCCACCATAAAAGGGTGGCGCTTTGGTCGCGTCTGTCTAGCCGTACGATAGAAGAAAGGGGCAGGTGGGACCAGATTGTGCAACTCCTGGGCGCACTCTCCGAAGTGGATCCGGTAAAAGGCCGATAAACACGCTACCTTACGTCGATGCTCGAGACTTTGCAGCTGCGACATAGTCAGAGTGTCGTTGTCGATCAGCCTCTTGGCTCGCCTCTCAATCGACTCCATAGCCTCCAGTTGATATTTGGCGGAGCCATCCCAAAGGTGAGAGCAGTATTCCATGCACGATCTGACTTGAGCTTTATACAGACTAAGCAGTTGCTCAGGTGTGAAATACCGTCTCACCTTAGAGAGAACACCAAGTTTTTTGGAAGCTAATTGGGCCTTTGACTCTATGTAAGAGCCAAAGTTAAGAGTCGATGAGAGTGAAACGCCTAATAGTTCCAAGCTGTCAGTTACCGGAACGGAGACACCACGGAAAGCGGGAGACAATTGGAAGGGTCTCTTTTTGGCCGAAAACAGACAGGCTTGAGTCTTCGTGGCATTAAACTTGACCAGGTTAGCATCACCCCAGTCAGAAACCGCCTCCAGACTCAAGTTGAGCCGCTCGACCATAGCCTCTCTGTGAGACTCGATCTGTGGCCCGCTGGTTCTTGCATCGGATGTGTAGCTCTCCACGACTGTACTGTCGTCTGCGTACCCAAAGATTCCGGGCTTTAGCAGATCGTTGATATGCAGTAGGAAGAGGGTCGCAGAGAGCACTGACCCCTGAGGAACCCCGGCATTGATAGCCATATGATCTGACGAGCAGCCATCTACGACCACTCGTATCGACCGATTCCTCAAGAAATCTGATATCCATGCGCAGAAATCAGCAGGCAGGCCGTAAGATGGAAGCTTGCCAATTAGGCTCTCATGCCAGACCCTGTCAATAGCTTTGGAGATGTCCAAGGAGACAGCCAGTGCCTCCCCGTGCTTTTCGATGACCTCACTCCAGATGTGTGTGGCGTACGCCAGAAGGTCCCCAGTAGACCGGTTTCGGCGAAAGCCGTACTGATGGTCACTGAGTAGGTCATTCGCTTCCAGGTACGCCAGGAGCCTGTTGTTAAGGACACGTTCCATACTCTTGCAAAGTATGGACGTGATCGAAATCGGTCTGTAATTGGCAGAGTCGGCACGGCTACCTTTTTTGGGTACAGGCTGCACGTTAGCAAGCTTCCAAGATTTGGGCACTTGACCTGTCTTCAGAGATAGGCGAAAGAGGCGAGTCAGCACAGGCGACAACTCAGGCGCACAAGTCCTCAATACAATGGCCGGAATACCATCAGGGCCACTGGCCTTGTTCACATCAAGACTGCGGAGAACCTTGAGAACCTCCTTTTGCCGGATATGTATATCACTCATTACAGAGCCACAATTTGGCAAGGTTGGAGGTCTCGCACTACCGGGGTCCAGACGCGAAGACTCAGCAAATTGAGATGCAAATAAATTTGCTTTCTCAACCGCGGTATGGGCCAGCGAACCATTGGGTTTCAGCAACGGAGGCAGTGAGGGGCGGCAGAAGTTCGCTTCAACCGATTTAGCTAGGGACCAGAATGCCTTACTACCCGCAGGGTAAGAAGCAAGCTTATTGCCTATTCGACTAATGTGATCAAAGCGAGCCCTCCGCATAACCTTTTTACAGGACTTAGCAGCCCTATTGTATGCCTTCTTCCTCAGACGAATGTCCCTCGACTTACGGTTTCGAGCATCGGCCCAAGCCAGGTATGCCTGATGCTTATGCGCTTCGGCGCGTCCACATTCAGGTCCAAACCAGGGCCGAGCTCTGCTAGACAGAGGCACGTCCGAAAATATAAAACTATAATTTTGGGCAAAATTTCTAATCCTTCTGAGCGCTACCGTGACTCGAACAGCACGGTAAATTATAGGTCTAGGATGTTTTAACCTTTTAGCCATATCAGAGGTCTTCAGGCGTCTTAAAAACTCTGACAGCAAAGCTAGCGTCCCGGCCTATACGAACTTACTTTTTTTAACGTCAACAGTTTTGCTTTTCTTTTCCCACAAGTAACCTAGTTAGCCCTAAACTGTGCACCATAATTAGTAATCACACAAACACGAGTCAACCCTTCGTCTCCCTTTATCTGTCGTCGCATCGTCCCGTCCCTATTTTCGTCACTCATTAGGTCGCTCGGGATATTATTATTTTAATAATTATCATTTGCTCCCTGGGAGGGATAGCGACATAGATTACAACAGATAGAAAACTTTGATGTGTTATAATTTCTTTTTTGTTCAAAAATGCCTACAACTATAAAATTGAATAGAATAGTTTTATTACATTCCATTGTATATTTTAAAGAGTCAATAATCAAATATTAAGTACTTATCCTAGCTTACAGACTAACTACGAGTATTTACATTACTACAAAATGGCAGATCAAAAATTGACGTAGCGCAATAACTTTTTGAATTCGAAAATTAAGTTCCATGAAAATTAACATTGGGAATACGTTACTGCGCGCAAGCAATAAATAAAAATTTAGACATTTTTTTATTTTTTTTTTGGCACAGAAACCTAAACCATATTAGATGAACAAAGCTTTTTCAAAGTTGCTCATCTGACATCTGTCCATTATTAATCTGCGCTCGGGAGGAAATTATTTTCGAGGGTGTAATTTATAGACGCGCTGTAATTACAGTATGTAATAAATTCGCCTTAAAAATAGGATAATGTGCCCGCAGGATGTTATTATTTGGTTATGGGTGAAAAATGTGCGGCAATAATTAAAATACAACTCTGTGACGCATTTTGGAAAAATGTTTCGTGCGTTTGATTTCATGTTTTGATTAGGGCTGTTTTTGTGCTGTATTTTTGGCTTCTATTAGTGATAGTGACCATGATGCGGCACAGGGTCTAAATCTAGATTAATTAAACATTAATTGGATTAGATTAGCTTGTTAGATTGACATCTGTTTTAAGAGCTACCTTAACGTATAATTGATTATCTAAAATAGTACATTACAAAAAATAAACAAATCCCAGGGACAAAATCATTACAAATTGGATATAATGCTTAACGACGGCCTTATTTCCCAACCAAGCTATTTCTTTTAGGCTAAAATATCACAATGACAGCCAAACGCAAACAATTTACAAGCAACGGACAAAACACAAAAAAAGTGGCCATAACTAGAGACTTGGTCTTAATATTTCGTCTGTCGTTATACCTTAATTTGCTCCTTAATCAAAAATCACTCTTTTTTTTTGACATCTTACACAATGTCCCTGACCCCAAACTAAGCAAAGCTTGTGATCTGGCCGCCAGAGACTGTTATACTACCTACACATATTTTTAAATACATACTTTTAAAGATAGTAACTAAATAACACCCAGACACAGAGCAAACACCTATGTTCCTTACTTACTTAGAATTGTAAAAATCCCTACATTCTCTACACGTGCAATTTTTAAACGTCGTTCAAACGGAATTTAAACGGCAACTTGGGCTAAAGCAAGGATAAGTTGGTACCGCTGTCACGCCAGTTTCCGACAGGTGGCGCTCTGAACGCCTCTGTTAGACGTTAGTGGAAATTATGTCCAATTAGAACAACAGCAGGAGCCAATGGAGGGTTAAAATACTGAGAAGAGCTGATATTTTGTTCTTCATTTAGTGGAGGGTGAGATGCAATGGCTGAGGTTGGTGTATTAAGTTTTGTTGAGAAAATATAGAGCTTATTTTTCTGTAGATTGTTTTATTTTTATTGTCGCTCATGAATTCTCCACTTTTAGTGTTTGTCTTAACTCGATTGTAATATCATAATTATTATCCGCAAAAAGGCCAAAAGACCTTCCATCGTGTACAAAATTCGAACATTTCGCTTAAATTTTGTTTACATTATTGATGATTTTTCAAAAACAGTTCCGCCGGTTTCTGTACACGTAGCGCAGACAACAAAACACTCAATTTAAGCAATTTCACATGATGTTACAATATCCACATCGATATCGTAAAATCTCATTATAACATCGCGCGCTCGCTCCTGATTGGCCCTGCGCGCGCAGCTGCGCTCTCATTGGTTAGATTTTAATGGCGCCAAGTTCACTGTGACAATACACGTACGCGTGAATTTAATGTTTCGCAATATGTTTTTTTTTATTTTTATTAGTGAAGATAAAGTAGTGTATGCAACTGCATATAACACGGGTATTAAAACACTCGTTCCTATTATGAAACTCGCTGCGCTCGTTTCATAAACTCACACTCGTGTTTTAATACCCTTCATTATATGACAGTTGCATAAACTACTATTATTTGATTCGATTCGCAATTGGTGAAATTATCGATGTTCATCGTGCAGAAAATTCGAATATTTCGCTCGGATTGTTTACATTTTTGTTGATTTATTAAAAACGGCTCAGCCAATTTCTGTAAAATTTAAATGTGGTCCTCGGTTCACAGTTGGCGAAATTATCGATGAACAAACACAAAGACGAACATACTCGTAGAACCTACTCCTTGTTGGAAGTCTGTTCAAAATAAATCTTAGTTCATAAATATTTTAATTCAAGAGATAAGGAACATAAGACTAAAGTGCTACAATATCTATCATAATGATCATCTCTTAAGTAATATGAGACAAACCGCAAAATCGCGAAAAAACAATCAGCTGCTCCATACATTTTGTCGAGAGTACTTTTTTAATGGAACAGCAGATTTTATTCACGATTTCGATGTTGGTCTCATAGTTGTTCATAATGTTGAGCATACACACCTCTAAAACTTCCTGCACTTAGCCAAACAATATCTTTCTTCATGAGAGATCTAGATATTTTGTCTACTTCAAGTTGCAACCATGCAAAATTTTACTGTAACAGCTCAAAAGTCTTGTACCAAACATAGAATATAAAGTTGCAGCATCGGAGAGCTGATCAATATCGACTTTCCACTGTTCGACGTTAAAAATAATTACGTTTGTTGTATGGGAGCCCCCCTTAAATATTTGTTTTATTTTTAGTATTTGTTGTTATAGCGGCAACAGAAAAACATCATCTGTGAAAATTTCAGCTGCCTAGCTATCACGGTTCATGAGATACAGCCTGGTGACAGACAGACAGACAGGCGGACGGACAGCGGAGTCTTAGTAATAGGGTCCCGTTTTTACCCTTTGGTTACGGAACCCTAAAAATGACCCAATAGCGTAAACAACACGTTACCGCGCCCCATACACAATCTACCTCGTAAACAACACAGCTTACGTCGTAGTTACTATGCACAGCTACCTCGTGACAATAATAAGGATAGTTCTTACCTAACTAAAACATTGAATAATCAAAGAATAAAACTAAGTAAGCACCTCAATCCAACTGACTCATCTAATTAAGTGTCTAACTTAAACGAAACAAATAATTAGATTACAGTTCCATTGTCAAGAACAAAGTTAAGCGATGTTTATCCCGAAATAATGGTCCAGAGCTTGAATAGAAACGTCTCAAGGACAATTTTCCAACAGAACTAAGTTAATAATGTAAACATCAAGGCTTGACTTTACTTGAGAATAGGGTTGCCAGAACTTCTTCATTGTCAGGCACAAATTAAAAGGCACAAGGTAAGCTGCAGCTGTTACGAAATAAAAATATGGCAGATAGGTACTCGTACATCGCTTGTGGTCACTGTCTCGCTTTTTCCATTTTAGGTCTAAATTATTGTATATCTACTAATATTCTAAAGAACGCGGCGGTGATGGAGGCTCTGGGCCGGGAGGAGGCAATAGAGTTGTAATAAGACATGGGAGCGATCACAAGTAAAGTAGATACCACCGAGTAACATACGGAAACGTAGCCTCGGACTCCGCCGGTGATCGCTTTCACAAAATAAATCATAATTCATGTGTAATTTTAAGGAGTTATGTGAATTATTTAGAAATTATCATTGCGTGCATACCCTGAGCATTCATGCTCGCCATCGAAGGCTCCTTCTTGCGGCGGCGTCGTGTGTCGGGTCGTTCTCCTCCCTCAAATATGGTCGAGGAGAGCGATGGCTGGCACATGCGTCACACTCGTGATCGGGTGCTGCATGCGGGTCGCCGGTTTGCTTGCGGCATTCACGCAATGCACTGAAACTACTAACTTAGACTAAGATTTAAACTAACCCATCTCTATTGTACAGTCACATTCTTTCCATTGTAACTTAGTTAACAAAGGGCACAGACCCTGAAGTCTGTGGATCATTAATTTAAATTAAAAAAAAAAACTAAATCCGAGTCCTAAATCCTAAAGTGTATTTCTTGGTTTGTTCCTCTTTCACGCAGAAACGGATTAACTTGATTTTCGGCATGGACGTAGTTTGAAAGGCGGCAAGTGACATATGCTACCTTCATCCCGAAATAAATAAAGGTTCCTACGGGATAGCACAAAAATCAAATTACCACGCGGGAAAAATCATAGGCAAAAAACAAGTACCTAGATAATAAACAATGTAACACCATAAACATTGTTAATTAATTTGAATGTGATACGTTAAAAAAATAAATGATATTTTAATTTTAAAATTGTATGTGCTATCGTTAAAATTCAAAGTGGCCAAAAATTACGCCAAAATGACCAAAAATGGTACATCTATCCTATGTTGCTTTTGGCCGAACGAGTTACAAGTAAGCGTCTTTGTTATGTGTGGCAAATTCTCTTCTATCTCTCCAAATGTTAGTTGTTTTTTTTTGTGATCTGTCCTGTTTCAAGAATAGATTATTTACCAGAAAATGGTACAAATTTATACTCATGAGATGTTTTGCAGGAAAGCTAAAAGTTAGAGAAGGGTTTGTTTTGTAAGCTACAATTGCATAGACAGAGTGAATTACATAGAAATATACATATCTTCAGTTAAATAAATGTAGTTAATTGTGTGATACTATAAAGGTTTTTACTTACCTGAAAGTATGTAATATAAGTAGGTACTTAATAAAAGAAGCAGAAAAGAAGAATTCAATATTATTTTGCGTTTCTACGGAACACGATGAGATTTTTTTAAATAACAAAATAGAAAAATGGACAGCCCTGCGTAAGAATGGCATACAATTTGACGATATTAGAATAGCAGTTGAGCTTGTGGCTAAGCGGATATTTTCACTAAGCTAACGCAGTATAATATTAAAGTCGAGACCTTTTGACACAAAAAGTCACAGTCTCGGGCTTAAGAACTCAGACACAAGAAAACTATTATAATTACAACAAGCTTTTATTTAACTTGCCTATTTATGTAAGAATGTATGTTTGAGTGGAATCTTGCAAGTTAAATTTGACCAACATCCCGGTTTCCAATTGAACTGAAATTTTGCACGCATAATGTATATCGCGTGACAATGCAATAATATGGTACCACGGAGTCGGAAGGTGGCCATAGGAACTCCTGTACTAAACAAGATAAACCTGTCGTGTTTGGGCTCGTTTTACTTTTACTTGTCTTGGCTAGCACTCTGCTGCTAAATGATTTTCAGGATATCAAATTTTAAAGCTTGTTTTTAAAAATGTTTTTCTTTTAATTTATATGTTAGATATTTGAGAGCAGTATTTAGATACTTAAATAGACTTGACTTCATTTTGCATAATTAATAATTATACAATACATATATACCGTAAACAAAACATAACAAGTGTTACAAGTGGTGGCCTAATCGCTAAGAGCGCTCTATTCCAGGCAGCCGGTTGAACTTGGCGACCTTATTGCTGCTAGCAATTTCTTCTAGACAATCTTTAATTTATCATGCTTGGTCTAGATTTGAAAACACTTCTGAAATCACAAGATTCATTTTAAAGAATCCATATCCTTGAACATAATTATTGTATCGTATTTGTTCGTATGTAATAGCTTGGAACGTGAAGAGTGGAAGGAGAATAGGGAGTCCTTTGCCCAGCAGTGGGACGGAACAGGCCAATAATAATAATAATAACAGAAGATTCAGAAGGCAGTGATCCTGGACACGGCGCGCATCGTCAGGAGGTTCCTCAGTCTGTAGCCCCAGCCACCGGTAGCTTGGACCCCGCCCCGCTACCGGCGGCAACCTAGGGTAAGTTTTTATAATGTTTTTATATTGTTTTTTTAAAAATATTAAAAATTAAATCTGAGATATTAAATAAATACCTGTAATAATAATAATAAAATTTGTTCGTATGTAACTAGAGAAATCTCACTATGCCATGCACGTGTGTTGTTATTTTTTCATCATACTAATTATCTACCAATATAACTTAAAAACAAACATTCAAATACAAATTGTCAATAAATAATAATAATTTAAAAAAAATATTAGTCTGTAGGTACATATATATCATTAGGTTTAGTTTATGAAATGTTATTTAAGTTTTGTTCCTGACTACTTTAAATATAATACATTCTATAGTAACTTACTTTAATATAGGCTTACGAAACGTTGAAATAAATTGATGTACAATCACTACATAGTATAAAACAAAGTCGCTTCCGCTGTCCCCATGTCCCCATGTACTCGTATGCTTATATCTTTAAAACTACGCAACGAATTTTGATGCGGTTTATATGTATAACTAGCGACCCGCCCCGGCTTCGCACAGGTGTATTATACATTCTTCATCATTCATACCTTCCTCTTGAATCACTCTATCCATTAAAAAAAACCGCATCAAAATCCGTTGCGTAGTTTTAAAGATTTAAGCATACAGACAAACAAACAGACAAAATAGCGACTTTATTTTATACTATGTAGTGATACACCTGTGCAAAGCCAGGGCGGGTCGCTAGCTATGTATAAAAGTTTCAAGATATAATTTTAATTTTGCATGAACCTTCTAATTATGTCTTTAGGTGAGATATAATGTTATATTTTCTAAGCCACATTCTTAAAAATGAATATTTATAATTTGAACTCAGCCATAACGAAGGTGATACATCATTTTAAATAAGATACGTAAGATTATTCAGACTTGAAAGAAAATTAATAAATCCTTCTCCATCGTCGGGCTTTGAAGTTGCACACCAACCGAACTGTGAATAAGATATGGCCACCGGTTACTTTGAAGAGAGGTAAATCTTAATGAAGATTAGCTTTTCAGACACTTAGATGACAAATGAGATGATTACGAAATGTTTTATTGTATTTGTTATGTATTTTTTTACTGCCTCGGTGGCTCAGTGGTTAGTGACCCTGACTTCTGGATCAAAGAGGCGTGGGTTCGATCCCCACCTAGGGCAAACATTTGTGTGATGAACATAGGTGTTTGCTCTGTGTCTGGGTGTTATTTAGGTACTATATATATAAGTATGTTTTTAAAATAATAATATGTATATGTAGTATATCAGTCTCTGTCAGCCATATCACAAGCTTTGCTTAGTTTGGGGTCAGGGACCGTGTGTAAGATGTCCCCTAATATTTATTTTTTTATTTAGGGATTTGATTTGAGAAATGAGCTTAAAAAACCCTAATTATACAAGTTTTTACTATAATTTAGTACAGTAACGAACTGGCTCTTAGGGTTTCGGATACCGGTGGTAATAGATATCAGATTTTTCAAGCAATAGTTGATGTTGATTTCAATGCAAATAGTCTGATCTTTTTAACCGACCTCCAAAAAAGATGAGGTTCTATGTTTGTCTATATGTATTTTTTGTGTATGTTTGATGTTCTCGCCGAATGTGAACTGATTTAAAAAAAAAATTAACTAAATCGGCTGAGTCATTTTTGAAAAATCAATAATAATGTCATATGTAATTGTATACATTGATACGAGAGAACTATTCGAATTTTGTACACTATGGAAGTCGGTTTTCCCCATTTTCTGCGAAAAATAATTAATATTACTTAATTGCGAGGAATGTTTTTGTATTAATTATTATCTAACATTATTTCTGAAAAAAAAAATAGGACTTTCAATTCAATCCATAAAAAAAACAATTTTCATTCGCGAAGAACGTTTTGAATTTAATTTTCGTTGAAGAACATCACAAAAATAACCCGCCATAAGATAAAACATACTGCGCCTTTTGGCAGCAAGGAAAGGGACACAAGATAAAGGTTAAGTGATGTCAAAGCAGGAAGAAGATATCCTGTCTTCAGGCGTGATTACTGAGTGACGTCTAGAGTCTTTTTGTTATTATTTTTAATCTTTTCTTAGAAGTGACGTCTACGTTTTCGATCAGTTTCTGAGAAGTGTTATACTTGATTCAGTTGGGATTATGTCTTCTTTTAAGGATTTTTTTTGTTTGATGTAATTTATATTACGAGTGTGCTTACTTATTGAGAAGTTTGTTTTTGAAGAAATTTTTAATGATTGGCTACGGATCCTATTTTGTTATTAAACGAAGCGGAGCGAACGTTGTCGGATTAAGATGGCGATTTTGCTTTCGTCTGTACAGATGTTAGTTTTCGTCTACTGTACTGTACTGTATCTGCCTTTTTTAATAGTCCACGTAGGCCTACCCACGAAGCGTCATTGGGCCATATCCACCACGCTG
Organism: Hypomecis atomaria; assembly: GCA_964007245.1. Lineage (NCBI taxonomy): Eukaryota > Metazoa > Arthropoda > Insecta > Lepidoptera > Geometridae > Hypomecis > Hypomecis atomaria. Next base: position 21,845,107 of record OZ023284.1, on the reverse strand, counting down.
GCCCAGTGCGGGTTGGTAGATTCACATACGCCATCTAATTTCTTCTACGGACGTATGCAGGTTGCTTTACGATGTTTTCCTCCACTGAAAAGCCAGTGGTGTTAAATTCCGTACATATATACATTCCGAAGAACTCATTAGTTCGGGACCGGGATTTGAACCTACGATTGTAAGGCGGGTGTCACTACCACTAGACTACCACGGCTTTTTTCGTCTACAGCTAGCATTTATCAACAAATCTCAACAAAACGTGTTACACCATTCAGCACAATTCTGCGATCTTAATGACGTCATCCGTCCAATTTGTTAAAACAATTAATTCCATAGAAATAATTAGTTTTCGCAAAAAATGGCCAAACCGCCTTCCATCGTGTACAAAATTCGAATATTTCGCTCGAATTATTTTCATTATTGTTGATTTTTCAAAAACGGCTCAGTCGATTTTCTGTAAAATTTTAATGGGACCACCTCGGGAATGTTATTAGGTATACTCTTTGAACTTAAAAATATTTTTTCGATTCGGTTGACAATTGGCGGAATTGTCAATGAACATACACAAAAAAAAATGCAAACAGACGAACATTTCCAAATACATACAACATTTACATGAGAACCTCCTCCTTTTTGGACGTCGGTCAAAAATGGCGTACGTAACGCTAAGATTCAAAGCACTGTTATATAAACTGCCAAACAAACAGCTTCGTTATATGTACTTGACCTCTCAAATCGTCTAAACTTCCCCTGACCATCCCGCAGAACTTGTAGCTACAATTATTGTACAAAACAAACTTGCCCGTTTACCAACAAGTTTTCCGAAAGCATCCCTCCCAACTAGCATGCACCTCCGTTTGAACTAGTTTGTAAGATCTCTAACTCAGTTACATTTGGTAGTTTGAAAGGAAATGACAGAGCAACAGGCTTCTGAAATTCGGTACAAGGTCTTCGTTGATAGCTGTTTTCGAGGAACTAGTTGGAGGCTCGTGCTGAATTCTTTGAGCATGTTAAATTGGACGAAAAGGGTGCCTCTGTTTTGTTTTACTTACTCACTACTACTAAGAGAACTTCTACTAGTTCTCCAAACAGCCAACCTCGAGATATCTTTAACAGAATTTTCACAAGCCTGTATCTCGATTCACTCTTGACAGTCTTGACCGATATAGCCCAATATCAAAATCGGCTGATAATAATTCGTGTTACACCGTACAGGTTGTGAGAAAAACTTATATCAAAAATCATAACACATGACAAAAAACCTGTGTACTAATTTTCGTCGAGATTCATTGAAAAATGCCTGTAGACGAAAGTGAAAATCCGGATAGACGAAAGTTAATCGTCGACTTAAAACACAGAGCAAGGATGTAAGAAGTTTTTAAAACATTCACATTTCCAATGCAAAATAAAATCTACAGGTTTATAAATTGTTTCACCCTGGTCTGTTACTTTATTTTACACTAGCTTTTACCCGCGGCTTCGCCCGCGTTATATTTTGATTTTGGCTTATGTTTATGTCGGCTGCGAAACCTAACCGACAAATATCAAAATACCTTAGAGGAATGCTTTTGTTGGTTAAGTTACGGTTGGAGTGTATATACAACCCCCCCTGGAATTCCCGCTTTGTCGTCGGGGAGGTCTGAGGCAGCTAATAAGGCGGCGCTCGAAGTCTCCCTCTTCTTTGGGTCTTTTCCCCCAAGGAAGCTTAGAGGCTGGCACTCGAGGTTCAGCGGCTTTTAACTAAAGCAGCTGAGAGGATGGCCGGTAGGTTGCATGTCTTATGAAGAGTGTCGCAACTTAGGCGGGCTGCAGTGCCGCTCTTGCGACGCTGCATCCGAGGATTTTTTTTTTATTATGTCGCGTAATATCCCTCACATGATCAGGGGTCTTAATTACAAATGAATAAAAACTATACCTATATTTCAATGTTTTTGGCTGTTTGCAGTTATAATAAACATTACAATGGTACAGCAAAGTTTATACCTACTTGTTCCTAATTATTGCTTTTTTACAAATATTTGCAAAAATTCGATAAAATTGTTTCTAAGGTTTTTTTTACGTGTTAGATTAATTCCAATTTTTTGTTTTTAATCAAATCTCTGCTTCCCATAAACTGGGTATTCCAAGATAATGTGCAGTGAAGTCTCCTCTTTCGTGGGTTCACTGATGCACGATGGGATTTCCCTGAACTTAAATCGATGTAAGTATTGAAAAAACTCACCATGCCCCGTCAGCACTTGAGTTATGATTCCCACTGGTGCTATTTCTCTTACGATCTTGTATGCCGCCCTTGCATCCGGAAAATATGTTTTGGTTACCGCCGCTGTGTGTCCATCCTGATACCGCCGGTTCCACTCATCAAGAGAGTCCTTTCGGATTTCTCGCTTGACGAATGAAACGGGGCAGTTATCGTAAATAGGTCTGCACTTCGAGTGCAGTGCTGCTTCCTTTGCTAGCTGGTCCACTCTCTCATTTCCCTCCATCCCCGCGTGCGCTTTAATCCAATAAAGTTTCACTATTTTATTTTGTGCGTGTAGTAACTTTATGTGAGCTTTGAATTTACTGCTAAGGGATGGAGGGAAGATACGCCAACTACCGTTTCCAGTGCAGACCTGGAGTCACAAAAGATTTTCGCTTTTTCGGTAGCCTCAAGTGCCAGTAACTCGGCCTGGAACACGGAACACCAATCGGCCAATTTCAGCTGGCGGGTACTGATCTCAGCGGCATCATCCCAAATGGATAATGCCGCCCCAACTATCCCTTTAATTTTGCTGCCGTCTGTAAATATGTTAATTTCTCGGTTAAGATTTTGCTCTAGTGCTGCTCTGTCTGCCAGGCATATGAACTCCAGCTCCTTCTGCTGCGCTGGGTGTGGCTTTTTTTCTGTCTCTCTCTATCTCCAGTTACTTGCTGGGAATAACCTTTCTTAGTTTCATAAAGCAAGGCTGCTTCCTGGACTCTGATATAACAGCCGAGGATTAGGGGCCGCGGTGGGATATATGGAACTGGTGGTGTGGGTGCCGCCACCTACCCTACCCAACGTGTTTGCAGACGCAGTGGGGCTGCAGGGGAAGAGAGGTGTCGGTATCGCGTTGGCCGTTCGCACTGTCCTCTGCAGTTGAAGAGGCAGGCGCTGGGCTACTATGACTGACCCGCTGCACTGGGACCAGGGCGTTGGAATGCTGTCTGACATTCAGTACTGGTTAGTCCCGAGTGGTAGATGACGATGTGTCTTGTGCTCCGAAACACTCCGTCATTATGGCGAGAGCGCAAGCTCCGTTATGGAGCCCGAGTCTAGGCTAGCGCTGTTGAGTGCCGCGAAGGAGTGCGAAAAATGTAGGAACGTCCTAAACTTGCCATGACAGGTTATTTCTGGCGCTTAGACGGCTGCTACCGCAGCCCGCTCACTTAGTTTTTATCCTATCCTACGGGAATTGTTAAAGATTTTGCGATAAAAAGTGGCCTATGTCACTTTTCGTCTTTCAAACTATATTCATGCAATAAGCCAAGGCAAGTTGCTCCGTTGCTGAGAAAAAATTATTGTTAAGTCCTACGGGAACCATAATTTTTTCGGGATGGAAAGTATCCTATGTCACTTTCCGTCTTCCAAACTATGCCCACCCCAAATATCAAGTTAATCTGTTGCTCCATTGCTGAGAAACAGTTATTGTCCTATCCCATGGGAATCACGAATTTTCTCGACATATAAAAGTATCCTATTATCACTTTCTGTCTTTTAAACCATAGGTATCCATACCAAAAATCAAGTCAATCTTTTGCTTCGTTGCTGCGTCAAAGAGAAACAAACCAACAAACTTTTCGGATTGATAATATTAAAGTATGATGATTCTGTACCATAAAGGTAGAATAAAGAAACGTGTTAAACCTCTAATGATAGAAGATTTAAAAATATTTTTAATGTCAGACAATATGATGGACTGGTATTAAACGTCATAGTAACATGTAGCATGCAGAGGGAAAAAAACATTTTATCCAATATTAATGTCAGCTGTCATTTTCAATCCATACTTTATTTCCTCTTCAAGGGGATATAATGGTGGAAAAACAATTTGTCCCCTTGCCATGCTACTTGTGATTTATAAAAGTCTGCAGACAATGTCACCTGTCATCTAATTACGTTTGGCTGTGACGTTTCGTTAGTCCATATCAGCGTCATAGAGGAATTAATCACTTAGCGTCTTTGTGATAGTGGCGACAGTTTCGCTTTCGATGGTTTTTGTCCTGTCCTACAGGAACTATGCAATTTTTCGGGATAAAAAGTATCCTAAAGCTCCTTCCGCCTTTTAAACTATGCCCATGCCAAAAATCAAGTCAATACGTTGCTCCGTTGGTGCGTGAAAGGGTAACAAACCAACAAACCAACAAACTTTTCGGATTTATAATATTAGTAAGGATTAAATGTTATTTTTTGTTGAATAAAGAATTATTTTACATAAGTTTTACATCATGCAGGATGGTGGTGATTATCACGTTCTTATTTGAGATTTAAATTAAAAAAAAAAAAAAACTTAGCTATAGCCACGAAATAATGATGATCATTTGAGTTTTCAAAACATTTCAAGTAGATGCCTAATGAATAGTTTAAATTTTCTTCAGACCACAAACTCAGCTAACACGACAGTAGTTGGAATAGATGAGCTAAGTACTATTTTAATTACATGATTTTATCAAACAGACGCTCCACAACATTAAGACTTCATGCGGGATCTATCAATCGCTAAGTATCTACCATAACAAAAGTTCAGAACCAATATGATTCCAAGTTACGACATGTAATCAACGACACTTACCCTTAACTCAAATATCTAAATTAATAACTTAATAAAAGAATTATCCCATCATAAATTGATGAACAAGGTGAACTAAACGATTTAGATCCATGACCGATAACAACTCGAACAAATTCAAACCTTTTTTATTTCAAGTTAAAGTATACAATTGTATTGTTGATGATTAGGTAACTCTTTTTGATGATTATCATTGATTTAGATAATTTGAGCTCTAATGACAAAGCAGATAAAGCTGAACATAGCTTTTGAGATAAACAGCTAAATGTGGTTGAATCAAACAATTGTCCCGTATCTATTGAGGCAATTGAAAGTCGTCGTTGCGTTTGAGATGTGGGGAGCACGTCGTGATGGCTCATTTGGTGATGGAGCTGTGTGACTGACGGGTTAATCTTGTATGCCCATTAACTCAGTCGGAGGTAAAGATAAGAGAGAACTATCATTGAACTTGTTAATATCACTGGTCATATTGCTGTTCATAGACAATGCACTTCAAGTATACCGCGAGAGCCGCGCGGGTCTCAAAACGACGGAGATATTCTAAAATATGTAATTATAATTTTACTTACTCATTGTCGGCTATTCCAGAGAAATATTGTAACTTTAATTGTTTTGCAAAATTTTTTTTATGCAATTTAAAAGTAATTTTTTGTTTATTGCGTTTTTACTCATTACCTACTAATTTGTGATGTTAATGTGTTAATCAAATTCAAACATGAAGATTTTTATTTTCTTTCGTTGAGTCATAAAACTTTAGGACACCGCATCATTTCTAGGTAAAGAGCCGTAAACAAACGTTACAAATTTTTTTCAAGCTTTTATTTAACTAGCAATGGATGTATATGTATGTATGTATGAACCTATGTAAGTTCGGGTGGATCTTAGAAGTTAAATTTGACCAACTTTCCGGTTTCCGATTGAGCTGATTTGTTCGCATGTGTATATTGCGTGACAATGCAATAATATGGTACCATGGAGCTGATCTCATGATGGACTCGAAAGCCATAGGAACTCCTGTTACTAAACGAGATAAACCCGTCGTGTTTGGGTTCGTTTTACTTGTCTTGGCTAGCACTCCGTTGCTACATGATATCCAGGATTTTAAAAGATTGTATTTTTAATAAGATACATTTTATAATAATTAATTATGTATCCAAAAATCATATTTAGCAGGAAATTTACAGAGGATCTACCTCAGGGCAACATTACATCATCGATACATCAAACAAGATTTTTAATATTATGGCTAACCAGATTTTGTCAGACAAGTTTTGCTAAAAACAATAATTTAATCTAAAATCACTTTTGAGTTATATTTAAAAGCTCCCAACAAAAAGTTGCACTCGCGAAAAAAAAAATTGCTGATTTCTTTCCACATTTTCTAAGTTGATTTCATTATAAAATTTGAGTAATGATAAATATAAACTGTTGTACTTACAATGATGTTCAAAAATATTTCCATAAAGCTAAGCGTCCACTTGTCGGTATCGTACGCAACGGACGCGTCGCATCAAACAGATACAAGTTTTCACAGTGCGTCCACTGTATCGGCAGCGTACGGATTACCGACGGTGAGTACCAGAATACGGATTGACGATGCCAGTTCATTCAGATTTTCGTAGTGAGCGTACGTGCGGACTCTGTGAGGATGGAGGAAAGCGATGAAGAACAAATAGTCGTTGTAGCTTGTTTGTTAGCAGAAGAGGAAGAATTGGAAAAAAAAGTTAAAAGGAAACATAGTATCTGGATACACGACATATTCAAGAAGAGATCGGAACATGGAGAATATCACACCCTGATTCCTGATTTGTCAAACAATGACACCAAGTTCTTCCAAAATTTTCGTATGTCGCAAGCTAAATTCAATTATCTTGTTTATATCCTGAAACCACACGAGAAACTGCGCGCGGGGTGCGTCCACGGATCGGCATTCCGTATGACGTCATCGACACGCATCGCAAAAGTTGCCTCTCGGAGCAATGGTGTCGGCATTGCCGATGTGCGATGCGTACGATGCGGACAGGTGGACGCACTAATATGAGTCTCTATACAAATAATGCTACGATCCGTTGCGTGCGATGCATCCGTTGCGTAAGATACCGACAAGTGGACGCTTACCATTAATGTAGTTACATCCGTAGATATACCATCAAAATGAAATGTAAGCAAAAAGTACCAAGTCGATCAAGTGAGTATCTACACTTGATCTTACAATTTCACTCACGTAAGAGTGAAATTAAAAAATCAATTGTGGAGTCAAGATCAAATACGCAGTTTTAGTCTTCGCTTCGCTCACATAATAATCTATTGTAGCAACTCACCTATAAAATGTTTAACGAGCAAGACAATGGGCAATTCCCACGCTCATCCATATGTAACCCTAATCCAATACAGGCGGAAATTACGATACGACATTATCTGGTTCCAAGGGTCCCGTCCGTTATCCGTTATTAAGCGTTATTACGGTCACTATCACCGTGATTGCGACGAGATTGCGGATATCGGTTATTACAATTATGTCTTTTTGTTAAGTGTCATCGTGTTCATCTTGTTCATTGAGTTTAATTCCGTTGTGAGTTACTGGTTTTAAATTACATTATCAGCTTATGATTTTAGTAGCGTTCATAGCGTAGTGTGACTTGTTGTTAGTTAGCGATCATCGAAGTAAAGCAACGTTCAGCACGATCAGTCTTCAGATGGCTGCGGGTGGAATTTACAACTGAGTGCTACCGTGGCTCGGATGACACGTTAAATTGTAAGTTCCGGTTGTTTTAATCGTTTAGCTATGCCAGAAGCCTTCAGGTAGCTTAAAAACTCTGACAACAGGGCAAGCCGCCCGTTCTGTACGAACTTACTTATTTTAATTTTTCTGGGAGATACTGGTTTAGCTTTCATTGACGGAGCAAGCAAAGTGAAGAGAATTCTCTGTTTTAACTTGATGATTATGCTTTCGTCTGTTCAGATACCGTTTTACTCTACTTCCATACAAAATTTCATTAGAATTCAATCGCCCGTTTTGTGTAAACGTTATATTATTTTGATGAATTTCGGTTATCCCTAGGGAACTCAATAAAATCTTTTAGGTTCCTTGGGGATCTTCTCGATAATAATAGTTGCTGTATTGATGTATATTGTATGCTTCTCCTAAATTAATTAAATACCAAATTTTGAAACGTACTGAACATTTTTCCCGATGGAATCACTGAATTTTCCAAGACGTCAGTGGTTCACCTTTTTCTTACAACTTAAATTTTAATTTCATAATTAAGAGGGGACAAAGTGATGTATTTCTTGCTATTCTAGAACGGTTTCTATTATTTGTCATTATTCTGAGCGCCGAAGACTTTTACTGTTATAGATGACAGATGACAATGTTGTTAGTAGTACTAGTTTTGAATGTAGATAAAAACTAATATTTATTTCATATTTCTGTACGCATAATTATATCTACATTAGCAGTAACACAAAAATAAATCAAAATAAACATAATTAATTTTTTAAACGAAAATGTTTAATACAACTGCCACACAGGTAAACATTAAAAAAGTTATTAAAAGTTAAGCCATTTTATGAAATGAAACCACAAACATCAAACAATATGAATAAGGAAAACAGACATGAAGTTTCTTTAATAAGGTTGTACGAGATTTTTGTACAGAAAACACAAGGTAATTAGGTATTTGAGTTGTAGAATAAATATTTTTGTATCATTTGGAAACGAGAAATACTGAGATTAGTAAGCTCTCATGTTCTTTTTGTTGCTCTACAGAAACATTGCCGAGGTTCTGTTCTGTAAAATATTACTTATTCAGAGTGTTAGGTATAAATTATGTAATTTATTACCACCATACTAGTAGTTCACCGAACAGTAGACCTCGCAACACATCTCTCTAACTGAATCTTTTTAAGCCTATATCTCGGAATTTGTTATACTACGACACAAAGCGGTCCAGCCCCTGAAGTGTATTCAGAGATACTTAAGGAAGTTAAGCTGATGCACCATGAAATGAAATCTTTTCGCGAAGAGTTTTATGTCCTGAGAGATGATGTAAGTGCCGTCCGGAGCGCAGTAGAGAGTATCCATGTGAGAGTGGATAGCTTGGAGGCGCGCGTAGATAGGCTCGAAACTAAATATGCCGAGCGTCAACCGGGTCCGGATGTAAGTGACTTACTTGCGACAATTGAGCAGCTTAAGCAGCAAATAAACGACCGGGAGCAGGAGGGCTACAGTAACGACGTAGAAATCAGTGGGATTCCGGAAGAACCTGGAGAAAATGTGGCGCACTTGGTGAGCCTCATAACCGAAAAGCTTGGGGTGCCCTGTGACGCGCGAGATGTGGTTTCGGTGGAGCGGACAGGCGTGCGTCGCGCGCCCTCTAGCGGTGAGTCTACTGTGCCGCCGCGGCCTCGGCCGCTTGTAGTACGCATGTCGCGCCGACATCAGCGCGACTCCTTGTTGCAAGCGGCACGCGTTCGCCGTGGCGCTACGACAGCGGGCCTGGGGCTCAGTGCTGCTCCGGCGAGATTCTACGTCAACGAGCGTCTCACGAAAACCAATAAGGCGCTTTTCTTTAAGGCGCGTGAGGAGGGTCGCACTCATGGTTGGAAGTTTGCGTGGACACGAGACGGGCGAATCTTCGTCCGGCGGGAAACGGGGAAGGCTGCGTTCCGCGTGAGATTGGAAGCGGACATCGATAAGCTAATATTATAAAAGCTTAAAATCCACCGTTAATAAGGCGCTTTTTCATGAAAAGTCTGCCTACTTCAAACAAAACATTAATAATAATTTAAAAAATTCTAAATTGCTTTGGAAAAATCTCAAAAAGAACTTATCTCTCATAGAACTTTCTTCAATGATCCTAATATAATAAATAATCATTTTTTAAATATACCTGGTAATGCAGATACCCCAATTTCTAACATGACATATTTTGAATTTCACAAATATAGCGATGCCGTTTTTCACATTGAACAAATCAGCCTAGTTCAACTAGTAAAGATTATTGGATCCTTGAAATCAAATGCTGTAGGTTGTGACTCTATTAGCCTCAATATGTTACTGCTCACATTCCCTTATACAATAAAGTGTTTACTAGCACTTATAAACACCTCCATCGCTACTCATACATTTCCAAATACATGGAAGCACGCGATCGTGCAGCCTCTGCCTAAGATAAGTAATCCAACTGATTTAAAGGATCTTAGGCCAATTAGTATTCTGCCATGTTTGTCCAAGATCTTAGAGAAAGCAGTTTTCATGCAGTTGACAACATTCCTTGAACAGAATCATATTCTACCTGAATTACAATCAGGGTTTAGGAAAGGTCGTAGCACCACTACCGCTCTTCTCGATGTCACAGACAACATACTCGATGCGCAAGACAAGGGTATGTGCACTATACTGGTGTTGCTAGATTTTTCTCGTGCATTTGATTCTCTGAATATAAATCTTCTTCTGGCAAAAGAAAATTATTACGGTTTCGATTGTGAGGCTAAAAAATGGTTTGACAGTTATCAATCAAATCGTTCACAGGCAGTCAAAATTGGCAGTTTTGACGGATCATCATTACTATCAGAGAAAATGGGAGTAAGGAGGGGGGTGCCACAAGGCTCTATCGGGGTACTTTTTAGTTTATATTCTGCAGATGTGGTAAACCATATTAAACATTGCAAATTTCATATGTACGCTGACGACATCCAGATTTATATTTCGTGCAGACCACAAGATATTGATAAGGCTATTAGTAATCTCAATGATGATCTTTCACGAATAACAGCATGGTCTTTTAGTAACTGCTTGTTGCTTAATCCTGTAAAAACAAAATACTTAATCTTTGGGTCTAAGCACCAGCTAGATAAACTAACCCCTACTGCAAAGGTTATGCTCATGGGTGAACCTGTTGAACGTGTGTTTGAGGCAAGAAATCTTGGTCTGCTTATGGATACGGGACTACGTTATGAAAACCATGTGGCCAACTGCATTAAGAATTGTTTCTATAAACTAAGAATTTTATATAAAATGAGAGCTTACCTGAACGAAGAGTTACGTATACAGCTGGTTGAATCTTTAATTTTATCCAAGTTGAACTATATGGATACAGTATTCGGTCCACGTTTATTATTTAAAACAAAAAGACTTATACAGCGAGTCCAAAATGCTTGTGCTCGTTTTTGTTTCAATATACCATCGACGTCGCATGTAACTCCTTTTCTCAACAAGCATTCTCTCTTAAAAATGTTACATCGCCGTAAGCTTCATTTGGCATGTCTAATGTTTGGTGTCATTAAGTATAAAACCCCTGTTTATTTATATGAAAAACTGTCTTGGAAGACCGCTCGCAAACCTCGCCAATGTACAACGCAGCTTAGTACACAACGACATAGTTCTGCTGCCTTCAGAGGTTCTTTTAGGTATGCTTCTTCCAAATGCTGGAATAATTTGCCTCCTCCAATACGGAACCTGCAGAGTATTCACAGTTTTAGACTCAATCTAAAGAAATTCTTTTATGATCATCAAAAGCGTGAGGAGCAATTTAAGAACGACACAAGTGCTTTATAGGTTAGATTTAGAATGTGCTTTAACATTGTTTAATATCCCTTATTTGAGCCATGCATTTTTCGTTCAAATTTAATTTACAAGAAATTATACATATAAAATAATGTTAGACGTAAGAGTTTATAAGATTTTGAATACCCTTACCTTTGAATATTTTCTTCTGTTTTTGTTTGCTTCAATTTTGTATTGTCGTATATTGTACTCGTAATGTTAGAATTTTGTTTGCACGTATTTCGCTTATTGTATTTATGCATATTGTAGGTAGCTTAGTTAATTGTTTTTTAATATCGAAAGTAAAAATGTAATTTGTAGTTTAATCAAAAAAAGTGATTTTATTTTGGACTAGCTCAATATTGTTTTTTTAAATCCACGTTACGTCACCTGCCGGCTCCACCGGAAGACCAGCGCTGGTTGGTTCCTAACCAGCATACGCTGAGGTGGAGCTGGTTTGTGACAGAAATATAGACAGAATTACTTTTGCATAGTTCTTAAGTTTTAATATTTATGTTGTACTATATGTGATGTGTTTTGTTCTGTATTTTTGTCACAATAAAAAGCTGTCTATGTCTATGTCTATGTTAATAAGATTTGAGAAATCTCTACTCTCTCTACATTACAAGTCCTATCTATTCAAGCTTGCACTCTTACGTACGTGACAGCAATTTATAGAATAAATAACATCACTTTTATCGTTATCATAGAATTCCGTAATTGATGAAAATAATTTCAATGATCTATTTTTTTTTTACATTTTTTAAAGAGTTTGCTCTACAAATAATTGTCTCCCTTAGCAAAATCCTTTTTAATATCTCTCTAATCGAATCAAGTTATCCTACAACATAATAATATTTATCTTCAAATAAAATATAAAAATAATATAATAACGCGAAATCAAATCTTATAATGCTTTACCTAAGCTTATTTTCTCGGAATAATATCCTGACCAATAACAAAGATATTTTCCAACTAAACAAGAATATTCAATGCCGGATCCGGTTTCATTTTAACCTTTTTACTTATGATCAAAGAAACTACCCTAGTTCCTTACAAAAAGCTTTGCCCCATTAATTTATTCTGTTTCTTTTTGTATATTTAGCGGTCAGAACCGTAATGTAAGAAAAAGGGTATTAAGGTATTAGAGGTCCGTGAGCGGCTGAATATTGTATAGAAGTAAATTATACAGTAGTTTAGTTTGGGTTTGCGGTTATAAGGTAAGGATACTCTAGTTTTTTCACGAAAAAGACTCGATGTAAGAGGTAAGCTTCAATATTACATTAAGAGGAAGTAAAATTCGAAGAATGAGAAATTTAGTACATTTGATGCGGGCATCGATATTCGCATTTCTGACGTATTTTATAAATCTTGTTAAAGGAAAATATAACGGGGAAGCGTTTTAAAAAGAAGTCAGAAAAGTATAAGCTATTCGTTTCACGTTTCACATAAGTAGAGTTTATATCATTTTAAATGAAAGTGTTGACATAAATGTATTTATTTTAGAATATTTTCCATTACATATATTGGAAAATGTTATTACTTTGTTAATGCAATTTTTGATATTTAAATTTGACTTATATATATTGAATTATTATTTTTTGTTTACACAATTTAAAATTTGATGATTTATATTGACTATTGATTTGTATTGACTTGTATCTTGTATGTTGATATCAATAAAATAATATGAATATGAATATATGAATATTTTCAATTGGTCAGGTGCTTTGATTAGACAACAGATAACGTACTTATTACTTAAGCTTTTAAGCATCGAGAGTTAAAACTTTCATTTATAACCAACTCGAATTTTATTCCACATGTGATTGATTCAATAAAATCCAGTTGGAACAGCAGCTACAAAAATATCTAATATAAATGAAAAATTTAAAAAAACCCTGACACATTGACAACCATTTTGGGCACATTTGTAGAATTTGGTTCTTCCATCCCCACTTTAACCCACCATAACTCTTAAACGGCTCAGTCGATTTATATAAAACATAGCTAAGAACACTCTCGATTAAGTCTCCTTTCACTAAAAAAAACTAAACTGAAATCGGTTCAGTGGTTCGGGCGCTATGATGCCACAGACAGACAGACAGACAGACAGACACACATACAGACAAACAGACACGTCAAACTTATAACACCCCTCTTTTGCGTCGGGGGTTAAAAAAGACACTCTTTACTAGTAATCTGTGTTAAGGGTAAATGAGTGGATTTTCCCAACCTAAATCAATCGATATGGCTCTACGTCTTCCGTCCGGTCCGGTCCAATACGTCGTAAATCCTTAATCCGGAAAAATTGGGCGCACTTGTAGTGTTGTGCTGGATCCGGCAAGGGATTGGACGACACGGCGCGGGTTTACACTTGATTTGTTTGATGGATGGCTATGGGTTGAAAGTTTAGTGTTTTGCTTTACTTGCTGATTTTAACGCGACTGATTTTGTGATGAATGTATCCACAATGTATCTGTTATCTATTTATGCACACTGCATATTATGTATATAAGTGTTTCTATACGTGGTGTTTTATTTTATTTAGATTGATGCTATATTTAATTCTAAAATTAACTAAATCCAACATTTCTATTATAAATTAAACAACGGTAAGTGGGATAACGTCTGCGTAATTCGTTCGGTAGGTCCGATACATCGTAAATCCTTAATCCGGAAAAATTAGGAGCGCTTGTAGCGCTGTGCCGGCTCCGGCACGGAATTGGGGGACACGGCGCGGTTTTACACCTTATTTGTTTCATGAATAGCTTTTGACTGAAAATTAAGTATGTATTTTACCGCTAGACTAGATATCTTTCTTTTATCTTCGTATACTAGTTGTTCAGAATATTCAAACCTTCAATATATTTGTCCAAAAACTTTACTCATATTAAAAAGTATTCATGATCATTATCATATTAACCGCTTTTGAACAAGACTAGATGGAAATCTTCCGTCTTACCACAAAAGTTTTACGCATGCTTTAGACAATGTTTAACAGTACAAATTACACCGTTAATCAATTTTTAAAGCGTGTTTAAATCTTTTGTGGTAAGGCGGCTTATGTCCGGCGCGTTCCTACAGTATTATTTAGGTCGTCCATCTACGTTTTCAGTGAACGTCCTATACTAAATTTGCTAGTCTTCGTTTAAGAACTTTACGACCTTAACGCAACGTACTTTCACTTCATTAAAAATTTAAAACTAGCGTTAGGATGCGTGCGGTCATGTGCGATGTTAGTGTGCGGGCGTACGTCGACGGGGGCGCGCGTATTCCCTGATGAAGGAGTACTAATTACTCTGAAATCGGTCGGGCGCATAGCGGCTCGGCCTTTCAGATGTAATCGTTAGTTGTATCCGGTTTTCATACAAAACTTTCAACGTACTTTATTCGATAACAAGCTATTCAATACATCCTTTCAAACCCACCCAGAATAGTAATGTTCCGAAGTATTTTACATCCAGTGTAGGTTTCTCTATGTCGTGCAGTCGGATGCATAAAACATGGGATCGGAATCTTAGACTCCGGTGTGACTTTTCTCAAAGAGATATTTTGGCCATCTAGAGATGGCGGTTTGGTTTCATTTTTTTGGTAGAGTTTGTGCAAAAAGAGAAGCATCGTAGGCGAGGTCACCCGTGTGCCGTTTTACTCATTTTGTTATGTTGACAACACTGCTCTGTAATTGCTAGTACAAAGCGTTTGATACTTGGTAGCCAACAATACGGGTTTCATCAGTACTCGCGTCTACCAAGTATAGTCGGTACCTTGGCTGCTGATTAAAATCTTTTTGTTTGTTCACCGTAACTCCGCGACGTTTCTCAATTTATGATAAAAGTACACAGTGAGCAAACGGGTTTCGTTTATTGCAATAAACTATTTTTTTTTATTCAACAATGTTTTCTTATGACGTTATCTCGTAAAATTATCGCCTTTAAATGGACTTTACAGATAACCGTTTTTTTTTTTAAGTCAATCTGCAATAAAGTTTATCAACTTTTTAGAAGTTCTTAACCCTGTCCTTACAAAATAATGAATGTCTATGAACTTCGTTCGGATTTCAGATCCCGTTTGAAGTAAGATGAGATGCTCTTTTAGATTGCTTTGGATTCTTGCTATCTGTACTTTGTGCAGTTTGTATTTGGATAAGTTAACAAGACAATTTCTTTGTAAAGTGATGTGAACTCTAAAATGATTATTATTTTATCATATCACAAATATCTAACAGATTTAGCATCCAGTTATCCTCTAAACAATTTCGGTCAGCGACTATCGTAATCACTTTCATTCACTGGTGTAACATCGCAATGATGATGATGATATCAAAAACAAAACACAATCGCGAGCGATACGGAAATGTTTGGTGCAAAAGTGTCTGCTCGTCGTAAAGACTTTTACGTCAACGCTCTCGCTTCAAACTTATTTCCTTAATTTTTTTCTCTAGTTTGGTGGAGCTTTTCAGTCTTTTCTCTTAGTCAATCTTTTCAGCCATAGGATGTTCACTGCTGGACATAGGCCTCCCCTAAAGATCTCCAATAAGACCGGTTGGTAGCGGCTTGCATCCAGCGCCTTGTGGGTGGACGTCATACGCTACGCTTGCCGATACGTGGTCTCCACTCGAGAACTCTTCGACCCTATCGGTCATCAGTCCTCCGAGCTATGTGCCCTGCCCATTGTCATTTTAACTTGCCAATCCGCTGGGCTCTGTCGGTAACCTTGGTTATTCTACGGATCTCTTCATTCCTGATTAGATCCCGCAGAGAGACTCCGAGCATAGCCTTCTCCATAGCTCGTTGGGCTACTTGGAGCCCAATCAATCGAAGCTAATTCATAATGTCTATCTACTGTAATAATTATTTCTTGGGTCGATTCCGTTTTGAAAGTCTCAGAGAAATTATTGAAACGTAATTCAAGCTCTAATTTTTGATGTAGCAGTAGTTCAAATGCGCACAAAAATCCTCTTTTTTCGCGTTCTAAAATCACAAATATCGAGTAGATTCAGCATCCAGCTATCTCCTAAAAAATTCGGCCAGCGACCATCGTAATCACTCCCATTCACGAGTGTAACAACGCGAATCGATTTTTACCTCACAATACGTGGCATAAACTCGGTAAACACGTTGATCGCCGAGCTTTTTGTTGAGAAAGTAATAAACTCTTTCCTCGTAGGGGAGTGAGTGGATAGATGTACGAGTAGATAGCGTGGGCATGGAGTTTAGAGAGACATCTTACCTCTAGCCCTACCTTACCTTAGTAGATATATTAGAGAGACACGTACATCTGAAACAAAAAAAAATCACAAGTAAATTCAAAAGTTTTTTTTTGAAAATATCTTAGAATACATAAAACGTAAACACAGTTGAATGGTCTAGTGTCAGTAATACCATTGACTGTACAACTCAAATACAAGTACACTAGTACAAGTAGCGGCACGTAAGTCTAACGCTGAAGGTTCTGTAGAGGGGATAGATGCGCATGTTGACCGCCACATTTCGCTCAGCGCTAGACTTATATGCCGCGACCTGTATCATGATTGGTCGACGCAGAATTGTATAGGTACTTAAGTTGCCAGTTTTATCGATCAGAAAAATTGATGATATATATAAATACCTACTATTAAATAAATTTTTTTTAAAAGATCTTAGAAAACACAGAAATAAATTATAAACAGACAAATTGTATATGTAACAGACTCTTAATTTATCGCAGGAAATTAAAGACCTCAATTTTTAAACTATAAAAATTACAGATCTTTTCCAATTTGTGACACTTTAATAAACAGTGACGGTGATCAGATAGTAAACGAAGTGAGCTAAGCGTCAATGTTTTGAATTGATGATTTATTTCTTAACCGGCTCCTAAAAAGGAGGAGGATCCATGTTTGTCTGTATGTTTTTTTAATGTGTTCATCGATGTTTTCGCCTTTTGTGAACCGAATCATAAAAATCTTTTTTAGTTCGAAAGGGTATACCTACTCCTGAGATGTTCCCACTTAAATTTATTTAAAATCGGCTGAGCTGTTTTTGAAAAATCAACAATAAGTTAAAAATTGTATACATCAATTCGAGCGAACTATTCGAATTTTCTATAAGATGGAAGTCGGTTTTGCCATTTTTTGTGTTTTTTTAACGCTGTAACATCTTAGTCCTGCCGGCGCGGCGGTATTGCGTCTTTTGTCCAGCAGTTGATTCATAAGCTGATATAACGATAATAGATGCAATGTGTTTATGGTATTTATCTACAATAATGTTGTAACATTCTACTTATGTTTCCAATACTTGACTTATAATGACTACTGTTATAGCGCAGACAACATTTAAGCAATTTCACATGATGTTATAATATCCACATCGATATCGTAAAATCTCATTAAAACATCGCGCGCTCGCTCCTGATTGGCCCTGCGCGCGCAGCTGCGCTCTCATTGGTTAGATTTTAATGGCGCCAAGTTCACTGTGACAATACACGTACGCGTGAATTTAATGTTTCGCAATATGTTTTTATTTTTATTTTTATTAGTGAAGATAAAGTTGTGTATGTAACTGCATATAACACGGGTATTAAAACACGAGTGTGAGTTTATGAAACGAGCGCAGCGAGTTTCATAATAGTAACGAGTAACTTCATTATAGGACAGTTGCATAAACTACTATTATGTACCTACTAAACTATTAATAACACAGGATTACTTTCGAATAGTTTCGTGTTTTGTCTTTACCTTTGTCTTTTTGTCTTTTAAGTGAATAAACTTTTTCAATGAAAGAAAAATACAAAGCACCGATTGATTTGGTGGAATCCAAACTTTGATTATAGACACTAAATAATCAGAGAGTCCAAAGTATCTCTGCGTTTTTAATAAGACTGCGTTACGACGACTCCACATTCACTCCTACCGGAAACGCTTCACCTAAAAGGCTTGTATCGATCCAAGACCCCCAAGCCCCCTGACCCGCACTTTCCACAAACTTCACTTACTTTCACCTCAAGTACCTTCCTGAGTAAGAGAGTCAATTTGCCCCGCTTTCAACTGGATGCTCCACTGGCATCTGTGTGAGGAATGGCCGAGTAAAACTCCGGGTTTAAGTCGAAAATCACATCGCCCCGGATTGAGATAGTCTCGAGGGCTTAGAGATGAGGGTATTGAGGAGGAAATATATTGTGGCACGGCTACATCGAGTTAATTTGAAAGTGGAGTTATGGAACCCATGTTGAATAAAAGATCAACTTTGATGTCATGTAGATGTCATATCATATTACTGAAAGTTCTATACAGGTTTTGACAAAATAGACAACGTAATTGTCAGTATGATTTCGGGTTATGTAAATGTTGAGGCAGATATGATAATTTAATAATAAAAACAAGATATTCATAATCTAAAATTACATAAACTACTACTACATAACAAGCAATTGAATCATCCACTGACCCTTGAAGGTCTAAAGATAATTCAAATGCTCAAGTCCACTGCCAGTTGGCAGCGTGCCTAGCATGCCGGCAGCATTGCCACGCTGAATAGCAATGCTTATACGTTGAGCCAAATAAACACCAGCATTTTGGTCTGGTTTTGCCATAAAATAACTTGGAATAAGAGGTGGCAAGAAATCTACATTTTGAAGAAGAATTTTATTAGCAGTTACAATATTAACGTTTAATTCAATATTTAGAATCTAGAACGAAGCTAAATATTAACTTAACAAATACAAGCGAACCAATTTCATCATATGGTACCATACCTACCTTCTAAATTCTAAATAATTGAAAAGTGTGAATCCACACCAGTACCAGTTACTAACATACTCGTATATCACTGACAACTGGAAGTGGTAAAGCCAAGTATAATAATTATGAACCTACTCGTTTCTTACCATACTTAATTACAATAAACTTTTTAAATAAAGATTGACCAGCATTTAATTAAGCGCTATAATCATGTACTTAAGATATTCTAGGATGAACCACCAATGCCACGGATCCAATATATTAAAATCACCTACTTAATGAAATCAAAGTCTAGATATTTTTTTTTTTCAATTTTCCAATTCCGGCTTGGTCTAAAAAAGCCTCTAATATTTAATTTATTCAATTGAAAATTCCCATAAAACATTTTCCTTGACTACAACTAAAAAGGAAGAACCATCTCTCCAGAGCTTTCGAAATTGAAACCAGTAACAAATTCAAGACCAGTGATTACCTAATCTGATCAAATTTTCTTTTGCTTCAACCAATACTTTAAATAATTTTCTGCACATTTCCTGTTACGACTTAGTTCAAAAATAACCTCTGTAATAGCCATTTAATTAAAAATTCCAAGAAATCATTTTCTCTAACCACAGACAGAAAGAAAGGAATCATCTCTACGGAGCTTACGAAATTGATTTCTGTAATAAATTCTGCACCATCAAAAGACTAGCAATTGCCTAGTTCAATAAAATCTTTCTTCGTTTTCTTTAATCAAGTCATTAGATTATTTTGTTCATTTTTCCTGTTCTGGCTTGGTCTAAAAATAACCGCTATCATTAATGGGAATCCTGTAAAGATGTGTGTATTGTGGAAATAAATGAAATTAAATGTTCAGATCTCTTTCATTGCAATCTAATTAAAAAATTCTTCCTTACATAGTATAAAATAAAGTCGCTATTTTCGTTTGTTTGTTTGTTTGTCTGTATGCTTAAATCTTTAAAACTACGCAACGGATTTTGATGCGGTTTTTTAATGGATAGAGTGATTCAAGAGGAAGGTTTATATGTATAAAAATTCCCGAAATTCCCACGGGAACGGGCACAACGCGGGTAAAACCGCAGGGCGCTGCTAGTTTTAATATATTTTTAGATACATAGGTAATTTTTCGGGTTCCGTACCCAAAGGGTAAAAACAGGACCCTATTACTAAGATTCCGCTGTCTGTCTGTCTGTCACCAGGCTGTATCTCATGAACCGTGATAGCTAGAACGTTGATCACAGATGACGTATTTCTGTTGCCGCTATAAGAACAAATTCTAAAAATAGAAAAAAAAATATGCATTAAAAAGAAGATGTTTAAATATTCACAGAACATTAAGTAATATTCCTTTCAAAACTAAATAATTAAAATAAGGGGGGCTTCCATACGGTGCGCGAGTCTAATTTGTACTAGACCGATTATTTAAATATAGATAATAATGTCCATGAGTACATAGAGCAAACATTTATGTTCATCAATAAGTACTTGCTCTGTGTGGAAATCAAACCCACAATTTGTTGGCTCAGAATCAGGATCACTAACCAATGGGCCACCAAGGCAGTCAAGCGTCAATCAAGTCAACTATAAAGAAGAACTAATCTCTCCAGAGTTTTCTAAATTGAAACCTGTAACAAATTCGGCACCATCAAAAGACCAGCGATTGCCTAATCCGGGTCGAAATTAATTTAACTCTCAATTAATAGCGAATGTTTGGCGAAACCCGGAGGTCCTAATTAATTGACTTGTCAAAATGTACTCGTTAAAGTTTAAAAGGAACCATAAAAAGTTGAGTGGGCTCAAGTCGCCGGCTTTCATTAGACAGACAATGATTGTTGTTTTATTGGTCCGGTTTGATAAAGTGGGTCTTCAATTTGCTGGGAGTTAATGACTTTGGAAGCAATGCGTTTTTAATTTTGGCGAGTTTTTGGCACGATTTAGAGGGTCATAATGCTTGTAATGGATTTTGTGTCTTGCAGAATTATTTGTATATATCTTTGGTTAACTGTAGCTGCTAGCTTAGGTACCCGCAACGTACCAACACAAAAAAAAAAAAAAACAGATTTAAGAAACAAAATGAGAAAAGCGTACTTTGACTAGGTGTATCATAGATCACCGCAGTTAGCATTCGGCACAATCAGTCTTCGGATGGATACTTGCAACTGAGTGCTGCCGTCATCATTATGGGAAAAAATGCCAAGTCGGTGGCTGCCGTGGTTTATATAACTGGCTAGCTACCGGCTTCTGTTTAAACCATCTAGCTTAAACGATCTTACGTATTTAATAAGAGATAAAAGTTTACCTATAAAAATAGGTAACTAGAAAGTACAAAAATACAAAGAAACAAAACTATCTTGAAAATATCATTTATACAGATAAACTTACAAAAAAACATCTGAATAAAAAAATTCATCACAATCGTTATAGTCATTTATGAAATCCAAAAAAATGTACATATATATATGAAAACAAACATTTGATCAAATATACAAGAAATGTTCCTTAATCTCTATATAAATGATCCTTCTTAAAAAAGGCTCTCCCACAAAAAAAAAAAACTAAAGAAAAATATGATCACGATAATACACGTTATTCGAACAGCCCTTTGATTCAGAGGTAATGATTGAAGAGATACGTTTCTGGAATTTTCCTTGATGTAATAAAAAGGGTCTGCGTGTCTATTGTTTTGGAATCTGTTAGACTTCTTTCATGAAAAGTTTTGTTTTTTTCCTCTTCGGGGCATAATGTTTTGATTGATGCTTAACTGATTTGGCGTGCTTGGACGTAAATTAGAGATTGGAGAGATAAAACCAATTGTAGATTTATTTTGGTTTAAAAAATGGAATAGAAGTAGGATAAAGTTCTCGAGTGGAGACCACGCACCAGCGCAGCGTAGGACGTCCACCCACAAGGTGGACGGATAACCTCATTAAGACCGCAGGATCGCGCTGGATGCAAGTCGCTACCAACCGGTCTTACTGGAGATCTATAGGGGAGGCCTATGTCCAGCAGTGGATGTCCTATGGCTGATGGATGGATGGAAAGTGAGATTTTGTAATAATAAATGTGAATAATAATTCACCTACCTTGCTTATTTGTTATCTAATCAGCACGGCAAGCATACGCAAAAAGCCCACCATAACTTTGTTTCGTTCTGACACGTCGACAAGTTTATGTCGTCGTATGTGTGCCAAGCTTTGCTTATTGAAAACAACTGTTAAGTACTTATTATTTTAATATGGAGTTATGAAAACTAAAAATATTGATTTCAGTTTCACTAAATTCGCTTCCCGCTGTCTGTCCCCATGTATGCTTATATTATTTGAACTACGAAACGGATTTTGATGTATTTTTTTTCAAAAGATAGAGTGATTCAAGAGGAAGATTTATATGTATAATACACTTGTGCGAAGCCTGGGCGGGTCGCTAGTAATATATAAAAAATAGATCTTGCTCAATTTTATTGATGAATTTAATAAGACATAATTTTGTTAAAAATCATGCGGTTGAACTATGACTTCTTAAAAGTTACGGTGCTTTAATTATTTTTTAATACTCAATTTATATGTGACAGGAAACTTTACAATATTACTCAATAAATTAAAACATACTAAAAAATTAAGAGTATTTTTGTTTAGTGAACAAATTGAAACAATATTACTCAACAAATTAAAATATACAAACAAATTAAGAGTATTTTAATTTAGTCAACAAAGTGAAACAGAAATAGTTAGATTTAACAATGTTTTCGTGACTAAGTTTTTGGAAACTATTCCTAGTAAACTTCTTATTCTGTTTAAACGTCAACTGAATTTATCATATACCCCGTTCCTTTTCCTAACTTTTCTTGTCAAACTGGCCCCAAACTCCAAACTCGCATCTTAGCAAAAGAAAAGAAGTTAGATCAAACCACTTTGATGTGAACTATCGGTTTGTTTCTCCGATTCCATTTGAGTAACAAACAGAGATCGATAGAAATAGTTTTTCTGATACGGTACGCGAGACAATTATATGCGCATATTACGCATAAATGCATGTTTACGATGTACTGTTGTATGTGATTTGTTGGGCCGTATGCACACAATGTAACGTTCTAATAAATAAAATAAAATAAGTTTATTTCATGCAACTATAACTCATAACATTTTACACATTGATCACAAGACATACAATCATAATAATAATACAAAATGTTTTAAACGAACAACAACGCATATTTTTTTTTTATAAAAGTAAGTAAGTTCATATAGACCGGGTGGCTAGCCTTGGTGTCAGAGTTTTAAGGCAGCTTTTTTTTAGGTTTTTCTGGAATTATTTAATGTAATTTGTACAATTTGCACGGCGTTTTATGTAAAAATTGATGGTTAGTATTGCATAGTCTCTGGTTACGCTGACATAACTGAATAAAAATATGAATCTCGGAAGTATACCTATTCGAACTACAAAATAATTTTTCGCTTCGGTTCACAATTGGCGAAATTATCGATGAAAATACATACAGACGAACATAAAACCTCCTCCTTTTTGGAAGTCGGTTAAAAATTACAATGTTTGTATGTGTGTAAAAAATTTTTTGATTATCACCTTTTACGTATAGGTGTGAATTTAGATATTTACTGAATGGAGAGATTTGTGGGTTATTTTAGGCCTCTGCCACATTGAGGCGTCATATCCTATCTTCTAAGATCTGTGCTTTACCGATTCCATTTGAGTAACAATCCATCTCGGAGGAATTGGATGGGATTCCTGTTTAATTCGGGATCGGATGTCGCTCCAGAGGGATCTTTATTGATCTCTAGAGGAACGTATAGCCGGTCTTAAATGTTTGGAGTGTGTAGATACGAAATGATGTTACACGAGCGTTAATTAGCTTACTAATAGCGCTGCAGCTTATTTGATCTTGTTTTGAGACCTAATTTGTATTGTCTTGATTTTTGATTGCCTTATATTGAACTGTTTGATAACAACTGAACTGCTAAACAATTAAACTGCTGAGTACAAGCCTTCTCCCACTACGAATGGAACCGGACCTTTAAATAAAGAAATATATTTTAAGGTTATTTTATGGACTAAGTGGTAGTCCATGTCGAGATGACGATGATCAAATAGAATTTTAAATACGCCCGGCAACTACCTATACACTACACTTCGGGTAGACAACTCTCAGAGATTTTAATATTTAAACATAATTCTAGGTTTGATTGATCTTATGTTACTACTGAACAGCTGATTGATCGATTGACTTTGATAATAGACCCAGTACTTATAAAAATAACAATGAAAATCTGTTTTTTATTAAGTCGAGATTAATCATTATAATCAAAATTATTTTGGAAAAAAAATCTATGTTAATACTACTTATACTCGACACTGGACAAGTAAAACAGATCCCAAACTCCAAATGGAACGCTAAAATTAATTGCACAAAGCTCGAGCGGAGTTAACATAAATCCAGTCCAATCGAAAAAGACATAAACTCGACAATCGGCGAAGCAATCCCACGTCCAATCCTGCTGGATTATAGAGTACGTTCACATATCACATGATAAATTAAAAACCATTTTTCACGTAATTCCCTATCGAGCGTGCGGAGAAGGTAATCTATACAAATTGGATGGCCGCTCAGCCTCTGATAGGGGTCGTGCGATTTTATTTATCACACATATGGGAAATTAATAATTTTCAGTGTTTGCGGTTTTAAATTTTACTATTGTTCACGTTTTTGGATCGGTTAAATGACACGTCGCTTGTTGTAGGTCAATTGACTCTTAAACTGTTACGAGTAAGTCGAATATTTTTGGTTTCTTTGTTACGTGCTTTGGTGTTCCCAACGTTAAGCATTATAAAAAAAACAATACAAAAGATAGGCGACTTATAAAATTGGCAACAAAATATCACTTATAATACGTTCTGTTATCCTATATGTTATGTTATGTACAGGGGCTGATTTAATTGGACCACATTTAGTTGTACTTAGTTAATAAAGGCACTAGCCTGTTCATAAAAATCAATAGTTACAATCAATATTGTACAGCATTTGGTGGTCATGTAACACACTTTTTTATAGTTTTCTCAGAATTTTATTACCAAAACTCTAAATTTGAAGTTACAGCTTATAACTACGCCACTTTGTTTTTCACTTTCATTTGCTATTTGTTTATGACCTCTGTTGTATTTTTTTAAGAGGAATTTTAATTGGTAGGTATTTACCTACTACTTTACTTACGTATCATTTCTAAATGCATAACATTATCTACCGGAAACTAAAAGATAAACCTCATTTAAATTTGAAAATTGAGAACCCAAAGCTTTGTACTAAAGCAATTTATTTGCAAATAATGTTGAGACGTTTAATTTGGTCGAGGATTTTTAACCGCATCTCAGCCCAATGCTGTCCAATTATTCCTTCCTTCTAGATGCCTTTTGAATAAATGGGGCTTAAGCTTAAGGTCTTTGGAGCACCAGTGGTATAAATTCGTTTTGAATAAAACATTTTCTTTGCGAATCGCGCGTTGTTTCGCTGGTGTTAGCTGGATAAGTCACTTCACAGTTTCAAGATTATTAACCGACTAAAAAAGAGGTTCTCAATGTTTTTTTTTTGTATTTATGTTACGCGTATACTCCGCCATTATGAACCGATTTTAATGATTAGTATATTAAATTTCATAAAAAAACAACAATAATCTAAAAATGCCATACATCGATTCGAGAGAACTATTCAAATTTTTTACACGATTGAAATCGGTTGTGCTATTTTTAGCGAATAATAGTTATTTGACGTGTACTCGTAGGTATTTAATGCTCTCATTAAGTAAACATCAAAATCGTGATTTCTTTTTGATTTTCTTTTGGGGAAGACTACAAAGTTCACATTCATACCTAGATCAAATAAAAAAGTATGTTGTAAAAGGAGGTGACAACAGTGGTAAGAAAATCGTGAGTCACATAGAGATATTATAAGCTTTACTAATAAACCAAGAGACACATAGCATATTTGATAGCATATTATGATGGTCTAATGATGCATAATTATGATGAATATATTTCTCGTCTAGTAAGTACCAGCGTAAATTCTAGTAAAAGTAACTGAACGTTTCAGTGCCAGCAGTGATTTACCTATTGGAATATCGATATTTTTTACGACTGTATAATTTTGAAACATTTTACATGGTTATGGTTTTAGTAGTTTTTGTGGACTAAATTCGTGTTTTAAACTTTAGTAATGAATAAAAGTAATTTTGTTGATCATTTGTTATAGGTATTTTGGTAGAGTTCTCAAGTACAAGTACAATACTTGGCGCGTTGTCGTAGTATAAGTACACATACCAATGTTAAGATTGGTGATACGAATTGTTTTTCTTATTCATATTCTTATTAAAACTTTTGGTCAGATATACAAAAAAGATTTCGCAAATAATACTACAAATTAAAAAGAAATATCGTGATATGGTCACAAAAAAAACACCGACTATAAAAGCTTCACCTTTCTGGTACTCAGTTGAATAGTTAACTCCTTAAAATGTACCAAAGCTGCATTTCAAATGTTACTTGAGACCTGAAGATCAGAACCTACACCAGTACAGATAAATATAAAGTTTTGTACGTGTTCGAGACTTGCGAAAGGCTCCTGTACAACGGAAATCTGGACGTGAAGGCAACTTTAACGTCTGCATTCTACATCTATATTCAAGAACATTCTCTATACTTTTTAGGGTTCCGTACCCAAAGGGTAAAAACGGGACCCTATTACTGAGACTTCGATGTCCGTCTGTCCGTCTGTCTGTCACCAGGCTGAATCCAATGAACCATGATAGCTAGACAGCTGAAATTTTCACAGCTGATGTAATATATTTCTGTTGCTGCAATAACAACAAATACTAAAAACAGAATAAAATACATGTTAAAGGGGGGCTCCCATACAACAAACATGTTTTTTTTTTTTAGTTTTAGCTCGCTATTAATAATTGCTAGAGAAATGGGGCTTAAGGGGTTCCAACACGGTACGGAACCATTCACGCGCGAGTCCGACTCGCACTTGTCCGATATTATTGAAGTTACAAAACTATTTTCTTGTAAACAAGCTTGCTTTGAATACTGTATTAAAGTTGTTTCAATACTTTCCAGCTAAAGTTAAGTTCGTATAG
This sequence comes from Hypomecis atomaria, assembly GCA_964007245.1. Lineage (NCBI taxonomy): Eukaryota > Metazoa > Arthropoda > Insecta > Lepidoptera > Geometridae > Hypomecis > Hypomecis atomaria. The sequence continues at coordinate 21,817,900 of OZ023284.1, read as the reverse complement.
GCCGGGTGGCTAACCCTGTTGTCAGATTTTGTAAGACGCCTGAAGGCCTCTGACTTGGCTAAACGGGTAAAACACCTATACGATGTAACGTGTGATCCGAGCCACGGTAGCGATAGGTTGTAAATGCCACCCGCGGTCACCCATTTGAAGACTGACCGTGCTGGACGTTGCTTAGCTTTGATGATCGCTAAAGATTAACATCTAGTCAAACTACACAATGCTACCAGCTCAGATCTCCAAGTGATACCTAGATAGCTTTATTTTATGACAATAATGTAGGTTAATTTTGTCTATAAAGTTATTAAAAAAAAGTTATTATAATAATAGTTAAAGATAAATTATAGGAACAGGTAGCATTTTGAAGATATTTTCGAGTTTTAAAAGACGGCTAGCCCGCTCAAATAATAAGTAGGTACCTACAATACGAAATTCAAATAAATTTGAAAGACCGTGAGTTACTAAAGTTTCACAAAATCTAGTTATTTAACGAGCAAAACAATACAAACAGAAGTTGATACAATAAAATAAATTTAAAAACAACTTTCACTTAACAATTCACTCGTGAACGAGTGTTGCTCGTGAGGATCGGACTGCTCCCGAAATGTGCGTATCATTTATCGCAGTTTAAAATTCGTAATTTTAAATTTTTTACCAGATTTAGATTTATTTTAATGTAGAGTCCTTTAGTAAAGTAGTAGTTTTAATAAATATTGTTCAAATGGTATTCAAAAAGTTATTAATATCATAAAGAGCACATATCCTGGGGTCTGTCGAGTGTAATAAATCAATAAAATATTTAAAAAAATTGGAAAAAACTAAAGCTCCCAACTATAAACAGAATACAGCTATGAACGATCTCGACTACATAAAGTTCATGAATCAAACAAAAGAATAAACGCATCGAAATAGGATCATGTTCGGAAGACACGAAGCCACAAACCAATATTCAGTTACATGAACTTCAAATGAAATCTTCCCTCGTTTTGAGTTGAAGATAACGAAGCAGTAAACAAGCAGATGTACCAACAAATCTAACTTGTTTATTATTCAGATACAAACAGTCGTTAACTCTTTCCCTGAACTCTATTTAACTGCATCAAAACCAAATAGTTCAAACATGGCGTTTAATTACATCTCCAACAATGTTGCTACAAATAGATCAATAGCACTGGTAACTCAGATCTCATGAGATAACACATGTCGCTTTGGTATAAGCAGGGGTATTTTGGTATCTTATTTCGCACGAAACTATCTAACCTTAAAATCATAGCTAAGGTCTGACCGTTTAACTGAGAACCTCGCGAGACAGGGACAGAGACAGGTGTCTCTGTCCCTGTCTCGCGAGGTTCTCAGTTAAACGGTCAGACTATAGTTCTAACGCTATATTAATTGCTATTAACAATGCATAATTAATCGCTTATTAATATGTGTTCACACAATTGACGTACTTACCGAGTTTATAAAATAATTTATGTACGGAATTTCACATTTTTTGGTGAAGGTTATCCATTGTGAGGTAAACTGAATACGTCCGTTAAAGAAATTCGATGGCGTAAGTGAATCCACCAGCCCGCTTTGGGCCTTGGGAATATGATCCAATCACCCTTCGTGGGTAGTCCTATGTCCTGCAGTGGACTATTAAAAAAAAACTGGTACAGCTCCCTACTTTTGCCCATTCCAAAAATATTAAATGTACAATATTCTATGTTTTCTGAAGTGGACAAAGGAGTTTCTGGATTGGGCAGCGCCTACCCGAACCCCTCTTAGCTACTCGCTAAACGCCTTTGGCATACAGCCTTATACAATACTGCGTTCTGTAATTCGTGTTCAATAGACATGGCGTTTTGCGGTCTATGAGTATTTACAACATAGCGTCTTACCCAATACGGAGAAGACCTCTCTCAAGATCTCTACTACTAGCACGCAATAAAAATACAGATGGGTTGGTCCAGTTCTGAATATAACGATATTTTCAACTTTATAGCTGGAAAGTTAAAGATTGGAATAGGGTGGGTAGAGAAGAACAAAGAGCAATGTTCGTGTAATCGAGAAGAGGAAAGTCAGTGATTTAATTTCTCATATTATTTTGCATTTAGTACGAATATTTTAAACGCGTAAAAATAATTGGCAACTTAATTCTTATACGTTTACGACGTTACCCAACAGAGGAAATCTATAGCAAAATCAAAGTGATCAATATAGCTCAGTTGAATGATGAGTTCAATCGACAGTACAGGGCAGGACACTTAACAACGAGGACTGATGACTGATAAAGTCAACAAAATCTCAAAAAACCAAAGGCCAGCTTCTACTCAAAAAGTGTATCAACGATCTCAATAAAAAAACTAAGAAATAAGACAACAACACACTTTCAACCGGTCTTATTAGAGATTCATAGGAGAGACCTATGCCCTGCAGTGGACGTTCTATGGCTGATGGTTGGAAAATAGACGTATAAATTCTCCTTGAATAGATTTAAATAAACAAAACAATTAGGAGTTGAGAATGCCATTAATCTCTTGAAAGGATCCCTTGAAAAGTTATTGTTGGAAAAAGCGTACTACTCAATTGATTTTTTAATAATAATTATTTAAATCACAATAAAGCATCAATTGGCATCTAATTATTTGCATTCAAAACTGTGACATTTTATTTCTGACATACTGTTTTAATATCATTCTATTGTAATTTAACTAGATATGCATTTTAATTTAGAATATGAAATATATCTAATACTTAGACTGCCTCGGTGGCTCAGTGGTTAGTGATCCTGACGCCTGGGTCAGAGGCGTGGTTTCGATTCCCACCCAGGGCAAGTATTTATGTGATGATCATAGGTGTTTGCTTTGTGTCTGGGCGTTATTTAGGTATAATCTATACAATTATGTATTTAAAAATATTTTTAAGTAGTAGGTATATCAATCTCTGGCAGCCATATCACAAGCTTTGCTTAGTTTGGAGTCAGAGACCGTGATAGACGGGAAAGTTTGTATGTATGGATGTTTGTTTCTCTTTCACGCAAAACCTACTGAAAGGATTGGGATGAAACTTTACAATATTAATGCTTACACATCAGAACAACACATAGGCTATATATATTTACAAAGATTTTGCGTGAAACGAAGATCGCTGGGTCAGCAAGTAAGTTAAATTAAATTAAATTAAATGATTCTAAAATATATTTTATCTACACTAATGTTGTAACATTCTACTTATGTTTCCAATACTTGACATATAATGACTACTGTTATAGCGCAGACAACATTTAAGCAATTTCACATGATGTTATATTATCCACATCGATATCGTAAAATCTCATTATAACATCGCGCGCTCGCTCCTGATTGGCCCTGCGCGCGCAGCTGCGCTCTCATTGGTTAGATTTTAATGGCGCCAAGTTCACTGTGACAATACACGTACGCGTGAATTTAATGTTTTGCAATATGTTTTTTTTATATGTTTACTAGTGAAGATAAAGTAGTGTATGCAACTGCATATAACACGAGTGTGAGTTTATGAAACGAGCGCAGCGAGTTTCATAATAGTAACGAGTGTTATTATATGATTCCCTTCATTATATGAAAGTTGCATAAACTACTAATATATCATGGTTATAAATATATAACAGGTAATGGTGGATTGTAGACCAGCTTGCATGATAACTAGTAGCTGATGTAGAGAACTTTGTTATAATAATTATAATATTTAAGACCATGTAAATTATTCGACTTATGAAAGATGAACTGTAATACAGATATTTGACAGGGCATTTTATTAAATGTTGACACTGGTAAAAAATTACGTACTGGATGGCACGGTCTAAATCGGAATAAATCTTTTCAACTGTTCAAGCAATTAATGTATCGATAGAACGGAAACAAAAGAAAGCATTGAATACATCTGGCAATTCCATTGTGGATACACTAGAGATAAAGAAAACATTCGATGTTTGTATTTTATCCTGTTTTGAATTTCTAAATACGAGTGAGTTTTCTCTCGTACATTTTAGATAAGTTCGAGTACCTTGCGTGTTTATTGCGCTCCAAGTAATGTAATAGAAGTAATTGGTAGTGAACTACTAATACTATGGGACCAAACGCAAAGTCACCAAAAAGAAATCAACTATTTTATACATGTTGTCAAGAATCAATGAAATTTTCTTCTTTTCCGCGATTTCGTAGTTCATCGTAAAACTTTTTCACACTGATGAGTATCTTCTTCTTAGTTGTGTTTTTCATTACTGAAGGTCGTATCTAATTTGGAGCGGTTTGATCCCGGATCACCTTCTGGACTATACTCCTCCACTCGGACCAGGGGCTCTACTGTGTAAACGTTCGGCATCGCTTTTTCTCCTGCTCACACCAGTTACTCACGCAACAAGAGCGAGCGGGAGGAAAAGCGATCAGTAAGGACGTCAGAGCGCTTACACAATAAGGCCCCTGTCTGTAGCGGATCTCATGGCGTCAGGGATAGGCAATGGGCATGCCGGTCAAAGATTTTATTTGATCCTTCCATCATGTAGGCGATCGACCGCGTGGTCTTTAGCCGTCTACCTTTCCTGCTACCATTAACTTCTCCAGGTTATCTGGTAATGATGAGTATATTCCTGTGAAAGTCCATGCACTTCGAAAAGCAACATTCTGTATGTGTTCATACACGCTAATATTAGAAACTAGCTTTTACCCGCGGCTTCGCCCGCGTTATATTTTGATTTTGGCTTATGTTTATGTCGGCTGCGAAACCTAACCTAACCGACAAATATCAAAATGCCTTAGAGGAATGCTTTTGTTGGTTAAGTTACGGTTGGAGTGTATATACAACCCCCCCCCAAGAGAGTCCTTTCGGATTTCTCGCTTGACGAATGAAACGGGGCAGTTATCGTAAATAGGTCTGCACTTCGAGTGCAGTGCTGCTTCCTTTGCTACCTGGTCCGCTCTCTCATTTCCCTCCATCCCCGCGTGCGCTTTAATCCAATAAAGTTTCACTATTTTATTTTGTGCGTGTAGTAACTTTATGTTAGCTTTGAATTGACTGCTAAGGGATGGAGGGAAGATGCGCCGACTACCGTTTCCAGTGCAGACCTGGAGGCATAAAAGATTTTTGCTTTTTCGGTAGCCTCAAGAAGTGCCAATAACTCGGCCTGGTACACGGAGCACCAATCGGCCGATTTCAGCTTGCGGGTACTGATCTCAGCGGCATCATCCCAAATGGATAATGCCGCCCCAATTTTGCTGCCGTCTGTAAATATGTTAATTTCTCGGTTAAGATTTTGCTCTAGTGCTGCTCCGTCTGCCAGACATATGAACTCCAGCTCCTCCTGCTGCGCTGGGTGTGGCTTCTTTTCTGTCTCTCTATCTCCAGTTACTTGCTAGGAATAACCTTTCTTTGTTTCATAAAGCAAGGCTGGTTCCTGGACTCTGATATGACAGCCGAGGATTAGGGGCCGCGGTTAGATATATGGAACTGGTGGTGTGGGTGCTGCCACCTACCCTACCTTCAGCTAGGCCGTCAACGTGTTGGCAGACGCAGTGGGGCTGCAGGGAAAGAGAGGTATCGGTATCGCGATGGCCGTTCTCATTGCCCTCTGCAGTTGAAGAGGCAGGCGCTGGGCTACTATGACTGACCCGCTGCACTGGGACCAGGGCGTTGGAATGCTGTCTGACGTTCAGTACTGGTTAGTCCCGAGTGGTGGATGACGATGTGTCTTGTGCTCCGAAACACTCCGTCATTATGGCGAGAGCGCAAGCTCCGTTTTGGAGCCCGAGTCTGGGCTAGCGCTGTTGAGTGCCGCGAAGGAGTGCGAAAAATGTAGGAACGTCCTAAACTTGCCATGACAGGTTATTTCTGGCGCTTAGACGGCTGCTACCGCAGCCCGCTCACTTAGTTTTTATCCTATCCTACGGGAACTGTTAAAGTTTTTGCGATAAAAAGTGGCCTATGTCACTTTTCGTCTTTCAAACTAAATTCATGCAATAAGCCAAGGCAAGTTGCTCCGTTGCTGAGAAAAATGTATTGTTAAGTTCTACGGTAACCACAATTTTTTCGGGATGGAAAGTATCCTATGTCACTTTCCGTCTTCCAAACTATGCCCACCCCAAATATCAAGTCAATCCGTTGCTCCATTGCTGAGAAACAGTTATTGTCCTATCCCATGGGAATCACGAATTTTCTCGAGATAAAAAAGTATCCTATTATCACTTTCTGTCTTTTAAACCATAGGTATCCATACCAAAAATCAGGTCAATCTTTTGCTCCGTTGCTGCGTCAAAGAGGAACAAACGAACAAACTTTTCGGATTGATAATATTAAAGTATGATGATTCTGTACCATAAAGGTAGATTATAGAAACATGTTAAACCTCTAATGATAAAAGATTTAAAAATATTTTTAATGTCAGACGAAATGACGGCCTGGTATTAAACGTCATAGTAACATGTAGCATGCAGAGGGAAAATAACATTTTATCCAATTTTAATGTCAGTTGTCATTTTCAATCCATACTTTATTTCCTCTTCAAGGGGATATAATGGTGGAAAAACAATTTATCCCTTTGCCATGCTACTTGTGATTTATAAAAAGTCTGCAGACAATGTCACCTGTCATCTAATTACGTTTGGCTGTGACGTTTCGTTAGTCCATATTACCGTCATAGAGGAATTAATCACTTAGCGTCTTTGTGATAGTGGCGACAGTTTCGCTTTCGAGGGTTTTTGTCCTGTCCTACAGGAACTATGCAATTTTTCGGGATAAAAAGTATCCTAAAGCTCCTTCCGCCTTTTAAACTATGTCCATGCCAAAAATCAAGTCAATCCGTTGCTCCGTTGGTGCGTTAAAGAGTAACAAACCAACAAACCAACAAACTTTTCGGATTTATAATATTAGTAAGGATAGGTAAGTACTATACTTGTATATTAAAAATAGCATAAAAGTTTTTATTCAGTTACCTAGGTATCATTATCAGCTTATTTCGGCCAACTGCAGAGCATAAGCCCTTTTGCCAATTATCTCTGTCCTGTGCCAGTCTCATCCAGGTGTTCCATCACGCCAACGTTGTATAGGTCTACCGGGACTGCGCTTCCCGTCACGGGGCTACCATTCCGTCAGAGACCTGCTCCACCTGCCATCATCACATCTAGCTAAATGTCCTGCCCAACGCCACTTGAGATTGATTATACGGGATCCTATATTTGCCACCTCAGGTTAAACCTAGGTATAGGTACTTATTAATTCGGATTTCGAAAAATATCTTGTAAAATACCAAGTTTATTTAAACTAGAAGTTTTCCGAACAGTAGTACATCTCTTTAACTGAATCTTCATAGGCCTACCTCTATTCGTTTTTGACCGATTTGGTTCATACTCGCTAATCTTGTTAAAATTTAGATACTTAACAATCTTGCCAAATATCGAAATTGGCTGATAAATAGCACGACAAAAAAAAATCCCCTATTTTTAAAGAAAATACCCCCTATCGAAAATCGCTGACGACGAGAAAATTCATGAAAATACAAAGCCTGTGTACGATGTTTCGTCGATATTTGTTCAAAAATGCGACCTTTGCTTACGCTCTTTCAAAAAACGGAGATCTTCTCTAACGCTCAATCCTTATCCTTACATAGTATAAAATTAAGTCGCTATTTTCGTTTGTTTGTTTGTTTATTTATTTGTTTGTCTGTATGCTTAAATCTTTAAAACTACGCAACGGATTTTGATGCGGTTTTTTTTTAATGGATAGAGTGATTCAAGAGGAAGGTTTATATGTATAAAAATTCCCGAAATTCCCACGGGAACGGGCACAACGCGGGTAAAACCGCGGGGCGCTGCTAGTCAAATATAAGTTTAATTTCACTTAAAATCTCTTTCATCATAAGTTATCCAAGAAATTATTAAACCAATTTTCCTTGCGCTGAAATGAAATCAATTCTTATAGATGACTGTATTACCATCCATTTTCTACAAGTCAAACAGTTATTGGTTTTCGTAGCAGATCAAACATCCATTACTAGTTGAACGTAAAGTCAAACTACTGAAGTTTGAGCGGGAGCTGCAATGTAGGTATAGTGTTGTAAACGATATGAGATAGGATTCGGGTCAGGATAGAAATTCAATACTATTGTCGATAGAGAAAGGAACTGCACTGCAGGAATGGAAAGATGTAAACAAGGAATTGTTGAAACGTGAACTTATTTCCAGTTTTCAAAGGTTTAAAATTGTTTGTGCTTCTATTGAGCTTTTATGTGCTAGAAGTACGGTGTTTTTGTATATTTGACACGCCACATGATAGAGGGTTTTTTTGTATGGAAATAATCTAATTTTAAAAGAAATTATAAGTTTAAACTAGTAGAAGTAGAGCGTCATTTACTAAATTAGAGCGTGCATGACAACTTTGCTAACCATCGTGCAAGTTAGCAGCCGAGTATACAGCAGAGAAGACATATTCGCGGTAAAAAATTGATCATACTCAATCACTATATCGTCCGCAAATAGTGGGAAAATTATGTAACATCGGAATAAAACTATTTACAAATGAATTGAGAATATCCTTCATTTTTGTTATTCAGTTAAAAAACGTACTTACTATTTGGTGTAATATGTTAGTTACTACATATTACTCAGTTAGTACCTCCAAATGGAGGTTCATAGAAGTAAATAAGTAAACTAGTGTAGAACTTCCTCTATAGGAACTTTTTCAGATCGCTGTTAGTTATAAGACCATCTGTAGTTTAACTATCAAGTTGTCATGTATTTTTATGAAAAATGTAGTAAATCGCCTCAAACTTTTTCGTCCATCTATTGCATGTATTGACGGTCGGCCGCGGAGTAGGGGTAAAGTGAAAGGCGCTCGACATAGCAGCCGAGGCCAATATGGCGGCGCCTATGGTTCGCATCAGCTGACCGTGTAGTGTATTTATTTTTCACTTCTCAGTTATGAACAATAAAGAATGTATCTATCGAGGTATCCAAGTACGAGCTTATACGGAATGGTAAGTCTCAATGACGAAACAAAGCATACAAAGGCCAATCTTTAACCAAACACTTTCAACAACTCTTCCCCAAAGTCTGATCTCACAAATCAAACCCGCTATGACGTCATCACGAAATACTCACTTTATTTTTGTGACCGTCTTTATCGACTGAAAGACGGTAATGACAGTAATCTAACGGCTATAGTCATAATAGCTAATGTGCTGCCATAAAAAATAAGGAGTTTCATTAACCCCAATTATTTGGGAAGAGTAAGAATCAACAGGGTAAAGAAAAATATGATATTTGATGATTATTGTATGTTCATTTCGCTTGCCTTACCGGACTCTAATTGAATCGTGTTCGTTACATTTGCTTTGGTGGATTAGATCAGAAATAGGGGTTGAAATTCTAGCTATTCTCACCGATCTCACAATAAATTGTTATATTTTGAGATCCTGGATATCATGTAGCAGCATAGTGCTAGCAAGTAAAACGAGCCCAAACATGACGGATCTATCTTGTTTAGTATAGGAGTTCCAATGGCCACCTTCCGACTCCATCATCATATCAATGATTGCATTGTTCGCAGTTGCTCCCGTGATAGTAAGCACTATTGTTCTTGACTGGTATGTTTGTAGTAAGTACCCGATAAATTACCATAATAAAGTTATGTCATAGATTAATAGTTTAAATTTAGTTGACTTTTTATTTGCAGTTGTTAGGTTTTAAGTATTTTAATGGTATTTGTTTTTTAAAAATAAGTATTTAATTTGACTCTGATATTAATCGATTATTTGTTTTGATTTGGATACTTTGATTTGACTGCCTAGTCGGTTGAAGGACTACCCCCCTTAAAATTGGAAGGGGAAAAAGCATGGCCGTAGAGGAGCGAAAGAAAGTCGGCAGTCTGTTCGGTGAAGCGGTGCGATGTGCACCTCCAGAGTTTACACTGTTACTCTGCCCAAATTCATACAAGTTATATATAAGTGAGATATGGTTTATAAGTGACGAAAAAGGAAATGTTAATACTGTACGAAGTGAAACAATAAACCAATGATTTCAAGGATATGGACTTTTACTACACAGTGTATTTCAACTAGTTTCTTTAGTTCGTTTCTTGAAATATCTTGCACCTTTTTGTAGTAAAACTACTATTAGTGGAAGAGCCTGGAGCCCACGACACAGGCTACCCTAGTGTGGGTCCCAGTGTACAAAACATGAAGTTTCAGTAAACTGTATTCTGTTTTAATTAGGTGTAAGTTTTTTAGTACTAAGGTTTTATTGAATAATTTTTTTATGATTTATTGTGCGCTATAAACATATGCATGCAAAATCGGAAACCGGGAAGTTAGTCAAATTTAACTAGTAAGATTCCACCCGAACTAACATCCATTGCAAGTTAAATATAAGCTTGTAAAAAGGATACGGCTATTTTCGGGGTGTGAAATGAAGGTAATATGTAATATTACATTTACTTTTTTTTACTTTTGCGCAATGGAACAAACAAACATAAATGAGTCTAATACAACAGAAAGTTAAATAGTTAAAAGTGTTAAATTTAAAGCTGTTACCAAAAATGTTGATTTATCTTAATGCGTATTACGTAAGAAAGGACATAAATAAAGATGCATTTTTTAATTTCAACAAACGCAGCCATTTTTTTTTTTGTTTTTGTTGTTTATCTTAATGCGTATTACATAAGGACATAAATCAACATGCACTATTAAATTTTAACGAACGCAGCCATTTTTTTATATGAGTAAATATTAAATTTAAAACTGTTACCAAAAATGTTGATTTAACTTAATGCGTATTACAAAAGAAAGGACATAAATCAAGATGCATTTCTCTTCGTATTAATTCACCAAGACATTTGTCACCCTCAAATTTTAACAGAACAGTCATAAAAATCATTTCACATTCTGTATCTCTCTCGCCCAATAAAAACGTCAATTCCTCACAAAATACCTTCCACGCACCCCTTAAATAAACTCTTAGGGTGACAATATAAGAACCCACCCTCATAAAAAAGATAATAATACGTTTCAGTAATTTATTTTACGTGTCGTAAAACACTTGAAGATAAACAATACAACGATAAAAGTGTATCGTAAAAATGGGATTTGTGCATCTACAAAATATCTGGGGTTAAACACCCTGTAAAGTTTTGGGGTTGCTTGAGAAACCATATTCTTATGGCGGATATTTTTATATTTACTACGGTACGGGTTAATTCATAATTATGGAAATTAAGTATTCTTACATAAAAGCAAAGACTTTTTTTATTGTTATTTATTTTTTCCGTAAGAGTGCCCTAGAAGACTAGTTAATTTGTTCCTATAATTTTTAATGAAAATTTAAAATATTAATACTGTTAACGGATAATTTCTTCCAGAATAAGGAATATTAATTTTATTTCTTAAAATTATAACATTAATCGGTAAAAGTTGCATTTAATGACGTTTATAATCGTGAGCAAAATGCTCTACGCGTAAGTGTCCGTGTAACTTCTAGTAGCGCGAGTGCTCGCGGGTTAATTTGTGTGGTGACTCGCATACTAAGATATCGATAAATGTATGTAAGAAACTTCTCAGTGGCACTAGTCTCTGAAACTAAAATTGTGTGTGCATAGCGTAATGAGAAATGGGCTTTACTCGTGGCTGTACGTATATTTACAGTGTGTGACTCTTTTATTTATCGAGACATTCCGAGTAGGACACCATAGACGATATTACGTCAATAAAAAAGAAAATATACAATTCCTAATTCTATACAGGGTCATAGGTGTTAAACGCCCTTAAAACCTTTTAATAGACATAATACATCTGTACAAATAACTTTTGTTCTAGGACTTTTGGAAAATTACGAAGAAAAATCAGCTTTCTCATACAAAAGTTCGTCAACGCGGGGCAAAATGCATAGAGAAGCGATTTTTTTTGCGAATTTTCAAAAGTCGTAGTACAAAAGCTGTTTTTCTAGATGTACTAGACCCACCTATGACCCTGTATAATAACTACAATACAACAATAAAAGAAGAACACGCGTATCTAGATGTTTACTCAGATCATTTATACTCACAAAATATTTCTCGGGGAAAGTTAGCTCGTTAAATTTTCACACATCAATTCGCGCTGTCGCTAGGTAGTACTCTTTTTCTTATTACGTCATCAATATTTCAGGAACATTGGCGTTGGAACATCTTGCTGGGAAGAATTTCAAAGCAATTTCTTCTGTATTGGATTTTGTTCTATGCGTGAATGACTTGTCTGAAGGTCGGGGTAGTTTCAGCTGATTTTCAACAAAGAAGGTTCTCAATTTGACTGTATGTATTTTTTGTACGTAGGTAACGCGATCATTCCACCAATTACGAACCGATTTTAAGGATTTATTTGTTTGGTGTATCAAACTGCGGAGGTGGTCCCATTTTAATTTCATCAAAATCGTGTGTCGTTTTTTGAAAAATCAACAATAATATAATAATTATCACATCGATGATACATCGATTCGTGCGGATTATTCAAATTTAGTAGGTACACGGTTGAAGATAGTTTCGCCGGAATTTTTAACGAAATATAAAATGATATGTACATTGTTATTCAAACATAGTGTAATAAACTGAAAGGCGGCGAAACTGACTTAATAAACAAGTTTTACAATGGGTTTAACTAAAAAATATTATCTGTCCCTTACATAATTATACACCCGGTTTCGGCAAATTGTATAGAACATTTGATTTTTATGATATTTATGATTCAAGACGGAGATTGATTCTTAAGTATAAATGTAAAAATAAACTATGAAATAAATTTGAAGTTAGGAACTATTGACATATTTTATCTTATTAAAAATTAAGATAAAAATACTATTGAATTAAATTAAAATTAGACTGAAAATTGTAACTTGACCATTTGTAACACTGAGACATAATGTTTGTAGTAACAATTTAAATAATCATTATAAAAAGACCCTGAAATATATATACACCAGGGGAATAGGTGGAGAAGGAAAAAAAAACCATTTGATTTTAGATAAAGACTGTATTTCTGCTTCTATGTAGACAAGACGTGGGATTAATAAACTTATTTGTTTAAGAATAAACAACTATGAAACAATATGATCCACGATTGATTCAACAGATTTATTATGATTGTCATATTTCCGTAAAAGTACTAGCTACATATTACATTTCCAAAGACCCAATAATATAAAGACCCGCGAAATGAAATTTCTTAGTAACGTGACGAAAATAATACACAAGAGTATCTTATTTAATAAGAAGAGAGATTTTCCTCGTAGCCTTTGTAACAGCTGGCAAAATTACTGTTATAGAAAAATATCTCAGGATCAGGCATTAATATAGGGCGACACTAATAGGGAGAACCTCGTGAATGGACAGCCTAGTGAACAATAAAATAAAGCGTAGCATTACCCCCAAACGGCGAAATGAACTTGCGCTTTCAAATAAAAGCTGAATGAACAATGTCATTGTTATTGAGACGTACATTGCGTTAAATATTTTGCTGTGATACACTGTAATGATATCTAACAGTATTCCGTCTTCATACAAACGGTCAGAACGCGAATCATACCTACGCGCCTCGGAGCGGGGTCTGCTAATCAGCCGCGGCGCGACGTAGTGATGATTAAACGTGTGGGTTTGTAACTAGTAAGCGCGCATTTACATTTTATTGGTTCTTCGCTTTACTAGGGAACCATACAAACATCAAAAACGCAATATTCTGTATTTTCATTGAACACTTTCTTATTAATTCACAACGAATTTCTTTTTTGTAATAAATATAACAATTTTACATCATAATAGGTGCAATATGATTCAATACTAGAAAGAACCTAAAGGTAGGTAAAGAGTAACTAAATGAAATTAAAATACTGAAGGGATACCCTTTTTTTTTTTTTTTTTTTACGAGGGGGAAATCTTCGGGAAAGGTTATGTGGGATTGTACCCACTAAAACCCCCTCGGTGGCCAGCCTTTGTGCCTTCTTGGGAGCTCCGGGATCTCCAAGGGAACACACCGGTGCTCCCAGCACTTTACACGACTACCCGCCTGGTATTTAAACCAGGCTTGTACCGTCCTTTACGACAGTGTTGCCACACACGCTGCCGTCCTCCTCGGGCCCGCTTGAGTGGATGGCCAGAGCCCCAACTCTGTCCACCCACGAGCCCAGGGGTCCCCTTTTAGTAGGCTCTTACTACAGGCAGGGGATACCGATGCCGTATTCTAGTGCCCTGGCATCAGGGTAAGAAGGGCTGCCCCTAGCGCGTGAGACGTTCTGCGTGGCCACTTGGCGCTGTAGATATATATTTCAAGGACAGGGCCGAGTCACAATAATGTTAGATATCATTACCGTGACATAACTATGAATATAGGCCAAATCGTCCAATTTTGCGGCTGTGATTTTAGCTATGAGCTGCAGATAACCCAACCCTCGCGCAGCTGTTAGTGAGCTTCAGTCAGGATTGGGCTATCCACAGCTTGTAGCTAACATCACAGCCGCCAAGTTGTATGATTCGTCCTATACTTTACCTAATCATATCATTATAATATCGGCCATTAGACGTCCACAGCTAGATATAGGGTTCTCATCAATCTCCAATAAGACCGGCTGAAAGCGACTTGCATCCATCGTGATCTCGTGGTCATACCTGTACTTGCCGGTACTACTATACTGAATGCTAATTAAGAATGCCAATAGATTCTAAATAAACTGTAATTTTTAACTAAAACTGGTTCAAAATTACAAAACCAAAGCAGTACAACGATTTTTGCTTGCATATTCCAAAAATATTTTAGTTAAGGTAGGTAGGTATATCTACTATACTTTGAAGTCAGTTCGTTAGTTATTATCCTTTCCTTACATAGTATAAAATAAAGTCGCTATTTTCGTTTGTTTGTTTGGTTGTTTGTTTGTCTGTAGGCATAAATCTTTAAAACTACGCAACGAATTTTGATGCGATTTTTTTCAATAGATAGAGTGATTCAAGAGAAAGGTTTATATGTATAAAAATTCCCGAAATTCCCACGGGAACGGGCACAACGCGGGTAAAACCGCAGGGCGCTGCTAGTTAGATATATAGTTTATACCTATTAGTCAAAAAATGCTTGTTATCTCTGCAACTATCATTAGCCTATCCTTATCCCACTTATTTAAGGTAAACGTACCAATGTACGGACGTTTTTGAACTTCGCTGACTTTGCAGTAATACTACGCTGATACTAACAGACTTACAACAACAAAGTGAATATGACCATATAGGGCATTTATCTGAGTTTTATAATAATTCAATTTTATCTAATTTGTTTGAGCTGTAATGGGAATTAATACCCAAAATGTAAAAAAATACCCAAATGTACCAAACCGCGGACGATTTGTCCTAATGCGCGGAATGTCGTCCCAATTCCTGGACGCTATACGAAATTGAACTCTATTTGTTTTACATTATAGTTTTAATAGCCTTTCTACCGTATTATTATTTGTATGAACTTTGAAATCGACCCAAATCTAATACAAATCGTCCTAATTCACGGACGCTATGCGAATTAGAACTCTATTTGCTTTACATTAGAATTTAAATTGCCTTTATATTGTATTATTTCTTACTATTATTAAATAATATTTTAGTTAAAGCCATTCAAGGTGTCTTAAATCAAAGAAACAATGGTTTACATGCAATAAATTATATTTCAAACAAAACAAACATCACATTTTAGAAAAAAATCTGAAACGTTAGGTAGTTAGCACAATAGCATTGGTATAGGGACCGTATTTAGTCCGTGGCAAGATAATCGGCTTAATTCATGATCCCCAAGGTAATGTGTTCAGTCTTCCCATGCAAAATAAAATGCGTTCTTTTTTATAATTATATCCCACAGGTCCGTATAAGGCACCTTAGGTGACACATTTGTGTAATGATGATTTCACGGTAGTTAAATTGGATACCAGACTCTAAGGCAACTTCAGTAGTATATTTACGTTTAGAGCACGGCTCACCTGGATATCGTAGAAGTGGCGCAACATCTGGCGGTCGAAGAATTAATGCTTTCAGTACAAGAAAAAAACAAGAAACTAAAGTAGGGTGTGACTCAAACGCCCACTGTGTTGTCTGGGAATGTCCCAATTCAAATGAGAGTAGAAATGACGTACTTGACTCCATCTTCAGGCATTATTCAAATCTACTAAACCATGGCTCTGAGTTTATTTTCTTAACGTCTTGGGAATCAATTATCGACATCATACTTGCTACGCGTAATATCTCTAAAACAATCAATGAGGGGCGCGTGGCAACTGATGAATACTCTGATTCTGAAGCACGAACCTGAAGCATACCGATATAGCAACTTTTAGAAATAAACTCAAAATAGCTATAAAGAGGAACCTTTACAATAGCTAGAAAACAACTCGAGAGAGAAAAGCATGAGCTAGTCATAGAGAACGATGTAACTGACGAAATATTGCTATCTTGGAACATATACGCGGATAGTGCAAAAAACAAGCTTGGACTAAGAGACTCCCTTGCCCTGAGTAAAACAACATAAACTTTGCAAGCGGAAGCCATGGGCCTTTTGCTAGCCGCAAAAAAACTTAAACTTTTATATGAACTGAGCTTCTAACAGCTACTGGAAACAGTGAGGCCAAAGAAGTGATCATGTTCACAGTTGACAGTGCTGCTACTATCTATGAACTCAGAAGACCTATAACAAGGTCAAAATTAATCGCTGCGCGTCATGCAACATTTCAAACTCTATCAAATAAACAGTACGATGGAAAAAGAGTCACAGATCATGTTCAGGCAACAACATAGCAGACACGCTTTCCAAAGAGAGAAGATTCAGTTGTAACTTAGAAAATCAAATTGTTTTATTATATTACTAGCTTTTACCCGCGGCTTCGCCCGCGTTATATTTTGATTTTGGCTTATGTTTATGTCGGCTGCGAAACCTAACCTAAGCGACAAACATCAAAATACCTTAGAGGAATGCTTTTGTTGGTTAAGTTACGGTTGGAGTGTGTGTATAGTGCCTTATCGTGGCGGGGGATGTCTAAGGCAGCTGAAAAGGCGGAGCTCGAAGTCTCCCTCTTCTTTGGGTCTTTTCCCCCAAGGCAGCTTAGAGGCCGGCACTCGAGGTTCAGCCGCTTTTATCTAAAGCAGCTGAGAGGATGGCCGGTAGGTTGCGTGCCTTATGAGGAGTGTTGCATCTGAGGCGAGCTGCATTGCCGCTCTTGCGACGCTGTAGCCGAGGATCAGGGGCCGCGGTGGGATGAAACTGGTGGTGTGGGTGCCGCCACCTACCCTACCTTCCGCTAGGCCGACAACCTGTTGGCAGACGCAGTGGGGCTGCAGGGGAAGAGAAGTGTCGGTATCGCGATGGCTGTTCTCACTGCCTTCTGCAGTTGAAGAGGCATGCACTGGGCTACCATGACTGACCCGTTGCACTGGGATCAGGGCGTTGGAATGCTGTCCGACGCTCAGAGCTGGTTAGTCCCGAGTGGTGGATGTCGATGTGTCTTGTGCTCCGAAAGACTCCGTCATTATGGCGGGAGCGCAAGCTCCGTTATGGAGCCCGAGTCTGGGCTAGCGCTGTTGAGTGCCGCGATGGAGTGCGAAAAATGTAGGAACGTCCTAAACTTGCCATGACAGGTTATTTCTGGCGCTTAGACGGCTGCTACCGCGGCCCGCTCACGTAGTTTTTATCCTATCCTAAGGGAACTGTTAAAGTTTTTGGGATAAAAAGTGGCCTATGTCACTTTTCGTCTTTCAAACTATATTCATGCAATAAGCCAAGGCAATCCGTTGCTCCGTTGCTGAGAAAAAATTATTGTCTTATCCTACGGAACCACAATTTTTTCGGGATGAAAAGTGTCCTATGTCACTCTCCGTCTTCCAATCTATGCCTACCCTAAAAATCAAGTCAATCCGTTGCTCCATTGCTGAGAAACAGTTATTGTCCTATCCCATGGGAATCACGAATTTTCTCGGGATAAAAAAGTATCCTATTATCACTTTCTGTCTTTTAAACCATAGGTATCCATACCAAAAATCAAGTCAATCTTTTGCTCCGTTGCTGCGTCAAAGAGGAACAAACCAACAAACTTTTCGGATTGATAATATTAAAGTAGGTATGATGATTCTGTACCATAAAGGTAGAAAAAAAAACATGTTAAACCTCTAATGATAAAAGATTTAAAAAAAAAAAAAAAAAGATTTTAAAATAATTTTAATGTCAGACAAAATGACGGCCTGGTATTAAACGTCATAGTAACATGTAGCATGCAGAGAGAAAAAAACATTTTATCCAATTTTAATGTCAGTTGTCATTTTCAATCCATACTTTATTTCCTCTTCAAGGGGATATAATGGTGGAAAAACAATTTGTACCCTAGCCATGCTACCTGTGATTTATAAAACTCTGCAGACAATGTCAACTGTCATCTAATTACGTTTCGCTGTGACGTTTCGTTAATCCATATTAGTGTCATAGAGGAATTCATCACTTAGCGTCTTTGTGATAGTGGCGACAGTTTCGCTTTCGATAGTTTTTGTCCTGTCCTACAGGAACTATGCAATTTTTCGCTTAACGTCTAACGCTTAGCATCTAAAATTCGACGCCCTTGCTCTTGAATCTCAGCTCACTCCTTTACGCTGCGTGATGCTCGGCATCTAAAAGTCGCCGCGCTTGACTTTCTCCTTCAGTCTCAGCAGCTCTCTGAGCTGCGTGACGCTCAGCATCTAAAATTCGACGCGCTTGATTTTCTCTTGAGTCTCAGCAGTTCTTTGCGCTGCGTGATGCTCAGCATCTAAAAGTCGCCGCGCTTGACTTTCAACTTTAGTCTCAGCAGCTCTATGAGCTGCGTGACGCTCAGCATCTAAAATTCGACGCGCTTGGTTTTGCTCTTGAGTCTCAGCAGCTCTCGGAGCTGCGTGACGCTCAGCATCTAAAATTCGACGCGCTTGGTTTTGCTCTTGAGTCTCAGCAGCTCTTTGAGATGCGTGGCAATCGGCATCTAATGTCAAACGCGTTTAAGTGTGCTCTTCAGACTCTTGGCTTCTAGCCATTTTCTTTACGCGAGCTCCGCTAGAACTACGCGCTAGATTCGATTTGCGTTTTCTAGGCATACCTATTAGAATGACAACTACGTAATCAAACTGAAAAAATACATGTAACCTGCTTTAAATTTTACAGGAAAAGATTGATTGACTTTGACATTTGCAACTTGAGCAGCCTTGAATGGGCATTGGGCATAGAGAATGTATTTTGGAAAGTCAAGATGCAAATTACCATTTGTCATGGTACAAAATAAGTTTTTTCTTCTAAGATTCTAGCCAATGCGTTTTCATCCCCTCTTTTCAACCCTTTAAAACTATTTTTTCGAATCAAAAAGTAGCCTATGTCCTTTCTCAGGCTCTAGACTATCTGTGTACCAAATTTCATTCAAATCGGTTCAGTAGTTTTAGCGTGAAAGCGCGACAGACAGACAGACAGACAGAGTTGCTTTCGCATTTATAATATTAGTAAGGATAATCTTAATCATGTAATCTTAATGCCAATTTTTTAGTACTATAGTTGATTATTGTATCGATATAATAATCAACTTTTACAAAAAAATGGCTCAATCAAGAGACAGATTTTTACTTTGATACTAGGACTAGCCACGCGGCCCATACGAACGTCCTTATTTACTTTTTACTACCTATTTATTCCAAAATCCAAACGACCTATGGGTCGACCCAGACGCAGGTGGCGCGACGAACTGAGCTCGCACGACAAACACTGGGCCACCAACGCAGTAGATCGCGCAGTCTGGAAGGAGGGGAGGGAGGCCTTTGCCCAGCAGTGGGACAACACAGGCTCAAAATAATAATAATTTATGACAAATTAAATGTTTATTATTTTCTATGAAACACCAAAAGTTTAATATTTCATAAAAAAATATAATTTCAAAATCTGAGAACAATGAATCTTACTTAAGATAATCTTTTAAACACAATGTAATATTGTTTAAAATATATGTTGTAAATCGATCAAAAACAATTGTTTTTGTCATGCACAAAAAACAGTTTAAACAATACTAAAGCAAATAGGACACGACTATTGTTTGAACCAGTCCAAAATAATTCTTAATTCCTTTGAATAAGACGCAACCGAATTATAATAATTGCTTTTTCACGGTTTTAAAAACGACGTTCTTACATGCAAGGAAAAATGAGACTTATTTCAAGGCAATAAGGTCGAGATCCAACCTTTGGTACAACGGGTTTTAAAGAACTGATGTGAGTCCCAATTCTCGGACAAAAAATGTGATTATTGTCCGTGCATTGGGACAAGTACGGGTTTTGTGAGTACCATTAGGCGGATACGCAAATATTATAAATAATCAATAAGATTATGTCTAGATTAGAGGTTATAATATTAGATAATTTATCTAAGTATCGTAATAAAATAGCACACTTACCGTATCACATTACACAACTAAGAAATGATCTGAAGTTTATGACAGGGTAGACACCAAATTCAGCTACTGAATTAACAGATTAACGAAAATTTTACGACACCGCACTTTTGAGATCATTTGGTTTGGACACCATTACACTACGTGTACAGTTTTTCTTGTATAATACTTTGAAATATAACCAAGAATTTATTGTCATTCATAAGATTAAGTTAAACTTTCGTGGAAAATTGCAAAAATTAAAAAACCGAGTAACGTCCGCGTTCTGGGACTCGTCCGCAGTTCGCATAGATCAGGGTTAAATAAGGCGGTTACTTTATCTATTTTCTACCAAAATATTACTGTTAGGATGGAAATCTTACTTTAAACTAATGCAGCAACCCTGATTCTAACTTAATAACAAAGAAACTCTTCAATCTGATCCTAAAATGTTCGTGAGGGTACTTGTCTAATGTTCAGGATTCTAAATTAGTAAAGTAAACAATTAGGTAAGTATTATTTGTTTATTCATATACTTCATGGGTCCCTCGAGGGTACCACCATGTATTGCAATAATTATGCCACGTTCGCAAGGCCCTAGACGTTTTGAGAAGAAGTGGCAAGAAACTCAAGACGCCATCAGTATAATCTTTTGATCAGTCACCTTAATTTAGATATTACACAAAGTACTTAACTTTAGCAACATGGCGACGTCCACTCGACTTGGCTTCGAATATAAAAGTACCGACACTCAGCATAACTAGCTAAGCAAGACTCTAACGTTATTATCAGAAAACCGGGAAAACACTAAGAGATACTGAAGCGAACACCAAAAGGCACTAAGAGAGCGAAGCCGCGCCAACAGACCGTTTTATACTGATTTCACAAGCTTCCACCATGCCTTACCACCACTGCTCGATGTAAATATTACTAACAACCAATAGGGAACGAGCAAGATGGCGGGCACGGTGGCAGCTTCCATTTTACACAATTGTTAAACATAAAATCATCTTAAACTGTATTTCATACTTATTAGAATTATTAGAACAATTATTGATACGTTTCAAGTAATCTATAACATTATGAAATCACAGTATTAAATAAATGGTATATGTAAACAACAATGGCCGACATTCGGAAGTCATGATTTAGTTACCAATAAGTCTTATATTACTTAATACATCTTGTAATCGTTATTAAATTAAATATTATAATAACATTATTATTCTAACACGGCCAGCCTGACAGTACTTCGTCCTCGAAGTACATACAACCTCATCTCCACCATTACACTACAATAAAACTTAATACCATATTGTATTGTTGATGACATAATTATTGTGTTTTTTTTTTTTTTATTTCATATCATATTTTACTATTCTATTGAGATGAAACTTCTAATGCGACTTCCAACAAGGTTGCGTTATAAGTTAGATTTAGTTAAATTTAGAAGTTAAATTAATCAAACAAAAACCAAAACACCTCGTCCATCGACGGAGAAAGTAAATACCGCGGGCTAACTTGACGCCAACGCCATCTACCTCTAGTTAAGAGTTAACTACTAAATTTCACTTCTTCTGCGCGGAGGGACTCCACGCACAATTTTTTTTATTTTCGATGTCAAATGATCTCCCACTCAAACCATCCAATGATTACGTGGAGAACATCTAACAAATCAATCACAATTTTATTATTTGTAGGATCCGTTAACAAAGCCTTTTATTCGTTTATATTTTAAAGAATAAAATCTTAATTTCAAGTACCCTCAATATTTTTTCAGCACCTTTAAAAATTGGTTTGCCATTATCTCGACAAGATATAAATAATTAGTTATTTTTCAGAATGTCAATAAATCAACTGATACACACCTAATTCTGCATCATTAAATAGGAGATCTTAGTCAAGTCATTTCAGTCAAAGTAACACACAGTTCACCCTTCATAAACTTTTTCCGGCCATACAGGACCATTCCATATTTAGCCAGCATTTCAAACTTTCCAATTTCTCATTCCACTGTGACACTGTGTTCTTAATATTATAGTCAACAGATTTCCCAATAATGAAGCAGCTATGTGAATCAGCTAACTATTGTTTGCATTTTATGTTTCACTTTTCTCGTTTTACTGAAGGTTTACGTCTTTATAAGACCGCTCGGTTATTCTGACACATTTATAACCAGTTGTCTTTCAAACTTCCCAATATTTATATTTGTGTAGTATGTATGGTCTTATGTCGTTAGATAAAAACAATAACTGAACAGAAACTTTCTGCAATATTTTTTTTTTGGCAAAATTCTTCTGGTTTTGTCAACTGATCCCACATTACAAAATAGACAAATTATGCACAACATTTTCTAATTATATATAACAGGGCTCAGCCCCTTACCTCCTTTATCGTCAGAGCACTGTATTCACTTCACTATTTCACTGATTCACTTTACTTGGCCAGGAAGCCCAGTAGTTCTGGGACCTGGAGCCCCGCTGCAGAATTACCCAGGCAAACATTGCCAGGAAATCGAGTAGTTGCTGCACAGGCAGCCTTTCAGCATGGATATGCAAAAAGCTTGTCGGGATTCTCTGAAATACAATGAACGGCATTAATGTGGGTATTTCGGCACCACTTCTGATGTTAGATCAGGGTTAAATAAGGCGGTTACTTTATCTATTTTCTACCAAAATATTACTGTTAGGATGGAAATCTTACTTTAAACTAATGCAGCAACCCTGATTCTAACTTAATAACAAAGAAACTCTTCAATCTGATCCTAAAATGTTCGTGAGGGTACTTGTCTAATGTTCAGGATTCTAAATTAGTAAAGTAAACAATTAGGTAAGTATTATTTGTTTATTCATATACTTCATGGGTCCCTCGAGGGTACCACCATGTATTGCAATAATTATGCCACGTTCGCAAGGCCCTAGACGTTTTGAGAAGAAGTGGCAAGAAACTCAAGACGCCATCAGTATAATCTTTTGATCAGTCACCTTAATTTAGATATTACACAAAGTACTTAACTTTAGCAACATGGCGACGTCCACTCGACTTGGCTTCGAATATAAAAGTACCGACACTCAGCATAACTAGCTAAGCAAGACTCTAACGTTATTATCAGAAAACCGGGAAAACACTAAGAGATACTGAAGCGAACACCAAAAGGCACTAAGAGAGTGAAGCCGCGCCAACAGACCGTTTTATACTGATTTCACAAGCTTCCACCATGCCTTACCACCACTGCTCGATGTAAATATTACTAACAACCAATAGGGAACGAGCAAGATGGCGGGCACGGTGGCAGCTTCCATTTTACACAATTGTTAAACATAAAATCATCTTAAACTGTATTTCATACTTATTAGAATTATTAGAACAATTATTGATACGTTTCAAGTAATCTATAACATTATGAAATCACAGTATTAAATAAATGGTATATGTAAACAACAATGGCCGACATTCGGAAGTCATGATTTAGTTACCAATAAGTCTTATATTACTTAATACATCTTGTAATCGTTATTAAATTAAATATTATAATAACATTATTATTCTAACACGTGCGTTTACCTTAGGTGGTCTCGATACAGTATGTACTCGTACAATTCTTCCATTCATCTTTATCATTCGTCATAAACGAAATGACGTCCAGTTTATCCATATCATCTTTCACTTATTAATAGTCATGTAGTAAATAAGAAATTTAAGAATAACGTTTCCTTCAGCTTACTTCGCAAAATGCTTTAATAACAATAATGTTTTTCAAGCAAACTGCCCCAAAGTTCTTGCCATGTTGAAGAGTTGTTGACTTGTTAAAATTTTCACAATCAATTAGTAAAATCGTGGATCGCATCAAGACAAAGTTTTCTTTGTTCTGTGGCCGGCTACTGGCTTTGTACACTTCCCTTTGTATATTTATTATGTTTTCTGTGCACTTTGTAGGTTATTACAAAGGTATTTTAAACTACACCTGCTCGGAAAGTACCTTGATACTTTATCAAATTTACGGTAGAAAGTACGTCATTGCATATCGAACAAATATGCGGGGAGAAAACGCATCTGAGCGGGAGAGAAAAGTGTATGAAAATCCATTTCTTACGTGGTTTTTCTTTTTTAATTTTGGGTAAGACTATGCGCTGGTAACCTAAATATCAAAAGCCAAAAAGTTTTTACAGTGAGTTTTTATCTCCAAGGTCGCAAAATGACACTGGCCACTAGCTGTGTGTTGGATGGTGTCAAACAATTTGAAAAAAGAACATGTGAAAATTGCAGACGCCATTGGCGCCATTTTCAAGTGTTACATTAAGCTTCACTAACTGCAACAATTTCAATATAAATTTCAATTAGTTAAGATTTAGTTTTTTATTTTCCTCGTAGGTGTAGTATAAAGCACTATGTATCACTCGAGAGAAAGTGCGATTCCCGATCTCGGGTGTTTTAAAGCCCTCGCCTACGGCTCGGGCTTCAAACGACAGCCTCGACGGTAATCGGTCACTTTCTCCTCTCGGTGAACAATGTACTAATACTTCTTCCTTGTATCGGTAATCCTTAACATTATTTGATTTTCTCCCAGTACTTAGCTACACTCGTCTCGCCAGGGGTAGCCTGATAGAGGTCTTGCATTGGTTATTTTTACTACAGTTGTGCAATACTCTAATGGCCTTTTTATAGTCCACTTCAGGATCGTAGTCCTAACCACGAGGGGTGATTGGGCCATATCCACCTTGCTGACCCATTGCGGGTTGGTGGATTCATATAAGCTATCGAATTTCTTCTGCTGACGTACGCAGGATTCTATCGATCATATTTGATTTTATATTAGGATTATTAAATCTATCAAACAAAATCAAACGGATGTGGTCATTGTTGCCAATTTGGTGTAGTTAAGTTTTGACTTCACATTTAACACAATCATTGTTTGAAGAAATACGTAACCAGAAATACAATGTACTTGTAGATAAATCCACAGATGCTTTGGTTTTAAGTTAATCAGACAAATTTCCACCAACCCGCATTAGGCTAGAGTGGTGGATATGGCCCAATCACCCTGCGTGGGTACGCCTACGTCCTATAGTAGACTATTAAAAAGGCTGGTACAGTTCAGACAAGCTTCCAAACCTATTTTTGACGCTAAAGCGTTTATTTGTTCGCCAAAACAAAAAAAAAAGTGATTATTTCTACCGGCAGTTGCTAAATTGATAACATCCATTTTCAGAGCGATGGTCAGTGGCCTTTAGGATAGTGCAACTCGAAGTTTGGTCACCGTGCCCTCAAGATTTTTTAGGGGCTGGATCCGCGCCTGTACTTATCTATTGATAAAACAAACAACAGCTACGTCAATCTATCTATCTATCTATAAGCCGTAGGACGTCCACTGCTGGACATAAGGCCTCCCCCAAAAATACCAACAAGGCCGGTTGGAAGCGACCTGCATCCAACGCGTTCCTGCGATTTTTATTATATCGTCAGTCCACCTAGTCGGTGGACGTCCTACGCTGCGCTTGCTGGTCCGTGGTCTCAATTCGAAAAGTTTATAAATCATGCTATTACCAAGCACATTTTCATCAATAAATCAATGCTAAACGGAACCCAAACACAACTTCGACAAGAATCGACTGAAATGTCGCAAGAAATTGATAAATTATTCGAAATTTGAAACAATAATTTGTAGAATCTAACCCGATTAATAAAGTCTGTATTTGAGGATAAATCAAGAAAATTGACAGTAAGAACCCTTTGTGTTTTTGTAGGGGCGGAATTAAACGATTTTACCCTGCGCTCCCCAACTTCGGCACCCCAAAAACAATATCTCTCTTGACTATAAAATAACATTTTCACGGTTATGTTATTTCTGGATTTATTGCGGAATAAAAATTAATTTATAGCGCGTTGGAGAGAATTTAGCGAGAGGATAGAAATCTGAAAGTCAAATTGTATGCGTGTGTGTAATTGAGTATGAATGGATGATTCTCGATTTATTTTTGGGGGGACTTTTTGAGTAACAACATTTAAACAACATTTTTGACTTCTTAGACCTGAGGTATTTTTATTGGACATGACAGGTGAAAGTAAGTTTCGTACAGCCAAGAACCTATTTGTGAATTGATGACGAATAAATATTTGAAATAATTGTTCAAGCGCGAGCCGGACTCGCGCACGAAGGGTACCGCACCGTATGGAAGCCCCTCTAAATATATTTTAATTTATTGATTATTTTTGAAAGGAATTATGCCACTTAATATTTCAAGCATCTTCCTGATGCCGTTATTAATGTCGAGCAAAAAAAAAAAAAAACACGTTAGGTACTTGTATGGGAGCTCCTTAAAAATTTATTTCATTTTAATTTATTTTTGAAGTGCATATTTAACTAAATAGTCTGTGAATATTTTATGCATCTACCTATCACCGTTTTTAATATGGAGTGAAAAAGTCTTAAAATTCAAGTTTGTAGTATGGGAGCCCCTCTTAAATATACTTTTTTTCTATTTTTAGTTTTTGTTGTTATATTGGCAACAGAAAAACATCATTAGTGAAAATTTCAACGTTCTAGCTATTACAATTCATGAGATACAGTCTGGTGACAGACAGACGGACAGCGGAGTCTTAGTAATAGGGTCCCGTTTTTACGCTTTGAGTACAGAATCCTAAAAAAATTATAGTATAGTAAAAGCCAGCTTTATAAAAAAGTCAAGTCAATTGGAAAGCAGTTCCCATATTTTGAACTGTCACTCAGCAAACTACTCCTACACAATCCTTAGGTTCCATAAATTAATTGTCTTTAAATTGAACCAATGGAGTTAACCGCCATTATCAGCCGTGTACCATCTTGAAGGGCGCCTTACATCAGATCCTATCTCCTTGAGCTTAACTAAAATAGGTATATTGAACTTTAAGCCCTCAGTATGCTGCTTTTCTCTGGTGGGTTTTTATTATGAGCGAGCAAACTTAAAATAGCTATAGAAAGAGCTCTGCTTGGTGCCTTTGTGAGATCAAATAAAAAAGGAGAGCTTCCGTTACCGACATAGCCCAGCGAATCGACAGTAGAAATGACAGGGCATGGAATACTGAAGGCCAGTAGGAACGAACAGTTCCCAAGTAGAGACCACGTACCCGCAAGTGCATCGTCCACACACAAGATAGAATTAACACCTCATTAACACCGGAGGATCACGCTGGATATAAGCCACTTCCAACCTGTTTTATTGGAGGTCTTTAAGGGGCGAACGATACTAACCCGTGAAGAACTGAAGTAGACTTCCCCAGAAACGAATCAACGTTGAATGATGCTGTTAAGCGTGTTTTTGTAAATTAGTCTCCATCCAGCTTAATCTATGACTTCACAATCGCAAAACCAAAGTCCAATACTCAATGCATTTTCCCAACGTCCATCTGAAAGCATTTCCAGCAGAGACCGTGGAAATAGCAACAACAGCGTTTATTGTGCCGTAATCCAATATCTCAAAGTCGCAGTACGAAGCTAGAACATAATTCTACCGAACGCTGCAAGAATTTGTTTTATTGTAAACGCTGCGAACGACTTTCGATATAGGTGAAGAGGTGGAAGTCAGCGTGTCGTGCTATGTTTATTTATTTTTTCGCGATTTTCCTTGATATTCTACTGAAAACGCGAAAACACTGGTCGATACAGAATCCACTTAATAATAAGGAAGAACCTAGGTCCCACGATGTGTCGTAATGACATGAATGATGGTCGCCCTAGTGTGGGATCTAGTGCACAACTTTTTTTAAAAACTTTTTGAAACACTAAACGTTTTATTAAGTCGTTGCAAATTTAAAAACTTCCCATGTGACATTTTTCTTTTAATTTAATTTTATAATTTTTTGCAAGATTTTTAAGCTATTGCATAGCTTCTATCGCGGGCCTTGAGCGCGGGGACCGAATCCAGAAATTCCGTAACGAAAAAACCTCACGCTCCCCACTCCGACGGGCAAGGAAGTGTGGCTTGAAGGCCGTGCATCGTCTAACGTCGTTTCAGTTCGGCAGTCTTCGACACGGCGTTGTGTGCGATTAGACGTATTGTACGACTCTACGAAACTCGCACGAATCGAGACGAGCTGCTCCGAAATCGGACGAATACATAAGCAGCTGTTTATGAGAAAGTATATAGGTGTATAGGTATTTATGTACAACAGTGAATAGCTGTACTTGTAAAAATGCAATAGCTTTACCGCGGCAGTCCCCGAGTGCCACACGTCTATTTTTAGGAGCTATCGTTTGCAAAAACTCTTATGTGAATATTCTTAATAAATCACTGACATACGGTGCATTTATAAATTGCCTTAAGTGACAGGCTACTAAGAACTGTTGATCAGTTTTTTTTTTGTGTTTCTCAAAATGTTACTTTTAGCACATAAGAGATTTTAAATTTGCTGCGAAAAAATTTATTTAATCGTATTATATTGTAAAACACGTCACTAAAATTAAGTTCTATTATTATTTACCTTTATTTATATCTATGATTTTTTTCAATATTGGATTCAAATAAAGACTGTATATATTTTTTTTACTGAAATTGAACCACTCTAAAATGTTCAAAGCACCTTACACAGTTTAACATCAGCTCTAAAACTACCAGGAACTCACGTTATGAGCTGAGAATTCTTTCCCTGCGGTCGGTGGAGGAATTTTTATCATCAATATCATACAGTAGTGTTTATGCTCTCATATTTATAGTGCTCAATGTGTGGGGTGTGAATGTGTATCAAACTTGAAGCAACGCGGACATTAATAGTAAAACGATACTTATCTATGAATGATAGGATGTTATTTGTTTAAATTTTATGCATAAGTTTCTAAAGTAAGATTTTTCTGGATGAGAAAGTTAGCCACACGTATATATCATAATTAATTCATTATGATTTAATCAATTACATTCATCATCATCATCCTGCCCTTATCCCACTAGGTGGGGTCGGCACAGCACGTCTCTTTTCGCCACTTCACTCTATCATACGTCATCTCATCATGAACTCCTTTCTCTCGCATATCATCTTTCACACAATTCATCCACGCTTTTTTTGGTCGTCACCTCCCATTTCTGCCGCTTACCATCATGTTTACAATCAATTACATTATAATTGTAATATAAAATAATTATGATTTAATTAACTAAATTTGTGTTAATACCGTGTTAATTGAAATTGAACTAGTAGGTATTTACAACTCTTGGTAGACACGTATAATTTATTTAGTTACTCAGCAATTTTCAGGGTCTTTTTTTTTAATTATTATTTTTTCTAATAAATACCACAACCGACTTAAAACCATTGAAATCTACAAAGGTAAAAAATTCGAATAAGTAGCTCACTGTTGTGCCATTCATAGAATAATGTAGATTTTTCAATAAACGAACCAATTTCTATAAAATTTATATGAATCCAAATTTCGGGGTAAATTATTACGGTAATGACTGACGGAAGGCGTCCCAAATAAGGTAAATTCTTAACAAAGTTTAGGTACGTAGTTCAGTATGGACCCTGTCAGGCACTGCATAATCGAGTGAGAGTGGTCACTTATGTCAATAATATAGGTTACCAAACATTTATTCATATAGTTATATTCTATTATGTTAACATTTTATTCATTCCTATAAAATTTAAGAGCAAGGCTCTCGTCGGTGGACTTTGACTTTGGTTTTCATTTGATTTTTAGGTCGTACAAGGTGGCCAAACGTCTTTCCTCTTCTGTTCTCGATAATTGTTACATCTTTGTACTTATGACTTATTCGTAGGTACTTAATTTTTATTTTATAAAATGTAAAATTCTATGTTTAAAATGTCAATACCGTGCAGTTTCTCGCCTGAGACATAATATAAACATCAAAAGCCATAATGTTTTAACGCGGTTTGCCCGTTTTGCTCGTAAATTTCGAGTTCGGTTCGTATGGATACTTGGTTCCTTCCGGTAGGGATTTATTAGCATATTTTGTTACAATAAAGTAACATAATTGTGCCTTAAAATGGCCTGGCAGCGGAATGTAAATTTGCATTAACGTATTGTGTGTATTCACTCTCGAAAATGTATCTCAATTTTGTGTAGCTGCCTATGACATTATGCCGGTTGACATTAAGGGAAGATTAAAATACATTAGATTTATTTCAGTTTTGTTTAAATGGTATACATAATGGGTTTTGTCATATCTTTCTCGTTGTTATCAAGTACCCGAAGTGTTATTTTTCTGTGGAACAATTAATTTAAGACCGTTTTAACATGACTTTACGGAAACAATCACTTCAGATACTTCTCTAAGAAAGTGTATGCAAGGCATCACTAGTTTTTAACCAACTTCCAAAAAGGAGGAGGTTCTATGTTCGTCTGTATGTATTTTTTATTTGTGTACGTTCATAGATATTTTGGCCAATTGTGCACCAATTTAAAAAAAATAAAAATTCGAAAGGGTATGTTCCCGAGGTTGTCCCATTTTAATTTTATCGAAATTGGCTGAGCCGTTTTTGATAAATACTAAACAATAATGTACATGGATGTCGAATCGATTCGTGCAAACTATTCGAATTCTGCACACGGTGGATGGCGGGGCGTTCCATTTTTTGCGAAAAATAATTACGAGTGTATGTCGAGTTATCAAAATTGGGATTCGAATCACATTACGTAACAAATAGTATAATATACTATTTGTTAGTACGTAAGTTACAAGTTCAAGAGAACAAACGTATAGATATAGCTAAGAGAAGTTTATTCATTACCATCATTTCAGTCACAGGATGCTCACTGATGGAAACATTAGGCCTTCCCTATTCCTGCCCTATAGTATAAATTTTCAATGCGGTTAAAAACGGCTTGCATCCAGCGCGACCCTGCGGTATTCATGTAGTCATTTGTCCACCTAGTTAGACGTGGTAGAACAAACTGTTTAAACACTTTCGACTTGAGGCACTGAGGTATATCAGGCGAGAAGACAAAAAGCTCATTATGTTACATCAAACATTAAACTTCCAACAAAAATGTTATCATATATGGCGGTTACTCTAACAATAAGCTAGTTTCATATCACCGTCTCCAACAAACAAAGGCACTAACAATTTCCTCCAGAAAATTGCTTCAAGCGACATTCTTGAAGCATATTAAATTCCTAGTTCGTAGTTGGGTAGTGAAATAAAATAATTTATCTCGGAAATATTTAGAAAGGCTATCTATTTAAATCTGGTTTAAGATATTTATTCTCTCAAAGAATTACAAAAATATCACTTATTAGAGAAAATACATGCTATATTAGTGCTAGATTAAATAGCAAGTGTAAACACAAGGACTCCGCACCAACGTAATACTTATATATAAATAAATAGGTAGATAAATATGCAGGTTAACATAATATAATATATATGTGTTTGTTAAAAGCGAAGTTATATACATATGTATATATATATTTATATTTTTAAATAGTAAATTAAATAGTGGTGTACATAGTTCTTGTTGTTGTAGCTGTTGTGAGTTCAGTCCCAATCCCATACCCATGAGTTTATTTTGAACTTACTCGTATGTATGGAATTCCACATAGCATTTCGGTGAAGGGGAACATCGTGAGGCAACCTGCATACGTCCGTAGAAGAAACTCGATGGCGTATGGGCCAGCGTGGTGGAGTTGACCCAATCACCCTTCTTGGGTAATGTTAAGTACTACAGTGGACTTACTAAAAAAACTGCTAAGTACAAAGTGCTAAGCAAGTTACAAAGTTGAAAACTAGTATAAAATAATTAGGACTCGTAGAAGAATTACCACATTGAACGTTCTACTTTACCAAAAAAAAAGTTTTACCAAATGTGTTGTAACGAAAAGTGACGGTTTTTGATCTAAGAAAACTCACAGAGTCCCGCACAAATAAATTAACTAAAATAAACACATTCTCATACAAGGTGGATAAATGACCCGAATGGTGGAGCACGCAAACCGCTTCTGACCGGTGTTATTGGAAATCCAGACTAGAACTTTCACAGACTAACAGGGAATCCTCTACGAGCACGGAATACAAAAAAATCTTCGACTTTGTATCGAGATCGCAGAACAAAATCCACGCGCGTACATAGCAGCTTTTCAGCAACTATACAGTGTGTTTCTTTATAAGATGGACATAATAATATTCTAGAATACCATTTCACCCTGGTGTCAGAGTTTTTAGGCCGCCTGAAGGCCTCTGACATGGCTAAACGGTTAAAGCAACTGGGGCCTACAATTTAACGTGTCATCCGAGCCACGGTAGCGCTCTGTTGGAAAATGCCACCTGCGGTCACCCATCCAAGTACTGACCGTGCGGAACGTTGCTTAATTTTGGTGATCGCTGACAATCACCTAGTCAAACTACGCTACGAGCGCTACGCTAGTAGTTGGTTGATTTAGACGAATTCAGGCATAAGTAAGTAAGGTCGCCGCCGTCGTTCGTAGTTTTTAAGGTCTCTACAATCGGGGCCTAAAATTTAACGTGTCATCCGAGCCACGATAGCGCTCAGTTGTAAATGTCACCCGCGGTCACCCATCCGAAAAATGACCAAACTAAACGTTGCTTAACTTCGATGATCGCTGACGAACACCTACTCAAACTAGTCAAACTGCGCTTCATGTTATTTTTTACTAACGACCCGCCCCGGCTTTGCACAGGTGTATTTTATATATAAAAACCTTCGTCTTGAATCACTCTATCTACTAAAAACAAAAACGAATTAAATCCGTTGCGTAATTTTAAACATATAAGCATACATAGCGACAAACGAGAAGCGACCTTGTTTTATACTACGTAGTGATATTGTACAAAGATAATTATGCTATTACATTCCGTGGATTGCTTAACAAACCATCCTGTATGCAGAAGCGACTTTGTTTGTACTATGTAGTGATATTGTACATAGATGATTATCCTATTACATTCCGTGGACCGTTTAACAAACCATCCTGTATGCAAAAGCGACTTTGTTTTATACTATGTAGTGATATTGTACATAGATAATTATGCTATTACATTCCATGGATCGCTTAACAAACCACCCTGTGGTAAAATGGCACGCAGTGCAGTTTCAAATAAAGTTCGAAAACCGGGCCATATATTGAGAACTGCCACGAAACTTTGGAACATTTTACAAGCACCAATAAAAACGATAGCAGAGTGCAATGAATCCAATAGTTTTATATTATGCGATAACTCAAGCGAGGAATGCAAGTTTAAAACTTATGTAATAGCTGACTTCAGTCGAATGTGGGTGAGTAAATCAAGTTACTTGGTTTTAATTAAGTAAAACACAGGTGTTACTCACGTTTGATTTTTAGTAGGATACTACTATAGTTTCGATCGCATTTGGCGATCTTTCTCAAGGTCGGAGTACTAGCTCGCGGGCTCGTCTCGCATAGCACTGAAAAAGATCTTGAGAAAGATCGCCAAATGCGATCGAAACTATAGTAGTATCCTACTAAAAATCAAACGTGAGTAACACCTGTGTTTTACTTAATTAAAATGTACGAAAACCACGTTAGTTTCCATAGTGAAGTTACTTGGTTTTATAAAATAATCTGCTTTGCACTTCGAACAAATATCTAGAGAGCCACAGTCCCTAAGTAAAAGTAGTAAAAAAAAATGTCTTTTGAAGTTGTAGACCAACTTTACTAGCAAGACATGGCCAAAAAGTGACAATAAATTGTTATGTTATTTCAGTCTAATAGTACCTTCAAGACAACATCATACATGCAGTCGTTGTATTAAACATAACGTGGAATTTAAAATCATGATAATATTGTAATGAGTAAATAAGTTAACTTTTCCTAATGTAGTAATTAAGAACTGCCATTTTTTTTTTCTTTTTTTAAGCCTCCTGGATGCCTCTTTTTTAGGGTTCCGTACCTAAAGGGTAAAAACGGGACTAAGACTCTGCTGTCCGTCTGCCCGTCGCGTCTGTCCGTCTGTCTGTATGTCTCCAGGCTGTATCTCATAAACCGTTATAGCTAGAAAGCTAAAATTTTCACAGATGATGTATTTATTTTGCCGCTATAACAACAAATACTAAAAACAGAATAAAATCAATATTTAAGGGGGGGGCTTGGATATTAATAATAGTAACAGGTAGATGCTTGAAATTTTTACAGAATGTTTAGTTGTTTTTACAATTCATTTATTAAATTAATATGAAATAAATCTTTAAGGGGGGCTCCCATACAGTACAAAACCCTGCGTGCGCGAGTCCTACTCGTACTTGGCCGATTTTTTATTTATTTAGTTTATAAATTACAATGATAGATATTTCGTTAATATTTTAGATATGTCTAAAAACCTAGATTAGGTTTGTCTAGACCATCTAGTTCTCTTATATTAACTGTATCAAATATTATATGCTACAAGATACAATACATTTTAATGCATAAACAAAAATGTCTGATATGGCTATAACGGCTATTATTGGATATTAGACTCTAATGAGTAGAAACCACGTAATTCTCTCAATTAGGGTTACATCACCACATTCTGCTCATGAGTTTAATTACTGTTCCCACTGCGTCAGTTCCTTCAACTTTGAGCTGACTTGTGTAAAATGAAGTAATCACAAACTTGGAGCGGTGGTCAGGAGACATTGGCGTCGCTCGATTTTTAATTTCAACTCTACATGTGGTCATAAATACTACTTAATTTAGATAAACAGTATTATTAGTAATTTAGATTAAGAAATTACATGTCATAAAATATACTAAAATCCATCAATTGAATTTCAATACAACAGAATCACATTCAAAGTTACAACATTAAATTAAATTAAAAAATCATGAGTTAAATTATAATTAACTAAGAAAATGAATATTAAAAATACTTATTTTATTAATTAATCATATTAAAACTTGTTCGCATCAGTCGTTTTTTTTTTTAAATTTTAATGATGCCTGTAATAACTCCTGCATTAGCATCATACGAACACTATCTTAGAACCTTACAGCTCGATCGCTTGAAGACAACTGCTATGTTTTCGTTAATATAAATATTTTTGATACTGATCAGAGAAAAATAATTATTTTTTGCAAAAAAGAGCTCTATCGATTTGCACCGTGTACAGAATTCGGATAGTTCGCACGAATCGAAGTGACATCCATGTAATTACATTATTGTTGACTTATCATAAACGGCTCAGCAGATTTTGATTAAATGTAAATGTAACACTTCGGGAGTATACCCTTTTAAAAAAAAAGGATTTTTTCAAATCGATTCACAATTGGTTATGCAAATATTTGCATGTGCATAAACAAAAAAAATACATACAGACGAACATATTACCTCTTCCTGTTTTGGAAGTCGGTAATAAAAATAAATAAATAAAAACAACGAAATGCACTGCGGGAGTGCTGGCAGAAGTGAAAAAATAAATAAAGTACTATCATTTATGTAATAAAATATAATATCACACACGCACACACTCGCGCAAGCGCACTGCGAGGGTGATATTACTTCCTCTCTACGCTGCGCCGCCGGTCTACTCTCCCTCCGTCTTACAAATTTTCAATCAGGTCACGTCACAACTTTTAACATTTTGTACCCATCCCAAAAAGTGCACAAGGCCGCTAAAAGCTTAAAAAAAACACATTCAAACGAACATAGTACCTCCTCCTTTTTGGAAGTCAGTAAAACAATTAAATAACATAATTATTGTTATTTTTCGCCAAAAATGACATAACCGCCTTCTATCGTGTACAAAATTCGAATATTTTGCTCGAATTGTTTACATTATTGTTGATTAATCAAAAACGGCCAAGACGATTTCTGTAAAATTTAAATGGGAACACCTCGGGAGTATACCCTTACGAATTAAAAATTATTTTTTCGATTCGGTTCACAATCGGCGGAATTATCGATGAGCATACATACAGACGAAAATAGAACCTCCTCCTTTTTGGAAGTGAGTTAAAAATAGCTTGAGTTTAATAACTGTTTTCACTGCGTCAGTGCCTTCAACGTTGAGCTGACTTGTGTGAGGCGATTCTCAAAATGAAGTAATCACAAACTTGGAACGTTTTCGGTCACGAGTCATTGGCCTCGCTCGATTTTCAGATATTTTCTTTTTACTCCCGAAGTTTCATAATGATCGCTTCCAAAGTAATTTGGCTAAGCACGGCGGGAATAAAGTTGAGTATAATGTAGCCTTCAATCAACTGTAGTTAGAAATGGAGATTTATTTTATTCGTAGCTTCTTATTTGCTCGAACGTGAGATCGGGCTTTTATTTTAAGACGTCTTATTTGAATGAAATAGAAGAAATACCTATTACAGAATTATTAGACATTTCAAGTTACAGAAGTCTACTGTAGGTCCACAAAATTTTAACAAGGCTGAAGGCTTAAAGCGATTACGTAGGTGTTTTAGTTTAGGGTTGTCTTGAAATATCATTACTTCAGTTTTTTTATTATTTTTTCTCTTTCAGGCCGTCTTTAACAACGTAACATGTCAATTACACGTTTCCACTCATTAGAGGTTGTCCGGAAGAAATCGCTTTTTGCGATAAGAACGCGTTTTGTACCTTATTTCTGTCGTTATTTTCTTCTTCTGTTATGTTTTGTTTCTTGTGGTGTTATTAATATGATCTTGTATTGTATTGTAACGGTCTAGAAAAACATTGCTCGCTTCCCACCACCACTACCAAGTTAGATTTTTGTACAAATCTATAGCTTAAAAAAAAAAACTCAATAGCTCTAGATGGTACCTAAATATTCTTCTTAAAATGTCAGACCTCATCAATTTCAATAAAAAAATGCGTTTCAATCCGCTTATCACTACTGAATAATAACCACTAAGTACAATAAAGTTGAAGATAGAAAATAAACAATCTTAAAAAACCCAGCGGAGTGAACGGGGGTGGCAATTACAACTGAGCGCTGCCGTGGCTCGAATGACACATTAAATTGCAGGTCCCGGTTGTTTTAATCGTTTAGCAATGCGGCTTAAAAACTCTGACACTAACTTCGAGCAAATATACCTATGTATAGAGTCACAATCGTGCAAAAAAGTGTCTGAGCCAAAACCCTGCCCAAGCTACGTATTGAGCAGGCTTTTTACATAGTTAATCGTAAGGCGATTACAAGCCGACAACAACGCCGTTCGATCCCGAAGTGCTCGGTTACAAGCACTAATTAGGTGACATAACGTCGAGATTCAAAAAAACGGGTCATTGTGAATTATTTAATGTGAATTTCTAAATCGGTATGTATGACGGCACTCGGAATTTTTGACGTGACAACGTCTTATAATTCGATAGAGCACCGGCTGCACGCACGAAAAAACATGACTCATGCGGCGTTACCTCGCTCTGAAGCGTTCCATGTAATTTTCTTTTGAAAAATGCTACCATTCCATCAGTATTTTCTTAAGACGTTGTCACGTTTAACTATCGTCAGTAAACCGACTTTACAGACAACCAATTTTTTTTTTTTTACTACTTTCTTTCACTTAGAGACTGTGGCTCTGTAGATATTTGCTCGAAGGACACCAAGGCTAGCCATCCGAACTCTACGAACTTATACGAAATAGCAAACAATCGATTCTAATAGCAGCTAATCTCTCCTTTGATTTACAATATCCCATATTCAGAAACACACAATACAAGAACGCCCCAACACGTCGCAATCCAAACTTGTCTCAAACTAGGCCCTAGAGTCTAAAACTAATTAATGCCAGCCCTAACTCCGTCACCCTTTATCTGGGAACTCCTAAGACCTGTCGTTATCCGTTCCAAACAAATTATAACAACTTGCACGTATACAGTTCTTATCCCTAAGTAATGCCTGGATTCCAAGTGTCAACTTCACTAAACTTTGTATCGAGATTACGAGTATCTCGCTTGAAGGTAAGCAATGAAATTGTAAGGAAGGTACGAGTATTAGGATTAAAGCTTGGTAGTCTTGAATGTCAGTAGGTTTCTGATTTTGTATCATACTTTGAGCGTCTTTACACAGTAGGCAACTATACTGGTATGGTCGCAGTTTTAATTGATACAAGTAGTGCTTTGCTAGTTATTTGACCATAGACTATATTGTTGTTAATGTTTTTTTTAACTGGCAATTGCTTTTATATCTACTACAAAATACAACACTGCTACTTATGGTAAAACTACAAAATGAGAGTGCTGTACAAATTATAACCCATATTAAAAAAGGTTTTTATTACCACGCTGAAATAGTGACGTTTACCTACCTACAGAGGCAACTTTTTGAATTCAACTTTTGGTTATTTTTATGTATCAGTTTTGTTGAATGTTATTTTGATAAATAAATATATTCTTATTCTATTCTTATCAGCATTTTGGTAACACCGAACGTTGATATAGACCAAAATCTCTATCACTACTTTTAATGACTCAAACAATTACTTTATTTTAAATTAGATCGTCAATAAACAGCAAGATGTACTGTTTAAGTATCTAACTACTTCAGAGACCTCTATCTTTTCATCGCTCCCTGGTGGAACATTCTGGACCAATCTAACCGAAGAGCGTCTTCGCCATTATTCAACGTACTTAAGTATGACCAACGGGCCCAACGAAACTGTTGAACTCAAATCGTAACAGATGAAAAAGAGATTAATGCCGTAGAAATGAAGTAGAAGCTTATTTAGGCTAACTTTATATATCCAATAGAGTCATACGTATAACTATACAGGGTTACTTCTAATCAATTAGCATCCTTTTAGGGGCTGAATAAGCCCCTAAAAGGATGCTAATTTTTTTTTAAATAAAAATTTTAGTTTTGACAAAAGTCGCAGAACAAAAGTTGTTAGTTTTAATGTACAAAATAATTAGCCTCCAAAAGGAAGCTAGTTGATTAGAATTAATCCTGTATAAAAGCTGTTATTTATGTAAGAACAGCATGTCAACATTACTTACATTTACTCGTATGTTGCAATTAAAGATTTAATATACATGTATCTACTATTAGCGGCCAGCTTTCAGCATATTTTTTTACTAATTAGATCAAAGAGAGGTCTAGGATTCGTAGTAGACGTCATACGATAGAAATGATGATGATGGTCATTACGAACAATTTCGTGGACGCCCTGAGAGGATTCTGAATTGCTGGTTGATTCAGAATTCTCTCGAGAACATTGAGAAAAAACGCGGTACATTATTGTTAAAATTTACGTTCCGGGAGAATTTTTTTAACCCCTTAAACTGTAACAAAATGT
The DNA here is from genome assembly GCA_964007245.1 of Hypomecis atomaria. Taxonomy (NCBI): domain Eukaryota; kingdom Metazoa; phylum Arthropoda; class Insecta; order Lepidoptera; family Geometridae; genus Hypomecis; species Hypomecis atomaria. The sequence continues at coordinate 21,778,320 of OZ023284.1, read as the reverse complement.
AATGTTTTTGGTGTCAATTACTTGAGTAAAATATATTGCACGCTCATACCTCTTTTTTCAGAATTTTTTTTAGCTACTGTTTACTTTTCAACCAAAGTTTTACGTAAAATTTTAACTTATAGAGGCGTATAACTTTAAGGTCATTTAAAAAACTGTAAAAACTAAGACGTATACAAGACGTCGCGCAAGGTCTCCTCTCGGAGCGTCAACACGCGACTAGATGTAGATGTCACGTAGATGTAGCCTGCGATGTCGGGCGACATGTGCCGCGACGTCGTCGCCCGTCACGTAAAAATCCTGTCAAGCGACAAAGTCGCGGGACAAATATTCCCTAGTGACTACGGGGCTTAAGGCCTTGCACGTCCAAGGCAAAACAAGCTAGTTTTTCCCCATTATTGATTATTTATCTTACTCGTATTGAATTCTGAGTTTGAAATTATTGCATACATATTTATCATAATACAATTGTTTTTATTTTTGCGATCGGTATGTTTGCTGTATTATTATTTCAAATGCTTTTGTTTATTCTCTCATATCAAATCAAATCATGGAATAAAAACTAAAAATTGTTATTTTAACCAATATTTTATGTTACTATAGAGACTCGCAAAATAGGTATACCTACATGTTACCCATACGAAATTTTGATCTTGCACCGCCACTGTCTGTGTCCGTTGTAGATCTCATGCCATATACGAGTAACACTGAGTCGCAATCAATAAAACATATTTTCCTCAAAATAAAACACGAACTCAGCTCACTTCCAACCATTTTATGATCTGCACAATTTCTTTCTGCAACCATTTTGTACCGGAATAAAAATATCACCGCACTTTATCTATCCCTTTATCCTTTATTGCAGGTTAGGGAAAGAGGCTATAACACTTCACGTGTTTAGAGGTTTCACTTTCCATGTTTAGGGGTCCACACATCCCTTATTTAGGAGTTCCGTGGGGGTAGGGTAGGGTTAATGGCATAACATAGAGAACGACGTGTTTTCCATCGTTTTGCCGCAATACATTATTCAGTGAATGAGGTTATACATATTATGTTGAATGTAATGGTTATGAAGCAGCATGTTTCCTGCATTGTGGATTATGTTGGTGTGGAAAGATTACTAAATAATTAGGTAAGTAGACTTTTTTTAGGGGAAAGTATTTTTATGGAAATTAAATGGGAAGGTAACTGTTGAGGTTTATACGGTTTTGTTGTTTATTAAAAATCGATATAGTCGCCGTGGTGATAAAAATAAACAGATACAAACGGTAGTTTGAAAAATGCTAGGAAAAACATTCAGTGTAAAGTATAATAAGTTTGTGTAGAGTCAGGGGACCTAGGGGACATATTTTTTAAAACATATTTTAAGGACTGAGTCGTAAGGCGAGTCTACTAGATATATTGACCTGATTTTAAGCGATGAAATGATTTTATCGTGCTTCACACACTAGGTTTATAGAAAATTTTCTTTTTGTAATAAACAATTCAAAAATTGACGCGCTCGCAGGATTTGAACCTGCATCTCTCTGTGATTCCGGCCCAGATGCTTTGTCTAAATTAAACTAGAACGCTGCACTATGAACCCGCCAAATTAGTGAAGTGTTTATCATTTTTATGTAATAAACACTTAAGCAAGTGATTTTAGGCGTTACTTATAGTAAATTGCTCAAGGCAGAATTTTGAATTTAATTTAAATAATTTGATATATAAAAATTGGACTTATTCCCGATTTAAAAAAAAACCTTGCTCGACACAGCACTACGGCTTTTACTCTGGAATATGAAGATCTTAATTCTCATGTTTCCCAAAAAAATCGTAGATGTTATAACTCTATATTTCATATTACTAACTGCACTAAATCTTCAACAAGATTCCTATACAATATCAATTAATAAGAAACCGGTCAACCTCTAACTGTTCAATAACTGTGCCCCAGTTGGCGAACAATTAACGTTCAACTGCAGCGCTGTCAGAAGCAGTCGGCTCTCGTATCGCTATCGTGTTGCGATATAGCTTCTAAACTTCGAGCAAATATCTATAGTCACAATCGTGTAAAAAAAGTGTCCGAGGCAAAACTCTGCCCAAGTTATGTAGTGGACAGGCTTTTTAGTTAGTTAAGTCGTGAGGCGATCGCAAGCCGACTACAACGCCGCGAGATACAAAAGAGCTCGGTTACAAGCACTAATTAGGTGACATAACGTCGAGATTCGAAAAAAAACGGGTCGTTGTGAATTATTTAATGTAAAAATTTAAGTTGGTATGTATGACGGCGCTCGATTTTTTTTACCATCTTCACTTAGGGACTGTGGCTCTGTAGATAATTACTCGAAGCTTTTAAACAAACAGAGAATAAATATCTTGTAGGTACCATGACCTCGTATTACATCTTCAGATCTTCAAGGGTCTTTGGAAATACAATTGCATTTGGCGTGAATACCTCTTTATTATTAAACAAAAAGGATGTTTGTAACTCTTTAACGCAGCAACAAAGCAACGAATTGAATTTATTTTTAACCGACTTCTAAAAAGGAGGAGGTTCTATGTTCGTGTGTATGTATTTTTTTGTGGATGTTCATCGATAATTTCGCCAATTGTAAACTGAATAAAAAAAAATATTTTTTGGTTCACAAGGGTATACTCCCGAAGTGGTGCCGTTTAAATTTTACTGAAATCGATTGAGAGAGAATGTTGTACACGATGAACATCGATAATTTCGCCAATTGTGAACCGAATCGAAATAATCTTTTTTAGTTCGAAAGAGTATACTCCTAAAGTGGCCCCATTTAAATTTTACAGTTATCAGCTAAGCTGTTTTTGATAAATCAACAATAATGAAAACAATTCGAGCGGAATATTCGAATTTTGTACGATGGAGGGCGATTTTGCCATTGTTTGCGAAAAATAATTATTGGCATGGATATACAGCGTCATAGATATTAAACGCAAAACCTTTTAAGGGCGGGTCAAGCACATCTAGACAAACAACTTTTGTTCTAGGACTTTATTCAGCTCAATCAGAAACCGGGAAGTTAGTTAAAATTAATTTGCAAGATTCCACCCGAACTTACAAACTCACATACTATCCATATGTATGTACATCCGTTGCAAGTTAAATAAAAGCTTGTAAAATACGTACGTGTCAATATTTTATGATTATCTAACTAACGGACTAATCATAATAATGATTATTTGACCGACGAAACGGAGGAGGTACTCAATTCGACGGGTACCTATATATATATATTTTATGTACGCATAATTTTTACACAGTAGTCCGATTTCAATCATTCTTTTTTGATTGGAAAAAATATAGTTCGAAATTGGTCCCCTTTAAATTTTGTTGAAATCGGCTTAGCCATTTTTGATAAATCAAGATTAATGTGAAAAATGCTACATCGATCCGTGCGAAATATTTGCGAATTCTGTACACGGTTGAAGTCGGTCATGCCATTTTTTGCAAAAAAATATGATTTATTCAGTTATCATGACATGTCTATTCTCACATAAAATCAAAACAATGTTGGAATACTAGAAACCTTACTCGTACCTACCAATATTTTAATAACAAAAGTAAGTAATGTCATTTGGCCGCACAAAAACTTGATTTACTTATTCAATTTAAGTTCGGCAACTCGTAATAGCTTTCCGTAAGTTTCCCTCTCAGCATAGAACGTAAACAAGGTAAAAAAGTTGTTTTAATGGGCAAAAAATTACCGTGTTGTCCAAACTGGATAGAAAAAACTCGTAAGAATAAACAATAATTACAGAATTTTTTAAAATTAATTAATATTGTTTTGAGTTTTTGTACGACTGCACAGGGGAAGTTTTTGATGCTTTTTGTTTTTACAAGCTTTTACTTAACTTGCAATGGATGTAAAGTAGGGACAAGATAATAGGTCACTTTTGACATTTCATTTCATGCAAAGAAAAATATACCTTGTACTAAAGGAATAAAACTCCAAGCCGTATTCGAGAACACTTATCGGTCGTCGTCAATATTGTTTTCATGAGTTTTATTCCTTTAGTGTAAGGTATATTTTTCTTTGCGTTCATGAACTGTAAAAGTGACCTATTAAAATGACTCCACTTTAGTACCTATGTATGTATGTAAGTTCGGGTGGAATCTTGCAAGTTAAATTTTACCAACATCCCGGTTCCCGATTAAGCTAAAATTTTGCAAACATGTGTATATTGCGTGACAATATAATAATATGGTACCATGGAGCTGATCTGATGATGGAGTCGGAAGGTGGCCATAGGAACTCCTGTACTAAACAAGATAGACCCGTCGTGTTTGGGCTCGTTTAACTTGTCTTGGCTAGCACTCTGCTGCTTAATAATATCCAGGGTATCAAAAGCTTGTATTTAAAAAGTTGTATTTTAAAATAATTTATTTATTTATTTCTTAAACGATGTCTTTGTCTTGACACACATAACTGAATTTCTATGAGTATTTTAGTATGAGTTTACTGTTAGTTGATTATAGACACCCGATAGCCCTGGTGTCAGAGTTTTTAAGCTGCCTTAAAGCCTCTGAGAGGGTTAAATAGTAAAAAATCTAGGATCTAAAATTTAAACTGTCATCCAAGCCACAACAGTACTCAGATGTAAGCCGTCCGTGGAGCACGTTGTTCAACTTCAGTGATTGTTAAAAAATACCTACAAGATATTTTGCGCTGTAGCATGATGCGGGTGACGTTGCTTTTTTTAGAGTTCCGTATCCAAAGGGTAAAAACAGGACCCTATTACTAAGACTTCGATGTCCGTCTGTCACCGGGCTGTATCTCATGAACCATGATACCTAGGCAGCTGAAATTTTCACAGATGATGTATTTCTATTGCCGCTATAACAACAAATACTAAAAACAAAATAAAATAAATAGTTAAGGGGGGCTCCCATACAACAAACCTGATTTTTTAGACGTTTTTCGATCTATTTTAATAATGGTAACAAGTACATGCTTGAAATTTTCACAGAATATTTAGTTTTATATTCACTTCAATAATAAATAATGAAATTAAAGTAAAATAAATATTTAAGGGGGGCTCCCATACAGTACAGAACCCTCCGTGCGCGAGTCCGACTCGTACTTGGCCGATTATGTAGGGTTCCGTACCCAAAGGGTAAAAACGGGACCCTATTACTAAGACTCCGCTATCCGTTTGTCTTTTTGTAAGGTAAACGTACGTAATTGCGGACGAGTCCCAGAACGCGGACGTTACTCGGTTTTTTAATTTTTGTAATTTTCTACGAAAGTTTAACTTAATCTTATGAATGACAATGAATTCTTAGTTATTTTTTAAAGTATTATTCAGGCAAAACTGTACACGTAGTATAATAGTGTCCAAACCAAATGATTTCAAAAGTGCGGTGTCGTAAAATTTTCGTTAATCTGTTAATTCAGTAGCTGAATTTGGTGCCTACCCTGTCTTCAACTTTAGTTCATTTCTTAGTTGTGTAATGTGATACGGTAACTGTGCTATTTTATTACGATACTTAGATAAATTACCCAATATTATAACCTATAATCTAGACATAATCTTGTTGATTATTTATAATATTTGTGTATCCGCCTACTGGTACTCACTAAACCCGTACTTGTCCTAATGCACGGACAATAATCACATTTTCCGTCCGAGAAGTGGGACTCATATCAGTTCTTTAATACCCGTTGTACCAAAGTTCGGATCTCGACCTTATTGCCTTGAAATAAGTCTCATTTTTCCTTGCATGTAAGAACATTGTTTTAAAAACCGTAAAAAATGCAATTATTATAGTTCAATTGCGTCTTATTCCTTTTAATTTAGAATTATTTTGGACTGATTCAAGCAATAGTCGTATCTCGTCTGCTTTAGTATCGCTTACTCTTGTCTGACAAAGAAAATTTAATTTTTTTGATCGATTTATAATATTTATTTAAAACAATATTATAATATTGAAGTAAGTTTCAATATTTTTACATAATGTTTAAAAGATTATCTTAAGTTAAATTTTTGTGCTTGTTACACATGCACAACCTTAGTGCATTGCTGATTCGGCATCGACCTCGATACACAATGCGCGCGGCCCAGCGACACGTGTGCCACCGCAGCGGAATACCATTGCGCAAGCGCGGCAACCGAGGCTACGTGCGACGCCCGACATCGGACACCGACACACTTTGCTTCCATCATTCTTCGATGAAGTAAACCTTTTACTTTAAGTTTTAACTTGTAATAATTAGTTAATAAATTAATTTTTAAATTACATTTTGTATTTTTTTGGATCCTTCGGCTGTAGCCTTTGTAATTGGCGCAGTCGGTAGGATACCTGTAAAGTAGAGTCAGTGAATCGATCACCGGCGCGGGTATCCTGAACCTACAAGAGAGCTGCAGCAGGAGGAGTATCAAGACATAGATACGCCAGAGAGATACAAATGTGGTGAGTACCTAGATCTTACTAGAGTCGCTCTCCTTCCTTAACCTTAGTTATCCTTTAAATTTTTTTTTTAGTCCTTATTACCCTTTTTTATATTTTGTGTGCGATTTCGCAGAGTGTTAATTTCCTCGAAACATTAAAAAGTTTCCAAAATTTTCCACCCACGAAATTCGCTAGTTAGAGGTAGGAATAGTAGGGCAGTGCGAATCGACGCAAGTAGGAATTTAGAAATTATTTTAGAGGATAGTATTATATTAAGAGATCCGTTAGATTTAGGCAGAACCTTAATTCAAAGCGAAATAACAATGAGCGCGGAACAGGTAGACCAAGTCTATAAGGCTCTCCGCCTATTGCCAGAGTTCGACGGCAATCCCAACGTATTGACTAGATTTATACATCTGTGCGACCAGTTAGTTGTACAATTTATTAGGCCAGAGCCTGGGTTTGAGCTTAGTAACCTAGCTCTATTGAACGGAATATTAAATAAAGTTACCGGGCATGCTGCCAGAACAATAAATTCCAATGGAATACCTGACAACTGGCAGGGTATCAGAAACGCATTAGTCAATAACTTCGCTGACCAGAGAGATGAGACCGCTCTCTACAATGACCTAGCCCTGCTGACACAGAGACATATGACCCCACAAGAATTTTATGAAAAGTGTCAAAGTCTCTTCAGCACTATTATGACCTATGTGACTTTGCATGAGACCTTAGCTACCACCATAGAGGCAAAGCGCACTCTCTATAGAAAATTAACTTTACAAGCTTTTGTTCGTGGCTTAAAAGAACCATTAGGCTCTAGGATTCGCTGCATGCGACCAGAAACACTAGAGAAAGCGTTAGAATATGTACAGGAGGAAATTAACACCCTCTATCTACAGCAACGTAACGACCACCTTACAGACAGAAGAACGCAGCCGACGTCTTCATTTGATTTTAGCACTAATACAGGCAAACCGTTTAACTTCAACTCGCCACAAGCGAGACCAGCTTTTTCTAGCCCTTTTAACTCACAGCCAGGACCATCAAGGCCCCCGACTTTTGCCCAGCCACCAAGGATGCCAATTTGGAGGCCCCAAATGACTATGAACCGAGGCCCGTCAAGGACCCAACAAATGTTTTCTGCCCCTCCGCCTAATTATAGGCCGCAGAGCAATGTTTTTAGGTTGAATCAGAATAGGACCAACTATCAACCATCAGGCCCTCAGCCAATGAGCGGAGTTAGCCACTTCGTTTCAAGACCAGCACCCCCTGCTAGAATATTGCATGATTGGTCGAAACAAGGGAATCCACCCCCAAGCAATTATTTTAAAACAAGGGAACTGAATTTTAATGACGGACAATACTATGACCAATTTGACAATTACTATGACTACGATAGTGGTGCTTATCCCGACTATGAGCCGACTTATTACGAAATGACTTATGACGTTGCACCCTACGAACAACCTTATGAATATATTCCCGCATATGTCGAGGAGACTTCAGACGAAGCCTCCCCAGAACAGCAGGATTTTCAGAAGAGCGCGAAATCAGACAAGCCAAAATAGAAATTAATTTGCAAACCCAAAGGCAACTTCCCTTCATACAGATAGGAAATCCACCTCTCAAATTGTTAATTGATACAGGTGCAAACCAGTCATTTATCAGCCCCGACGCAAAAGAAAAATACTATTCAAACATTCCGTGTAATTACGACCCGTTCGAAGTGACCAATATCCACGCGACCACCCGTAATAACTATTCGATAACCGTACCATGCTTTGACGAATTTAACGAAGATTGCGACATCACGCTCTTTGTATATAAATTTCATAACTACTTTGATGGGTTAATTGGCCTAGACTTATTAGAGAAGCTAGAGTCCAACATAGACTTAAAAGATAAAGTCTTAGTAACCCGGAAATCCACCAACCCTTTGCGAATGTATGATTCACGTAACTGTAACCTTTACGAGGATATAATACCCGCAAACACATCCAAAATGATTCGAGTCCCAATCAACTTTCATGACGGCGATGCGTTGGTTACAGAACAATTCATATCAAACTGTACCATACAGGATTGCATCACCACTGTTAAGAACAATCGTGGCATTATAGAAGTTACCAACCCGACAAAACACGACGTAGTATTTTCTATGGACCGACCCGTTAGTGCTGAGCTTTTTAACGAACAATGTACGCGTACTCAGAAACTCAGTGATCGCGCCGCTGAAGTGCTTTCACGATTACGTACTAACCATCTGAATCCAGAAGAGCGAGCTAACTTAGAGTCCCTTTGTGCGCAATACGCTGACGTCTTTTATATCGAAGGCGAACCCCTTACCTTTACCGACAAGGTAAAGCATAGAATCAACACTACAGACGAATTACCTGTCTATACTAAGACCTATAGATATCCTTTCGTTCACAGACAGGAAGTTCAAGAACAAATCACAAAAATGCTTGAACAAGGTATAATTCGCCCCTCTCAATCTGCCTGGAGCTCCCCCATATGGGTAGTCCCAAAGAAATCAGACGCGTCTGGAAAAACCAAATGGCGAATTGTCGTTGACTTTCGCAAACTCAACGAAAAGACTATCGACGATAAATATCCTATTCCCAATATCAATGACGTATTAGACAAGCTTGGCAACTGTCATTACTTCACGACATTAGATCTTGCCAGTGGGTTCCACCAGGTCGAAATGGACCCGCGAGATATTCCCAAGACGGCTTTCAATGTAGAACATGGACATTTCGAATTTTTGCGAATGCCCATGGGTCTAAAAAATTCTCCATCCACCTTCCAGCGAGTGATGGATAATGTCCTCAGAGACCTCCAAAACGTCATCTGTCTAGTATATTTGGATGACATCATAGTGTTCAGCGTCTCCTTACAAGAACACATGGTGAACTTAGAAAAAGTTTTCAAAAGGCTTAGGGAATCGAACTTCAAGATTCAGATGGACAAGTCCGAGTTTCTCAAGCTAGAAACTGCGTACTTAGGTCATATCATAAGTAAGGATGGTATAAAACCGAACCCTGATAAAATATCAGCCATCCAGAGATTCCCGATTCCAAAGACAGCTACCGAGATTAAGCGATTCCTTGGCTTACTCGGATATTATAGGAAATTCATCCCGGACTTTGCACGTATAACCAAACCTATGACTCACTGTCTAAAGAAAGGTTCCAAAGTGACTTATAACGACCCTAAGTACATTGACTGTTTCGAGAAATGTAAAGTGCTTTTGACAAATGACCCGATACTACAATACCCTGACTTCACAAAAGACTTTGTCCTGACAACCGATGCTTCGAATTTCGCAATCGGTGCTGTCCTGTCTCAGGGACCAATAGGCAATGACAAGCCAATAGCGTACGCGTCCAGGACTCTGAACTCGAGCGAAACTAACTATAGTACAATCGAGAAGGAATTGCTAGCTATAGTTTGGGCTACCAAGTACTTCCGACCGTACCTATTCGGGAGAAAATTCAAAATAGTGACGGACCATAGACCCCTTCAATGGGTAATGAGCCTTAAAGAACCCGGCTCTAGACTTACGCGTTGGAGACTAAAATTGAGCGAGTATAACTTCACCACCATTTACAAGCAAGGCAAACAGAACACCAATGCAGACGCTTTGTCTCGCATTGAAATTCATAATGAAGACACTAACTCCATCGTAGTTAATGTATCAGAGAAACCTCCTTCAGAAGTAGGCTCTGAAACCTTAACAGCCCCTACGAATAACTACGAAACATCGCCCCAGCAAAGTAACTCAGAAACTGAAACCATTCATACCAGTAACGAAATGCCAATCCTAGAAGTCCCGATTACCGACGACCCTCTAAATAGATTCAATAGACAAATATGCTTTGTATTAGTAGGTGACATTAAGAAACGACCGACAGTGACGAAACCCTTTGAGACTCATACTCGAACGACTATACAACTTTCTGAATCCAACTTGGCTCATGACGTAGTTAACGCCATAAAGGAATTTGTCAACCCTAAAGTTAAAACAGGAATTATCATTCATCCCCCTCTCGCAATGTATAAGATTATCCCCATCATACAAGAAAATTTCAAGAGCTCTTCCATGAATCTCGTCCTCACCAAAATCGAAATAGAAAACGTTAAGGAATACTTACGTCAGCAAGAGATCATAAAAAAATATCACGAAGGCAAGACAAACCACCGAGGAATAACCGAGTGTTATTTAGCTTTGTCTTCCAAGTACTATTGGCCCAAGATGAAGGAATGCATAGCAAAATACATTAATGAATGTAGCATTTGCGGACAGGCTAAGTACGACCGAAATCCTATCAAACAACGATTCTCGATCGTTCCACCCCCTACGAAGCCATTTCAAACAGTCCACCTTGATCTTTTTACTGCCCAAAACGAAAAATATCTTACCGTAGTAGATGCTTTCTCAAAATACGCACAGGCGTACCACCTCAGAGATAGCACTGCCTTAAGTGTCGTACAGGCGCTCCTTGTATTCTGTACGCACCACGGCGTCCCGTTCACTATCGTCACAGACGGAGGCCCCGAGTTTACAAACCAATTGTTCTCCGAGTTTGCACGAATCCATAAGATTCAACACCATAAAATACTAGCACATTCCCCGAATGACAATGGCATAGTAGAAAGATTTCATTCTACTATACATGAACATCTAAGGATATTGAAACTCGAGAAACGCAATGAACCCGCAGTAAACCTCATGCCTTATGCCATTCTAGCTTACAACAGTTCCATCCACAGTTTTACGAAATGTAGACCCCTCGACTTAATAACTAGACATTTTGATCCGCGTGACCCCATAGACATCGACTTAACCGAACATCTATACCAACAATATTCCCAAGACCATAGGACCCAAATGACTCAAGTGTACGACCTTATCAATCAGACTTCTTTACACGACAGGACTCAATTGACTGAGAATCGTAATAAGGATAGAGAACCTGAAAAGGATTACTCCCCTGACCAACAAGTGTTCATTCGCAACCCTATAGCAGCCCGACAGAAATTAGCCCCACGCTATACTCAGGACACTGTTCTAGCAGATCTTCCCATACATATTTATACCAAGAAGAAACGTGGTCCGGTAGCTAAATCACGCCTTAAGCGAAGCCCTAAAGTCCCAACATTGTTGCAGGATACTACTTTGGCTGACGTTGACGCACCAGACACTGGGACAAGAAATGACGCTTGACTTAAATATGCCCACCTGGCACAACACTTATTAATACTAGGAGATAATATAGAGGATTTATGCGAAGAGTTACAAAATTTAGAGAACGCATTAGCTTTTATTCGTGCATCGAGCACTCCTTATTCTATAGCTAGTATAGGTAATGTTAGGGATATGTTAGACAAGCTAAGGATTTTATACTCAAGTAATGAAATCCTTGATATAGAAATTAGGAACTTTTATGAAATAATTAGATTAGGATATTTCTACTTAGATAAAGAAATAGTGGTAGTTATTAAGGTACCGACTGTCAATCCTTCAACCTTTGACTTTTATAAGTTATCCCTTGCTCCCAATAGAGACTATCAAATCCTTATACCACCCTCACCTTATGTAGCGCTCTCTAGCCAAGACACTAGGTACATAGAGACAGAATGTCCGAAGCTAAACTCTCTGTATCTATGTGAAGCGAAACCCAGTCTCGTGGTCAAGAACGAGACAGACTGCGTGCAACACCTAATCAAGCACCAGGAACTCCAGCCAACCTGCAAGATGACATCCGTGACCCTGACACATGAAGCCCTAGAAACACTGGATGACAAACATTACACCATAAACTTCCCCACTCCGACCAAAGTCAAGATATCCTGTGGACAAGAACAATATAGGACTCTACAAGGAAGCTATTTGGTCGTCATTCCACTCAGCTGCAATTTGAAGACGCCATCATTCACCATCTCCAACACAAATGACCACATCAAAGGTCACGTTATAAGAATATTGGAAATACCAAGACACAACGACTCCGGCCTTGAAGATTATCCAAAGCTCACCCTCAACTCACTGAGCTTAGAGAAACTCCACACACTGAACAAAGACGTATTAGCCCAGTCTCCAACTCATCTGGACGACGTCACCGATTCTGCCATATATCACACCACGATACCGATATATCTATTAGCATCCTTGGCAGTAGGAGCATTCATCCTGTCAAAATTATATCGCCGGCTACTCAAAAGAAGTAAAGAAGCTACAGAGACCGACAACAGCATTCCAGCAGGAACATATGCAGTCCCAGAACTCCGCAATGTCAACCCAAGTCAGATAAGGGTTGACCCAGGATGCTTCCCAGCGACCATCTCGACCCGGCTCTGCGATAGTCGCCGTTCAACGGGGGGAGGTGTTACACATGCACAACCTTAGTGCATTGCTGATTCGGCATCGACCTCGATACACAATGCGCGCGGCCCAGCGACACGTGTGCCACCGCAGCGGAATACCATTGCGCAAGCGCGGCAACCGAGGCTACGTGCGACGCCCGACATCGGACACCGACACACTTTGCTTCCATCATTCTTCGATGAAGTAAACCTTTTACTTTAAGTTTTAACTTGTAATAATTAGTTAATAAATTAATTTTTAAATTACATTTTGTATTTTTTTGGATCCTTCGGCTGTAGCCTTTGTAATTTGCTTAGATTTTGATATTATGTTTTTATTTTCTATGAAACACTAAACTTTTGGTGTTACATAGAAAATAACAAACACTGGATTTGTCATAAATAAGTAGTGAAAAGTAAATAAGTAAGTTTGTATGGGCTAGGTGGCTAGTCCTAGTGTCAGATTTAAAATCTATCTCGTGATTCAGCCATTTTTTTTTGACAAAGTTAATTATATTATTTTATAGATAACACAATGATCAACTATAAAACTTAAAAGTAGGGATTAAGATTATAATATAATAAAACAATTTGATTTTCTAAGTTACAACCGAATCTTCTTATACCTCTATATACATGTGATGGTGATATATAGTTAAAATTAGAAGAAACATTACTACTATGTAATTTGTTCTATTTCTGTGTGGAGGCGTAATTCGTCCCGCGTGGGGTGTTTTGTGCATTTCTTTTTTAAGAAAGCGTGGCTCTAGACCACTGGCACAACTGCTGCAGTGGCTTGGATGGTATATGAAATGATCACGATATAGATGACGAAATTGATGACAATGGAGAAGTGTCATGCAATCTGTTAACTATTCTAGTGTTTTCTGTGATCAGCCACGAGAAAGTTGGCTATCAGTGGCTCTCAGGCTCTCGCTCAGCTCTCAAGCTCTCAGCTCTTAGTGCAAGTTACTATTTAAGTTGCAGTGACTAGTTATGAGGCCTACCATAAGTCTTGCTGCTAAAACTTCAATGGGTCGTTGTTGTGTTTCTATTCAGATTTAGGAAAGGAGCTTTAGAGTGCCTGATTTCTTTCCTTTTATTCCACATTTTCTGTTTTTTTCGTTATCACGGCGCAGGAACCTGAATACTTCTGACGCTGTCGGCTTACAGTGTTTTATCGCCTCGTCTTCAACCTGTTTTCTCGTACCCTCTTTAGAAAGCGTTTCTGCTATGTTGTTGCCCGAGTTCTTTAGTTTCACTCTTAGATTGAATAGAGTTGCTATACGTTTTCCGTAAGTTTTCTAGCTTTTTTTACCTTTACCTTGAATAGGTGGCGCATATTTGTATACTCTTGTCAGTTCACTGGTGCATCGGTGCTTATAGCTTTGTTGAAAGGATTTCTGACCTTTTTTCTTAGCAGGGTTATTATTCTACAATTGTTTTTTTTAGATCTGAAGAATTAAAGTTCTCATTTTTCAACGAGCAAGCTTTTTCATAGTTCTTTATCAAAGGCTGTATCAAGACTTCTGTCATGGTCTCTATTTCCTGCGGCAACAGTTGCGTACTTTGATCTAGCGGTTCTTCTATATAGCTATTTTGAGTTCATTTCTAAAAGTTGCCATGTCAGTTTGCTTCAGGTTCGTGCTTCAGAACCAAAGTATTTATCAGTTGCCACGTGCCACTCATTGATTGTTTAAGAGATATTGCTTGAAGCCAGTGTGATGTCGATAATTAATGCCTAAGGCGTTACGAAAGTAAACTCAGCGCCATGGTTTAATAGGTTTGAATAATGTCTGAAGATGAAGTCGAGTACTTCATTTCTTCTCTCATTTGTATTGAGACAGTCCCACACAGATCAGTAGGCGTTTGAGTCAGATCCTACTTTACTTTCTTGTTTTTTACTTGTACTAAAAGCATTAATTCTTCGACCGCCAGATGTTGCGCCATTTCTGTGATATTTAGGTACGAGTACGCCGTGTTCTAAAGGTTTAACTATACTACTAGGTTGTTTTAGAGACTGGTATCTAATTTAGTTTCAGTGAGATCATCATTACACAAATGTGTCACCTAAGACGCCTAATACGGACCTGTGGGATATAATTATATAAGAGTACGCATTTCATTTGGCATGGGAAGACTGAACACATTACCTTGGGGATGTTTAAAGCAGCTTATATTGCCACGGACTAAATACGGTTCCTATACCAGTGCTATTGTGTTAACTACCTAACATTTCAGCAATTTTTTTCATAATCTGATTATTGTTTTGTTTGAAATATTATATTTTGTTGCATGTAAAGTATTATTTCTTAGATTTACGAGATCTTAAATGGCTTAATTTAAAATATTATATAATAATAATAAGTAATAATACAATATAAAGGCAATTTAAATCCTAATGTAAAGTAAATAGAGTTCTAATTCGTATAGCGTCCGGGAATTGGGACGATTTGTCCAAGATTTTAAAGTTCATACAAATAATAATACATTAGAAGGGCAATTTAAATTCTAATTTACAGCAAATAGAGTTCAATTTCGTATAGCGTCCGAGAATTGGGACAACATTCCGCGCATTAGGACAAATTGTCCGCGATTTGGTACATTTGGGTATTTTTTTACATTTTGGATATTAATTCCTATTAAAGCTATAACGAATTAGAAAAAGTTTAATTATTATAAAACTCAGATAAATGCCCTACCTGGTCATATTCATTTTGTTGTTGTAAGTCTATTAGTATCAGCGTAATATTACTGCAAAGTCGGCGAAGTTCAAAAACGTCCGTACATTGGTACGTTTACCTTACATCTGTCTGTCACCAGGCCGTATCTCATGAACGGTGATAGCTAGAACTTTGAAATTTGCACAGATGATGTATTTCTGCCACTATAGCAACAAATACTAAAAATTGAAAAAAATAAGTATGTAATGGGGGCTCCCATACAACATACCAGAATTTTTAGCTGTATTTTGCTCGATATTAATAACGGTGACAGGTAGATGCTTGAAATATTCATGGAATATTTAGTTAAATATTCACTTCATAAACAAATAATTAGAATTAAATAAATATTTTATGGGGAGTTCCATACTGTAAGGAACCCTTCGTGCGCGAGTTCGACACGCACTTGGCCGATTTTTTAAATTGAATTAGTATTTAGTTTGCCCCGATTTACTAATTGTGACTTAGTATATCAGCTGTACCACATTCGTAATATGTTAAATAATTAATAACAGTAGTAAAATTAAATTAAACCCTAATTATTTTTAATTGAATTAGAGTTGAATTTAATTTACAACTGTCACCCGCGCCATGATACAGCGCAATAGATCTAGTCAAACTACACTGTAATCGCCACAGTAATAATAATATACCTAATTAAAAAACCCCCGACACAAAAATATTTGACATAAAACTTTCAATTGACAACCATTTTGGGCAAATTTGTAGAATTTTGGTTCTTCCATCCCCACTTTAACCCACCATAACTCTTAAACGGCTCAATCGATTTTTATAAAACATAGCTAAGAACACTCTCGATTAAGTCTCCTTTCATCCAAAAAAAACAAAACTGAAATCGGTTCAGTGGTTCGGGCGCTATGATGCCACAGACAGACAGACAGACAGACACACAAACAGACACGTCAAACTTATAACACCCCTCTATTTCGTCGGGGGTTAAAAATAGGTACCTACTTTCTATTTGTGAAAATATTAGGTAAGTACAGGAATACATGGGAAAACTTTTCGGAAAGGAAAATTCTAGAATTGTTCCTGGGAAGTGCCATTACTCGTCGGCGCACTACTCTTCAGCTGAAAGTTTAAGCACGAAGACTCTTGATGTCGTCGCGGTAAAAGCCGTTCTTAAATAAAACAGGTATTGTGGGAGGAATAGGACTTGCGATTGTTTCGTAGATATTTTCCTCAAAATCTTAAATAATGTCTTATATTTTTATCCATGAGACGTTCACTGTTGGACATAGGCCTCTCATAAAGACTGCCAATGTTTTTTTTTTCAGAATTGGACGAAAAATTATATCAAAGAAAAAGAAAGCAAACAAAATAAGCATAAAACATGGCGAACAAATAGGTCGCAATAAAATCAGCGTTCAATACTTAGGTACTTACTTGCTAGAAAAAAAAAACCAAATTGATTTTTGTTTGTGTAACCGCCCCAGGAATTTCATTATAATACGATTGGAAAATATTTTTCTGCCTAAACTGTGGGCCGCTATCAAAGAAAATAATAGCCCAAATCATTTGTCAGATTGAGCTCATGTTTAGTTAGGCACGGTACAAAGTCAAGGCTTACCATGTTCATAGATTTTTGCATTACCTATCTCTTTATAACTGACTTCCAAAAAGGAGGAGGTTCTTGTTCGTCTGTATGTATTTTTTTAGGGTTCCGTACCTCAAAAGGAAAAAACGGAACCCTTATAGGATCACTTTGTTGTCCGTCCGTCCGTCCGTCTGTCAAGACCCTTTTTCTCAGGAACGCGTGGAGGTATGAAGCTGAAATTTATATCAATTACTCAGCTCTACTGTCCCTTGAAGCTGTGAAAAAATCAAACTTCTAAGCCAACGCAATCAAAAGATACAGCCGTTTATGCCGCAAAATTTTGAAACTCGCAAGTACTCGCAAGGGAATCAAAACCTAAAGGGTACTTCCAGTCGACCTAGAATCTTGAAATTTGGCATGAAGCAACGTTTTATAGCACACATAAAGGAAAAAATCCGAAAACCTTAAATTTTTAGTTACATTACAAAATATATATTTTTTAATAAATATAAACTTATTACTTTTTTTGTCGTAATGAACGAACTTTGTAAACCTTGCAGGTTTGTACGGAACCCTCGGTGCGCGAGTCCGACTCGCACTTGGCCGGTTTTTGTGTATGTTCATCGATAATTTCGCCAATTGTGAACAAAATCGAAAAAATCTTTTTAGTACGGAAGTACCTACTTTCGAGGTGGTCCCATCTACATTTTACAGAAATCCGCTAGGCCGTTTTAGAAACGTCAACTATTATGGAAACAATTCGAGTGAAATTTTCAAATTTTGTTCACAATAGAAGGCGGTTTTGCTATTTTTTGCGAAAAATAATTATTGATTAAAGGAAAACCGGGAAGTCATACAAACTAAAACTTGTGCATTGTGCTACATAAAGCTTTTCAAAAATCTGATTTATTGATGTTGCGTTAAATGCTAGATAATTTAATTTTAATTTTCAAGCCCAGCCAGCACTAATTGTGTCTATTCAGGACCAGTGATGTTATACTCGTAATTGAACATAAGACAAAACAAACAAACATGCAAGTGAGTGCACAGAACTTTGATCTGCGGCTAATTGAGTTTTTGTTTTATGGAAGGCATTCCGTTCATAATTAGCGATTGCTTATAATTTCTGTTAGTAAATGAACGTCTATTCTACGCTCAGAAAGCTTCTTAACAGTTATATCAGCATCGTTATTTTTCATCATCAAATTTTCAGCTGTAACATAGTAGGTAAGTAAGTTCGTATAGGGTGGGTGGCTAGTCCTGGTGTCAGAGTTTTTAGGCCGCCTAAATACCTCTGACTTGGCTAAACGGTTAAAACCACCAGGACCTACAATTTAACGTGTCATCTGAGCCACGCTAGCGCTCAGTTGAAAATGCCACCCGCGGTCACCCATTCAATTACTGAACGTGCGGAACGTTGCTTGCCGTGACATAGTTCTGGGTTACCCAGAACTGATGTACTAAGCTGATTGGAGGTGGTTCAGACTATCATTATGAATAACTTTTAGGTACAAGGCCAACTCGAAAAAAACAGATGTTTCATACATTTTGTCAATTTCGAGTTGCAGTTTGTGTATGGAACAGCTAATTTTTAGGGTTCCGTACCCTAAGGGTAACAACGGGACCCTACTAACTTACTAAGATTCCGCTATCCGTCTGTCTGTATGTCTGTCACCAGGCTGTATCTCATGAACTTTTATAGCAACTAAGCTACAATTTTCACAAATGATGTATTTCTATTGCCGCTATAATATCAAATATGAACATCAGAATAAAATTAATATTTAAGGGATTCTCCAATAAAGTAAACCTGATCTTTTAGCCGTTTTTCGCTCGATATTAATAATGGTAACAGACAGATGCTTGAAATATTCACAGAATAGTAAGTTGTACATTCACTTCAATAATAAATAATTAAATTAAAATAAAATAAATATTAAAAGGAGGCTCCCATACAGAACAGAACCCTTTGTGCGCGAGTCCGACTAATACTTGGCCGATTATTTTATCGTATTCTACTAAATTACGATATATTATGATGGTCTTAATCATTGGCTTAGAACACGGTAAGCAGGATAACCCTGTATAAAACGCACGCAGTGTATAAATATAGGTATTTAGTTCCTCTATAAGTCTATATCTGAACTATATTTGGGGAATTATTAAATAATCGGCCAGGTACGAGTCGGACTCGCGCACGGAGGGGTTCCGTACTGTATGGGAGAGGGAGAAGTGAATATACCATTAAATATTCTGTGAAAATTTCAAGCATCTACCTGTTACCATTATAAATATCGAGCGAAAAACGGCTAAAAAATCAGTGGTATGGGAGCCCCTCTTAAAATATTAATTTTATTCTGTTTTTAGTATTTGATGTTATAGCGGCAACAGAAATACATCATGTGTGAAAATTTCAGCTTTCTAGCTATAACGGTTCATGAGAAACAGCCTGGTGAGAGACAGACGGACAGCGGAGTCTTAGTAATAGGGTCCCGTTTTTACCCTTTGGGTACGGAACCCTAAAAAGACGTTTAATCAAAAATCACTCAAACGATTGGTATCATAATAGAACAAACGGGGCAAAATTATATTTGAAAAATACAAATATACATATGAATATGTATTTCAGCTCAACAAAACTTCTGCTTATTTTAACTACTGTAGTCAAAAAAAGGAAAAAATACACATTCTGATCTAACATAAGCTTTTACCCTAGACGGTTAGGTAACCAAATACCTCCTCTCATTGGAATATAAAATTCTTTCCATTTGTTTGAAAGTCCGCCAGCAAATAAAAGTCGGTTCCGTCCAGTTCCCCAGCAATATTTTTAAAGTGAAAACTTCAATCGATTTATTAAATTGGACTGGTCCGCAGAAGTTTAGCGACAAATAAACGATTTAGAGGAAAGCGGGGTCACGAGTTTCATTTGGACAAAGCGTCATGGGCTATGAGATATTTGACAATAACGCCAATAAAAGAAGTGTTTTGTTATTGTTCTTATCTACACTAATGTTGTAACATTCTACTTATGTTTCCAATACTTGACTTATAATGGCTACTGTTATAGCGCAGACAACATTTAACCAATTTCACATGATGTTATAATATCCACATCGATATCGTAAAATCTCATTATAACATCGCGCGCTCGCTCCTGATTGGCCCTGCGCGCGCAGCTGCGCTCTCATTGGTTAGATTTTAATGGCGCCAAGTTCACTGTGACAATACACGTACGCCTGAATTTAATGTTTCGCAATAAAAACATTTTGCGAATTTTTTATTTTTATTAGTGAAGATAAAGTAGTGTATGCAACTGCATATAACACGGGTATTAAAATATTATATGACAGTTGCATAAACTACTATTACGGTTATTTTTAAACTTAATCTTCTCATCCATCCATCCATCAGCCATAAGAAGTCCACTGCTGGACATAGGCCTCTCCTATGGATCTCCAATAAGACCAGTTGGAAGCGGCTTGCATCCAGCGCGATCCTGCGGTCTTAATGAGGTCATCCATTCACCTTGTGGGAAAAGTTCTCGAGTGGAGACCATGTACCGGCAAGCGCAGCGTACGACGTCCACCCACAAGGTGGACGGATGACCTCATCAAATCTTCTCATGTAAACCTTTTTAATCTAAACCACTGTACTTAATATATATTATAGCATTATTTGACTGCGTTAAGCGAAATGCACTGAAAATAATAAATTATCGAGTTCAAATTATAAATGGAAAGTAAAAGTAGTGATATTGCTATTTAAGCCGTTATATGCGACTTTTTAATCATAATCTAAAATTATAATAGTACTCGGTGCCCGATAGGTACATACAACTTAGTTCTTATAGCGTGTAGCATTCAATTTCACAATTTTGGGGTTGAAAACAAAACCTATTTAAATGTCAAAATATGAGATTATTACAAATACAAAACACATAAAACCTTCAAAAATTCGTCTAAAAATTGCTTACAAATCCCGCCAAATATTTCTAATCAAAATTCACGAATTCCCGGAATTTAACCTATCCCCAAATGATATTCAATCGTGGGTGGTCTGTAATCCTGGATAATCGGAAATCCGAATCGGCGCAGTCTTTATGAAAATGGAATGAAATATATTATTATACGTGATAATGAAATATATTATTATACGTGTAGCAGTATTTGCAATTTCATATTCATTGTGAAGAAACAAAGAAGAAAATAATTTTGACAGTGTTACGGAAATGTTCTGGAAGATGAGGTTAAGTAGCCTTTGTCAATTTCTAACCTTTGTACTAAATTCATGCCAAATATCAAGACCATTTGTTGCTCTGCTGCCGCGTGAAAGAGTAAGAATTCAACAAACACACTTTCAGATTTATAATATTATCTATTACCTACCTACTAAGTTTTACTAGTTAGTGAATGTACAAAAAGACGTCTTGGCGTAACGGTGAACTAACAAAAAGATTTTAATCAGCAGCCAAGGTACCGTCTATATTTGGTAGACGCGACTACTGAAGAAAACTGAATTGGTGTCTACCAAGTATCAACCACTTTTAGTTGTACTAGCAATGACAGAGCAGTGTTGTCAACGTAACAAAATTTATAAAATGGCACACTCCTACAACTCTTCTCTTTTTTACACAAACTCTATAGGTACCTACTATTACTATAACTAGCTGCGCCCTGCGGTGTTACCCGCGTTAGCCCGAAATAAAAAGTAATCTATGTTTTAATCCAAAATCTAAACTACTTTCGTACCGAATTTCATCCAAATCAGTTCATTCGTTTGTGCGTGAAAGAGTAACAAATATCCGTACATACTCACAAACTTTCACGTTTATAATATAAGTAAGATTGAGAGGAAATAGAACGAGACCTCTTATTTATATCCTAGATTGTAAGCCCAGCGAAACGAAACCCGTATCGTACCTATTACTTATAATAAACGCTCTCGTGATACGCTCTTGACTGACATTTTTTATTCATGCACTATCAACCCTTTTCCGATAATCCCCGTTCGGGATCCGGTTTTTACCGAAAATGAATAAAACAAAACAAGCGAATCAATAAACGCTATGTAAACAATTTGTCACATGAACTGAGTACGGGTTGGAATAGATTTATGCCGCCCAGTATGTCCTATATTTTTAGCGGACTTCTAATAATTATTTTTCGCAAAAAATGGAATGACCGACTTCAAACGTGTACTTAAAGAATTCGCTAATATTTCGCACGTAACGTTGTAGCATTTTTCACATTGTTGTTGATTTATCTAAAATAACACCGCCGATTTCGATGAAATTTAAATGGGACCAATTTAGAAGTATATTCTTTCAATTAAAAAAAATATAATCAAAATCGGACCACTATGTAAACACATGTGTGGTTACACATAAAAAAAAAAATTAAAAAAATGTAAGCGTCGAATTGAGTACCTCCTCCGTTTCGTCGTTTCGTCGGTCAAAAATGGAGAGGTTTCATTTAATTACTGTAAACGCTACAATAATTTTATTTACGTCAATTTTTAAGAGTCGCATGTTTTTATCGCGTATGAGTCCGGGCTTGATCACCAACCTGCCTTATTGAAAGCGATGTTGAGATGGAAAATTAATTAGACGATTGACTCTGACTGTCAAAAGCTTCAAATTATATAATTAATTACCTATACCTCTCAGGAAACAAGAAACCCAGTAAATAACCTAAGCTGTTCTGCATTAAACCTACCTATCCAAAATATTTTTAAGGGCCTAATCTGCAAAGACTAACATTATAAAAATTAGCGTGAATCAGCCCAAAAATTAGTACCTTCTAGCAAACAAACACGTAAATACCTACCACAAAAGAAACAGTTAAATTAAAAAAAATCTCTTTTTTGAAAGTTTTTAATATTTATTTAATTTGCAATGCAGATTTCCAGGTATCAATTTAATTAATCTAACATATTGTTCTATGTCACAAAAATTAAAAACCAATGCTCAATCAAAACTAGAACTGACAAGTTCGCAAAATCAGAAATAAAACCACGCTCGCATTTTAAAATAGGAACGTTTTCTGTCTGCGCGGCGACATTCGCTTTATTAAACCAACGCTAAGCTTGAAGCGGACGTCGCAACTCGCAGTCTCGCGCTGCAATGTAATGGAAACGAGAAGTGGCAGCGCAATGCTACAGAACAGATAATAATACAGCACTAAGACTGGCTTGGAGATGCTGGATTTGTCATGGTTTTGCTGACGGTAGAGATTTAATTTGCCATGTTACGTATAGTTTTTGCCCTGTCGCGCTTTTTAAAGTTTTTTTGTAGTCTTTAGAAGCAAGACTGTGATCTCATTTAAATATTACTACTAGTGATAGGTTATGCGAATGCTGTTCACTAATAATTATAATATTCTAATAGGTATTAACTACTGGAGCGTTAATATTTTAAAAACTAAGATTACTTTAAAATATTTGCGTTTAACATGGCAAAAAGGGGCACGCTTTTTGCTCAAAACAAAGTACAATTGTGTAACTTATGTTCTACATGACCATTTTATAATTTGTTAAAAAAATTACAGCCAAATCAATTTTATGGCAATCTATTTTATTTTAATATGCAATCAATTTTACAAAATGCAACCATCTCAAAATTGCATACTAACCAAAATCAATTCCAAATACTTCATAAACCGCAAATTCTATCAACTCCAAACATCCTTTTCACGTTCACATACTGAGTCTGCCAACTCTAATCAGTATGAATACTGATGGGCGCATCTAGTTTTCCTAAATCTTCGCTATTCCTGTCTCTCTTGGACGACTTCCTACGTCGGCTATACCACGTAGGAAAAGTAGTTCGTTTCACTCCACGGTGAGTAAAATGAGGTTTCATGCTATCGTGTAATGTTGCGATGTTTCCTCTTAGATTATCTTCCTGTCAGCGGGGGTTGAGTTTCGAATTTCGAAAGCGGGAATGGGAACGCGAAAAATATAACGGGGAAGTTATTTAGACATGTCGTGGTTGTCTCTTTTGCGTGTCATTTGTTCATTTGATGTTGACGCAAGTAACAGAGTTAAGTTGGCTGATAAGTAGAACAATACAGGACCAATGGTAGCTTAGGACTGTACCAGCCTTTTTAATGAAAAATAATAATTTTCCACTGCAGGACGTAATCCATGATGATTGGACCATATCCTCCACACTGGCCCAGTGTGATTTAGTGGATTCATAATATGTCATCGATTTCTTCTACGGACGGACGCAGGTTACCTCACCATGTTTTTCTTCACTGAAAAGCCAGTAGTGTGAAATTTCGTACATGAATTCCAAAAAACACATTGGTACGGGACCGAGAGTTGAACTCACTACCGCACAACCTTTTAAAAGCGACGTTAATGTGTCCAAGTGAACTACTTTTTCTATATTCTTTAGGGTTGGTCTGCTAGTTTGTTTTATCCTAGAGCTCAATTTTTTATTCCTAAATGAGGATCAAAATTTTCTTAGCGACTTAAATTCGACTCAAATCTTTTGGTATACGTTAATTTGTGTTCTCTTAGAAAATGATAAATGTGAATGCTTATGATTAAATCTGTCTTGTCACTCATCTCCAAGTACATGAACAGAATATACCTGATATGTAAATTATATTTCAATCAATTCAATCGGCTTCAAATTTTAATTTTAAAAAATTAGAAATATCTTTCATAAGTTAATAAAAATATCTATCAAAAACATTTGGTCGTGGTCTTTCCGCGAAGAATTTTTCTAATAGGAATAACAAAGTACGCAACTCATTACGATTTTATTATAAGTGCGGTTATTGTTCCATTATAAGTATCAAAACACTATTTTATTTCTAATGTAATTTAAATTGTTTAACGTAGTGAACGCTATTACAATCCTTCTATTCCTTTTGATAGCTATTTCAGTCACCAAAAGGTCATTTAAATGGACAATGTTATTTCAACCCACATTTGGGAGGTTTTTGTCACCGAGCCTGGGTTTATGTTAGGACTTTTAAATATAAAGGGCCAAGTCATAAGTGAAGCAATTCAATGTAATAGTATGAGTTATGGGATGAAATTACGCGGGATGAAATAGAAACGCACCAAGTGGAACGTGGCAAAAAATGTGGGGTTTTATAATTTGGGTAAAAAGTTGGGTTGCTGTCTTTGATGTGGGCTTTGTTTTTGTTTAAGTAGGTAATTCTTTTGTTTGGGTTGATATGAAACACAATTACCTGATATGAAAATGCTAGTATTTTTGGTAAGAAATATTGTGTGGTCAGTTTCTGGGGGAAATTATTGAGACGAAAATCGTAAATGTTCTTGGGTTAATTACTTCCGAAACGGTTTTTGACAATTATTATTTTAGAGAAATATATTAAAGATCTTCAGATTTTTAGTTTATTATTAAAGCAATTCTGTGTGAGAGTATGAGTTATATACTTCGGCTTTTGGCTTAGTATTCGGATGACGCCTTATAACCCCGTATACTCAATGTTTAGACCACAGAAGTCTGCTGTTCTGTGTTTCAGACTATTAAAATGTCATACTAAGTAGTTACATACTTTTTTAGGATTCCTTGCCTCAAAAAGAAAAAACGGAACCCTCATAGAACACTTTGTTGTCCGTCTGTCCGTCCGTGTGTCAAGACCTTTTATCTCGGAAATTTTAATTACTTGAAATTTAAACCATCTACGTATTTCTATGATCTCCTGCAGTTGTAAAAAAACAAAACTTTTCAGTATCGTAGAAAAATGTTAGAGCCATTTGTGTCATAAAAACTGCATAATTCGTCACTCACAAGGGAATCAAAACCTATAGGGTACTTGCCGTTGACATATAACCATAAAATATGGTAAGGAACTTTGTGTTAGTCTTTATTAACAACAACAAAATACAATACTACTTTATAAGCTAAAACTACATACACTACTACTACATAAAAAACTATTGAATCATCTTAGAGGATACATATAGGAATTTATCAAAAACCTGAACATTTGTAATTTAATCACAATAATAGGGCTTAAATGCAAAATATGGGCCTAAATTTTGAAGTGAGATAACCGTACTATGTGGGGTATCATATGAAAAAGCTTCATTGGCACAAGCTAAAGCAGATTTTTAATTATTTTTATGATGTGTCAATTTCGATGTACAATGAGAAAAGTAAAAAAAGCCCCTTTATCGATGATTTTAGTTACACCCTGAGATTTTAACAAATTAGTTCCCAATTTAATGCAATTTTCAAGATTTATACGGAACCCTCGGTGTGCGAGCCTGAGTCACACTTTTAATTCAATTCAATTCAATTCAATTCTTTATTTCCTTAATAAATAACATTACGGTTTCCACCAATACGTTACTTATTTTACTCTTATTAATTATAAAAAAAAAAATTGGTGTACAAAAATGTGACATTGCTAAATTAATTTACTCACTTAAATAACTAATACACAAGTTGGTATAACACATTTTAAATCTTATTAGAAACAGAAAACTGAATGTTGTATGATAATACCTATGGAAATTATTCTAAAACAGAGTACTTTTCACTGTACAGTAAAGAGCTATTAACAAATATGGACCATTTGTCGGCGAATACATCTATCTGTGGCTGTGTGGACACCAGCGCATTGAGGTGTCGGTGTGCTCGGCAGATGGGGGACTGGTCTCGCGCCACGGTGCGCGGGGGTACGGGGGAGAACAGTGGTACTCGACCGCTGCGGAAACGGGTGAGGTTCTCTGGTACTGAGAGTCGACTCACCTCTGACAGCAGAGTGGGGCAGTCTAGTATACCGTGGAGGATTCTGTACATGGTTAGAAGGAGATCATGCGTTCGTCGTGTTTCGAGAGAATTAAATCCCAAGGCACCCAGAACATATTTAGACGGATATAAATACGGGTAGTAACCGTTCATTTTTTTGTACAGAAATCGCAGAAACCAATTTAAGTAATTCTACAACATTTTTATAAAAAATAGAACTAAGCTGCAACACAATGTAGGTCAAACCAAAAAAGACCACCCAAACCCGTACTGACAAAAAGTCTTAATTAAAAAAAGCTCAACAATTCACAAGTCTCCAGTTCACATCCCCTTTAAAGGGAAAATTAGATTAAAGTTTTTCTCACAATACGCTCATGGCTTGACGCCCGGCTATTTAGCCTAACGAGGGTTGGCAGTGGCAACACTAGTTAGGTGACGTAATTGAAACACTGCGCTGATGAAACTCGATAGAATACAGAGTGTATCTCTAGAAGAAATACGTATTTTAGGACATAATTGTACTCTTCTCTATCGCTTAACTACTTGAAGAAAATTCGGTAATTACGCGCATGAGGTTTCTACAGAGCTCAAACAAAAAATTGATTATGGAGTAGAAGAAGTAAAAAATTAGGCATAAGTAAGTATGTATTATGTAATCAAAAATATTACAATATTTTTATTTTTAATTACTACTATAAAGGAAAAACCTTATTTTGCCTCTACATAACTAAAAAAATTTAAACATGTTCAACTGTGCAGCGACGTCTTACAACCAAGTTAATTTCAGTCATATATAAACAAATTTAAATATAAATATATTAAGATATACTTAGTCATAATGACATTTAAATGTGAGTTCTATTCGTGCGTACACAACATGTTTAAAATCGGTCAAAATTAATACAACACCTTGTTTATTTAGTTGCTAGTTTTTAAGACCATTTTCGGAAACATTATTTTTTAAAATTGTAGATTGTTTAAATGCTATGCTAAAAGCAACATTGCTTGCGGGTCGCCGAACTGCTCGTAGCATTCACGCAGTGCATTGACTAACTTAGGCTAAGATTTCAAGTAACTTCTAACTCTCCTTGTAGAGTAGAATCAAATAATTGTACATTTTAGTTAATTAAGGCAGTTAACAGACCCTGGAGTCTGTGGTTATAGTAAATTTTAACTAAAAAAAATGTGACACAATCTCAAGACCCAGCTTCATTTGTCTAAGTAGCTACATCATCTAGATATCTAGATATAAAATAAACTGAGGAACTGCTCAGCTTGCCGACATGTGTAGTAGAAAATCACCACGAATCTTTTGGCACTATTTCTCTTGTTCGCGATCGACCGAGCTATATCTCTCATAACCATCTAACCAAAGATAACTTATTTTGCCTCGCATAGCTCTTATCAATGTCAAAGTCTGGGTCAATTTAGAAACGATCTATCATAGAGATACAAAAAAAGGCCCAAGAGGTTCGGTCCTTCAATATGGTCCTAGTAAGAGTCTAATAATTATTATTCGTAAAAAAAAGCTCGACCGACTTCACCCGTGCACAGAATTCGCGAATATTTCGCACGAATCGATGTTACATTTTTTACATTATTATTGATTTATCATAAACGACTCAGTCGATTTCAATAAAATGTTAGTGGGACTTATTTCAAAGTATGTTCTTCCCAATAAAAAAAGAATTATTGAAATCGGACTACTACGAAAAAAGTTATGCGTGGTTATACATTAAAAAAAATAAACGCGGCGAATTGAATACCTCCTCGCGGTCAATAAAGTATTTGGCCTCTATTCACATATTTATTCTGTAAATTTGTATGTCTAGTATAAAGTTAAATAATGCTGTAAGAGTAGCATAATGATAGTATGAAATTAAGATTCGAATTCAAATTACCTACACACGAACGTTTATTTACATGAACAGGGCGGACTTTCTCTAGACGACGCAAATAATAATTATATACTCTAGAATCATCGTAATCAGTATAACTAACTTCCGATTTCACCCAAAAAAACAAGGTGTCAGTGTCAGTTAAACAAGGTGTCAGTATTCGTAATCAATTAGCATCCTTTTAGGGGCTAATTCTGTACATTAACAGCTGATTTTTTGTTGAGTTTTGACAAAAGTCGCAGAACAAAAGTTGTTAGTTTCGATGTTCAGAATAAGCCCATAAAAGGATGCTAATTGATTAGGAATAATCCTGTATTACTTATGCATACATTTATAAACTGCTCCCCCTATTTTTCTTAATGCCATTTCCATAGCACATAAATTGAGTTTGTTAAACGTAATAAACATTTAACGTTTCTGAATTAAACAGGAAAAGATTCGATAAAGTTAACTGCGTGAAAGGCTTGAAAAGACCGGGTTGAGCAAAGATAGCGAGATTTTCAGTAGATAAGCTTCTTTTTTCATGATATCTCCAACTATCCGCCTTTTGATGTGTGGCTTATGTTTGAATTATTGGATATTTCCTGGTTGGTTATTTCTTTAGGGTCCTGACACATTTTGTAAACAAATAGGCGCCTATTTCTTAAAGGCACAAATATTTCAGAAATATATATACAGGGCTAAATGTATTACAATAAGCATCCTTTTAGGGGCTTGTTCTGTACATCAAAACTAACAACTTTTGTTTGGTGACTTTTGTCAAAACTAAATAAAATAATCGGCCAAGTACGAGTCGGACTCACGCACGGAGGGTTCCGTACTAAATGGGAGCCTCCCTTAAATATTTATTTTATTTTATTATTTATTATTGAAGTGAAAATAAAACTAAATATTCTGTGAAAATTTCAAGCATCTACCTGTTACCATTATTAATATAGGGCGAAAAACGTCTAAAAATTCAGGTTAATTCTCATATTTCTAGCTATCACCGTTCATGAGATAATGTCCGGTGACAGACAGACGGACAAACGGACGGCGGAGTCTTAGTAATAGGGTCCCGTTTTTACCCTTTGGGTACGGAACCCTAAAAAGGATCAGCTGTTCCATACAAAATTACAACTCGAAATCGACAAAATGTATGAAACAGCTGGTTTTTTTTTTCTAATTCCAGGTTGGCCCCATGATGATGATTTCCAGGCCGTTTTTGGCCACGGCGACTGCGTAGTTTATTTTTAGGTTTCTTGGTGGGTCCTCACACGACTGAAGTACCTAAACAATTTTAGCGGTGAACGTCTGAGAACAGGTGCTACTAGTGAGGACACCATCAACGTAATTGTAAAGTATGTTTGCATTTGTTGTAAGGTCTGTTTTGGCCACATAGCAAAAGTAGTTCGTTGGGATGGTCTAAATCACCTCTTTTCGGCTTAGTACATTAGTTCTGGATAGTCTTATACTTGTTTGATTTAATTACAACTCATAATACACCCACCACTAATTTTTTTTTTTATTTCAATGCGAAACCGTAGAGCTCTGATATTTTCTCAAGACAAATAATTTACGACATAACATTTTATTTCACAATATACAATTATCCATTGGCTTTAAACTTAGTGTATTCACTGAGTATTAGATCCAATTGCTTCTTTTGTAATTCTCGTATTATAAACAGCGTGAAGTTATACCAAGCGAGCTTTTAAAAGTTGGCATCAGTCAAGCAACCGTCTCGTCCCAGTGACGGCGCAGTACCGGCACCGTACCGTCACAGTGAAAAATATTTCGTACATTCTTTCTGAACATATCGCCACATGTTAGTGACCGTCTCAGTGCCTTTATCCGCAATTACGTTCACTGATATGTAGAGATTCGTTTATAGAGAATGTCTGAAAGAATATTTTTTACTGTGCCGTTATAAATATTTGAATAAATATTTAGGGACATCTTACACACGGTCTCTGACCCCAAACTTAGCAAAGCTGTCATATTGCTGCCAGAGACTGATAATACTACAGATACATATTTTTAAATACATACTTAATATAGATTGTAACTAAATAACACCCAGACACAGAGCAAACACTTATGTTCATCACATAAATATTTGCTCTGGGTGGGGGTCGAACCCACGCCACTTTGACCCAGAAGTTAGGGTCACTAACCACTGAGCCACAGAGGCAGTCGTTACCATGACTGTGCGTAACTGAGATATGACGGTAACTTTACTGATATGTGTGAACTAGCCTTTAATTTACCACGAATAGACTTAAACATGGAATGATTGTTGAAACAATTCCTACAGCTAGATAATGCGAAGAAAAACAAGACCATTCGGTTCCCATAACAAGTCATACAGTAAAGTCGTTCACAAGACAATGGCTGTGAATCATTCCATAGAACCACTGAGCAGTAACGTTTAAACAAAGAGACTGCCACTCACCCGTAAAGAAGCAGAAAACACACGAGACTGTATTTAATTGAAGAGCAAATATTTTACATGACCAACTAAATAACGCTTCAATAATAATGACTTTACACCAAGTGTACATTTCTTACATGTAAAATTAAGCCCAATTACAGAGGCGCTAACGTAATTATATT
Organism: Hypomecis atomaria; assembly: GCA_964007245.1. Classification (NCBI taxonomy): domain Eukaryota; kingdom Metazoa; phylum Arthropoda; class Insecta; order Lepidoptera; family Geometridae; genus Hypomecis; species Hypomecis atomaria. The sequence continues at coordinate 21,747,038 of OZ023284.1, read as the reverse complement.
AGCTAAATAGCATAGTTCTGTTTCTTTTTCACTTTAGGCATTCGATAGAGAGAACGCTTTTTACGTTGCTATTAAATTTTCGCTGGCGCTTCTGTAATCGGGCTTATGTTGCAACTAAATAACTCTACAATAATTGAAAGTACACCAAATGCATTTGCTAAAAAAATGTTGGTATGCTATTTAGTTTATTGGTTCTCTCACTAAATTAGTTCAGAAAAAATAAAAAAAACTGATAGAAATACATTAGTGTTTTTAGTTTTTTCTAATATTTTTCATATGTGTTATGACTTGGTTAAATAGAATAGGCAAAATTGAAGTCAAATGACGTTTTTCATATTATTTGGGTTTTATTATGCATACATAATATGCAAAAGCTTTATTTTCCATGGTTAACTACCTCTGATTTCAATTCCGTGATATTCTTATCAGGTGACTCACGCTCTGTGACGTTTGTTTAATACGAGTACTAATCTAAGCTTAATGTTGAAGGTTTTTCTGGACAAACCTAAAGTTACTAAAAGTTTAGGTGTCTTAAAGTACACTATTTACTCCTACTCCTTAATTAAAAAAATAAGGATTAGGAGTAAATAAAATTATCTAGAATCTTGAGTAAAATTGTGTTTAGAACTGTAAAAAATCCTTCGAATTTGAGATTACTGTCTCTGTGTCTGTCCAAAACACTCCAAACTCTATACAGGGTTATTTCCAATCAATTAGCATCCTTTTAGGGGCTTATTCTGTACATCAACACAAACAACTTTTGTTCTACGGCTTTTGTCAAATCTCACATAAAAAACTGCTGTTCCATACGTTTCATCGCAGGTGAATGATATTTTTCAATGGAACACCAAATTTTTTTTTGAGTTTTGACAAATGTCGCAGACCAAAAGTGGTTGGTTTTGATGTAAAGAATAAGCCCCTAAAACGATGCTAGTTGATTTGAAATAACCCTGTATTTCTATAGATCCTGATGGAAATGGCCTTATTTTGATGTGCAAGTAATTATTTGCCCAGCAAAAATACTTACCGTTTTTTTGGTCCGCAAATTTACGGTATACGAGCTCATTTCCGTATTCTCGTACATGACTTATGGTGGGTTCTGTTTCGGTGTGGAAAACTCGTTTGTTATTGTCAATACTTTTGTTGTCAGCTAGTGAGGAGTGAAATGTGATATTATGCCGTGATATAAGTAGGTACATGTAGAAAGAAAAATGTTAGGAAATACCGCTTCTGAATTACGAGTTGCATTTAGAACAAAAATACACGTCTACTACCTACCTACCTCAGTTTAAATACATGTAAGATCATTGCCTTCTCTTGACAAACTCAGATTAAAACGTCGTTTTTCAAGTTCAAAAGAAAAAGTGACCTATGTGATTTTATTAATTACAAGCAAATAATTTATTTATAATGTATGATCTGTATTTCAATGTAAACTAATTATTCCCAATGAAAATATTGGTTATCTATAAAGCCAGTTTACGGACGATAATTTCACAGTATACGTCATAAAAAAACATTAAGCCCGATTACAGAGGCGCCAGCGTAAATTTATTAGCAACGTAAAAAGCGTTCTCTCTATCGAATGCCTAAAGTGAAAAAGAAACAGAACTATGCTATTTAGTTAATATAATTACGATGTCGCCTCTGTAATCGGGCTTATTGTTGAATCAACAACTTAAACAAGCCGAACGCTAAGGCCGTTCTCGCTTTTCGCTTTCACGCTAGGCTCAGGCGAAACGTGACACATTTTCGTGCGTGCTGGCATTTATCGATTTATAAGACGTTATCACGTCAAAAATTATTTTGATCATGACGTGAATAGACAAAGTGGACCGATGAGCTTATCAACTGCGGCTGGCATTTCCAACTGAGTGCTACCGTAGCTCGGATGACACGTTAAATTTTAGGTCCCGGTTGGTTTAGCCATGTCAGAGACTTTCAGGCGGCTATAAACTTTGACACCAGTGCTAGCCACCCGGCCTATACGAACTTACTTATCACATGAATACCGCATAAAAACTCTGGATACAAGCTGGTTCCAACCGATCTTATTGGAAATCCATAGAAGTGGCTTACGTCAAGTAACAGGCGTCTTACAGCTGATAATGTTGATAAGTAGTGGGTGGCTAATCCTCGAGTCAGTCGAGTTTTTTAGCCGCCTGAAGGCCTCTGACATTGCTAAGCGGTTAAAACATCCAGGGCCTACAAATTAACGTGTCATCCGAGCCACCGGTAGCGTTCATTTAGAAACGCCATCCGCGGTAACCTACCAAAAACTGACCGTGCTGAACGTTGCATAACGTACCATAATGATGATTATAAACCACTAAAATATCTAACGTAAATAATGCCACTTATCAAATCTCTATCTAGTTGAGAACGTCTCTATTCCTGGTGTCAGTCGAGTTTTTAGCCGCCTCAAGGCCTCTGACATTGCTAAATGGTTAAAACAACCGGGGCCTTCAATTTAACGTGTTATTCGAGCCACGGTAGCGCTCAGTTAAAAACGTTATCCGCGTTTACCAATCTAAAGACTGACTGTGCTAAACGTTGCTTAACGGTCCATAATGATGATAATGAACCACTAAAATATCCAACAATAATGCCCTGTATCTATAGTTGAGAACGTCCTCATTGATGTCATCTTTATTGTACTTGAAAACATCTAAAAAAAAGTCCTAACAGCCAGGATCAAGAGCGGACATTTTTACATTTCAATGGGTCTACCATCAAAGAAAAGAAATCAGTACCGGTGGAACTTTTGTGCCCAATACAAAAGCGGTGACACACCAAGCGCCGAATTCCGAAACTGAGATTTTATGATTTCAATTGCTGTTTTGTCATTTTTGCTGTTCTTCTTGTCTATCAAACCCAGTTATTGAATATTTTAACAATTGTAACACGCTTTAAATACTGAAGCGTGATCTAGTTAGATTTTTGTATTGTATACGAATATATTTTATTGTTAGAAGTAAGTAGGTACCTACCTAATTTGTCATAGTATCCGTTTGGAATATACGCGTTAAAAAATTTGTAGTCTGTAAAGTCGGTTTACGGACGATGGTTTTACGTGATAACGTCATATTATGCGTCACAAGCCGAACGCTTAGGCTGATCGTGCCTCTCTTTCGCTTGTTTTGCGCTCTCGCTTGCACGCTCGGCTCAGGCTTAACGTGACAATAGGCCCAATTATGAAAGAGCCATCGTAAATTTAATAGCAAAGTAAAAAGTGTTCTGTCTATCGAATGCCTAAAGTGAAAAAGAAACAGAAATAGTCTAATTAGCTATTGAGGGCCTAATGAGTCATGCAATTTCGTGTGTACAGCCGGCGTTCATCGATTTGTAAGACGTTATCACGTCAAAAAGCTTATACGAGTATCACATTAATTATTACCTACTGTTGTAAACGTTCAGACCACTTTTGCAACAAGATATTGACTGTATTATGTGGAAACCATGAAAACTTACAACCATCCGCATGTAGTCATCCAAGTACGGATCGCAAAGTTGTCGTGCGTCACGAACTTTTTTTACTTCGCCGTCACAGTGTGCCACTGCCCTTAGACGTGATCTTCGTCCCTTTGAGATCCGTACTTAAGCCTTGAAAATGCTCTCAAGTATCGCAAACGATGCTTGTTTGTCTCTTTCTAACGGGTCAAGGAGTTGTGTAAAGGTTAAAAATAGAATCGTAAAAAAAAAAAATTTTCAAAATATCATAAACAAGTAGTTTTATTTTATTGTAAAAGTTTATTATTATTTTATCAATAAATGTAGTTAAAAAAACTAAAGAACACGCTCATCAGACCTTGAAACGTAATCGTGGTCAAAGTTCATTACAAGACTTTTCCAAGAAATCCAAAACAGCTATGATACGATTTCCATCATAAAATTCCAGTTCATATTTTCCGGCTCCATCATCAGATCAGTTCGACAGTACCATATTATTGTATTGTCATCAGAACTACATAATTGCTGCCAATTTTCATTACGCTACAACCATTGGAAGAAAGATGGTTAAATTAGTTACCTTAGATTCCAGTACAAAGTTAGTAACATACAAGTCGACCTAAGTAAAAACCAAAAGTTTTATTATTTCTTTAAAACTGAATAACACGTAGTAAGTAATTGCTATTAAAAAAATCTTTTTTTACATTTTATGATGGAGATAAAACGGTTCGAAAGGACGACAATATGGTGTATGGTAAGGTTTTGGAAAAAAATAGTACTCCCCTGGTTATTATTATTTTTTATCAGGCAGACATTTTGTTTAGATTGCATATACCAATTGTCCACTAGTGAGAACTAGGAAGGGCGATTGGGTAATATCCACAACGCTAGCTTAGTGCAGGTTGGTGGATTCTAACTCTCTTTAGACGTTTTACTATGGAAATTAACGTGGTTTTCACACATTTTATACAAAATATAACGGGACTCACTTACGTGTACGGATAGTCATAACCACGACCATAGTTTCGGTCACGTTCGGCGACCTTTCTCAAGTTGGCGAGTGCTAGCACGCAGAGCCGTCTCGCAATGCACTGAACTGACTCTTTAGACGTAGGAATTTTCAGATCAGTACGTATTCGATAACACAAGTAGGTACTCTAATTAACTCAACCCATAACCATATCCATGTCACGACCTCGTTCACTTCCCACAATTTCAAAACAACGTCAAACCAAAACAAAACAATATTACCCACATCCCTCCCCGATCAAAAGAATTTTCTTACCAAAGCAAACTATCAAAACATCAGAAGTTGTAGAAACATCGCAAGTACAAGCTCTGTTTACTCGAACCTACCTGTCAGTCCCTCTGAAACTTTCACGAAGTACCTCGGTATCAGGCTTTGACTCCACTTAAGAGAAACGATATGAGATGTTGGATGATCATTGCGTGTCAGTACTTAACCACGAAAAACTTTGATTTCAAAATGGATGCTATTTTTGAAATCTACACCCCCAAAAACCTCGAAAACTACACCCATGACGACATTTTCAAAAAAGTTAAATCCGCTATTTTTATTTCAAAATGGATGCCTTGTTTACTACGGAAGCCTATAAATGATTGTGAGTTTTTGTGATTTCCGTGGTAAAGGTTTTATGACTAAGATTTTTCGTGACAAAGTCTATTCGTGGTAAGTAAAGTTTTCGTGATAAAGTATATTCGTGGTTAAGTTTTTCGTGACAAAGTCTATTCGTGGTAAGTAAAGTTTTCGTGATAAAGTCTATTCGTGGTTAAGTTTTTCGTGACAAAGTCTATTCGTGGTAAGTAAAGTTTTCGTGATAAAGTCTATTCGTAGTTAAGTTTTTCGTGACAAAGTCTATTCGTGGTAAGTAAAGTTTTCGTGATAAAGTATATTCGTGGTTAAGTTTTTCGTGACAAAGTCTATTCGTGGTAAGTAAAGTTTTCGTGATAAAGTCTATTCGTAGTTAAGTTTTTCGTGACAAAGTCTATTCGTGGTAAGTAAAGTTTTCGTGATAAAGTATATTCGTGGTTAAGTTTTTCTTGACAAAGTCTATTCGTGGTAAGTAAAGTTTTCGTGATAAAGTCTATTCGTGGTTAAGTTTTTCGTGACAAAGTCTATTCGTGGTAAGTAAAGTTTTCGTGATAAAGTCTATTCGTAGTTAAGTTTTTCGTGACAAAGTCTATTCGTGGTAAGTAAAGTTTTCGTGATAAAGTATATTCGTGGTTAAGTTTTTCGTGACAAAGTCTATTCGTGGTAAGTAAAGTTTTCGTGATAAAGTATATTCGTGGTTAAGTTTTTCGTGACAAAGTCTATTCGTGGTAAGTAAAGTTTTCGTGATAAAGTATATTCGTGGTTAAGTTTTTCGTGACAAAGTCTATTCGTGGTAAGTAAAGTTTTCGTGATAATGTATATTCGAGGTTAAGTTTTTCGTGACAAAGTCTATTCGTGGTAAGTAAAGTTTTCGTGATAAAGTATATTCGTGGTTAAGTTTTTCGTGACAAAGTCTATTCGTGGTAAGTAAAGTTTTCGTGATAAAGTCTTTTCGTGGTTAAGTTTTTCGTGACAAAGTCTATTCGTGGTAAGTAAAGTTTTCGTGATAAAGTCTATTCGTAGTTAAGTTTTTCGTGACAAAGTCTATTCGTGGTAAGTAAAGTTTTCGTGATAAAGTATGTTCGTGGTTAAGTTTTTCGTGACAAAGTCTATTCGTGGTAAGTAAAGTTTTCGTGATAAAGTCTATTCGTAGTTAAGTTTTTCGTGACAAAGTCTATTCGTGGTAAGTAAAGTTTTCGTGATAAAGTATATTCGTGGTTAAGTTTTTCGTGACAAAGTCTATTCGTGGTAAGTAAAGTTTTCGTGATAAAGTCTATTCGTGGTTAAGTTTTTCGTGACAAAGTCTATTCGTGGTAAGTAAAGTTTTCGTGATAAAGTCTATTCGTAGTTAAGTTTTTCGTGACAAAGTCTATTCGTGGTAAGTAAAGTTTTCGTGATAAAGTATATTCGTGGTTAAGTTTTTCGTGACAAAGTCTATTCGTGGTAAGTAAAGTTTTCGTGATAAAGTATATTCGTGGTTAAGTTTTTCGTGACAAAGTCTATTCGTGGTAAGTAAAGTTTTCGTGATAAAGTATATTCGTGGTTAAGTTTTTCGTGACAAAGTCTATTCGTGGTAAGTAAAGTTTTCGTGATAATGTATATTCGTGGTTAAGTTTTTCGTGACAAAGTCTATTCGTGGTAAGTAAAGTTTTCGTAATAAAGTATATTCGTGGTTAAGTTTTTCGTGACAAAGTCTATTCGTGGTAAGTAAAGTTTTCGTGATAAAGTCTATTCGTGGTTAAGTTTTTCGTGACAAAGTCTATTCGTGGTAAGTAAAGTTTTCGTGGCAAATTTTCGTGATAAAGTCTATTCATGGTTAAGTTTTTCGTGACAAAGTTTTCGTGAAAAAGTCGTTCGTGATATAGTTTTTCGTGAAAAAATACTAGCGCCCGAGTATAGTCTGTAAGTCTATTGCAAAAATGACAGATTTGCCAAGCACAGAACAAGGCACAGCTCATTTCCGGCTACCTATATCCGCTGTTTCTTTTCAGTTGAGTTTTTGGCTTGAAACATTTTGTTCTTCGCGAAGCAAATAATAACAGAAGTAAATATGGCATTTCTGCAATATAATCACGGACTACAATCCTCCGCTTAACTCACAAGTAGTCGTCGGAACGAAGCCGTATTTTGTTCTTTGCTAAGCAAATATGGAATATCTATTACTTATTATTTAGATTTATATTTTAATGTTTTTTAAGATAGAAAAATAAAGATCAATTTACTTATTTATTAATTTCATTTACCAAAAACATATTTACATACAAGCATACCTATTACCTATCCTTACTAATATTATAAATCCGAAAAGTTTGTTGGTTTGTTGGTTTGTTACTCTATCACGCGCCAACGGAGCAACGGATTGACTTGATTTTTGGCATGGATATAGTATAAAAGGCGGAAGGAGCTTTAGGATACTTTTTATCCCGAAAAATTTCATAGTTCCTGTAGGACAGGACAAAAACCCTCGAAAGCGAAACTGTCGCCACTATCACAAAGACGCCAAGTGATTAATTCCTCTATGACGCTAATATGGACTAACGAAACGTCACAGCCAAACGTAATTAGATGACAGGTGACATTGTCTGCAGACTTTTATAAATCACAAGTAGCGTGGCAAGGCGACAAATTGTTTTTCTACCATTATATCCCCTTGAAGAGGAAATAAAGTATGGATTGAAAATGACAACTGACATTAAAATTGGATAAAATGTTATTTTCCCTCTGCATGCTACATGTTACTATGACGTTTAATACCAGGCTGTCATTTTGTCTGACATTAAAAATATTTTTAAATATTCTATCATTAGAGGTTCAACATGTTTTTTTATTCTACCTTTATGGTACAGAATCATCATACTTTAATATTGTCAATCCGAAAAGTTTGTTGGTTTGTTCCTCTTTGACGCAGCAACGGAGCAAAAGATTGACCTGATTTTTGGTATGGATACCTATGGTTTAATAGACAGAAAGTGATAATAGGATACTTTTTATATCTCGAGAAAATTCGTGATTCCCATGGGATAGGACAATAACTGTTTCTCAGCAATGGAGCAACGGATCGACTTGATATTTGGGGTGGGCATAGTTTGGAAGACGGAAAGTGACATGGGATACTTTCCATCCCGAAAAAATTGTGGTTCCCGTAGGACTTAACGATAAATTTTTCTCAGCAACGGAGCAACTTGCCTTGGCATATTGCATGAATATAGTTTGAAAGACGAAAAGTGACATAGGCCACTTTTTATCGCAAAAACTTTAACAGTTCCCGTAGGATAGGATAAAAGCTAAGTGGCTGCGGTAGCAGCCGTCTAAGCGCCAGAAATAATCAGTCATGGCAAGTTTAGGACGTTCCCACATATTTCGCACTCCTTCGCGGCACTCAACAGCACTAGCCCAGACTCGGGCTCCATAACGGAGCTTGCGCTCTCGCCATAGTGACGGAGTGTTTCGGAGCACAAGACACATCGTCATCCACCACTCGGGACTAACCAGTACTGAACGTCAGACAGCATTCCAACGCCCTGGTCCCAGTGCAGTGGGTCAGTCATAGTAGCCCGGCGCCTGCCTCTTCAACTGCAGAGGGCAGTGAGAACGGCAATCGCGATACCGACACCTCTCTTCCCCTGCAGCCCCACTGCGTCTGCCAACACGTTGACGGCCTAGCGGAAGGTAGGGTAGGTGGCGGCACCCACACCACCAGTTCCATATATCCCACCGCGGCCCCTTATCCTCGGCTGTCATATCAGAGTCCAAGAAGCAGTCTTGCTTTATGAAACTAAGAAAGGTTATTCCCAGCAAGTAACTGGAGATAGAGAGACAGAAAAGAAGCCACACCCAGCGCAGCAGGAGGAGCTGGAGTTCATATGCCTGGCAGACGGAGCAGCACTAGAGCAAAATCTTAACCGAGAAATTAACATATTTACAGACGGCAGTAAAATTAAAGGGAAAGTTGGGGCGGCATTATCCATTTAGGATGATGCCACTGAGATCAGTACCCGCAAGCTGAAATTGGCCGATTGGTGCTCTGTGTAACAGGTCGAGTTATTGGCACTTCTTGAGGCTACCGAAAAAGCAAAAATCTTTTGTGACTCCAGGTCTGCACTGGAAACGGTAGTTGGCGTATCTTCCCTCCATCCCTTAGCAGTAAATTCAAAGCTAACATAAAGTTACTACACGCACAAAATAAAATAGTGAAACTTTATTGGATTAAAGCGCACGCGGGGATGGAGGGAAATGAGAGAGCGGACCAGCTAGCAAAGGAAGCAGCACTGCACTCGAAGTGCAGACCTATTTAGGATAACTGCCCCGTTTCATTCGTCAAGCGAGAAATCCGAAAGGACTCTCTTGACGAGTGGAACCGGCGGTATCAGGATGGACACACAGCGGCGGTAACCAAAACATATTTTCCGGATGCAAGGGCGGCATACAAGATCGTAAGAGAAATAGCACCAGTGGGAATCATAACTCAAGTGCTGACGGGGCATGGTGAGTTTTCCCAATACTTACATCGATTTAAGTTGAGGGAAAGCCCATCGTGCATCTGTGAACCCACAAAAGAGGAGACTCCACTGCACATAATCTTGGAATGCCCAGTTTATAGAAAGCAGAGATTTGATTTAGAACAAAAAATTGGAATTAATCTAACACGAAAAAACCTTAGAAACAATTTTATCGAATTTTTGCACAAATATTTGTAAAAAAGCAATACTTAATTAGGAACAAGTAGGTATAAACTTTGCTGTACCATTGTAATGTTTATTATAACTGCAAACAGCCAAAAACATTGAAATATAGGTATACTTAGTTTTTATTAATTTGTAATTAAGACCCCTGATCATGTCAGGGATATTTCGCGATATAATAAAAAAAAATCCTCGGATGCAGCGTCGCAAGAGCGGCACTGCAGCCCGCCTAAGTTGCGACACTCCTCATAAGGCATGCAACCTACCGGCCATCCTCTCAGCTGCTTTAGTTAAAAGCGGCTGAAACTCGAGTGCCAGCCTCTAAGCTTCCTTGGGGGAAAAGACCCAAAGAAGAGGGAGGTTTGGAGCGCCGCCTTTTCAGCTGCCTCAGACCTCCCCCACGACAAGGCGGGAATACACGGGGGGGTCGTATATACACTCCAACCGTAACTTAACCAACAAAAGCATTCCTCTAAGGTATTTTGATATTTGTCAGTTAGGTTAGGTTACGCAGCCGACATAAACATAAGCCAAAATCAAAATACAACGCGGGCGAAGCCGCGGGTAAAAGCTAGTTAATTATAAATTAAAAGTCACAAATTCAAAGTAGTATTAGGAACACATCAAAAAAAAAACATGATCTTAGAGTTTACATTCCGATGTTGCATCTCTTAAACTAGTAGTCCGCCCCGGACTTGGACCTCGCGCTATTCCTATTTTATATCATAAAAACTGTGATTTCAAAAAAAATATAATAATATTCGTATGAAAGTTTTGCAATGATGAGCGAAGTAAATGTATATATCATTCGGTAAAATATTTCAAATATATGAGTTTCTGCCGAAAATTGCTATTGTTAAGCTACAATATTTGAAGAATGCTTAATCTGTTCATACTGAATGGAATCTAACACTAGCAGAAGGCGCATAGCTTATAGGGCTTCAAAGAACAAAGAGAGCGGTTATTCAATATTCATATAACATATAGAATATATAAAAAACATTTTAAATTAAACGGTTTTATTGAGAAGTTACTGTTAGAATGTACTAAAAGATAAAAAATAATTTTGGTAGTCCTAGGCACGGTATTAGATATCATTATCGTGTTCTAGGTAAGTACTGCATTCATACATTAATTTTCTTATCACTCGAGCATTGATCAAACTCAAAAATAAAATCGTGGGGCGTTCAGCGTGAACGTTACTATGTTAAAAGTAAGTACTATGTTTAAGTCTATTAAGAAAAAAATGTTAGAAACCTACTTTGGGATTCTTTACTTAGTTCGACCGAAAATTATTTAAACAAGATTTAACCAACAAAAGTAAGCATCATTTTTTTAAAAGCAATTTTATTTAATAATTTGCAATTTTATTTAAAAGATAAATGAACGTTACATACAGTCCTCTAGCTTTCATCAAACCTAAAAGTACACACTCTGCGAGCTACTCTAAGAAGAAAGTCCACGACGTTTTTGCAAAGGCCATTGAAATAGACCCTGCAGCAGGTGCCATGGGGAGCTGGCCAGTCAACCACAGGAGAGCCTCTGGAATACATCCCGTAGTAGTAGATACCACAGAAAGTTGGAAAGGCCGTTGCAAAGTCCCAGTGGTCGTAGGTGTCACGGATAGCTAGGTTTCGATCACAAGACTGCCGTAGGAAAACACCCCATGGCAGTATTGTATACGACAGAGACCGGAAAAAGTCGTTACAGACGGCCCCGCAGTAGTAGATGTCACGGAGAGCTGGCCAATCATTCACGGGAGAGCCTCTGGAGAACGCTCCATAGCAGTAGATACCACAGTAAGTTGGAAAATCCGTTGCAGGCAGCTCTGCAGTAGTAGGCGTTGCGAAGAGTTATCCCGTTGATCACAAGAGAGCCGCCGGAGAATGCCCTGTAGCAGTCGATACCACAGGGAGCTGGAAAGGCCATCGCAGACGGCTCTAGTGGTAGTAAGTGTCACGGAGAGCTGACAAAAGGAGACCCGTCACGTCGGTGCAGGCAGTAGGGGGCTTATTGAACGCTATGTTCAGATTAAGTAGCCACAGCCTAAAGTAGTGCCAATATTCAACAGTTTACTCATATGACGCCAATGAGGCAAAGATTCTCGTCAAGTCGTCATCACTTTTTTAATGTCCTGTTTTATTTTAAACAAAATATTCAAAAACTTTCACAAGAAACTGACACCGATCATAAATTTTTGACATAGGTACTGTCAGAATTTAAATTAGGATTTTAAATAAATGTTCGTTAAGAATGAGTACTTTGTTGAGCGCGACGAGCGTCCTCCAAAGCAGAGAGCACAGAAAACTTCCCTCGAAATGCCTCGAATAAATCTCTTAAACTCCGAGACCGATGGTTTATTTTACCGTACCGAAAACGCAAATATAACAAAATACATCAAATAGCTCACTAAATTCATTACAAAAGTCATTTGCGTGATTCAGGATTTTGTCGCTCGATGAACGGAGCCATCTATGATTTTTAAGATTGAACTAAATGTGCTTAGTAACTAAGTATGTGAATGGTTCAAAAGGTAACTTTGCGTAAAGCGCTCCAACACATTTAATCTTGAAAAATATATAAAATTGTTTATATGAATAAAGTTTTACAAAATTTTAAAATAATCAATAATATTGTATTGTCATTGGAACTAAAGGTGTGTACCATATATCAGATCAATCAGTCAACGGGACGAGGGTCGAATTTCAATTACTAGATTTGACCCAAGCAACTCCCGCAGAAAGTGGCGCCGTTTTGCCTCATTTTACCACCGGTCCTGGTATCTTCGACACCACTGAACAGAAGATGCTCATATTCGAACTTAAAAATTCTATATATATAAACTACGTGCATGCTAAATTTCATGCAGATCAGCTGAACGGTACTTGAGTTATCGTCGAACTAAGAAACATACAAACATCTGACAGCTCAAGTGCCGGCTCGTCCCATAGTAGACTCAGAGACCTCGCTAAAGCTCGGTCAATAAAAACACAAACTATATTTAGCTTCCTGACAACCGCACATACTTATGTCTCATTAGAGTCATACGTTGTACGTTTGCCACTCAATGAAAGTTTATATTATTATCTTTGAAGCTACCCTACAATGAAAAACAAAGAATTAAATAACGGTAGGTGTATACATTTAAAATTGTTTTTTTTTTGCGATATATACTCGTAAGAGTGAGCACTAACACCCAACTAGGTTGCCCTGTATTTAGGATATCAATGTCCACCTGTCTATTGTCTATTATTATGGAAGGTTATCTGCAATGGATTTACGCACTATTCGTACAATCATTCGCTTAGCTCCACATATCTCCGCTGTTTCTCTTTAGTAGAGTTTCAGCCTGAAACATTCACAAAGTACCACCCGGCATCAAAGCAGGAGTTATTGAAGGGTAAACTCGGGAACTACTGGATATATTGACAGGCGTCGCAAATGGAATATCATTTTAGGGCCCTGTAAGAGATAGCTTGGAACAAAAGCGGAGGATAAATTCACAGACTTGGCTGAAAAGAGCTAAGTCTAGCCTGTAAGTGCTATAGTGATTTAGGTGTCCACAACTTTGTGATGATATCTTTGACGGCCTTTTTTGGGTTCCGTACCCACAGGGTAAAAATGGAACACTATTACTAAGTCCTTTAGCCGTCCGTCTGTCTGTCTGTCTGTCACCAGACTGTATCTCATGAATCGCTTTGCAAATTAGTAGGTAGATACCTCTTAGTAGGAGTAAGTACATAGGCATTTATCAATCATATATACCTCTATACAAACCAAAAGATCATTACTGTACCGTCATTTTCAACCGACGATACGGAGGAGGTTTACAAGTCGACGCGTATATTTATTTTGTTATGTTTGACCACGCATAGCTTTTTACAGAGTGGTCCGGTTTTGAAAATTATTTTTTGTTTGGTAAGTTTTTAATTCAAAGATTCTATTTAAATTTTATCATAATCGGCCGCGCCGTTTTTGAAAAATCAACAATAATGTGAAAATGACTACATCGATCCATACGAACTATTCGAATTTCGTACACTGTGGAAGTCGGTTTTGCCTTTTTTGCGAAAAATAATTATTTTCTTTAAGATACTACAATATACCTCTGCAATTATTTTCTATTTCTATTTAGTACCCACTTGAAGACGTCAGCTTGTTTTCAACCAAAACTTGACCTAAGTCACAGAAAGTTATTTGAATGGAATGAGTTAGTCTTGACTGGATCTTATTCTTAGATCTTATTCTTAGTTAAGTATAATAAATAAACTTTCTTAGACACGAATTTAGATTTACAACGTAGTGCCAAAGCCAAATAATTTAAAAATCTGAAACACCTGACTTTCATAGTAATGAGAATGCCAACGAGAGCATTGTACCATGAAGATCGTTTGAAGTGCTTTACTCGAGGTTAGGGCTTATCGTAGCAAATACATTATTCAAAATTTTGACCGTCTTGGACTAAAAAGTAATTTTTAAACGACTTCCAAAAAGGAGGAGGTTGTATGTTCGTCTGTATGTATTTTTTGTGTATGTTCATCGATGATTTCGCCAATTGTGAACCAAATCGAAAAATTATTTTTTATTTCGAAAGGGTATACTCTCGAAAATGGGATTAAAATTTTACAGAAATCGGCTGAGCCTTTTTTGAAAAAATCAAAATCAATAACAATATCGAAACTAGCGAAATATTCGAATTTTGTACACGATGGAAGGCGGTTTTACCATTTTTTGCGAAAAACAATTATATCTTATGCAGCAGTACACTCAGCATAAAGAAGGTGATTCAGATCATTGTTAAATACCTAAATATAATTTTACTTTAGGGTTAACTGGAATTTGGAAAAATCTGCTGATATTTACATTTAGTCAATTCTCAGTTGCGATTTTTTTTTGTATGGAACAGCTGATTTTTTTCTTAATTTCTGGTTGGCTCTATTAAAACATATTTAACATTAAAAATGTCTACACAATCATTAAAATTCAAAGTGGCCAAAACACTAAGCGTAGACCCAGGTATGGACATAGATCTCCCCGAGGAATTTCTAATAGAATATATTGAACGTAACTGGCATCCACAAAACCTGCAGAAATATTGTACCTACTTAAAATTTAGGTAGGTAAGTATAGTGTAGGTTTCTAGAGCATAATTCCTCTTAGTACCTAACTTGTATACCTATTTGATGACACTTCAATCCTTGTTCATTTAACGGATCCCACTTGCGATGTTATCACTCCGTAGCAGATGGTTTCAATTTGTCCGTCGCCGTCGCTAAAAGCATGCTATTAGTCATAATTAACCGGTCCTTGGATTTGTTTGCAGAGTAACTTATGTTTTTACTTACATTGTTTTATTTATTTCATATTATTTATTTATTTCTGAACAACAGGTTACAATAATTTTTAGAAATATTTATCTAAGTAACACTTAACAACCTTGGAAACGTTTGTCGTAGTTTCAGTAGATACTCAAACCATGAAATTGTATGACTTTTTTTTATGTGCGCAAAAGTGCTTTTTTAACTACAACAAAACTACACAACTACTACATACACTACTACTACATAAAGAGCATCACATAATGGACCATCCACAGACCCTTGAAGGTCTAAAGATAATCCAAATGCTCAAGCCTATAGTTGGCACGCTGCCAACTGGCAGAACTTGCCATTAATTATGGCCTATAATGCTCTGAATGTAGCCTACATAGCAAGTTGAAATGGCAATGGGCAAGGCACATAGCACGGAAGACAGATGGCCGATGGAGACGAAAGTCAAAAAATTGCCAAGTCGATGGTTGGATACAGCCCGCCTCCAACCGGTTTTACTAGAAATCTATAGTATTGGAAATAAACGCACGCTTAGTATTTTGGTTCTCAAGTGTATTTCTGTCAGATTTGTTACAAATATCATGCTATTTTTCAGAGTAAAGCTCAGAATCTCGCGAAAATATCTTCGGATTGTCCAAAAAGGTGCTTGTAAGGTTATTGAACCCGATTTCCTCATATGAGCAGCCTTATAACGTACATGTTTCATACGCGTCACTCCGCATTGACATCTTTGTACTGTAACATATACAGACCAGTATCTTAGTTTACTTTTATCCACGAAAATACTGATACTAAAATTATTTTTTTAGTGAAATACTTAAACAAGTTAGTATTGAAGATACATGATATCAGTTTATTTTGCCATTAGGCATTAGACATACTATTCATCATAACGAAATTAGCCTTAGGACGTCTTACAATAGTATAGCAATATAACATAGTAATAGGACATAGGTCTTATCTGTAGATTGCTTAGGTATAGGACAAAAAAACGTGAGCGTCTTGTATCAAACTTAACCCCGAGGTCTTAGTACGAGTAAGGTTAGCAATCCACCTTGTAAGTGGACGTCTTAGGCTGCGCTTGGCGGCACGTGGTCTCCATTCGAGGACTTTACAAGCACTCTGTCATCAACTCCAAGCCCTGTAAGAAACTAATGAAGTATCTCTATTATGAGTATTCTCTATACTGAGGTATCAGTGAGAAGTATGTATAAAATTAGCATACGTAACGTACACAAGCAAAAAATGCAATGAGTATATTGTTATGTATGATTTTAAAGGCAATCAAAAAATCTAAAGCTTTTCAAGATTAGAGAGAATCGGTATCTTCTAAGTCTGTGTGCTTCATTCTCGACTACAATGTCGCTTACTATCTTACCATCAGGCGAGTGAGATGGTCCATCGCAAAATTTTTGTTAAAAAAACAAAATAAAGTTAGTAATAGAAGTCCAGAATGCACCATTGTGACTTTAGTAATATTACGAGTTTGTGTAGTAAATGAACACTAGCTATGGCAACATGTTACGTGTATAGTCACTGCTGGGCGCGGCGCCAAATTTCATTAAATTTTTTACGATTCTCGATAGCGAGAATTAGTTGAATTAAACAAACTTAATATATGTCTGTTTTTCTTATTCTCAGATCAAATAGAAAATATCTATCAACTCTACGTGTCATCGTGTACGGTCTAGTGAACTTTTACCTTTCAAGCGTAAAGTCTGAATGAAAACCTAGCCCCGTATCAATGAGTTCTTTGTAATTTATGCATACTCCAAGATTTACACACTACCTATTAGCATTTCTGTGAAGGAAAACATCGTAAAGCAACCTGCATACGTCCCTAAAAGAAATTCTATGGGGTATGGGAATCAATCAACCCGCACTGGACTAGCGTAATTGATATGCTCCATTCGCTCTTCGTGAGTAAGCCTATATCCATCAGCTGACTATTAAAAAGCTGATACAGTACAGAATGTAAATTATACAGCAGCAAAACTTGATTGAAACCTTCTGATTAAGACCTTAGGAGCAATCAATAGATATAAATTGCATAATTATAGGCTGGGAATTCTTGAATTCTTGTCTCAGCTATAGCTGAGATGAAAATAACTAGCTTCGCCGGCAAATTTTTGTTAAGAATAAATCAACAGCTACTAAACGGAAAAAAATACGCGATGACGAGCCGTTACATAGAATGAGAAGACACTGTATAATAAATAACATAAATATTTGGCGAAAATAGCAAAATTAAAAATACAAGAGTACTTAGATGTGCTAAGGGAATTCAAGTTGTTGATCTACACTACACTACATTAGGAGAAGATATGCTAAAAGAATTTGAAAATCACTAAGCAGTTCAACAACGCCCATTCTAAGCAAAGAATATTCCCGAAACTTAATTTTCCCAAAAAGGCCGCACAAAAGGCTACACGTGTGCGTACTACGTAATTTTTATATCTAACTTTCAGTACTGTTAGCGGCACAATATTGACATTCTCGTATGTAGCACTCAAGTGCTTGAGTAGAACGAGAAATGGAGTAAAAATCAAACGTCGAAAAGTATTTTGAGGCTCGCTTTCTTCTCTTGTAATAATTTCTGAAGCTATTCCGATACTATCTGAAAATTACTGGAAAATTCCTTCAATCAAATTTCAGATATTTGATTTATAGCAACAAACCATTCGAATAGAAATTGGCTGCTGAAAGTAGTGCCTAGAGTTCTGGGAAATTCGAATATAATTCTTATTGGAAAAGAAACGTTTTATAGGCAAGGTCCTTTTGTTCCAAGGACTTCAAATTATAAAGAGGACTAGAAGGAGCTTGAAGTAGGTCTCGAGGTATTTTATTTATAAGTAGAATTATTTTTATCTTCATTTTCTAAGCTCTTCTTTCTTCTTCTTCTAAGTTATTACAATTAAGTTTTGAAATGGTGATTTTTAATGCACAATCTATTAAGTAAGTAAGTTCGTATAGGCCGGGTGGCTAGCCCTGGTGTCAGAGTTTTTAGGCCGCCTGAAGGCCTCTGACATAGCTAAACGGTTAAAACAACCGGGGCCTACAATTTAACGTGTCATCCGAGCCACGAAAGCGCTCAGTTGGAAAATGCCACCCGCGGTCACCCATCCAAGTACTGACCGTGCGGAACGTTGCTTAATTTCGGCGATCGCTGACAATCACCTAGTCAAACTACGCTACGAGCGCTACTTGAGATCACAATCTATTGAGAGACAGCTAGGTATATTTTTAAATGGAGTAAGCAAAAGACAAGGTGCGTTTTCAAAAGTGCAGGGAGTTTCAGAAGTGTATATGTTCGAGTCAAGCTCGCCCACCGAGGGTTCCGTCAAATCAAAACAAATATTGTAAATCGCATAATGAGTTCGTATGTAATCGTATGGAAGTTCTTTCATATTATAACCCACATGAAACTATTAACTCACTCTAAAATTTCGACCCTCATTTCTTCCATTTATTGCATTGACTTGGCATTTTTAGGGTACCGTACACAAAGGGTAAAAACGGGACCCAATTACTAAGACTCCGCTGTCCGTCTGTCTGTCACCAGGATGTATCTCATTAACCGTGATAGCTAGAAAGTTGAAATTTTCACAGATGGTGTATTTTTGTTGCCCCTATAACAACAAATACTAAAAACACAATAAAATACATATTTAAGGGGGTTCCCCTGAATTTTTAGACGTTTTTCGCTCTATATTAATAATGGTAACAGGTAGATGCTTGGAATTTTCACAGAATATTTAGTTTTATATTCACTTCAATAATAAATAATAAAATTAAAACAAAATAAATATTTAAAGGGGGCTCCCATACAGTACGGAACCCTCCGTGCGCGAGTCCGACTCGTACTTGGCCCATTATTATAACCAGTAAACATCCCTATTCTCAACACAAAAACAAAATTTCCACCGCTCAAGTCGCAATCGACTTTGAAATTATCTTCAGTTATCTCCCAACACATTATCAAGTAACTTGTCGCCTTTTGACATATTTCATGTTCCCCGTGAGACTCCTTTAACTACCACCAGGTGGGCCATTTTTTGCGAGTCCCTTTTCGGCCCGTTTATTTCAGTCACAACTCAACCCTCAGGGACTTTCGGCCCACTTTTAATGGCAACTCGTAAACACGTACATAAATGAGTAATCTAAATAAAAGTGCTGAGTGTTGCACGTGTTTCGGGTTTAATTGATGACGGGGTCGATCACAATGGGTTAAGTTGAAACGAGACCACGTTTCGTTAGCTAGGATAATCGTTTTGATAATGGTCTCATTACGATTGTCTGTTTTTTTAGGGTTCCGGACCCTATTACTAAGACTTCGATGTCCGTCTGTCCGTCTTTCTGTCTGTCACCGGGCTGTATCTCATAAACCATCATAGCTAGACAGCTGAAATTTTCACAGATGATGTATTTCTGTTGCCGCTACAACAAATACTTAAAACAGAATAAAATTAATATTTAAGGAGGGCTCCCATACAACAAACGTGATTTTTAGGAGTTTTTTTGCTCGCTATTAATAACGGCAAGAGGAATGGGAAAAATAAAATAATATCAAACCAAAATTAATTCTGCTTGCATTCTACTAAGTTTCATGTCAAGTATTTCTCACTCACAAAGTTTGTTTCTGGTAAGAAAAAAATAAAGAAATCGGCCAAGTGCCGTATGGCTCCCATACGGTACGGAACCCTCCGGGCGCGAGTCCGACTCGCACTTGGCCGATTTCTTTATTTTTTTTCTTACCAGAAACAAACTTTGTGAGTGAGAAATACTTGACATGAAACTTAGTAGAATGCAAGCAGAATTAATTTTGGTTTGATTTTATTTTATTTTTTCTAAGAAAACACGTAGTTTTAAAGTTGGAATTGTTTCAATATTTTAATATTTTCTGAAACTATTCTTTATCTACTAACTTAAAAATCAGAAGACTTCATACAGTTAACAATTTGTGTTTGGTTGCCTGGAAGAAATCGCTTAATGTGATTAGGCCGCCCATTAGAAACCTATTGTTCAGTTTTGTCCATATAATCTGGTTTTTTTTTAATGTAATGTGGTTGTCTAATAAAGAGTTGTTGTTTGTTTGTTAATAATGTGTATATGACAGATATATTTTTTATCCAGAATAAGGCTATATTTGGACACCACCTCACTTGATTGAAAGCGATGTTATAACCAAAGATCAAGATCGTAGTACGAGTTACCATTTCGCTCTTGCCTCATGATATCCAGATTGTAATTGTCAGGATTTAATATCGAACGTAAGGAAATACTTTCGTAATTCGATTAAATAATAGATACCTAATGCTGCATAACATTTATTGATTACCAAATTTATGCTGAATCCCGCAAACACATAAGGTAGCTTTCACGTCAGAGAATCCCCACGTCGTCTTATGCCATTGGCAGCAGTCCACTTGGCTCGAATCTGGTGCTGAATATCGTAATTATTATAAGCTTTAGTAATTGCTTTATACCTGCTTATACCAACAAGACTTATCTCTGTTAATATCAGGTAGGATGTTGCCACACGAACCTAAAGTAAAGTAAAGTAAAATTTATTGCATAAACTGTGTCAAATGGTGGTACAATTTTTTAGTATCAACAGTATATCCTAGCGGACATGCAATTTTTGGCTTCTTAAAATATAATTATAAAATATAGAATTGCCTATCCGAAAAACTAATCTATCTTTTTCCATTACATTTACAGGACATTATCATATTTACATGAGATCATGATAAGTAAATATTTTACACTCCAAAATAATAAACAATAACATTACATACATTTCAACCATACTGTATGTCTTAATATTAAATACTTAATCATTTTCTAAGTAAATAGCAACAACTTGTACATTTCAATAATTATTAATTTTAAAGAGATCACTTTTATTTTTTATAGTACAGGTACGTAAGCTATGCTAAGTAAGAACAATATGTGATTAATAGCGTAAGAATACGCCGAATAAATGTCGTTTCTTTCCGATCCTATTGAAAGATGACGTATTCATGTAAAAAAATCGACCAAATGCGAGTCGGACTCACGCACGAAGTGTTCCGTACCGTGTTGGAGCCCCCTGAGCCCCATTCCTCTTGCCATTATTGATAGCGATCAAAAAAACTCGTTTCTTGTATGGGAGCCCCCCTTAAATATTTATTTTATTTAGTTTTTAGTTGTATTTGTTATAGCGGCAACAGAAATACATCTTCTGTGAAAATGATAGCGGTCTAGCTATCACGGATCATGAGATACAGCCTGGTGACAGACAGACAGACGGACAGCGGAGTCTTAGTAATAGGGTACCGGTTTTAGCCATTGGATACGGAACCCTAAAAAGAAAATTGTATTCAAATCTATATCAACGTTCTTTATCAAGAAGTTAAGTTACCGTTTAGCTTTACCGTTTAGTTTTGAATGTGATATGGATCTTTTGTGTCTGAAAATAAATATTTTTTGTTTTTTTTTTTATTTTTAGCCAAGTCAGTCAGAGTCCTTCAGGCGGCCTAAAAACTCTGACACCAGGGCTCGCCACCTGGCCTATACGAACTTACTATCAAGGAGTCAAGTGAAGTAAACAGTCAATTAAGTAACGTAAATATTATTATCGTTCTCGGCGTTTCGTCCCACGGGGCGAAAGAGGGCATTCAAAAATAGGCTTTGTTGATTCGCCCCGCGGTCCGAACAGCTTGCGGGGCGAAACCACGAAAGAGCCTTATTTTAGACGATTTAGAGATTAGACTATTTTAGGGCTGTTTTGCTGTTAAAACAGCGAATGAGGCTTTCGTGAATTTAAAAATATTCAAGATTTAAATAATATAATATTTGATTAATAAAATAATTTAACTTTTGTTTAATTGTATTTGATGTTTATTATAGGTACATTGACACGTATTTCCACTTTGATTTGACCGGTATACAATTTGCTAATGACTACGATCCTCTAGTAATACAATCAGATAAATTAATAGTTTCCAAATAGAAACTTTTCTGATTGATTTATCACTATTTACTAACGGTGTTTCATTTATTGCCTCAGCCTAACTAGCACACAAAAGCGGCAAATAACCTTTCTCACCTATTCCCTCAGACGAGATAATTACAGGCGTTTGGTAGAGTACTTCTTTTTCTCTACATTTCGTGCCAAAGTGGATCTTTGTGGTACAATCCAGTAAGCCTCTAACCTCAAGCTTTCTTTGAAGAGAAGCCTTGAATTTCTGGCGCCAATTTATTCTAAGGGCACGAGATGTATGACCGTGGTAGGTGTAAAAAGCTTTTAGGTGGTCGGACGAATAAGATATGGGACTTGGCTTTATCTTTGTAGCGCTGATAGCGTAGTTAGACTAGGTGTTCGATAGAGATTCTCGAAGTTAGGCAACGTTCAGCACGGTCAGACTTCGGATGGGTGACCGTGGCTGGCGTTTACAACTGAACACTGCCGTGGCTCGGATGATATGTTAAATTGTAGACCCCGGTTGTTTTAACCGTTTAGCCGTGTGTCCTTTGCCCTTTGGGCCTTTGGGCGTGTGGCCTTTGGGTGGCTTAAAAACTCTGACACCCAGGACTAGCCACCAGGCCTATACGAACTCTTATCTTTACAAACAAAGTAAGTACGGTATCAATAATGGATTTTGCGTCTAAAATTAATGAAGCGTATGTAATATTATTAAGATTTCAGGTTGAGTCAGTATTTTCGAGAGACACATTGGGTACGTGTTGCTTTATCGATTAAAAAAATCAAGCAGTTTATTAATTACAACACATTTATTTTATCTGCCACTGGTTACCCGTTATTAACGTTACACATATATATAAATAGACAATCAATTTTTTTAGTTGTGTGAGCTTTTGTCACTTTAAATAATTATTTATAATCCAATTATCCTATTCGGCCTGTCGGCATGTCCTGCAATTTATAAGTTCAAGTGTTGAGAATTTGATATCCCAACCTTAGTATTTCATAGGTTGTGCCGATAGCCAAGTTTCATGAATATTTTTATAACTATTTGCATACAATAAGCCCTTTATTTTCATACTTGCCCCGATTATGAATATTTTGGAACCCTATAACATTAAAGTATATAAAATAAGGTAGGTAACTTCAAGGCAGATTTTATATATTTGTCAGTCGACGAGTTGTTTTTTTTTATTTTATTTAAAAGTGGAGCTAGCTCTACTACCTAATGCAAAGTATAAATAAATAATTAAAGTGTACATGACAAGGACAAGGAAGATAGATGTTTTTGTATTTGATCTTTTGTATACGTGTCTTAATCGTATGCAATGTTAAGACAGTGATACGTTTGATGAAATTTCAAACCATATTTTTGCTTCGTGCGATTTCATTGAAAGAAACATTATTTTAGCTTTAATTAAAACATTGATAAAATTATTAGGCATAAAATAATTCGACAATTATAACGTTTTTGATTATGTTTGTCATTTAGTAGTAGTTTATGTAGTTTCAGATTATCTACAAAATATAGTCTTGTATTTAGCGGTAGTTATTATTATTTTTAAATTTAATTGATTTAAATTAGTATCTGTATAAAATGAAATAGATGCAACCATATAAAATTAAAATCAGTCGCCTGAATTTATTTTTCTCGGTGAAGAGTTTATTGGTTGTTATAGTAATTATAATAAGTAGGTATGTAATAACAGTAATAATGTTGCTGTAAACATTCAGTAAAAAATATTTTTCCAAAATATCCTTTGTAGACCTAAAGATTTGTAGTCCTGTATTAACAAAATAACCCACACACTATTTTATATTACATAGCTTTAAGCGCGAAGAAAATATTCCTCTGCCCCGAACTTCCAAATAAAACCAACCATGTAGGTATTTTTAGATTACGAAACAGTCATATAAGGGGACAAAAATACTCACTTGGCATGAGAAAATCCTTTTCAAAACACTGAAAAATTCTAGTCAATATTCACTTTGCCAGAAGCACTCAAAGAGATAGGGGTATTTGGTCACTAGCACTTATTTGTTTTTCAGCACACACGAGACTAGGCGTTACTATTTTCGTAGCGAAAGTTCGGAACGGAGCGCCGGCGACACGTCCTACTCCCGCGACGGTCAGGACGAGACTAAGGGCTGAGGGAGCTTGAAAGCTTGTTGAAGTTGGTATATTATCGTTTGTAATGCAGTTGCAGTGGGCTGAAGTGTGAAAAGGGGAACTCTATCTTTGGCTAGATTAGTTTGATGTTCGTTGACCTTTTTTTTTGGGGAATTGAAATGATTTTATGAAATCTTGATAAATTAGACATTTTTGAGGTACTTAGTCCGTAATAAGATCATGTGTATTTTTTTAGGTAAAATATACCTTTTACGATTGATATTAAGAGTAAACAAGTCGCTCATCACTCCATACAAACGTCGGTGGGTAATCACACCAGTGTTTGCTGTTAAATATCTAAAACTAAAATTTATATCAATTTGTCTTTACAAAATGTATGCTTATTGCTAATATAAATGTGATTTTTTTTACACTCAAATGATATAAGCCTTGGAACATTTGAATTTTGACTCAATTTTTTGGGAAACTTTGGATGCTATAAAAACACAGAAGAACTAAACTGAGTCATTTTTTAAGAAAATAGCGGCCTAGTTTATATATTCGTTAGTTCAAATAACTATTACTTAAATAAATTAACTAAACAGTTTTTTTATTATTTACTACGGAGAAAACCTTATGCGCATTTAGAACGCAGCTGTAATTATAGGTATTTTAAAACAAATAATAACAAAATTATATTGCAATAGATGCATACGCACTATATTTACTGTTTATCATCGAATCTATCTCTTCTTCAGACAATACAGCTGAGATATGATTTATTTAAGCTACGCCAAATCTGAGTTCGTGCCATCGACTTGTTGTACCTTATTATCACATTTTGAGAAGATTAGAATAACAGAAAATATAAAAATGCCTTTCCAATGTGTCGGATAACACGCGATAGTCATCTAGGGTTTTGATTTGTATTCTCGATGTGTCGTTTGCAATGTTATTAAAAGTCAGTTGGTCACTAAGAGCCTCTGGAATTTGCATCAAGAGTCATTTTTGTGTAGTAATAGATAGGTAGGAATATTATTTAAATGTGCTGAAAAAGAAGATCGTGTCTCCTCAAATATTAAACATAAAATTTTAGCATAAGTTATGGTTTTGTAGAAGCCTAGGTTGTATATTATATGTATTTAATTGTAATTATTAAAGCCACAGGTTATTTTATTTGTATCATTTTGTTTTGTTAATAACTACCGGAAAAAATGTCTTTCCCACCAAATATTACTCGACAAATAATACAGGAAAAGTGCACATTTTTCTATCTTCTATTTATTGTTTCACATAAATAGTTCGTTATTAAGTAAAGATCGTGTCCCTCAAATATTCAGATTTCTACTACATTTATTAATTATTACATTTTCTGTTTGTAACATTAACAGTCATTTTCATGTAGAATACTTATTGTTCTAAAAAGTTTTCATAAACAAGTTGAGCACAAAATTCCACACTAGGGCGACCTGTGTCGTGGGACCTAGGCTCTTCCTTATTATAATATTATGCAATTATACAAATACTAGGTACTAGGTATTAGGGAAAATGGTTATTTTCTAGCTTTTATAAGTATGTAGTTAAACAACTAAAGCAATTCACCATTAATCAGTGAAGTTCCATCCCTTTTTACCACAGGACAAGTTGGAAGACGCCATTTTACCACCCCTACAATGTCGATTTTCCTTCGATACGTACGAAGCGGTTTGACTCAACATTTCTGATTCGTACCGCCAGGGAATGGAACAGTCTTTCTGCTTTCCTGTTTCCTAAGAGATATAATCTAAAGCTTTTCAAGGTCAGAGTGAATATGTATCTTCTAGAACTGCGTCATCTTCGACCATAACGTCGCTTACCATCAGGCGAGTTGGTGGTCAAACGCGGACTTATTTGCGTTAAAAAAAGTTGCCAAAAGCACATAGCCGAAAAAATAGAGTTGGAAAGAATTATCCTTCCCACCAAACGAAAATCAACAATACAGGAAAGAGTACAATTTTTTGTATCTCCTCGTTCTCGATGCTTCATAGATATAGGTATAGGTAGTTATATGGCAAAGATCGTGCTCGCTCGAGCAGCAAAGCCGGTGAAGCATAAACAGGATAATGCCATAAATCTGAGGGTCATATGGTAACTTGTCTGCAGTAAAACTGAGGGCTTCGATCTATTGTAGGCTTATGTTTCTTGTTTTCTGTCGCTGTCTTCGGTTTTTCAATCTTATTATCGTTCCGCACGGTCAGTATTTGGATGGGTGACCGCGGGTGGCATTTTTTTTTTGACCGACAAACCGAACCGGAGGAGGTACTCAATTCGACGCGTATATTTTTTATGTATAACCACGCATAACTTTTTTCATAGTAGTCCGATTTCAATAATTATTTTTATTGAAAAGAGGATACTTCGAAATTGGTCACATTAAAATTTTATTGATATCGGCTGAGCCATTTTTGATAAATCAACAATAATGTTAAAAATGCTACACCGATCCGTGCGAAATATTCGCGAATTCTGTACACGGGTGAAGTCAGTTATGCTATTTTTTGCGAAAAATGATTATGATTTATTTTAACGCAAATAAGTCCGCGTTTGACTACAAACTCGCCTGACGGTAAGTGACGTTGTGGTTGAAGATGTAGCACGCAGACCTAGAAGAAAATTTTCCAACTGAGCGCTACCGTGGCTCGGATGACACGTTAAATTGTAAGACACGGTTGTTTTAACCGTTTAGTCAAGTCAGAGGCCTTCAGGCGGCCTGAAAACTCTGACACCAGAGCTAGCCAGCCGGCCTATACGAACTTACTTACTGTGTGTGTTACTTCTGTAGATACTTGCTCGAAGGATTCAAGCTATCCTAGTTTTTTTTTTAGAAAACTGCAGAATGAATAGTATCAAGGGCGAGTTAAAATTTGTCAATTCCGTAGACATATTATTACCAGCATTGGATTGTACTTATAAATTAATTCTTACCATTTTTATCGTTGGTTCGTTGGTATTGATCAACATTGTTTGTATTTTCTATATTAGCGTTATCTTTGAAAAAGTGGGTATAATTTTTTTGCGAAGCTTGATCACCCATAGTTTCTTAAACACTTTTACTATAGCCCTATTTAAAATAATGTTTACAAATTAACTTTTCAAATATCTAAATAACGAAGCTATTAAGTAAATCGAAATCTCCACGATTAATTTACACCATAAGTTCCAAGGAATACCATTCCTCGTAATTTTCCTCTAAAGGCTTAGAAACTCCATGAAAATTGCCTCCTAGTGACTTTGTTAGAATATGAAATCACCACTTTTGTTAGACCCTCAGGGACCTTCAAATCCTGTCAACCTGTAAAGCAGGTATAGTTCAAGTTTGATTAGATGGATAATTTTTCCATTAATAATATCTGCTAGCCTGTCGATATTAAATTAGGTCCTTGTAGACTTTGCTTTTAGATGTTATTTTCTGTGGCTTAGAAATTTGAAGATTCCCAATCTTTGAGTACGAATATGTAACATTTTCACAAAAAAAAAAAGTTTATATAGAAGAGTTTTCTGGTATAATTTGATGCCACAGCAACCTTATTCTCATGCTTACTTAAATTAAGAACACCGTTTGTTTTGCTGTTTTATTCTGCCGCACATTTGTGGGTATGGAATTTTATTTCAACAAAGGATGTTCATGTTTAAGTGGTATCAATTTGGAGCGCTAAAATAATGGAAATAGATTGAAGTCCCTGGAGAGTACATACAAATAATGAGTCTTGTGTTTTTATTGCTAATCATGTAGATTATCTGTTTTATTGATCAATGAAATAAGGTTTACTATTTATTTTTAATTACAACGCTCAAAATGTATTTTGCCTTGGTGTTCTTTACCGATCACCTTAATTAAGCATCCTTCTGTCAAAGTTAATATTCGGATATGCCACTTTGCATTGTAGGTATTCCACGAATGCTGTTACTTTAAGCCATTTATATATTTAATTATTTAAACAAATAAATGGCTTACATACATTAGGCCCAATTATGAAGACACCATCGTCAATTTAATGGCAACGTAAAAAGTGTTCTCTTTATCGAATGCATAAATAGAAAAAGAAACAGAAATATTTTAAATTTTGTCATATTATTTTTAACATTGTTGTAATATTACTTTGTTACTAAATTAAAATATATTCATTACATGTCAAATATCATAAATATTATAAATTTCGAAATCAAAATTATAACTAACCTAACAATATTTTAAATTGCTATTTTAATTACGATGGCTTGTTCATGATTGAGCCTATTGTCTTGTAATGTCTTGTTACAATCATTTAGAAATGTAACGTTATACACATTATACCCTGTTAATAAGGTGCTGCAAATAGTATGCAAGTTAAATATTAAATAATTTTGAAGGTAGTTCTCAGAGGTATGTTTCAGGTGGCTTAAATATTCTGACATTAGGGCCTGACATAAAAAGAACTTACTTTCATTTCTTATTTTAAATTTTATTAATTTTAAAATCAAGCATTTTTTTCATATTATTTTGCTGTCGTACTTCGTAATTAATTAGAAAATTAAGTTTCTTTAACTTTTTTAGGACAACACAAATGATAAATAAACAATATAATACTTAACGAATGAAGCACATAGTATCTAACAATTGATTTTGGTTCGCAGAAGACAACTCATGAGAGAAATCTATTTACAAATTACCTTTACGATGTTCCAATTATTGTAGAGTCTAGTAGATCTACAACTAACTATTGCTTTTGTTGGTGTTCAACTTGTAGCCGTTTGAAGCTGTCTCGTGAAACAGTATTGATCTTAAAAACAAATTGAATTACGTTTATCAACTGTGTACCTAAGTAAACTGCTTAATGTACTGTAGAACTTGTGAATCTGAGACAAAATATGACACCTAAATCTAAAGTAGTTTTGCCTTTCTGTCTTGTCAGCGGTTAAAATATCGACAATTTAAATACTTTGATTAGTTTTATGACTGTTAAGTGTTTAGAACACTTATGTTGTTATGAATTTAACTGACCGTCTCTATATTTGGAATATCTACCTGCCAAGCCGTCAACAAGAAAAAAGAATAAGTAGGTATGTAGCACATTACAGTAAGTAAGTATTTTATTGGTACAAAGTAATTGCACCACGTTTTACATACAGCGGATGCACGTAAAATTTGCTCAATATTCTCAAAATCTTCAATGTTATTTTCTCCTAACATAAAATTCATGGCGTCTTCGATTTTTATGGCAAATGCCGGTAATGCAATTGGTAACCATTGGATTAAAAAGTTTGACAACGACAAACAACTTGGTGAACAGCAAAATGTCGTTATCAAGCTGTTTAAGATTTAACGAACGGTTAATAAAGTAAACATCTGTTGGTGAACTCGGGTCTAAGTCGTTTACATAAAATTTATCTTTTAGGTACATTTTTCTTGAAAACATGTGTTGAAGGAGCATAGGTATGTCCTATAATGATGGTCTAAACTGACAATTTTAATGAGAAAAGCTGAAAATAACACGGTGCACGACTTTTCCTTTAAAGCCAGAGCGAGTCCAAATTTCTTCAGACAACTTGCCGCGTTATTTCAAAAAGTTGAAGCCCAAAAATCTCTTGAATTGCCCTTTTTTCGAAACTTGGCTGCTTAAGTATTATAAAGACGTGCTGGGAAGTTTTAAGAGCCACGTACTGTATCTTGTTTTGAATTTACGATAGATGTGATTTTTTAAGCGATTTCAAAAAGTGAGGCGGTTTCAAATACTGATTTTTTGCCTTAAAGTTTTGTGAATTTCTATCAACCATCACAAATTGGAAAAAATGTTTCTTTAGCTTTTTCAACATATTTATTAGTTTAATAACGCTTTCAAACATTCTAAAGACGTCTCAATATTCGATTCTTTGAAGTAAGTTGTAGTTAAAATAATGTAAGCAACGAAGTTTTATTTGCTAGAGTGATATTTTACTATAATCTAAACATGGATAATATACATAGCTTTTAAATAGGTACACAGTAAGTAATTAAAGTTCAGAAAACATTACAAAACCGAGTCTTCCACACATTTTATCATTAGTAAGTAAGTTCGTATAGGCCGGGTGGCTAACCCTGGTGTCAGAGTTTTTAGGCCGTCTGAAGGCCTCTGACATGGCTAAACGGTTGAAACAACCGGGGCCTACAATTTAACTTGTCATCCGAGCCACGGTAGCGCTCAGTTGGAAAATGCCACCCGCGGTCACCCATCCAAGTACTGACCGTGCGGAACGTTGCTTAATTTCGGTGATCGCTGACAATCACCTAGTCAAACTACGCTACGAGCGCTACAATACAATTTTATTTTTGGATTTGGGTATGAAACAGTTTGTATCTTTTTTCACTATTCCAGGTTCGGTTTTTGTTTGACCGACGAACCACCGGAGGAAGTACTCAATTCGAGGCGTATTTTTTTTTTTTTTTTTGCTTTTTTATGTGTAACCACGCATAACTTTTTCAATAGTAGTCCGATTTCAATAATTCTTTTTTTATTGGATAGAGTATACTTCGAGATTGGTTCCATTTAAATTTTATCGAAATCGGCTGAGCCGTTTTTGATAAATCATCAATAATGTGGAAAATGCTACATCGATCCGTGCGAAATATTCGCGAATTCTGTACACGGGTGAAGTCGGTCATGCTATTTTTTGCGAAAAATAATTATATATAAGATGCTCATAATAATAAGTAGATTGCCAGGCGTTTGGTAGAGGTGACACGTGACCAGAGTGCTGGCGTCTATTTCGCCCAAAAGCTGAGTATTGCTGTTCAGCGAGGCAATGCTGCCAGCATTCTGGCCACGTTACCCTCTGCCGAGGGGCTTTTAGACTAGGTTTTATTTTGTTTTGTGCATTTTTTTTAATTTAAGTTTTAGTATTAGTTTAGTCAATATTTTAGTAAAAGTTAGAATAAATAATTTAGTTTTGTATATATATTGGATATAGTTAAGGTATTTTGTAAATATTTTAGCATAAGTTAGAATAAATTATGTTACTTAAGTTTTTTGAATAAAACTTGCAGTAGATTTTTGTATGCATAATTTTAATGTTTACAACTCAAATATGTAGCTGCAGTCGGAGGATTTCAAAAAAAACCAAATGTCCTTATAAAGATTTAATTAAAATAAATGAAATTACAATTAAAACTATAGTTAATTTATACTAGTGAGCCTAACTGATGTGTAGTCGGAACTGCTTCACCTAACTAGGAGGCAGACGCAGGTCGCCTCGGTCGAACGTCACAAAGCGCTGATGCTGTAGCTCGTGCCTCGGTGCATCCTCGTGTTGAATCTAGAACGGGGTCAGCGACGCAGCAGTTTCCGTGGTTGGGCAATATGTAATTCCTCCACCCGCAGACCAGCAACTATTTTCCAACGTTTAGTGAAAATGTTGCTGGAAAAGTCTTTTGCTCAACCTCTTCATACTTGGGGGTGGCTTGCTTTTCCTCTTCTTGTTTTTTGGAGGGTTCGTAACGCTTGTGGGAGTAGCGTCGGTAGAAATGGACTACGATGAGTACGCAGGCGCCACACAGTAATATGTAGAGAGGGATGGTGGTGTGGTATACGGTGTACGTTGTATCCGTATTCAATTTCATCTCCGGCTGCATCATGACTTGATTATAGGCGTTGTGTAGTTTTTCCAGGTTAATAGATTTCAGGAGCATCCTCGATGTTGGAGTATTGTCCGTAAAGTTGTAGGTAATATCTGTGATCAATAGCGGTTTGCCGGATATTTCTTCATTTTGGTTAGTTATAATGAACATGGGCGTTGATAGAGTGCAATTCGTCGGCAACGTTACAAGGTAGCTTCCCTGAAGTTGTTTAAATTCTTCTCGTCCGCATTGTAGATGGGCTCTGGTGTTGTGAGGGAAGGTTGCAATGTAGTCCCTGTTGCTCAGTTGCTCGATGGCTTCAGTTTCCAAGTCGACGGTGGTGAAGTTGCAGTGTTCTAGCGAATGATGAGAGATAAGGTCCCGTACACAGTCCTGTTGTTTGTGGATTTGGGCGACGTTTTCTTTCACGCAGAGGTACTGCTTGTCTACCTTCGGGCATTCAGCCTCCATGTACGCATATGCCTCCTTATTGGTTGCTAGGTATGGGGAGGGTGGGATCAGGACTTGGTTACGTTTGTTAGGGGCGACCGAGAGTTTGTATAAGTCATATGAACTAGAAGTGACTATAGGAATCTGAAAAACTATGACTACCTGTCTTCCGGCAAAGTATGAACCGGGCTTAATAATACTATAATAATCACGTAAATCTAAGGTTACTACCCTATTTTCCCCGTAAATTAATCTAACCTTATCTACCATTTTTCTTAAAGTATTTACGTCTACCATTGAATGGTGTGTACTCGATGTACGCACAAAAGCTAAAATATTTTCTAACCTAATTATTTCCTTAGCTAAATCGTCTACATTTTCTGTTATAATAGTCAATAGCTGGCCAAAACGAGCATATTTTAAGAGACTATTGTCTTTATACGCGTTACTATCGATTATCAGCTCTAAAGTAGAGTTGATGAGTTCTTGGTTTTGCACTAACTGCTCGATGACTAAGTTGTGCTGAGCCATCCACTCTTTATTCAAGCTAATGTGGGTATTTAACTCGGCAGCAATTTTATGTTCGTGGTCTCCTATATTTTTGATAGCATTATCAAATCGAATTGCGTCCTGATAATCCAAATTGCCAGTGAGGCTTTTGATTACCGAACCTAAACCGTCGATTAGACCTCTCTTTATCCGGTTAGGTTCAAAACTTCTCAGGTGTTCTAAAACTTTGTCGATTTTTTGTGACACATAATTAACTTGGAGTTCATATAGAGAGAATGTATCGTTGCTGAGTTTTTGTTCGAAGCTCATTAATTGGGACTTAATTTCGAGAGCTTTACTCTCTAGGTCATCTAGTTTGATATATTGCAGAAAGCTATGATAGTGCGTTATAAGCCGAGTTTGTCCTAGTTTGTAGGGGAGGATGCCAGGACCGTCGTTAAGACTCTCAAGTCTTATCTCCTGTGCGCGAGTTAGATGCGCCATCACCATCACCATCGCCGTCAGTATTCTGTAACAATTTAGCACTGTTAGGCACTCGCTTAAGGCGAGCTTTTGCTACAGGACCTTTTTTTCGTGACGTATAAATGTGGATAGGCAAGTTCGCGAGAACCGTGTCTTTAGTGTACCTAGGCGCTAACTTCTGTCGGCTAGCAAGCGGGTTCTTAACGAAAATCTGTTGCTGTGGTTCGTACTGAGTCTCGGGTTCTCTATCCTTATTCCTATTTTCGATTAAAGCAGTTCGATTGTGCAAGGCCGAATCATTAATGACGTCATATACTAACTTCATTTGGTCTCTGTGGTTTTGGGTATATTGCTGTAGTAAGTGCTGTGTCATGTCTATTCCTACTGGATCTCTTGGATCGAAGTGTCCTGTTATAATGTCATAAGGACGACATTTGGTAAAGCTGTGTACTGAGCTATTATAGGCAATGAGGGCATACGGTATCAGGTTTACCACTGGCTCATCTTTGCGTTGCAATTTGAGGAGTCTTAGGTGTTCTAGTAGGGTTGAGTGAAAACGTTCTATGATTCCATTGTCGTTTGGTGAATGTGGAAGAACCTTGTGATGTTGTATGTTATGGGTTCTTAGGAATTCAGAGAACAGTTGGTTGGAAAACTCCGTTCCGTTGTCACTTACTATGGTAAATGGTAAGCCATGGTGTGTACAGTACTTAAGCAAGGCTTGTAAAATGCTTATGGCTGTGCCATCTCGAAGATGATAGGCTTGTCCGTACTTTGAAAACGCATCCATGAATGTGACGTATTTTTCACTATCTACGGTGAATAAGTCCATATGAACTATTTCCATGGGCTTTGTAGGTGGTGGTACTACATTAAAACGCTGTTTTATGGGATTACGATCGTATTTTCCCTGACCACAAACTGTGCATTCATTGATGAATTTGGATATCTGATCCTTCATTTTAGGCCAGAAATATTTTTTCGACAGTGACAGGTAGCATTCATTGATTCCCCTATGGTTCGTTTTACCTTCGTGGTAATGCTTAATAATCTCTTGTTGTTTGAGATAAGGCTTGACATTTTCAAGCTCGACTTTTGTCAGTACGAGATTCATAGTTGAACTTTTAAAGCTTCTTTGAATTATGGGAATAATAGAATATAATCCTAATGGGGGGTTAATTAAAATTCCTGTTTTAATTTTCGGGGTAACGTATTCTTTTATAGCGTTTACAACGTCCTGTTCGAGATTGTCTTCAGCGACCTGTAAGGAAACGCGAGTGTGCGTGTCAAAAGGTTTGGACACCACAGGTCGTTTTTTTATGTCATTGACTATGGTGAAGACTATTTGTCGATGGAATTTATTAAGAGGCTCGTCACTAATGGGGACCTCGAGTATAGGGTCTTCGGCGCTAGTGTGTACAGTCGCAGTACCTGATCCAATATCGGGTGCTGTTACGGTTTCGGAGTTAGGTTGGACAATCACGGAATCAGAAGGATTTCCCATAATAGAATTAAGTTCGTCGATCTCATCAATCAGAGCTGCTTGCTCGTTTGTGTGAATCTCTACGCGCGATAGAGCATCAGCATTGGTGTTCGCTCTACCCTTTTTGTACTGAACGGTGTAGTCGTATTCGCTGAGCTTTAGCCGCCAGCGAGTGAGGCGTGAGTTAGGTTCTTTCAGACTCATTATCCACTCAAGTGGTTTATGGTCTGTGAGTATTTTAAATTTCCTTCCAAATAGGTAGGGTCTAAAATACTTAGTAGCCCACACTATGGCTAAGAGCTCTTTCTCGATAGTACTGTAGTTCAGTTCGCTATCGTTTAGAGTACGTGATGCGTAAGAAATCGGTTTATCCGATCCTATTGGACCCTGGGAGAGGATAGCTCCGATGGCGACATTTGAAGCGTCAGTTGTCAGGAGAAACTCCTTGTCAAAATCGGGATACCTCAGTATGGGGTCATTGGTTAAAAGAGTTTTGCACTTCTCAAAACTATTGACGTATTCAGGGGTAAAAGTAATTTTCTTACCCTTCTTTAAGCACTGCGTCAATGGCTTTGTGATGCGTGCGAAATCCGGGATGAATTTGCGATAATATCCCACAAGTCCAAGAAATTGTTTTATTTCTTTAGGCGTTTTGGGGATTGGATATTTTTTTATTGCAGTTATTTTATCCGGATTTGGTTTTACACCATCGCGGCTTATAATGTGTCCCAAGTAGGCTGTCTCTAACTTCAAAAATTCAGACTTATCCATTTGTATTTTGAAGTTGGATTCTCGTAGTCTTTGGAACACTTTCTCCAGGTTTGTTATGTGCTCCTGTAGGGAGGTACTGAAGACGATGATGTCATCTAAGTAGACCAGGCAGACCTGGTTCTGCAGTCCCCTGAGGATATTGTCCATCACTCTTTGAAAAGTGGAAGGTGAATTTTTCAGACCCATGGGCATCCTTAGAAATTCAAAGTGACCGTGTTCCACATTAAAGGCGGTCTTCTGGATGTCAGCTGGGTCCATTTCAACCTGGTAAAAGCCACTCGCGAGGTCGAGGGTGGTGAAATATTGGCACTTTCCTAACTTATCCAGAACATCAGATATGTTGGGAATCGGATATTTGTCGTCTATGGTTTTTTGATTCACTTTACGGAAATCCACCACGAGACGCCACTTCTGTTTGCCTGACGCGTCCATCTTTTTGGGAACAATCCAGATGGGCGAACTCCATGCAGACTCAGAAGGCTGTATGATACCTTGCGCCAACATTTTGTTAATTTGGTCGCTAACCTCTTGTCGGTGAACAAAAGGGTAACGATAGCTCTTTGTATACACCGGGATTTCATCGGTGGTGCGAATGCGATGTTTAATTTTGTTAGTGAAGGTCAGATTTTCACCTTCAATGTAAAACACGTCCGCATACTTTGAGCAAAGAGCTGTCAAGTTAGCCTTTTCTTCTTCGTTAAGATGGTCGGTGCGAAGTCGCGATAGTACGTCTTTGGTACGCGCAGGGACTTGCTTAGGGCGTGTGCACTCGATATTAAACAATTCGGCGTGAGCTGGTCTGTCAATGGAAAATACTACGTCATTATTATGGGGATTTTCCACTTCCAGGATACCTCTGTTTTGTGCTACGCTGGTCACGCATTCATGAATGACGCAGTTACAGAGGATTTGCTCCGGGATGTAAACCTCACCATCAGGCGCGTCAATCGGTAACCGAATTAGCTTTGTACTCTGTGCCGGTATTATGTCCTCGTACAGGTTAACATTGCGCGAGTCATGAAGTAAAATCGGTGTTACTGCTGTCTTTGTTATAAGGCACAGTTGTTTAAGATCAATTTTTGCTTCCCACTTGGTAAGCAAATCAAGACCGATCAGTCCGTCAAAATGATTATGAAATTTGTATACGAAAAGTTTGATCGGGTCATTGTCGTTTATCTCCGGAAAACAGGGTACCGTGACAGAGAAATCGTTCTGGCTAACGGCATGAACATTCGTAACCTCAAAAGGGTCGTAATCTAGAGGTACGTGAGGATAAGATTTACTTACAGCTTCTGGGCTAAGGAATGACTGGTTCGCGCCGGTATCGATTAAAAGTTTTAATCGTGGATTTTCTATCTGGATGTATGGTAGCTGTCTTTGTGTCTGTAAGTTAACTTCTATTTTGGCCTGTCTAAGATGGGATTCTTGTGAAAATTTTCCTCATGGAATGAGGATTGTGACTCCTGAGCCACTTCGGAAGTGTCCTGGATTTCGGTAATTTGTGGACTATAATTTTCACAATCCGCGTAGCCGTATGGGTCCTGATCGTATAAAGGATACTCATGAAGCTCATATCCGTAATCACTAGGGTCATAATAGTATTCGTATTCGTGATTGCCGCATTCGTTAAAATTCATTTCGCGGCTTTTAAAATAATTAGTCGGTGGAGGGTTGCCGTGCTTAGTCCAGTCGTGTCCATTTAGTCTAGGCGGAGTAGGGGGTAGAAATCTGGGCGAATAATGCTGTACTCCGCTCATTGGTTTAGGGGATGAAAATGCTTGGGGTTGAAAACCTCGTGGTTGAAACCTTGGTTGCATTCTAAACATATTACTACGCGCGTTGTAATTTGGTGGCGGTGCGCCGAACATTTGTTGGGTGCGTGTCGGCATTCGAGTAGGGGGTTGGTTACCAGGGTTATTATTATTACTAAGTCTAAAATTAGACGGTTGCGGTGGTACCTGTATAGGCATGGGCATGGGCATAGGCTTCTGGCTAGAAGATGCTATTGCTGGTTGCTGGAAATGCATCCTAGGCTGAGGGGGTGTAAACGAGGGTTGAATTTTAAAACTATTCACCCTTGGTTGGACTTCATTATTGCGCTGTTGTAGATATAATATATTCATTTCTTCCTGAACATACTGCAATGCCTTTTCGATAGTTGGCGGTCTCATACATCTAATTCTCGAACCTAAAGGTTCCTGTAGACCTCGCACAAAGGCTTGCATAGCCAGTTTTTTATACAGTGCGCGTTTGGATTCTATAGTCGTTTGTAAGGATTCATGTAAAGTTATATAGGTCATAATTGTGCTGCATAGTGACTGACAATAGTCATAAAACTCCTGAGGCGAGCGCTGTCCTTGTGTGGCTAAGGAGAGGTCATTATAAAGGGCTGTTTCATCCCTTTGATCGGCAAAATTATTTATAAGGGACTCACGGATCCCTAACCAATTATCAGGAACGCCATTTGAGTTGATGATGGTGGCTGCTGGCCCCGTTATTTTATTTAAAATGCCATTAAGTAGGCACAAGTTGCCTAACTGACCATCGGGGGTAGCGCTCATATAAGTCTCTACTAGCTGGTCACATATCTTAATGAAACGTGTGAGAACGTTTGGGTTTCCGTCAAAATCGGGAACTGGCCGCAGGGCCTTAAAGATTAAGTCTGGCCTATCAGACATCTCTAAATTACTTGTATCTAAATCTACTTCTCTAATACTATCTAACGTACTAAAACGGTGAGACTGACGAGATTCAGCCCCCCGGTCACCCTGATTCCTAGGGTGGAAAATTTTGAAAATTTAAGGGTACTTAAAGGTAGGGTAGGACGAGGTGGAGTCCAGGAAGCAACACAAAAAGAAAGTTTTGCGCACTTACATATGCATTTGGTCTTCTCTGCGTATCGAAGGCTGGATACTTGTCCCCCGGGCTGCGGCTTGTAGGTTCTGGATCCCAGATGAGGGCTAGACAGCCTGTCAGCGAGTAGCGGAAATCGAGCCGGAAATATATGAAGTTTACCGCACTAAACCGCCGCGCACTGACTCTAGGATCCTACCGACTGCGCCAAATATGTAGCTGCAGTCGGAGGATTTCAAAAAAAACCAAATGTCCTTATAAAGATTTAATTAAAATAAATGAAATTACAATTAAAACTATAGTTAATTTATACTAGTGAGCCTAACTGATGTGTAGTCGGAACTGCTTCACCTAACTAGGAGGCAGACGCAGGTCGCCTCGGTCGAACGTCACAAAGCGCTGATGCTGTAGCTCGTGCCTCGGTGCATCCTCGTGTTGAATCTAGAACGGGGTCAGCGACGCAGCAGTTTCCGTGGTTGGGCAATATGTAATTAATAATGAAATTAATAATTATACATAAATGCATGAAAGTAGAATAATATCTTAGACTTTGGATACCTACCTAGTATTGGTATGGTGCAACCGGTACCAAACATCTGTGTTTACTTCCCAAAAAACAATAATTCCATACACGATATCAGTAAATTGGAGTAAAATCACCCGACATCGCATTAAACTTTCCATTTTAATCGCCAATAAAAGTTTCCTCCAACAATTTATCAAACCCCTAACAAATGGCGAAATATTTGAAAACAACAACAGTTTCGACAAATACCGATAAGAACGTGCGCCAAAACAAACTGGAATACTTTTGCGAAGACAAACATACTGTGACCGATTTGGCCAGGTTTGGCCCAATATTTGATCAAATGGATGGTGCTACTGCAAAATCTTTGTCAGTTCTATTTCTTTACATTGAAAATAGTATTACAACAAAATATTTTCTCGTAAATCCATCAGATCTTTTGTAGTGCCTAGCTTCTAACTCTATGAGTCTAATCAAGTTCATTCGTTGCTCTCTTGCTGAGTAAAACAGTAACAAACCAATTTACTCACTCTCGGATTAATAGCATTAGTAAGGAAGTAAACATTCAGTGTAGGTACATAATCAGCCTGTTTCTTTGATAATTGGGCAATGGGCATTAATACCAGTCAGTATAATTAAATAATCTGCCAAGTACGAGTCAGACTCGCGCTCGAAGGGTTCCGTACTGTATGGGATATTGTATGGGACCCTTAAATATTTATTTTATTTTAATTTCATTATTTGTTATTAAAGTAAGCATGTAGTTAAATATTCTGTGAATATTTCAAGCATTTACCTGTTACCACTATTGCTATCAAGCGAAAAACGGCTAAAATGTAGATTTGTTTATTGGAGCCCCCTTTAAATATTATTTTTATTCTATTTTTAGTTATATGTAGCGGCAATAGGAATACATCATCTGTGAAAATTTCAGCTTTCTAGCTATAGCGGTTCATGAGATACAGCCTGGTGACAGACAGACAGACAGACGGACATCGGAGTCTTAGTAATAGGGTTCCGTTTTTACCCTTTGGGTACGGAACCCTAAAAAAGAGAAGACAATTTTAAGAAATATTCGTAATTCATACTATACTTCATACAATATGACGAATCAAGTAAGTGACAACAGTCTGCGTAATCAATTATTAGATAGTAAAAAGAGATTTTAAAATAAATGCAGCTTTTTTGGTTTGTTAAACGCACAAACATACTAATAGTTTTCACAGTACCCCCTCCAAGGGTGCAGTCTGGCGCCGTGCCAGCGAGCATGAATCATAGCGCCCGCGTAAACCGCGCTCGATTTGTCAGCGTGCGCCACACATATGCTTTCATAGCGTGAATACGCACACACGCTCGTATTCTGTCTCTCGCTGTCGCGTGAGGTAACTGTCCTACCTGACATAATATGCAACAAAGCAAGAAGTTAATGATAATGAAAATTACAAAGATATCCTGAAAAATATCTGTTGTTTAAGAAGAGATTTCTGTATACACTTACCAGTGGGCATAAAGTATAACGCACGCGAGAACCGCGCTCGATTTGTCAGCGTACACCACACATACGAGTATGCTTCCATAGCGTGAATACACACACACGCTCGTATATTTTCTCTCTTTTTTGCAAGTTGCAACTGTCCTACCTGACATAAAATGCAATTAGAAATGAGATTAGAAAGATATCCTCAAATACTGTATATCTGAAGAGATAAAAATCTCCAAACAACGTATCTCGCTCGATTTAGTTGTGACAGTACACATCAAAATGTAATCTGAAGTCAAGATCTGTCATGGATTTATTTTGCTGAAAATGAATTTACTATACTCGCAATTTCAATTCGATTCCAGATTTGACATTAAATTTCATTCATTTGACATTTTCAATGTTTTCAAAATTTTCATTTCAATTTCAAAAATGTCAAATGAATGAAATTTAATGTCAAATCTGGAATCGAATTAAAATTCCGAGTATAGTCAGATATTTTCTTGTTTTTTAATTAGTAGTAGGTACAATAATCGTATCGCTTCGCCTCGCTACACGATACAGATGTAGGACTCGTAACAGTAAGCAAAGCGCCCACACAATAAAATGCGCACGCTGTGCAGTATGAAAGCACACAGATGCATATTGTACGTGTCTTTTTGCGTGCATTTAAAGTTCAAGTGCACAAGAAATTACTATTTTTCTTTTTAGATAACAAAACATGACGTGAGTTTTTCAGTTTCAGTTGTAAATGTAATATTATTTTTCTATATTGTACACGTGTTTTGAAGTTTGAAATTTGTTATACTACTTTGATATGATTAGTTGGCTCAGAAAATGCACTTAGAGATATGAAATTCTCTGTCTGAGGGTTGTTTGTGATTTGTCTGAATAATTTGGTGTACAGTCCGATACGTATATCCTTAGGATGAAATTAAATCTAAAGACTGTAAAAGGTTCCTTATCGCTCGTAGCGTGTTATTTCAGGAAGCCCGAAAAAAAGATTGTCACATGATATGTAAAACATGTGACTTAGAATATTTATAAAAGTTGCTCAAAATTTCCATTTAAAACACATTTCCGGAAACAAGTTTATTTTCGCGCCTACACAAAATAAGTTAATGTACGGGTCGACGGCAAAGTAAATAAATACCTCAATATAATTTTACGCAAGAGTTGAAGTTAAATAGAATAATATTAAGTGAAAAATAAATAAGATAAAGTAACGTTTAACTTAGCTTCTTAGTAGTCACTCTACAAAATTAACTCTTGAACGAACAACGTTACATTCAGTTCAAAACTAACAAACTGGCATAAGAGCATTGCATTTCCAGCTTCTAGAGATGAGAATTTTGTTCGCCTACTTTGATAATTCTAGCCGGCATTATTCTTGATGTAACTATAAATTAGCTGCTAGATTAGCCAAAACTAAGTTCTTACTGACTTACTTATCATAGGGTAGATGCGCTGGTTGGGGCCGTGGTAGTCCCATTTTTGGCTACCTTAAATTTGGATGAT
The DNA here is from genome assembly GCA_964007245.1 of Hypomecis atomaria. Taxonomy (NCBI): domain Eukaryota; kingdom Metazoa; phylum Arthropoda; class Insecta; order Lepidoptera; family Geometridae; genus Hypomecis; species Hypomecis atomaria. The sequence goes on along the minus strand of OZ023284.1, from coordinate 21,705,225 downwards.
TGTCTCTTTTGTGTAGACAATTTTAATATTTGTAAAGAAACGTTCAAACTTTGACACTCACACTAACAATATTCGTGGTACTTACGTTTTTAGAGTTCCATACCCAAAGGGGAAAAACGGGACCCTATTACTAAGACTCCGCTGTCCGTATATCTGTATGTCTGTCACCAAGCTGTATCTTATGAACCGTAATAGATTGAAAGTTGAATTTTTCATAGATGATTTATTTTTGTTACAAATAATAAAAACGGAATAAAATACTCCCATACTTCAAACCTGAATTTATAACAGTTTTTTGCTCGATATTAATAACAGTAACAAGTAGACGCCTCAAATATTCACAGAATGTTTATTTGTATAAACACTTTAAAAATAAATACTTAAAATAAACATTTAAGGGAGGCTCCCATCCAAAAAACCTGCGGTACGGAACCGCCGTCTTTATAATCTATTTGCTAAATGCAATAATGAGGGGCGCTGTAAGCCGAAACACAGACCACAGGCCTTGTTTAGCAACAGTTAGGTACATAAATAGTTAAGTGTAACTTTTTCTAGCTAATTAAGATTGAAATGTGATTACTGAAATGTTGTTTGATGAATGAAGAACTTATTTATTAACTCATACAATGATATTGAAATCAAACGACCAAAATCGAGAAAATGGCCAGCCTTAGTAATTTTATTAAAAACCGTAGGTACTAGAGATTCGAACTAGCTTAGTTGGGAGGGCGTCGGGCTAGTGATACGAGAGAGGCAGATTCAAGTCCTACTTCGCGACAAATTTTTGAAATGTTTATCAAAGCAAAATTAAAAATCATTTCAACCGTAATTTCAAGAACGAGTAGGGATTGCTGACATCGCATCGTTGAAATTTATTTTTAACATTCTTTTGGCAGAGCTGTGGGTAAAAAGGGTAACGGCTGAATACATATTCGCGAGAAATAAATAACTCTATGTAGAGTGCGAAGATCGAAAGTCAAGACTGTAAATGTTTTATTTCCATTTTTTTAATGCGAATAAGTCCGCGCTTGACCACCAACTCGCCTTATGGTAAGCGACGTTGTGGTCGAAGATGAAGCACGCAGACCTAGCAGACCTATTCACTCTGATCTTGAAAAGTTTTAGATTATATCTCTTAGGAAACAGGAAAGCAGGAAGACTGTTCCATTACCTGGCGGTACTAATCAGAAATGTTGAGTCCAACCGCTTCGTACGTATCGAAGGAAAATCGACAGTGTAACGTGGCGTCTTTCTATTTGTCCTGTAGTAAAAAGGGGGTTAACTTATCTTTTTAAATAAAAAAGGAAACCGGGCGGTCTAGTGGTAACATTACCCGCCTTACAATCGCAAGGTCGCGCGTTTGAATTCCGGGCCCGTACCAATGAATTCTTTAGAATTTATGTACGGGATTTCATACCACTGCACTTTCGTAAGTATGTGAATTCGCCAAGCCGCACTGGGCCAGCGTGGTGGATATGGCCCAGTCACTCTTCGTGGGTAGGTCTACGTCCTGCAGTTGACTATTAAAAAGGCTAGCACAGTACAGTTATACAACAATTCCCCAATGCGGCAAAAACAGTTTTTGCGCTATCTCTGAAGCTGTACGATTATGGTGATAGCATTACTGCGTTGACATCATTAAGTTAAGAGGGTGTTACCGTTATTCTCTAGATGAAATTTAAATTGTTACCGTTTAAGATTATAGCTGCTTGAGGAGATAATAGGAAAATACATGGACGAACGCCAAATATGTGGTGTGAGCTATTTAAGGCATACTTATATACGCCTTAAAATACGCTATCTTGCCCACATAGCTGTAAATTGATGAAAAAAAAAAGAGAAGTATAATTTTTTTTCGAGACATGCTTCAAGTCATGTTTGCTTTCAGTTTAAATCCTTACTAATATTATAAATCCGAAAAGTTTGTTGGTTTGTTGGTTTGTTACTCTTTCACGCACCAACGGAGCAACGGATTGACTTGATTTTTGGCATGGACATAGTTTAAAAGGCGGAAGGAGCTTTAGGATACTTTTTATCCCGAAAAATTGCATAGTTCCTGTAGGACAGGACAATAACCATCGAAAGCGAAACTGTCGCCACTATCACAAAGACGCTAAGTGATTAATTCCTCTATGACGCTAATATGGACTAACGAAACGTCACAGCCAAACGTAATTAGATGACAGGTGACATTGCCTGCAGACTTTTATAAATCACAAGTAGCATGGCAAGGGGACAAATTGTTTTTCCACCATTATATCCCCTTGAAGAGGAAATAAAGTATGGATTGAAAATGACAACTGACATTAAAATTGGATAAAATGTCATTTTCCCTCTGCATGCTACATGTTACTATGACGTTTAATACCAGGCCGTCATTTTGTCTGACATTAAAAATATTTTTAAATCTTTTATTATTAGAGGTTTAACATGTTTCTTTATTCTACCTGTATGGTACAGAATCATCATACTTTAATATTATCAATCCGAAAAGTTTGTTGGTTTGTTCCTCTTTGACGCAGCAACGGAGCAAAAGATTGACCTGATTTTTGGTATGGATACATATGGTTTAAAATACAGAAAGTGATAATAGGATACTTTTGTATCTCGAGAAAATTCGTGATTCCCATGGGATAGGACAATAACTGTTTCTCAGCAGTGGAGCAACGGATTGACTTGATATTTGGGGTGGGCATAGTTTGGAAGACGGAAAGTGACATAGGATACTTTCCATCCCGAAAAAATTGTGGTTCCCGTAGGACTTAACAATAATTTTTTCTCAGCAACGGAGCAACTTGCCTTGGTTTATTGCATGAATATAGTTTGAAAGACGAAAAGTGACATAGGCCACTTTTTATCGCAAAAACTTTAACAGTTCCCGTAGGATAGGATAAAAACTAAGTGAGCGGGCTGCGGTAGCAGCCGTCTAAGCGCCAGAAATAACCTATCATGGCAAGTTTAGGACGTTCCTACATTTTTCGCACTCCTTCGCGGCACTCAACAGCGCTAGCCCAGACTCGGGCTCCATAACGGAGCTTGCGCTCTCGCCATAATGACGGAGTGTTTCGGAGCACAAGACACATCGTCATCCACCACTCGGGACTAACCAGCACTGAGCGTCAGACAGCATTCCAACGCCCTGGTCCCAGTGCAGCGGGTCAGTCATAGTAGCCCAGTGCCTGCCTCTTCAACTGCAGAGGGCAGTGAGAACGGACATCGCGATACCGACACCTCTCTTCCCCTGCAGCCCCACTGCGTCTGCCAACACGTTGACGGCCTAGCGGAAGGTAGGGTAGGTGGCGGCACCCATACCATCAGTTCCATATATCCCACCGCGGCCCCTAATCCTTGGCTGTCATATCTGAGTCCAGGAAGCAGCCTTGCTTTATGAAACTAAGAAAGGTTATTCCCAGCAAGTAACTGGAGATAGAGAGACAGAAAAGAAGCCACACCCAGCGCAGCAGGAGGAGCTGGAGTTCATATGCCTGGCAGACGGAGCAGCACTAGATCAAAATCTTAACCGAGAAATTAAAATATTAACAGACGGCAGCGAAATTAAAGAGAAAGTTAGGGCGGCATTATCCATTTGGAATGATGCCGCTGAGATCAGTACCCGCAAGCTGAAATTGGCCGATTGGTGCTCCGTGTACCAGGCCGAGTTATTGGCACTTCTTGAGGCTACCGAAAAAGCAAAAATCTTTTGTGACTCCAGGTCTGCACTGGAAACGGTAGCAGTAAATTCAAAGCTAACATAAAGTTACTACACGCACAAAATAAAATTGTGAAACTTTATTGGATTAAAGCGCACGCGGGGATGGAGGGAAATGAGAGAGCGGACCAGCTAGCAAAGGAAGCAGCACTGCACTGGAAGTGCAGACCTATTTACGATAACTGCCCCGTTTCATTCGTCAAGCGAGAAATCCGAAAGGACTCTCTTGACGAATGGAACCGGCGGTATCAGGATGGACACACAGCGGCGGTAACCAAAACATATTTTCCGGATGCAAGGGCGGCATACAAGATCGTAAGAGAAATAGCACCAGTGGGAATCATAACTCAAGTGCTGACGGGACATGGTGAGTTTTCCCAATACTTACATCGATTTAAGTTGAGGGAAAGCCCATCGTGCATCTGTGAACCATCTGTGGGGGGGGTTGTATATACACTCCAACCGTAACTTAACAAACAAAAGCATTCCTCTAAGGTATTTTGATATTTGTCGGTTAGGTTAGGTTTCGCAGCCGACATAAACATAAGCCAAAATCAAAATATAACGCGGGTGAAGCCGCGGGTAAAAGCTAGTTATCGATAAATCAATACGCTGCAAAGTTTAACAGAAGACTGCTATCAATGAAGATACTTTTTAGGGTTCCGTACCCAAAGGGTAAAAACAGGACCCTATTACTAAGACTCCGCCGTCCGTCTGTCTGTCTGTCTGTCACCAGGCTATATCTCATGAAGTGTTAAAGCTAGAACATAAATTTTTTCACAGATGACGTATTTCTGTTCCCGCTATAACAACACAACTAAAAACAGAAAAAAAACATATTTAAGGGGGGCTCCCATACAACAAACCTGATTTTTTACAGTTTTTTACCCGATATTAATAACGGTAACAGGAAGCTGCTTGAAATATTCAAAGAATACTAAATTGTATATACCCTTCAAAAATAAGAAATTAAAATAAAATATATTAAGGGGACATCCATGTGGTACGGAACCCTTCGTGCGTGAGTCCGACTTGCATTTAGCCGATTTATTTTATAAATCTCAGTCAGTTTATATTTTATGTAGTTAATTTTCAGTAGTCAATAATGACATATACATTGTCAAAACATGTAGAAAAATGTATACCTATAGCATTTACGAGTATTTTAGGTATAGCAGTGTAAACTGTGATACGAACAAAGTTAAACCGCTAATAAATTAACCGTTTTCAGAATTTATGAGTCACAAATGAATTATGGCAGTAGTAGTCGGGAAAACCACAAAATCTAGCAGAAAACTGTCCCAGGTCCCTACTGCCATAATTTTTAATCTAAATAGTTGTTTTCTAACCGCTAATATTATAAAAGTTTATTCGTCTGTCTGAGTGGGGTATAACATTATGTAATCGGGAGACAGTTACCAAGATGCGGCTGTTTGTCTTTCTAATTTTACATAAAATCAATCATTCTTTTTTCAATTTCATAAAATAGTTAAGGATCAGTAACACTTGAACTTCTATAATAGTCACTGTTATTGCGATGAGTAACACAAAATTATAGTTTAGATAAGACCACCCTGGAGTACTTTCACTCTGCCCCACCAAAGCGCCCCACTGGTGGAGCAGATTCCACTTCTTCATTTTTTGGAGTGGAATCTGCCCCACTCGTCTCATCTTGGTGGGGCAGATTCCACTCACTTTTTAGACCAGTGGAATCTGCCACACCAGGGGTGTCGCGCGATTTTAAATTGAATTGGGAGTGCCATGAAGTGTAGAAAGAGTGGAATCTGCCCCACCAGTGGAGCGCTTTGGTGGGGCAGAGTGGAAGTACTCCCACCCTGCGTGTGTTTTTGTGAGTGTGCAAAGCGCCAAAAACACTGCTAGTGGCCAGCTAGCTTTTAGAGGTTAGCTGTGCTACATTGTAATTATGAGTTCATACGTACAAAACAATGTTTATGACTGTACAGGTTTCACTATAATTTTATAATTTAACATAGCATAGCAAATATGTAAAATTTAGTTTTACTAGTAATTGTCTCAAAAGTGCACTCTAAATTTTATTAAATTATTTATGCATTGCCAATTATTATTGTATGCTAATGACATGTATTGCCTGTGAAAATTTTACTCGTATCCATCAATTGTTCACATTATAAGCGTTTAAAATGATGTGCCAAATTGCGTAAATGAACCTCGTGCATACTTAATTTGATTGCAATAAAATGCACATTATATTTAGTTTGATTTAACTACAGAGTATTGTGCCATTTCTTTTCTTATGCATAATTTTTATTCTTAACATGTGCAAGCCGTGGTAGTCCAGTGGTAGTGACACCCGCCTAACAATCGTGAGGTCGTGGTTTCAAATCCCGCTCCCGTACTAACTTGTTCTTTGTAATTTTTGTACGGATTTTCACACCACTGGCTATTCGGTGAAGGAAAACATTGTGAAGCAACCTGCATACGTCAGTAGAAGAAATTCGATGGCGTATGTGAATACACCAACCCGCACTGGCCAGCGTGGTGGATACGGCCCAATCACCCTTCGTGGGTAGGCCTACGTCCTGTGGACTATTAAAAAAAAAGGCTGATACAGTACAGTCAAAGCTTAGTTTCTGATGATACGTGTTACAGTTGCGTGCTATTTGCAATAAAGCCGTGTTTTATGTGAAATGCAATGAAAGCCGGGAATCGCGGTAAAGTATTGTTGCTTTGAGCGCGCTGTTAGAGGAAAATGTAGAAAGTATATTACGCTCTTTCACTTTGTCGAGATTGCGCTGGTAAATGAGCAGCTTCGATTCAACCGATCCCGTTTTTATAGAAAACTTATCTTAATCTACATTTTATTGTAACAAAAAAGTTCGTATTGGTCAAGTGGCCCTGGTGATAAAGTTTTTAAGGCACTTGAAGGCATCTTGAAGTTCTCGAGTGGAGACCGCGTATCGGCAAGCGCAGCGTAGGACGTCCACGCACAAGGTGGACGCACAAGGTCATTAAGACCGCAGGATCGCGCTAGATGCAAGCCGCTTCCAACCGGTCTTATTGGAGATCAATAGAGGAGGCCCATGTCCAGCAGTGGACTTCTTATGGCTGATGGATGGATAGATGAAGGCATCTGACACATTTTAACGGTTAAAACAACCGAGTTCTATAATTTATCGTGTCATCCGAGCTACGGTAGCGCTCAGTTGAAAATACCACCAGCGGTCACCCATCCGAAGACTGACCGTGTCGAACGTTGCTTAACTCCGGTGATCCCTGATAAACACAGTCAAACTATGCTACAAAGACTGTAATTTGAACTTGGTAAAATAATTAATCTATATCGTAGGGTTGCGAGGCTGTCCATTTTTTATAGGATTAATTTCGGAGAGTGTGCATCTGAGCTGCACGACCTTATCCGACCATCCCTTTTTTACAACAGGACAAGTAGGAAGACGCCACATAACCTCCCCTACACTGTCGATTTTTCTTTCGATACGTACGAAGCGGTTTGACTCAACATTTCTGATTCGTACCGCCAGGGAATGAAACAGTCTTCCTGCTTTCCGAGTTATGATCTACAGCTTTTCAAGGTCAGAGTGAATAGGTATCTTCTAAGTCTGCGTGCTTCATCTTCGACCACAACGTCTCTTACCATCAGGCAAGTTAGTGGTCAAACGCGGAATATTTGCGTTAAAAAAAAACTATTGTTGGAGTGTCCATCTATTCATCAACCGTAGGACCTCTGTGACTGCTGGACAAAGGCCTAAGTCCGGTTGGAAGCGGCTTGTTCCAGTGCGATTCTATGTGGTCTTGACAAGGTCATCCCATCCCATCTCGCAATGCTCCGAAACCACAGAATATGGTCGAAACTACAGTTGTTACGACTAATAAAACGAGTTGCTTAAAGTCAATAAACTCAATATTCAGGAATGAGTTTACGTTAAAACATCTCAAATGGAGATCGTTTACAGGAAACAACAGAATAGGACTTCCAGTCTTTCATCCACAATCCAGAAATGCAGTTTTGCGTTGAATGCAATCCTATTGAAAATGTTTTGAAGAGGAAAATGTCTGACAGTCCATGTCCAGCGGCTAATACGATGATGATTAAATAAGTTTTATATTTTAAAAAAAAAACCTTAATTTTTTAAAAACAAGCTTTTATTGTTCAAGTATTCCCCACGACGAATCAAATGAGCCGAATCTCGATAGGGTTGCGTTGCGTCGTTTCATTACAGAGTTCCTATGACCCACCTTTCACCTCCATCATCAGACCCTGGTTACCATTGAAAGACAAACTACTCGCCAAGACCATTCAAATGAACCCAAGCTTAATGAAGTTGTGTCGCTTCATTGCTAAGTTCCTTTGGCCACTTTCAGCTTCATCACCAGATCAGCACCATGTCATCATAATATTGCATTGTCACGCGATTTACACATGTATGCAAAATTTCAGCTCAATTGTTAACCGGGTAATGGATCAAATGTAACATTCAAGATTTGATTACAGACCGACAGACAGACAACGGGACAGGTGAAACTAAATAAAAGCTTGTAAAAAATACAGCTTCTATCGTTACAAAATTAATTTAATAAAATTAAAACCGGTAATGAGTACCCAACGTAATTGAGAGTACTTCAACGTTATCTGGAATCGACATGTCGACAGTCCGTGGGCGAGAGGTAAAGTTCGGATTTTAGAATATTTAATTTACTTAGTACTAAGTGGCTTTAATTAATTAAAACCACGCTTTATTATAATTATGTTTCGTGAAATACACATGTACAGGAATGATAAAAGAATATACCTACTGAGGTATAGGCCGAAACTTTTTCGCGGCAGTGAAATTAGCTACGAGTACAAGCTGTGCATAACCAAATCCTGTCTTACGTTTTACGCAGCCTGAGGCAAGCATTTTCGGTTCTGTTTTCATCTGTGTCATGTTAGGAGTCTCTCGACAAAATCGACTCCGAAATTAGGGCATCCATAAAACTACCAAAGTTATTAGCATAGCCCAGCGGACTAGCAAGGTATAATAATAATTTATCGATAGATAATGGTTATGTATTTTTTATAACATACTCGTACCTATGGGTAACCGATCATGAGATCCTTTCGGATTTCTCGCTTGACGAATGAAACGGGGCAGTTATCGTAAATAGGTCTGCACTTCCAGTGCAGTGCTGCTTCCTTTGCTAGCTGGTCCGCTCTCTCATTTCCCTCCATCCCCGCGTGCGCTTTAATCCAATAAAGTTTCACAATTTTATTTTGTGCGTGTAGTAATTTTATGTTAGCTTTGAATTTACTGCTACCGTTTCCAGTGCAGACCTGGAGTCACAAAAGATTTTTGCTACCGTTTCCAGTGCAGACCTGGAGTCACAAAAGATTTTTGCTTTTTCGGTAGCCTCAAGAAGTGTCAATAACTCGGCCTGGTACACGGAGCACCAATCGGCCAATTTCAGCTTGCGGGTACTGATCTCAGCGGCATCATTCCAAATGGATAATGCCGCCCTAACTTTCTCTTTAATTTTGCTGCCGTCTGTTAATATTTTAATTTCTCGGTTAAGATTTTGCTCTAGTGCTGCTCCGTCTGATAGATAGATAGATTAGATAGATTAATTCTTTATTGTTCACACCATAAAATACAAACAAAGAAAGAACAACTTAAAAAAACTAGTGGCAACAACAGGCGGCCTTATCACTAAAAGCGATTTCTTCCAGGCAACCTTAGGATGGAGAAAAGTATTTGAAGATAAAAAACGACGAACGCCAGGCCTTGTGCTCTGCCAGGCATATGAACTCCAGCTCCTCCTGCTGCGCTGGGTGTGGCTTCTTTTCTGTCTCTCTATCTCCAGTTACTTGCTGGGAATAACCTTTCTTAGTTTCATAAAGCAAGGCTGCTTCCTGGACTCAGATATGACAGCCGAGGATTAGGGGCCGCGGTGGGATATATGGAACTGGTGGTATGGGTGCCGCCACCTACCCTACCTTCCGCTAGGCCGTCAACGTGTTGGCAGACGCAGTGGGGCTGCAGGGGAAGAGAGGTGTCGGTATCGCGATGTCCGTTCTCACTGCCCTCTGCAGTTGAAGAGGCAGGCGCTGGGCTACTATGACTGACCCGCTGCACTGGGACCAGGGCGTTGGAATGCTGTCTGACGCTCAGTACTGGTTAGTTCCGAGTGGTGGATGACGATGTGTCTTGTGCTCCGAAACACTCCGTCATTATGGCGAGAGCGCAAGCTCCGTTATGGAGCCCGAGTCTGGGCTAGCGCTGTTGAGTGCCGCGAAGGAGTGCGAAAAATGTAGGAACGTCCTAAACTTGCCATGATAGGTTATTTCTGGCGCTTAGACGGCTGCTACCGCAGCCCGCTCACTTAGTTTTTATCCTATCCTACGGGAACTGTTAAAGTTTTTGCGATAAAAAGTGGCCTATGTCACTTTTCGTCTTTCAAACTATATTCATGCAATAAACCAAGGCAAGTTGCTCCGTTGCTGAGAAAAAATTATTGGTAAGTCCTACGGGAACCACAATTTTTTCGGGATGGAAAGTATCCTATGTCACTTTCCGTCTTCCAAACTATGCCCACCCCAAATATTAAGTCAATCCGTTGCTCCACTGCTGAGAAACAGTTATTGTCCTATCCCATGGGAATCACGAATTTTCTCGAGATAAAAAAGTATCCTATTATCACTTTCTGTATTTTAAACCATATGGTTTAAAATCCAGAAAGTGATGGATACATATGTATCCATACCAAAAATCAGGTCAATCTTTTGCTCCGTTGCTGCGTCAAAGAGGACCAAACCAACAAACTTTTCGGATTGATAATATTAAAGTATGATGATTCTGTACCATACAGGTAGAATAAAGAAACATGTTAAACCTCTAATGATAAAAGATTTTAAAATATTTTTAATGTCAGACAAAATGACGGCCTGGTATTAAACGTCATATTAACATGTAGCATGCAGAGGGAAAATGACATTTTATCCAATTTTAATGTCAGTTGTCATTTTCAATCCATACTTTATTTCCTCTTCAAGGGGATATAATGGTGGAAAAACAATTTGTCTCCTAGCCATGCTACTTGTGATTTATAAAAGTCTGCAGGCAATGTCACCTGTCATCTAATTACGTTTGGCTGTGACGTTTCGTTAGTCCATATTAGCGTCATAGAGGAATTAATCACTTAGCGTCTTTGTGATAGTGGCGACAGTTTCGCTTTCGATGGTTATTGTCCTGTCCTACAGGAACTATGCAAGTTTTCGGGATAAAAAGTATCCTAAAGCTCCTTCCGCCTTTTAAACTATGTCCATGCCAAAAATCAAGTCAATCCGTTGCTCTGTTGGTGCGTGAAAGAGTAACAAACCAACAAACCAACAAACTTTTCGGATTTATAATATTAAGTAAGGATAAGGATTACTCCTGTGCAAAGCCGGAGTGGGTCGCTAGTATCTTTATAAGTTACAACTCAGAAACCTTCTTTGGCTCATGCACAACAACTTTGCTAAAAATCATCACATGATCAAATGCATTGTTTACGATTCTATAAAGGACATACAGACAAATATCTATTTTATGTATTTAGAACATTTACGGGGGTGGCCTATTGATAGCAACGGACGTACTATGGCTGAAATGACGAAGATTCAACTGTGTCATACTTACTGATGATTAGTTTCTCATCATGAAGATAATTTGGCTTTATAAATCAAACTAGCAACCCGCCCCGGCATCGCAAGTGTATTATACATACAAACCTTCCTCTTGAATAACTAATAATAATCGGCCAAATACGAGTCGGACTCGCGCACGGAGTGTTCCGTACTGTATGAGAGCCCCCTTAAATATTTATTTTGTTTTAATTTTATTATTGAAGTGAATATAAAACTAAATATTCTGTTAAAAATAAATAGCGTGAAAAACGTCTAAAAAATTAGGTTTGTTGTATGGGGCCCCCTTAAATATTTATTTTCTTTTCTTTTTAGTATTTGTTGTTATAGCGGCAACAGAAATACATCATCTGTGAAAATTTCAGCTGCCTAGCTATCATGGTTCATGAGATACAGCCCGGTGACAGACGGACATCGAAGTCTTAGTAATAGGGTCCCGTTTTTCCCTTTGGGTACGGAACCCTAAAAAACACATCAAAATCCGTTGCGTAATTTTAAAGATATAAGCATACATAGAGACACAGCGGGAAGCGACTTCGTTTTATATAGTATATAAATTAGTAGTATAGTATTACTAGGTAGTGAAGATCCATTATGCCGACCGACTTCGTTTTATATGCTAGGTAGTGAAGACCAATTATGCCGACCAAAATAAAAGCGAAATTATTTTACAAAAAAAACCTATCTAGCAAATATTCAAGTACAAAGTCATGGGCTTATGCTCGATACATTTTTATAATGTCTTTTGAAAAATTCTAATATGTTTTTTGCCCTGAAAACAAAAGTAAGTATCCAACCTTTTATCTCTCTAAATCGGCATTCACCTCAACAGTGTACTAATTCTTTAACATTACAGGCGGATGTACAAAGAGATTAATAGACGCGCTTTTTGCCGTACCCAAGTTGGAAACAAGAGCACTTAGTGCTTCCAATAGTGCTCTGGGATATCGTTTCTTTGAAATTTATGGTTCTTTCTATCAATTAACAGTTTTTGTAGAGTTGGTACTGTTTGAGATTTCATTGTTTTTTTTTTCAACTCAATGCTATATAATTTTAACCCGCACTGAACTAGCGTGATGGATGTGGTTTAATAGCAGCCTTTTTTGGGTAGGACTTTGCTCACCAGAAGACTATAACCGCCAAATGGTATTTACTTGAAAACTGTTTTTACAGTCGATAGTCTAATTTCTAAATTGTTGTCGCAAAGATACTCCGAGCGTAGCCCTCTTCGAAGCTCGTTGAGATAATTTTTGGTAGGTACATTTTTTGATAGAATTTACGTTCAAGGACCAAATTTTTTACAACATTTACCTAACTTGCAATGGATGTAGGTACCTATGTACATAATTATGTATGTAAGTTCGGGTTGAATCTTGCAAGTTAAATTTGACCAACTTCCCGGTTTCCGATTGAGGTGAAATTTTGCACGCAAAATTTGTAAATCTCGTAACAATGCAATAATATGGTACGAGTATCATGGAGCTGATCTAATGATGGAGTCGGAAGGTGGCCATAGGAACTCCTGTACTAAACAAGATAGACTCGTCGTGTTTGGGCTCGTTTTACTCACAAACGCTTGTACTTTTAAAAAGTTATATTTTTATAATAATTTATTTCACTCCTTAAATTGTTATTATTGTAACGAAATGTTACTTTGTTTTTGGTGTCAGCCGATTGAGTAAAAAATATTGCATGCTCGTATGTTTTATTAAATATTCAGATCAGTTTTTAGTTTCTGCATAATACGAGTAAGTCAATGCGTTTCAAGCATTTTGTTTTGTGCAAAAAATATGGCTTTTAAGAGGCTTATTACTTTAAAGTCATTTAAATAACTGTAAAAACTCGACCGTTTTTGACCGCAAGACGTTTAACCGAAGCCATCGAAGTGTTGATAACATGACAACAAAATCACTCAAATCGGATAATATTTAGAGGTTGATAACAGATTATTGTTTTTGTATGGCCAAGTTCGCAGTTCCCGATTGCCTTAACAACACAATTCAAAAATTTGTCGTAACCGCAAGGTTTGAACCTGCATATAACTATCCCTCGGGCTTCCATCCCGGCTCTTTACCAATTAAAGTTGGTCATACTCTGATACTCACCCCAAATCAATTAAATTGTTTATGCCAACTTACAACGCCACCCACATAATATTAGGTATTTCTACCTACTTAACCATCTCAGAAGACTTCAGACAGCTTAAAAACTCTGACACCAATGCTAGCCAATAAAATCATATGAATTTACTTACTAAGAACAAGTAGGTAGTTCTATAAACATCTGACTCTACCGCAACCATGCTTATTGATCTTGTAGGTATTAGTCTGATGAAGTAGTTATGCTAGTGACGAGCGCAGACGATGATCGACATCCGATACTCGATATAATTACTAGTGCGGAACTAGTGGCACTCATTACTACGAAGTATTTTGAGGTACAGACAGCATAAGAAATATTTAGAATTTTTCATAACGCCCGACAGGTATTGTGAAAATTTAAAGATCTTCAATAAAAATTTGTATGCGACTTTTTAAAAGAAATTACAGTGAACCCTTATAAAATTTCAAATAGGAAGCGTCAAAATGTATGAAACAACAGGTTTATTTTTCAAAAATTCTGAGTTTACTCCATGGTAAAAAATATTCACAATTATGTGCAAAATTATCCCCTCTAGGCTTACTAAAATATTATTAAATTCTTTTCAAAGTGCTTTTTGGTTACATTAAAATATTGAATAAATTCATGTATTGTTATTAGATACTAAATAAATGTTACATTATTCGCCATTTAGTCAGTAATATTGAGAAAACATATCATAGAACAACAAAACTGAATATCTATTACAAAACATTAATAAAATATTTATTCTGACCGTACTTTTGTCGGTTTCAGGTTCTCATTTTAAAAATACACTCCTATTTCCTGTGTTATTGGCAGTTGATCATTCAGACATTAATGATTTATTTACTATAGGTTTTTTAATCGATTAAGCGGTTTTATTAACCGAAAAGAGTAAGTTAGACTAGTTGACAAGCAAATTAGAAGAATTTTCTATTTATTTTAGACATAAAGGTGCCATTTGGAACCAAGCTGCCAACTTCAACTGTCTAATAAGTAATCAGTAAGTGCCTAGCAACAAACTAGTAGTGCAGCTGTGGCCAAAACAAATGAAGTCGACTACACTAGGTAGTATTTTTAACCGACTTCCAAAAAGGAGGAGGTTCTATGTTCGTCTGTATGTTGCTCATCAATAATTGCGCCAATTGTGAGCCGAATCGAAAAATTCTTTTGTAGTTAGAAAGGGTATACTCCTGACTGAGGTAGTCCCTTTTTAATTTTACAGAAATCGGCTGAGCCATTTTTGAAAAAAACCAGCAATAATGTTAGCAATTCGAGCGAAATATTCGAATTTTGTCCACGTTAAACATCGATAATTTCGCCAATTATGAACCGAATCGAAAAAATTTTTTTTAGTTCGAAAGGGTATACTCCCGAGATGATCCCATTTAAATTTTACAAAAATCGGCTGAGTTGTTTTTCAAAAATCAACAGTAATGTAAACAATTCTAGCGAAATATTCAAATTTTGTACACGATAGAAGGCAGTTTTACCATATTTTGCGAAAAATAATTATTGTATCAGCCGCTACACGTGCTGTCGGCAGTTTCAGTTAGCAGCTCGGTCCCAAATAGCACCTTAGACACCTCACATAATATTTAAAACAATTCGATTTTTTGGTCAAAACTCTTGTACAATTTAGAATCATTGGGAATGTGTGCTTTTGCTATTTTAATTTCGTGCCGTGGCCATCATTGGACTTCATAGGCGGGCTCTACAAAAAAAAATCTAGGTATCTACCTACCATAAGAAAAGTCAAAATAATGTTTCGATGTTTTTTTGGTAAAATTAAAAACCAAATAGTAGTTACCTTTTCAAAAACTGCATCTACAAAAAAATTTGATGCACAAAATTTTTTTTTTTAATAATGCAATACTTCATCGATATTAAACTAACTTTAAATTTTTGGTAACAACCTATTGGGTTTTATTGTGTTTAATGGTATCTTGTATTCATTTATCAGCCACAAGACGTCCACTGTAGATCATAGGTCTCCCCTATAGATAGGACCGGTAGGAAACGGTTTGCGCCCAGCGCGATCCTGTCCACCTTGAAAGTGTACTCGTATGTCCTATGCTGCGCTTGCCGGTACGTGGTTTCCACTCGAAAACTTTTTGACTCCATCGATCATCAATCTTCCATGCTATAGTATTATTTATGAGATGACCGAATCAATATTTTAATAATTTATAGAGACGGACATCAAAATAATGCTATTGAAGTGAAAAGAGGGTGAAGAGATGACGTCAGCGCTCCGGGTCATTCACCCTCTTGCAAAATTTAGGGTGAATACATTGTGATTTGTTCCTTGTCTGTAATTTTGATGTATTTGGCCGCAAATTGCACCGCCATTAGTGGATTATTTTCGATTTTGTTGCAGTAGACAAGAATCTATTTGAAATTGTGATAATTTAGATTGCAAACATACATTTTGTAGATCTATGTTGGTATTATGTTACTACTTTTATGGTTCCGTTCGTTAGTTTTCTTTCAAGCTTGGTTCGCCCACATCTGGGCATAGGCCTCTTCTACAGATCTCAAATAAAAACCGTTTCCATGTGACTTGACTACTGTGCGATTTTGCGATCACATGCCGTCTACTTTGTGGGTGGAAGTCCTAGAGGAGTCTTGAGAACTTGAATCCATCCGCTGGGCTATTTTACTTTGGTTCTTCTACGAGGTAGCTCATTTTTAGCCCTCTTCATCCATCCATCCATCAGCCATATGACATCCACTGCTGATCATAGGTCTCTTCCATAGATCTCCAGTAAGATGGGTTAGAAGCGGCTTGCATCCAGAGTGATCCTGCGGTCTTGAGATCATCTGTCCACCGTAGGTGGACGTCCTACTCTGCGCTTGCCGGCACGTGGTCTCCATTCGAGAACTTTTCGACCCCATCGATTATCAGTCTTTCTTTCTATGTGCCCTGCTCACTGCCACTTCAACTTGCCCATCCGCTGGGAGCGTTGGTAAGTTGTTAAGTTTACGTTTAGGTATGTACACAAGAATTTCATTGCGCGCTTGTGGCTGCCCCAAAACCGTGTACATATAGCTTAACCTCTACAAACATCCTTTCATCCACACCAAACAAAATTATATCAATAACGACCGCTCATATAATTCAGCTTTACAGCCAAAATAAAAATTACACTTAACATGAGTGAAGGCGATCGTAAAATAACGGTGATAAATATTCAGAATGTAATAACCATGTTGACCTTATATGTGTCTGTAGCACGAGTTTATAGGGGATGAAGTGTGTAAATAGATGTTTAACCGACTTTCCAAAAAGAGGACGGTATAAGCCGAATCAATAATCTAGGCGGCTGTGATGTTAGCTAAAATCATCCATCCATCCATCAGCCATAGGACGTTCACTGCTGGACATAGGCCTCCCCTATAGATCTCCAATAAGACCGGTCGGTAGCGGCTTGCATCCAGCGCGATCCTGCGGCCCTAATGAGGTTATCCCTCCACCTTTTGCTTGGACGTCCTACGCTGCGCTTACCGGTGCGTGGCCTCCACTCGAGAACCTTTTGACCCCCATCGGTCATCAGTCCGCCGCGCTATGTGCCCTGCCCATTGCCACTTCAACTTGCCAACTAACATCATAGTTGGCAAAGAGTGTGATTCGGCCTTTAGCAGTGTTTTTTATGTATACTTTGTGATCTTACAGTTAAAACCAATATCCAAAAAAGTCGGCCAAGTGCGAGTCGGACTCGCGCACGAAGGGTCCCGTACCGTGTTGAAGCCCCCTGAAGTGAGCCCTATTCTTCTTGCCATTATTAATAGCGAGCAAAAAAAACTCTCTAAAATCACGTTTGTTGTATGGGAGCCCTCTTAAATATTTATTTTATTTAGTTTTTAGTATTTGTTGTTATAGCAGCGGCAACATAAATACCTACAAATCATCTGTGAAAACTTCAGCTGTCTAGCTATTATGGTTCATGAGATACAGTCTGGTGACAGACAGACAGACGGATATCGGAGTCTTAGTAATAGGGTCCCGTTTTTACCCTTTGGGTAAGGAAACCTAAAAATTAAATAATTTTATGAAATTAATTTATGTCCAATTGAGATAACTAACGAACTCATCACGCGTTGTTTGAATGTTAATCGACCACTAGACTGACTGCTAATTTAGCGATGAACTACCGTTTATAGCAAATTGGATCAAATAGACACCCTGTTTAATATAATTTAGGGATGTATTGTAATATATCGATATCATTAAAAGCGATAAAAGATGATGTAGCGCACGATTTATAAACATAAGTTTTTTTCTTCTCAAATTAATATTGTTAAATTTCTTTATATTTATAGTCTAAATCACCTTTCTCCGGCTTAGTACCTACACCCTATAGTCTCACACAGTCTCTATTGAACAAAGCCTACTCTAACCACGAATAAGAACGAAGGCCATGCTGGTACAGCTGTGGCATTTGTAACTAGGTTTTAAGTAAGTTGACATCAGCGCGTAACAATATTCCAAATGGAAATTCTCTGCATCATCAAACATCTGTGTTAGTGTCATGCTAGATTATAAGTATTTTAAACAATCTTGCAAAGAACATTAGACATTATCATCAGCTTTTGATAAGCATAAGTTTCGTTTTTTGCCACTTTTGGAGACTTATGCCAGTTGCATCAAATCATCGACGGCAAGGTGAAACATTTTTGTTGTAGTAGTATATTGATGTTTGATGATTTTGTTAGTATTGGAAACAGTGGCAAGGGATGGTTGAAAAAGTATGGATGAACTTGGTAAAAGATGTTATGAGTAAACCGGATGAAATGTATGTACCTACATACTTTACCGACCCAACATAAATAAGAGGGATAAGGTAGGATAGTATAGATTATGTTAATGACCCTTTGACGGATTGCCAAAAAAACAATTCTATCAAAAATATGATATAGGGAACACTGGCACATAAGACAGGAAGCCTATACCCAGCACTGGGTCGTCAAAGGCTGATGATGATGATGATCGACTCGATTCGACTGCCTCGGTGGCTCAGTGGTTAGTGACCCTGACTTCTGGATCAAAGAGGCATGGGTTCGATCCCCCCACCCAGGGCAAGCATTTATATGATGAACATAGGTGTTTGCTCTGTGTCTGGGTGTTATTTAGTTACTATCTATATAAGTATGTATTTAAAATATGTATATGTAGTATATCAGTCTCTGACAGCCATATCACAAGCTATGCTTAGTTTGGGGTCAGAGACCATGTGTAAGATGTCCCATAATATTTATTTATTTATTTATATAGATATATAAGTATGTATTTAAAATATGTATATGTAGTACGTATATCAGTCTCTGGCAGCCATATCACAAGCTTTGCTTTATTTGGGGTCAGAGACAGTGTGTAAGATGTCCCCAAATATTTATTTATTTTATTTATCAAAAATATAATGACTCATTCTTCCATCACCCTTGATTCCATTGATTCGATCGCAGATTCTATTCGGAACGTCAGTAATTCCCGCTCCGGCGCGTTGACACGCCACGCAGATGTTACGCTATCGATCATTCGATCCCGGTCACATTCGCGGCGACGTTCGCTCATCAATCACCGTGTGGCGCGACCTTTAATCATAACCGTACTGGCAGTAAGGACTTTAGGACAAGTAGTTCGCGGACTGCAGTCCGGTCTGAAGTGAATTTTTAAAGTGAAATCTTCTTTAGCGGCGCTGTACACTTTTTGGGATAGGCTTAAAAATTTAGAACTCGGGTCAGAACAATTCGTAAGCTGATTGAAAATTCGTAAGACATTGAAGTGAAAACTTGCTTGCGTAAGTGTGCGTGTGTGATGTTTTACCACATGGATGATAGTATCTAACTGATAAATAAAGCATTTCGTGCGAAGTGATTCCCTAACCATTACATAATATTAAAAAATGCACAACGTTAATGTTCAACGGCACTCTCGGAGTGCAACCCGTAAATTTTTTTAATGTCTGTAAGCGACGCCGGCTATAGCGACGACGGCGCGTGCACGTGGTGCAAATCCGGCCCGGTACAAACTGTGCTCGCAGACAAGTTTAACAGGCACCCGTCCCGACCCCGGATTGGGTAGAAATTGTCTATCATAAAAGCTTCTTTTAAGAAACAGATCGCGGGCCGTAGTCTAAGTAATGAACGAAAAGTCAAGGTTTATTTTTTATTTCTATTGTGTCAGTCAGTTTGTTTGCTTATTGTCAGCAGTTGCAGTTGGCAACTCGATTCGAAATAGTGTAACTATTACAAAACAATAGTTAGGATTAGTGATGAAAAGTAGCAACATTACAGCCAGACTAGCACGGCTACAATATGCCTCACCACAATTTTAACGTCCTGTCAGAATGACTCAAAACTACAGTAAGGTATATCTATCACAATGTTTACTATTTGTATTCAGTGAGTGTAAGTCTACATCACTAATGCCAAAGTTACCCAAGTGGTGGCAAATTTGGCGCTACTATAGAAATTGGATTTTATACCCATACTGTATTAACTGTGTTTGTAATCACGACAGCGTGTTACTTGGAGTTAATAAACCAACACGAGGATGAAAATTAAGGCTTATGAAGTGAGTGACGTGGTTTATTTGCTTTTCTTTTGAGTCAAAATTAAAGACTTTGGAAAGCGTTTATTTTGTTGTTCTGAAGAAGAGAAAGTTTTGAAAGGATAAGCTGCTTTACTAATAAGGCCGTTTTCTGACTTGTCGGTGTGGGAGCGGTGCGGGATCTGTAAGGTCTGTACCGAAACGATACTGCGTTGCCTTCACCTACTCACCTATCGGTATATTCTCGGTATAAAATTCTGCAGTACCGAAGATGTCGTTTTCTAGTGATGACGATATTTTGGCGTGTTATTATGTTTATCGCCTATGTAAAAAAAGAAAACGTTATTGGCGTCATCCTTATATCGAAAATAATATTAATTGCCGATTTTTTAAAAAAATCGGCAAATCCTCTCTGTAACGTCCTTTCTCGAATATTCCGCCAATTTATAATTATACAATGCAGGATACTTTTCAATTTCTAGTACTAAAACGACGTGAATATCTTGCTTCGCCATCTTGCCAACGAAACGATCCCTCCCCGCTCCCGCACACACCGCGCCAATCAGAAGACGCGCATTAAAACATAGGCGCTCGGCAAGCTTTCGATACCGTATATACTGAGCGAAACGAATCCGCACCGCTCCCGCACCGACAAGTCAGAAAACGGCCTTAAAGATAAATATTTCAGTTCTGTTTCTTGATTCTATGAGAAGAGCAGTTTAGCTTTAAATTAGTCTTTTTAGAAATCATTAAAATTGTGTTCAGCAGCAGACGTTGTGAGGCTGATATGATTATAAAAAACTAGCTATCGGCCCCGGCTTCGCACATGTGTATTTTACATAGGTATAAACCTTTCTCTTGAATCACTCCATCTATTTAAAAAAAAACCCGCATCGAAATCCGTTGCGTAGATTTAAAGATATAAGCCCCTTCCTTTAAGATTAGCTTTAAGATTTAAGTCCAAAGTAATAATAATATGTCTGTCCCCACATATGGGGACAGACAGCGGGAAGCGACTTTGTTTTATACTAAGTAGTGATAACACAGCATAGCAGCTATATACTTGTACTTTTATAAATATTAATTTTATCATTTTATTTTATTTTCCGGTCTAGAGTCCTGATTTTGGTTCTGAAATCGGCACACAAAACACACCTAAAACACGGGGGTTATACAAATAATTTATTGTGTTCTAAAAATAAATAACTGATGAATTAAATTTAAACAGGTAAAAAAGTATGTATTTACTAGGCCTTACCTTTTCCCTTTTAATTAGACGAAAAAGTAAAACGAAAAAGAATAAAACATATACAATAGTCAGTATTTTACGCAAAAAATGGCAAAACCGACTTCCATCGTGTACAAAATTCGAATAGTTCGCTCGAATCGATCGATGTATATAGTACAACATTATTGTATATATTAACATTATTGTTGATTTTTAACAAGTTAGCCGATTTCGATAAAATTTTAATGGGACTACCTCGAGAGAATACCCATCGAATTAATAAAGTTTTTTTTTTTTAATCGGTTCACAGTTGGCGATATATCGATGAACATACACAAAAAAAAACCCCCTTCGTTTTGAAAGCCGGTTAAAAAGAGAATAAAACAAACGACGAACGAATCACTAAAGTTTAATCACCCAACCATATAATGAACAGAAAACACTAAGCAACCTTATCAAGGAATTAGTTCACCTACCAATATAACAGACCAAACAACCAAAGTGGGTCAGCAGTGTCCTTACCTATGTTATGATTCCAATAGTTCCTAAAATAGATCCCAAAATTCTACAAATTCTGGGTGTCGAATTCCTAAACATAATAAATGACTATCGAACAGTGGCCTCATCCATTTGTGTGAGGGACAAAGCCTTATTCTTGAGTATTCCAGATTTTCTCCGTCTCTCTCAATTATTTTTTAAATTACTACAGAGAGATTGAGAGAGACTATAGATTCAAGTTCAAGAAGTCAATAAAATAGATTTTGATTTTAATTCTATCACTGGCAAAAGCTACAAGCCATTTAACAGTTTAAGGCCTAATTTCACCGAGCGCTGTCAAATATTTGATGCCATGTTAGAGCTATTAACAGACTGTCTAAGTTAACGAGTGTCCCACCATGCGCTAATGCTTTGTTAGTTCTCTTGACATGATATTAAATCTAATCACTGCTTTGAGGCCCGTTAACAGGTGGCAGGCTGTTAGATGACAGATCTTAGGGGGAAAACAGGGCAATGGTGGTCAGCGGGGAAACATGGTCACGCTCATAATTCAGGTATTATTCCGAAATCCGCTGCACGCAGCAGTGCTGCCGTAGATATATCATCATCACTACATAGTATAAAACAAAGTCGCTTCCCGCTGTCTGTCCCCATGTATGCTTATATCTTTAAAACTGCGCAACGGATTTTGATGCGATTTTTTTAAATAGAAATATCTTGTTTCAAGAGGAAGGTTTAAATGTATAATACACCTGTGCGAAGCCAGGGCGGGTCGCTAGTTTTCTATAAGATTATTAATGATATTACATTACGAGCTACGCAGCAAAAGTTCTATCTAAAGATCCTATAAAAAGTATAGATCGTCGATCTTGTTCTGGCGATGTTTTCGTTTTTGTTTAAATTTTTTACACTATTTCACTTTATCACTTATGGCTTTTCGGAAATGCACATTATGTGTAACTTACAACAAAACAACGTCAAATTCCGCAACTTTTGGTGTATAGCACTGTTACATCGTGTAAATAGTTATTATTTTTAAGATTTTTTAACGTGGACCGGTAGTACATCGCGGTAGTACCGCCGCGCGCCTACTCACTTCACGCTCAGTGGTTTAATAAGCTTTATAATTCAAGGTATTCCGGGAACGTTTCTTGCCTGTTTTATTCAGTCAATCTGATATCTTTTACAGAACAATTTTTTAAGACCATAGAAACCCAATTATTGCATCGAATTTTAGGTCCAACGGCTAAAACATTGTTCATTTTCCTACAGATAAAAGCAATGCCTAAGCAGCAGGTTCGTTGGTTCATGTGGTAGGTATATCTAATAGTGAAGACATCGTCGTGATTCTCTTTCTTTCCTTCTCTTCTTCTCCTTCTTTAGTTTTTCCTGTGCATGTCATTTACCGTCACTAAAACTCTTTCAAGCTGCATGCTTTTTCACCGTCTATCCCATTCTCGCTGACGACAGTTTTAACGCGACAAACAGTGACGGATATGATCTCAACGTTCAGTAATACGGCCCAGGCCAGACGAGACAAGACAAATGTCCTGTCTGCATTGTCCTGCAGATACTGTCATCTCACAGCCATGATAAATATTACAAGTAAGGCTTTATGTGTTACGTCACTGCAGACTTGAATTATGACCAAGGATAATTAGAGGTGCGTTTGGGTAGCCTACTGATGGCAAAATTAACAGTTAATAATCGGCCAAGTAGGAGTCGGACTCGCACACGGAGGGTTCCGTACTGTATGGGAGCCCCCCTTAAATATTTATTTTATTTTAATTTTATTATTTATTATTGAAGTGAATACAAAACTAAATATTCTGTGAAAATTTCAAGCATCTACATGTTACCATTATAATTATAGAGCGAAAAACGTCTGAAAAATCAGGTTTGTTGTATGGGAGCCCCCCTTAAATATTTATTTTATTTTCTTTTTAGTATTTGTTGTTATAGCGGCAACAGAAATACATCATCTGTGAAAATTTCAGCTGCCTAGCTGTCATAGTTCATGAGATACAGCCCGGTGACAGACGGACAGACAGACAGACAGACAGACGGATATCGAAGTCTTAGTAATAGGGTCCTGTTTTTCCCTTTGGGTACGGAACCCTAAAAACTCCAATAACAACCACATTTAGCGTTCGTTTTGAGAATGTGTGAGCAAAAGTTGCATTTTCAACTGTTTTCATTCACCGTTCGGGTAGCTCAAAAACAGCTAAAAATGCCTTTATTATTATGTACTATGAGACTAATCGCGCACTAAAATAAAGAGATAAACAAATACCTCATCATCCCAACGTTTTGACCGAGTTGCATCGATCGTGGTCACGGGTAGACTCTAGATCTATAGATAGTATGATCTTGATCGAATTATACCGCACCTGTTATGTAGCAAATTACGTATTATACTAGATTGCCCACATAATAACTATCTTCTAACAATTTTAGTTACTTTCTGGACTGGGAAATATTTCCAATAAAGTTTCTAATTGATCTATCTGACGTAGATTTATGTAATCCCTTATCTAGGAGGCTCGAAGGGGACAACAGCGGCCCTCGGACTATCGCGCCGGAACATTCATCTTGTCCTGTCTTGACCTACGGTTCTATAAATACATGATAAATGGACTTGGATGTTTAATTAAGGTTTTTGGTCGGTAGCTTTAGCTGTACATTGCGGACACTGGCTATATTTTAACCGACTCCCAAAAAGGAGGAGGTTCTATGTTCGTCTGTATGTTTTTTTGTTCATGTTCATAGATAATTCCGCTAATTGTAAACCGATTCGAAAAACTCTTTTTTAGTTCGAAAGGGTATACTCCTGAGGTTAAAATTTACAGAAATCTACTGAGCCGCTTTTGAAAAATCAACAATTATGTAAACAATTCGAGCGAAATATTCGAATTTTATACACGATGGATGGCGGTTTTGCCATTTTTTGCGAAAAATTAAATACAGTGTTATTCAGAACTGGTGTACTAAGCCGAAAACAGGTGATTCAAAGTATTTTTATGAAAAACTTTTACTGTGGGGCTAACCCGGAGTTCGAGAAAAGAATGATCTGTTTGATTTCAAGCCTTTAGTTTGGGGTCCGAGACCTTGTGTAAGTTGTTAGCCCCGCGGTGTTACCCGCATTAGCCCGAGATAAAAAGTAGCCAGTATGTTAATCTAAGGGCCAAGCTACCTTCATACCGAATTTTATCCAAATCAGTTCAGCCGTTTGGGCGTGAAAGAGTAACAAACATCCATACATACTCACAAACATTCGCCGTTATAATATTATTAGGATTTTGTCGATACCGAGTTGCAATTTTGTATGGAGCATCTGATGTTTTTAGGGCTCCGTACCAAAAGGGTAAAAACGGGACCCTATTACTAAGACTCCACGGTCCGTCTGTCCGTCTGTCTGTCTGTCTGTCTGTCTGTCCGTCTCCAGGCTGTATCTCAAGAACCGGTATAGCTAGAAAGCTGAAATTTTCACAGATTAAGTATTTCTATTGCCGCTATAACAACAAATACTAAAAATTGAAAAATAATAATATTTTAGTGGGGCTCCCATACAAAAAATCTAAATTTTTAGTTTTTCGCTCGATATCAATAATGGTAACAGGTAGATGCTTGAAATATTCACAAAATATTTAGCTGCTTGCCTACTTTAATAATAAATAATCAAATTAAAATAAAATAAATATTTAAAGTACAGAACCCTTCATGCGCGAGTCCGACTCGTACTTGGCTAATTATTATTTTCTCGTATTCCGGATAGGTACCTCTAAATATTTAGTAAGCTTATGTTTTGTTAGTTTAATCTATTACTGTGCCAGCATATTATATTCTACTCTTCTGTTGTAAATAAGCCTACGTGGGAGTAAACGTTGAGTGTAGCCATTTTCCTATCTATGATCAAACTATACAGGTGAAATAAACGATTTAGAAGATGAAATTTTTATTTCATCTTCTAAATCGTTTATTTTACCTTTGATATCAAAGCACTCAAGGTAGGTAATGCTATGCAACTTACTAACTTGACTATCCTTACTACGCAAAATAGATGTAATAAATAGAACTGCCAGCACGCCAGCCGCACATTACGCTTTGTAAAGCAATAGCACTATATACCAATGGCTTGTACTAAATGCACTGACATAAGACGTCTAGAGATGGCGAAATAAGCCCTGAAAAGTTAAATAATAAATAAAAAATACCCCACAAGACACCTTTGTCTTGTACTAAATTAAATTACAATTTATTCAACTGAAAACATGACCACAAATTTATCGTGAATCCATTGACACCGAACTAGTATAAAACCGTGTTTGGGGTGCCAAAGGCTTCTACCAAAATAATGTAGAAAAATAATAAAGCAGAATGGGCATTCTGCATAACTATAGTTCGGCCGTTCAGAGAATGCGTTCCTGACACGTCATCTTGAAAAAATGTTTTTGGCCGATATCTCGGAAACTATGTACTTAAGGGCAAAAAACATTAAGATCATTATTGTAGAAAATTAAATTTAGCATCTTTTGTTTCCAACTTTTTTGTAAAACTTACCGTTTACGATTTATGGACCATTTTATGTTTTAAGGTCCATTTAATGAAATTTCAATGGGCCATAGTTTTTTGCCCTTAAGTACATAGTTTCCGAGATATCGGCCAAAAACATTTATTCAAGATGACGTGTCAGGAACGCATTCTCTGAACGGCCGAACTATAAATGCATTCACGTAAATGATGGGAGAGAAATGATGAAACAACCCATGGATCATATACGCTACATGAACAAGAACAATAACCAGTGAAACACCAACCGTACATTGCACTTTGTAAACCAAAATCACTGAGTAACAACGTCCTGATTTAGTACAGGATAGAGAGATGACGAAAATAATCAGCCAAGTGCGAGTCGACTCGTGCACGAAGGATTCCGTACCGTATGGAAGCACCCCTTAATATATTTTATTTTAATTAATTTTTTTTTCGGAGTAAATATTTGACTTTATGTTTTGTGAATATTTCAAGCATCTACCTGTCACCGTCATTAGGTAAGTAATATCGAGCGAAAAACGGCTTAAAATTCAGGTTTATTGTGTGGCCCCCCTTAAATGTTTATTTTATTTTGTTTTTAGTATTTTTTGTTATAGCGGCAACAGAAATACAGCATCTGTGAAAATTTCAACTGTCTAACTATCGCGGTTCATGAGATAAAGCCTGGTGATAGACAGACAGACGGACAGCGGAGTCTTAGTAATAGGGTCCCGTTTTTACCCTTTGGGTGCGGAACCTTAAAAATGACTTGCAGTATTTGTATCTTATGGCACTACAATCACGTCTAGTTAAACATATAACTAGTAAAAGATTTATTAAAATAAACTAGAAAAGCCTTTTATTTCTGATCTTATCATTACATCCATTTGTTATTATGAAAAATGGTAAAAGACTAGCCACTAGAAATTTAGATTTATAAACCATGTCTGTGCCAAGTACCAAGTATGTGACAGTCAATTTAGTCAATAAGCTTAAATACCAGCTCCTTACATTATGATATATGTCAATGACTAACTGCCAGTAGTGTGTGCACTTTCGGTGCATTTCCATTACAATAAAATGTAGAAAATAGCAGCTATATCCAAAGGCAAGTTTATTGGGAATCGATAACGCTGCTACACAAAAATACTGGGTTTTGTGGCGAAGTTATAATAGCGGCGGAACATTTATTTAAGAGTTCACGAGTAAAGCTGCTGTAAGCCTAGGTTATTTTTTAGGATATCTACCTAGCCTGATTTATGATTTCATAAAAAAATATTGGGTTTCAAATCGCGGACAACAGTAAATATACAGGCTGCTGGTTTGAATTTCAGAAGACTTCTTTACACACTAATATTACCTATATACATATAACATTATATTATATTATTATAGTGCTTGGTTGCCTAGAAGAAATCGCTTAAAGCGATAAGGCCGCCAATTAGAGACCTATTGTTTTGTTGTTGTCCTTATAATCCGTTTTTTTTTTTGTAATGCGGTTATCTAATAAAGTGTTGTTGTTTGTTTATTTGTAATATTATAAATCCGAAAGTGTATATTGTGATTTATTAATTCGTATCGAAGTCTGTTTATTGCTCTTTCACGCAGAAACACAGAAACGGATTGTCTTTATTGTTTGCACGGATATAGTTTAAAGATTGACGAGTTTTACAGGCTAATTTTAAATCACGGTAAATCAAAAGGATCGTGTGGAAAGCCACTGGTTAACCTAGTTATTATTATGCTACATAACAATGGGACCAACCCCGATTATAAGATTAAGATATTTGGTCAATAGCTAAGTAAAGGGATTGATCCTATCCTAAAATTCCTTAATAACAATCAGTATTTTTTGCCAAGCAACTTCTTAATTTTTAGGGTTCCGTACACAAAGGGTAAAAATGGGACCCTATTACTAAGACTCCGCTGTCCGTCTGTCTGTCTGTTTGTCACCAGGCTGTATCTTATGAACCGTAATAGCTAAAACGTTGAAATTTTCACAGATGACGTATTTCTGTTGCCGCTATAACAACAAATACTAAATAAATATATAACATACATAACGTGTTTTTGTCTCATGAAATATTAATTACTATGACCTATTTATGGTGCCTTCCTCTGTTCTGTTCTGTTTTTGCTGCGCCCGACGGGGTCCATATGCTACTTTGTACTCTTTATATTTTTACCATCATGTACTTTATGGAAGCAGAATAAATTAATTGTGAATTAAAAATTAAGGGGGGCTCCCATACAAGTAAAGTGATTTTTTGCAACAGGAAGATGATTGAAATATAATAATGTGGTATATTTCTTTCAAAAATTAATAATAAAATAAAATATATTAAGGGAGGGTTCCATACGGTGTGGAGCCCTTTGTGTGCGAGTCCAACTCGCACTTGCGAATAATTTTTGTTATAATTCACCTGGTTCCTTTTATGACTTTGAAAAATTAATTTCACTAAAAATATATTAGTATTGGTAAATCATTTCCAATGCCCAATCTTATTCCACGGGCCATTAGCATTAAATACTTCAGGAACGTAGTAGAAACAAATAAATTGTCTTGCCTCGGCTACGCTGTCTCGGGCTAATTTAATATCTCCTTGTTTATAGCTCTTGAGAAGTTTGCACTAAATGCACTTTGTACTTAGTAGGTCACTAGATACAGCGGGGATTTGTTTTTGGTAATTTATGATTTTAGCGAGAAAACAATTCGGTATTTAATCGAGTTCAAAGCAGATGACGTTGTAAGTTTGTTTTTATTATAACTGTTGGTTTGAAAATACCTCAGGAAAAAAGAATTTAACTTTGCACTACATTTCCGATCCAATTTTTTAATGAGGTTTACTTACTGAGCATAAAATCACAAAATGCTCACAGATCCAGGTGGAGTTTTAAGCGCCATCTTGAAAAAACGTTTTTGATCGATATCTTAGAAACTATGCACTTTAGGCCAAAAGTCACGGAAGCCATTATTGTAGACAATAAAATTTAGCATATTTTGTTCCCAGTAAACTTTTTTGTAAATTTTACGGTTTTAAGATTTATGGCTCATTTAATAAAATTTTATTAAATGGGTCATAAATCGTCAGTATACCACAATCGTCACGATAGTCTGTCACCAGGCTGTATCTTTTGAACCGTTATAGCTAGAAAGTTGAAATTTTCACAGATGATGTATTTTGTCGCTATAACAACAAACACTAAAAACAGAATAAAAATATTATTTAAGGGTGGCTCCCATACAACAAACCTGATTTTTTAACCGTTTTTCGCTCGATATTGCATATTGTTGAAATATTCACGGAAAGTTTATTTGTAGCTATAGGTATATTTAATTCAATAATCAATTAAAATAAATAAATAAATAATAAATAAATATTAGAGGACATTTAACACACGGTCTCTGACCCCAAACTAAGCAAAGCTTGTGATATGTCTGCCAGAGACTGATATACATAATAATAATAATTTATTTATTTGTAGCCAATAATATTATGCTTAACATAGTATTCAGTAACAAAAGTGACATAAAATAACAATTTATAGGAATAGAAATATTTTTAAATACATACTTATATAGATGGTACCTAAATAACACCCAGACACAGAGCAAACACTTATGTTCATCACATAAATGTTTGCCCTGGGTGGGGATCGAACCCACGCCTCTTTGATCCAGTAGTCAGGGTCACTAACCACTGAGCCACCAAGGCAGTCTACCGAGGATAATATATTAAAATAAAATAATATAATTAAGGGGGCTCCCATACAGTACGGAACCCTTCGTGTGCGAGTCCTACTCGCACTTGGCCGATTATTTAATAGTGCGTGCAGTCTACGTTCATCGATTTATAAGACGTTATCACGTCGAAAATGTCTGCAGTACCTAATCGAACTCAGTCTTGAAAAGCAATCTTCACAACTCTGTTCCTACAGTGCTCTAATGCATCAGTAGTCAGTAGGTACTAGATGTAAGTAGATACGCTTTTTTTTATTTATAAGATACGCTAGTGCTAGTTCAAGTATAACCCTGGAAAGTACTTGTTATGCATTGCAGCGTCTGTACATTTGTATCGGGCAGATGCGCTACTGATATTGTACATTACACCATCTCACAACTCTGGGGCGCATCGACTTTTTAACCGTCTTAAAAAAGAGGTTCTTAATTTGACTATATTTTTTTTTATATACTTACGTTACGCGATTACCCCGCCAATTATGAACCTATTTTGATTATTCTTTTTTTGCTCGTTAGATTCAAGAGGTTTAAGAGGTACTTTACTTACATTCAGAGGTCTTCAAGTTTTATTAAAATCAGCTTAATTATTTTTGAAAAATCAACAATATTGTAAAAATTACTACATCAATGGTACATTGATCCGTGCGAACTATTCGAATTCTGTACATGGTTCAAGTTGGTTATGCTATTTTTGGCGAAAAATATTTTTTGCTCGTGATCGGTAAATAAAAGTGCATGGACTTTCAGAGGCTCAAGAGACCAAGAAATCAAGAGACTGTCTTCCCGCTAAAGTACAACGTGGGTATCTTCAAATCCCGAATAAATAAGTATATTCTAGGTAAGCGTGCTACACCCTAGACCGCATATCAGCTTAACATCAGGCAGTATGTAGTCAAACGCAAACGTATACGGAATAAAAAAAAATCATCATGAACTACTTTTACTATGAGATCAACTGCTATATCGCGAAGACAATACCCGACGCGTTAAAATATATTTTTGTTCATCTGTGTGCACTTTTTTGTATATGTTCAACGATATTATTACCAATTGTGAACCGATTAAAAAAAAGTTTTTTAGCTTCAAAAAAAACTCCCTAGGTGGTCATATAAATATTATTTAAATTTTCTAAACCATTTTTGAAAAATCAACAGTAATGTAAACAATATATGTACATCGCTTCGAGTGAACTATTCGAGTTTTGTACACGATGGAAGTTGGCTGTGTCATTTTTTGTGATAAATGAATCGGCTTTTTCCTTTCGATTTCCTGTTACAATTTAGTTAATAAATTGAAAAAAATCACAAAATACGAGTACATTAGGACACGTACAAAAACATAACAGAAATAAGACAAAAAAAGGTGAATTGTATCCTTCCGCCTTTTTGGGAATATTGAAAAGGGACTTATATATTACAAACCTTCTAATAAATATTCCCAATAAAATACTCCCCAAAACACTCACAAAGCATTCCAACATTTACTATTACTTGCCCAACATTGTTTCCAAGCTATCGGGTAGTAATAAATATGGTGCATGTATTGATGAATAGCTTGTCAACGTAACTTATGGTACAAATGGCCAAGGCAGGCCAATGCATACAGATCGGCTGGAGAAATACATAAAATAGCTAGTTTGAGATGTTTGCGGCTACATTGGATAGATGTAAAGGTACTAGATGTGCTTGAAGCTAAGTATCTCTCCGAAAAAAAAAGGTGTATGACCATGTAGTATGTGTAATGAATAAATGTGGTGCGTTTATTGATGAATAGCTTGTCAACGTAGCTTACGGCCAGGTTGAGTTCAACTGGCCAATGCATACAGATCGGCTGGAGAAATAAAATACTTAGCTAGTTTGAGATGTTTCAGGTTATATTGGACAGAGATAGAAGTGCTGGTTATGATAGAAACTAGGTTTATTACCCTAAACCAAAAATGGGTTGTCAGACTTTTTTTTAAAGTTACATTTATGTTTTTAGTTTTGAAAAGGCCAGTATTTGCAGAACGACCATTTTGTTAGGTTTTTTTACAGTACTGGAAATAAATCACTACTGGTTTTTTTTTGACTGCCTCGGTGGCTCATTAGTTAGTGACCCTGACTTCTGGATCAAAGAGGCGTGGGTTAGATTCCAACCCAGGGCAAATATTTATGTGATGAACATAAGTGTTTGCTCTATGTCTGGGTGTCATTTAGGTACTATCTATATAAGTATGTATTTAAAAATGTGTAAATGTAGTATCAGTCTCTGGCAGCCACATCACAAGCTTTGCTTAGTTTGGGGTCAGAGACCGTATGTAAGATGTCTCCTAATATTTATTTAAAGAATTTTTGAAAAATGGATTTGATCAGTGCTTTCTAGCATGTGATTTGTCGTTCCGTGGGCCATTCAGACCTGCTTAAAACGACGTGCTTGTTTGCATGATCTCATCTCCAAATTCGACTAAAAGTAACTAATTCATTGAACCTACAACCATCTTCATCTCACATATTTATGTCTGTGTTTCTAACCAAAAGCAAACAGCCATACATTATCGGCATCGATACCATCGAGCTTATTTAGCGAAAGTTCCAGAACAATCGACTTTGGCAGAACGTGACAATTCTCGTTTGACCTGACCCTTAGCTGAGGTACAAACACATTGACTTATAATGATTTATTAAGAGCGGGCAAAAAAATATATTAAATCAGATAACATAATTATTAAGTACCTAATTAAAAGTACGTAGTAGGAACATAATGATTTTGCAGGGTAAATAAGTCACTGTAACACATTATCATTCTTATTATTTTCTTGTAGGGATAAAATAGTTCGTTTTCGTGATTATGATTTTAAAATATTTTAAACAGATTTCTGTTTATTATGGGGATGTTTTTATATCATCATCATTTTTACAAGCTTTCATTAACTTTCCATGTCCCGTTCTCTGTCGTTCTGTAATCAAATCTTTAAATTTGATTCACTTTCCGGTGTCTGATTGAGCTGAAATCTTGCATACGTCTGTGAATCGCGTTACACTGCAATTTTATGATGACATCGTGCTGATCTGATGATGGAGCTGGAAGGTGGCCAAAGAAACTTAGCAATGAAACGACATATTATCATCGAGTTGGGTTCATTTGAATGGTCTTGGCGAGTAGTTCGTCTTTCAATATTTAGTAGGTTATCTCATTTTCAGACTAATCCTTTGTTGTCTTTCTAATAAATTTGACTGATTAAAGTTTTTTTATCAGCGTTTCTACACTAATACTTAATTTTATGTCAATGACGTATTAACTCTAATAGATCTACTACGAAATACTTTTAGTATCCCAGACAGCGCGATGCCGAGCAGAATTTAAAGCGAACTGGATAAATTATATTAAACAGAGATACAATTCTTGGGACAATTCCAATCATTGACCGCTATTAGAATTCGAAATCGGCTCAAAAGTCAAGTAACTTGAGAAATGGTTTATAAGAATTGAAACTACGTTAAGCAGGCGCTTGCGCGTTATCATGCGAAAATAATGCGCCTGCCCACGCGACGAATCACTTTTATATGGAAACATAAATTACAGTTAAACTATTTTTTGTATAACGTAGATACTCAAGACATAACTTTTACCATATGTGTTTTATATTATTTATCAAACGCTTCCTGAAAAATAAAGCTAAATATCAACAAAATGTATAAAAAACATGTTGCTTTCTTTGTTTCTGTCGATCGTTATTCTGCTAAATCGTCAAAAACAAATGCAATTAGAGATCATAACAACTATAATTATTTTTCGCAAAAAATAGCAACATTGCCTTCCATCGTGCACAAAATTCGAATATTTCGCTTGAATTGTTTACATTACTGTTCATTATTCAAAAACGGCTTAAAAATTTAAATGGGACCACCGCGCGCACCGTGGGAGTATTTCCCTTTCGAATTAAGAGATTTTTTCTATTCGGTTCACAGTTAGCGAAACTAACGATGAACATACAAAAAAAACATACACTACTTAGTAGCCGGCCGCCTCCCCGGGTTTGGGCCCTTGACAAGTGGAGGCTGGCCAGTAGGTCGGCTGCCGCGGAGGAGTGCGGAAGCGTGCCCGTAGTCCCGATACCAGGCGCAGTGGTGGAACACCCAGGGATTTTGCTGGGTATACCGTCCAGACGGCGGTACTCCCACATAGCCCCGCGCCCGCTGGGCAGAACTATGGCGGCGCAACACCGACGCACTCACCACATGTCATTGTATATAATACTGACCTCACTTGTCTGTTCACGACGTTCTGTCTTGATACCCACATCGATACGAGCGAACTATTCGAATTTTGTGCACGGTACTTTCCTATGACTGCCTCAGTGACCCAGTACGAGTAAGTAGTATATCAGTCTCTGGCAGCTATATCACAAGCTTTACAGGTTGTAGCAACTAAGTCTAGCGCTGAGCGAAGTGTGGAGGGGGTGGCTGCGCCTGAGTTTAGTATGGCGGTCAACATACACAATTAGTACAAAATTATGCCACACCCTATCAAACAGGGTATACATACATGTATAGAATTGAATTAGTTTCCATGTACATGTGTTTTGCATAAATAAATAAATAACTAAAAAAAATAACATGCGCAGCCATCCCCTCCACAGTACCCTCAGCGCTAGACTTACGTGCCGCTACTTATACTTAGTAAGGGGTCAGAGACCATGTGTAAATTGTCCCCTTATATTTAGTTATATATTAGACAATATAAAATATTATTTTTATTATGTAAGAATTAGGCTATTATGGCTCATTGTACAGATGTTAATACTAATTTTATTATCACCACATCATAACATCATTTCTGTCGTAATCTCCTCTACAGACGGCAATTTATTAACGAATAAATTAGACTAAAAATTCTATCACGATTCTAAAATAAAGTTCAAACGTAGTCCGTAAATTGGAGACTTAATTTATTCTGAACTTATATTAAACTGATAGAAACAATAATTATAAATTAATGCTTGGATGGACTTAAGCAGTCCCAATTACAATTACAAACTTTGAGTAATTAGTTCTCAATGACAACTTTGAATAAAAATTAATGTTGAAGTGATTTTACTATGTAATTATAAAGGCTTTTTAGTTTTATTGTCAAGTTGATTGTATAAGAATTATTTAAACTATTTATCTACTTATACAGGGTTATTTCTAAAACACCAGCATCCTCTTAGGGGCTTATTCTGTAAGTACATCAAAACTAACAACTTTTGTTCTATGACTTTTATTAATTCTCAAAAAAAAAGTTGTTGTTCCATAGAAAAATGTCGATCACCCTCGACAAAATGTATGGAACAGCTGTTTTTTTTTAGTTTTAACAAAAGTTGTTGGTTTTGACGTACAGAATAAGCCCCTAAGAGGATGCTGGTGTTTTAGAAATAACCCTGTATATTTTTATTTAATTTTCAAAAATCTCAATCATGAAAAATTTCATTTTTACTTATCAAAGAAAATTAAATTATTTTTAATTTGCTCATAGCTCACAGGTCATTGACCTCAGAAATATATTTCTTAGCCAAATATGTTTTTCTAGTAGTTTACTTACCATCTAATCCTTACATAGTATAAAATAAAGTCGCTATTTTCGTTTGTTTGTTTGTTTGTTTGTCTGTATGCTTAAATCTTTAAAACTACGCAACGGATTTTGATGCGGTTTTTTTTAATGGATAGAGTGATTCAAGAGGAAGGTTTATTTGTATAATACACCTGTACGAAGCCGGGGCGGGTCGTCTAGTTAGATCATAAAAATAGATTTTTATCATGATTATAATGATCGTCACCATCTACGGAAGCATATCATACGCCTGTCGAGACACGCACTTGACAACTTATGATTTTTAGTCTACCTACAGTCTACCGTTATCAATAAATTTAATTTAAATATTTTTAAATCACTACATAGTATAAAACAAAGTCGCTTCCGCTGTCCCCATGTACCCATGCATGCTTATATCTTTAAAACTGCACAACGGATTTGGATGTGGTTTTGTTTAATACATAGAGTGATTCAAGAGGAAGGTTTAAATGTATAATAAACCTGCGAAGCCGGGGCGGGTTGCTAGGAAATAAATTGTATTCTGAGTAGTAATGCTGTCAGCACGTTGACACGCTGTCATCTGGGCGTGGACATTAGAATAAGTGAATAAGAATATAATAGTTTATATTAATAGTGAGAAAGAAACAGAAATACGCTAATTAGCTATTATAATTACGATGGCGCCTTCATAATTGGGCCTAATGTAGTTTCATAGTAGATATTTTATTGGCAATAAAAAATCATTTACCTAAATAGATGCTGGCCCAATATCTACCGTAAAATCCATGTACTTAATAGAATTAAATCAAACAAGAACAACATCATTTTGAAGAAATATCCAAAGCGAAGAATACTTAGTCATTGTTGAATTGTGTCATCTCGTATTAAAGGTGTATGTGTATCTGTTCTACAACAGAGTTGTTAGTCCAGGTTTACACGTTAATTGAAACTGTAGTAGTTTCCGTATGGCTCCATACATTTTTGTACAGCGCCTCTGGCGGAAACGAGGTATAGGTAACTAACCAAAATGTATGGAGCCACACGCGAACGCGACCTGGACTAGTGCTCCTGTAGACAGTGTAGACGACATTTGCTCTACGAATCATACAAACTCCATGAGTACAACACACATGAGCAGCCGGCTCACATTTATAATGAAATCTACATAACGAGGCGCTGTCTTCGGTCCCCGGCGATAACTCGTGAGATCTTGGAGCTACTGAGGGTTCTTTGAAAATTGTTTAAACCCGTGGGGGGAGAATGACTGGAGAAGTTACTAGCGTATAAGGTGTGAGAAAAAAGATGTGCTATACATACTTAGATAGCTATATACGTTGTTATGATTTTATCATAATTTAGAATCTAGATAATAGTAAAAACCTGCATAATACTAATAGAAGTGATAGAAAATAGATAATAGTTCATAAATATGTTGATTTACTTAAGCATCTCGTAAAAAATTCACCAGTAAGTTTTGGTGTGAAAAATTTATCTGACTATTACGTCTAGGCCGTGCGTAACAGTCAGGCAAAAAAAAAAAACGTGTACGCAAATAGAGACAAAAGAAGTTAGTTTCGTCTTGTGCACACTTTCTAGAGGTCCTACGATACGCTTGGCGGTACGTGCATTCCATTCAAGAACTTTACGACTACATGCAATCAGACCATGTACCCTGCCCACTACCACTTCGCTCGTAGCGTAGTTTGACTAGGCGATTGTCAGCGATCACCGAAATTAAGCAACGTTCCGCACGGTCAGTACTTGGATGGATGACCGCGGGTGGCATTTTCAAACTGAGCGCTACCTTGGCTCGGATGACACGTTAAACTGTAGGTCCCGGTTGTTTTAACCCTTTAGCCATGTCAGAGGCTTTCAGGCGGCCTAAAAACTCTGACACCAGGCTATACGAACTAACTATTCGAAAACTTTACGACCACATGCAATCAGACTATGCACCCTGCCCACTACCACTTCAACTTGCTAATCCGCTGGAATACGTGAAAACTCGTAGTATCCCCCAATGTAATCGTAACAACGTTAATCGTTAAAGCGTTAACGTAAATTCCACGGCGTTTCACGTTCTCCGCTATCTCTGTGCATACAAGCCGGATGCAAATTAACTGTTCTCCTCGTAGCTGCTGATATCACGTTATATAATGTTATATTGTATACACAGATATATCTAGATAGGATAATTTGTTTGATCTAGCGAAATCCTAAGCTTGGAATTGCCATCTCGCTCGCTTATTTTAATAAAGATAAAAAACACAACATGTGAATAGCTAAATCTCAGATAAAATATTTGATTTATCATCTTACACACGTACTGTACTGTTTTTACATCTCTTGATTTTACGGAATAATCGAACAAAAATATTTGTTTTTATTTTGATACGATTACCTAAGTTCTGTTAAATCATCCTTGTATCCCGTGTTCAACCTTTTTTAATCCATATACGTGATATGATTTTTAAAAGTATTTCCCACTCCATGTAAGACTTAAACAGAAGACCTGTCTCTTTAGGTCTCTGTGATTGTCTAGTCTAGAGGGTTATATCAAATTATATTGTCTGCTCGTAGGACGGAATTTGTGACGTTGAGCTAATATAATAAACCTAGCGCAGATCGTAGGAGTGCGGTGGATGCAAGGCGCTTATTTCTTCTTTTTAGGGTTCCGCACCCAAAGGGTAAAAACGGGACCCTATTAATAAGACTCCTCTGTCCGTCCAATCGTACGTCCGTTTGTCTGTCACCAGGCTGTATATCATGAACCATGATAGCTAGACCCTGAAACTTTCACACATGATGTATTTTATTGCCGTTATAACGACAAATAAGTATTTAAGGGGGACTCTCTTACATCAAACGTAATTTTTGTGTCGTTTTCGCTCCATGTTAGTAACGACAAACGGTGATTTGATCATTATTTTAATATTGATCAAATCCAAAACAGATTTGCAAGAGCCAAATTCCCCATCTATAATAGGCATGTTAATAAGAATAAAAATCATAATTATAATAAGTTTGTTAGATTATTAAAAAATATTGGACACGTATTTTTTCTTTTGTCAATCAAACAATTAATGACAAAGATAAACCTTGTCAAATTTGAGAGTGGCTCGCGTGACGTCACTATCCGGTACCAGTACCGGTACATTTGTTGTAGGTTAATGACGTCACGGGAAACTTTAACGGCCATTATATTCACCAATTTTTGTGAAATTGACAAAAGAAAAAATACGTGTCTAATATTTTTTGATAATCTATTTGACGATCTAATTATATTTTTTTAGTACTTACGAGTAAACAAGCCAATTGTGCGTGTTACAAAATGACGTAACAATCCATTTAACAAAGATTACATTTTACTCCCTACAGTATCTCGTCAAAAAGAAAATAGGGAAAAGTTATCAAATCTCTGCTGCAAAGAGCTGCAAAAGAAAAACTTTTTCAAATGCACTTAGCTATGTAAAATATTCTACTTTGCTGAATACGAAAATTTTGTAGGCCCGCTGTACTTTCTGGAGCCAGGAAATATGAGATATGAAGAGATTGTTTATGTAATATTATAAAAATAAAATAAAATAATGGTATTACTAGCTTTTGCCCGCGGCTTTACTCGCATTATAATTTGGTTTATGATATTCCATCGAAACCTTTTATTTTTAAAGATAGCAATTAAGGATCTTAAATTGACAGTTACGGAGATAAACCACTTTTAAGTTTGACAACTGTCATCAAAAATTTAGGTCTCGTTGAATTCTCTCACTTTTGTGAAGACAGCAATGGTCTACAGTTGACAGTTAAAGAGATAAACTACTTTTAAGTTTGACAGCTGTTATCTCAAATGTAGGTCTTGTTGAATTTTCTCACTTTTGTGAAGACAGCAATTATCTAAAGTCGATATTTACAGAGATACACCACTTTTAAATTTAAGAGCTGTCATCGAATACGTAGATTTCGTTGATTTCTGTGACTTTTGTGAAGAAAACAATGAACTCAAATCGGCAAATTACGGAAACAAACCACTATTATGTTTGACAGCTGTCATCGAAAATGTAAATTTTGTTGATTTCTCTTTGTAAAGACAGCAATGGTCTAAAATTGATAGTTACAGAGATAAACCACTTTGAAGTTTAACAGCTGTCACCAATCGATTTGAGAGTCTAGATACCACGCTTACATCGCCGCATGTACGATGCTGCTGACAACAGGCCTCACGCCTACCTACATCATATCGCTCCGTTCCATGCGCGCCCTCCTGACGACAACAGCCAGACAAAACGACCGCTTCCGAGAGAGATACTCTTGCTTCTGGATGCCGAAGATGAAGATCACAGCAACTGCTGAGAGCGTGAAGCCAGCAGTGCAAGAACCGTGACCGTGGAGCCGAGGCTCCATGAGTTGCAGTCCCTACCATTCCTAATAAAGGAGGTGAAAGATCCAAAAAATACGAGTAAAACGATTTGACAGTTAAATTGTGCTTTTTTTATCGCTTATAAGTCCGCGCTTGACCACCAACTCGCCTGATGGTAAGCGACGTACCTATTCACTCTGACCTTGAAAAGCTTTAGATTATATCTCTTAGGAAACAGGGAAGCAGGAAGACTGTTCCATTCCCTGGCGGTACGAATCAGAAAAGTTGAGTCAAACCGCTTTGTACGTATCTTCTAGTAGCTTCTGGGCTATAGGTAACTCCACGTATCTTAATTTCAAATAAATTAGACCATAGATGAATTGTTAACTTTGTGGCCCAAGTAGGAGCAAGAGACAGAATGTAGGGCAAGCAATGGCAAGGCAAAGTTTCCTGGAAGCAGGGAAACTTTTACTCGACTTGGGACATCGAGCTCGATGCTTACTAGCAGGTGAAATTTAAATGTACTTGTACATGTGAAATTTAAATGTACTTGTACATGTGAAATTTAAATGTACTTTACAACCCGGTCACAATATCTGTGCACCTGACTTCGTGACGTCATATCGAATTATCGGGACGTATATACATTACCGGACGTCTAGTATACCGTCCGGACGTAAATTATTATCGGGACGTGTATCGGCAACGAAGATGCTATCCGTACTGTCGCACCAGGGAGTGCGCGGAGAGGTGACAGGGGAAGCGGGAGAGGCGCCGCATCCCAGCGAGGTGCACAGAAAGGTCTGACCGGGTTTTAAATGTAAATGTACAATTATTTTTACTAAAATGTAACAACCGATATCTATTAAATACGCATTAATTGAATTATTGTTGAATTAACTCAAAAACTACTAATAAAATGTTGATCAAATCTAAATGGGGCCACATCGATAGCACCAGCCTACAGCAAAATAAAGTACCAAAAAAGTTTAGGTGTGCTCCCAGGCTACCAGGTGCCTCCTCGTTTTTAGGGTTCCGTACCCAAAGGGTAAAAACGGGACCCTATTACTAAGATTCCGCTGTACGTCTGTCTGTCTGTCTTCAAGCTGTATCTCATGAACCGCTATGGCTAGAAAGCTGAAATTTTCACAGATGATGTATTTCTGTTGCCGCTATAACAACAAATTTAATACTAAAAATAGAATAAAAATAATGTTTAAGGAGGGATCCCGTACAACAAATCTAAATTTTTAGCCGTTTTTCGCTCGATATTAATAATGGTAAAAAGTAGATGCTTAAAAAATTTACTGAATATTTCGCTGCATGTTTACTTTAATAATAATAGTACATTATGATATAAGTGCAGTAAGTTGAAAATTACAGCCGAGGCGATATTGCTGTAATTTTCAAAGCGCACGTATGTCATACGACGTTTTATAACATATTTGCGAGGAAATTAATAAAACTCTGACTTTGAGTTAAAGTAGCATCGTGCGTTTTACATTACAATAACGCACAAGTGCGTAATGTCTCTCACTCTCTTGAGTGATAGTAGGAGAAACGAGTCCACAGAGTTCTGCAGTCGGTGGCGGCGTGCGTTTTACAATACAATAACGCACAAGTGCGTAATGAAATACATGTACGATATTGAAATTGGTGTAATAACAGCTACTCTACGAGCAAATATGTTATAAATAATTAAATTAAAATAAAATTAATGTTTTAGGGGCTCCCATACAGAACGGAACCCTTCGTGCGCGAGTCCGACTCGTATTTGGCAGATTTTTTGAGGTCAGGTTAAAAAAATTGCCTAACAAAACACATGCAACACACGTATCTACATCGAATTTATTCTATAGACGTAAGTTTGTTAGCACATGACGTTTTCCATCACTGAAAAGCCAGTTTGGAAATCAGTAAACAAATTAAAAAAACACATTAGTATGGTACCGGGTTTGAATCCAGGCATCGCGTTTGTAATGCAAGAGGGAGAACGCCACGAGGCCATCAAGGTATCGATCATGGATGAGGCAGTAAAGTTTATGTACCGACAAACGCAGCGTCTGATAAGCATCTGAAGGTAATAGTATGCGCCAAATGTAACCTTCCTTATCCACACGATATCATTACTGTTGGCTATGCTTGCTATATGGTTGTAGTTGATATATGAAGCTGTAGGCTTCAAGATG
The DNA here is from genome assembly GCA_964007245.1 of Hypomecis atomaria. Taxonomy (NCBI): domain Eukaryota; kingdom Metazoa; phylum Arthropoda; class Insecta; order Lepidoptera; family Geometridae; genus Hypomecis; species Hypomecis atomaria. The sequence goes on along the minus strand of OZ023284.1, from coordinate 21,663,088 downwards.
AACAAAGTGCTGGCTATGCTGGATATGCGGAATAGCTGACGAGGCAACCTGGCCAAGTGGGCGTCGGGTGACGGTAGGAATCATCGAGAGGCCTTGTGACGACACACGTAGTGATAGACGTGCCCTATTGCCTTAATTGTAACCTTATAATAGCAGTGTAAAGTATAAAATCCTGAAATGCAAACTTATTTTTATTTGTATCTTTAGCTTTACAAATAGGTACAGGAGTGCCGAAATCCTACTGAGATTTTAGACAGCTTAAAAAGATTCTCTCAAAAAAATCCACAGTCCCAAACGTTAGCAACATTTTTAAAAACTGCATTCGGAACCAAGAAAGTCTCATTATTCAGATTGCAAGAATTTAAAATCGTTTGAAGAAACGTTTAATAAAGGATTTCATGAAAAGGCTGCCGGTTCCGCACTGTCAGTTCGGTTAAATCATAACCCCACCTTTGAGTCAAAGCTTGGGCATAACGTCTTCACCTTTTGCAAAGGTGGCTGGCACAGAGAAAAATTCAATGAAACTCTTTGGAATGCCAGTGTACGGAAACTACTTGCAGCATTTCTTTAAACGGCGTTTATGTTATGGGATAAATCATTTTTATCCGACTTCCAAAAAGGAGGAGGTTAAATAGGCTAGTGTTCATGTACCTACATGATTTTTTTTTGTGTATGTTCATTGATAATTTCGCCAATTGTGAACCGAATCGAAAAACTCTTTTTTGGTTCGAAATGGTATACTCTCAAGGTGGTTCTACTTAAATTTTACAGAAATCGGCTGAGCCATTTTTGATAAATCAACAATAATATAAACAATTCGAGCGAAATATTCGAATTTTGTACACGATGGAATTTTGCCATTTTTTTGCGAAAAATAATTATACCTATTAATGATTATGTGCTTAATAGCTTATGCCGCCAGCTTTGCTCGCATAATATTTTGATTTTTGTTCTATAAATAGACGTATATACATGTATTTTTCCGGGATAAAAAGTGGCCTTTCCAACTTTTGAAGCATATCCATGCCTAAAATCAAGATTATTCTTTGCTCCTATGCTTTGTTCTGTTGCTGCATGAAAAAGTTTTACACTAAGAAACATATTTTCTAATTTTCAATATGAATAAGGATAAGAATGACCAACTCTTGTACTTACGTGAGCAACGAGTGAGGTTTTTTTTAACTTTTCAGGGTTTAATGATAATAAAATAAGAAGTACTTATTTAAAATGATATTCTGAAGCTCCACATTTATTTACCACACCACATTTATCCAAAATGCAAATTAACCACGCCAGTCGATGCTACGGCAAAGTTCTTGAATGTGGACTAAATAACGGTAAGCGCAGTGTAGGACCTGCTTGCAAAGAAGTACGAAAACTGGATGCACAGCAAAACAAACCCTGTTTTTTTAGAAATTTTGTATGAGAACCCTAGCTACATATATGTATATATATGTATATGTATTTAAAATTAGTAAATTATTAGTAAAATTAGTTAAAATTTTTAATGATGATGATAACGATATCATCTTTTTTTCTTTCCAAACGGCAGACACAAAACAACCAAAAAACTGTTACAAATATGTTTCAGATTATAACACACTCTGTTTTTTAGCCAACAACTAATGACAGTTATAAATCTTTATGCAATTAAGCGTATGACACGTGTTAATCATTTTGTCACGAGAAAGCTTCAGTTCTTTCAAAAAAGCACAAAAAACGCACCTCACATGTGGCACTTTTGATAAACGTGTTGTTTTAAACTTATACTTAAAAATAGGGATGGTAGTGTTTTGACGCTTATAATTTTGTGAGATAAATGTAAATGTATTGTATTCGTTTTTATCTCAATAAATAATTTGAATTTGTATTTGACATTTATAAAAGTGGTCGGAATCTCCCTGAAAAGTAATATATAAGTTTTTAAATTTCAAATAGGTACCTAGCTAAGTTATAATATTATAGATAGATAGATAGATAAACTCTTTATTGATTCACACACACATAAAACAGAAAAAATAGAAAAAATTAGATGATACAATATGTGAAGCAACCGGCGGCCTTATCACTGAAAGTGATTTCTTCCAGGCAACCTTAGGATGGAGAGAGATGGTACAAAAGAAAAATTATAGGGCTCGAAGCTATCTATATAGTTTTCACCGAATTCCAAAGAGGAGGAGGTTATGTTCGTCTGTATATACACATATGTATATTTTTTTGTATAGGTTCATCGATATTTTTTTCAATTGTGAATCGATTAAAAAAATATTTTCATTTCAAAAGATACAACCCGGTCAGAATATCTGTGCACCTCGCTGGAATGCGGCGCCTCTCCCGCTTCCCCTGTCACCTCTCCGCGCACTCACCGGTGCGACAGTACGGTTAGCATCTTCGTTGCCGATACACGTTCCGGTAATAATTTACGTCCGGACGGTATACTAGACGTCCGGTAATGTATATACGTCCCGAAAATTCGATATGACGTCACGAAGTCAGGTGCACAGATATTGTGACCGGGTTGTATATATATACTCCCGAGGTGGTCCCAATTAAATTTCCCATTTAAATTTTATCGATATCGACCGAGTCGTTTTTTTGTGAACTATTTGTGTTCTGTACACGGTGGAAGTTGGTGGTGCCATTTTTACGGAAAATAATTTTATACTTTTATTAACACTACTTAATTCTTCGGACAGCCACTAGGTGGCTAAAACATTGTTCCTCTTTTTAGCGTTCCGTACCTAAAGGGAAAAACGGGACCCTATTACTAAGACTCCGATGTCCGTCTGTCCGTCTGTCTGTCACCGGGCTGTATCTCATGAACCATGATAGCTAGGCAGCTGAAATTTTCACAGATGATGTATTTCGGGTGCCGCTATAACAACAAATACTAAACACACAATAAAATAAATATTTAAGGGGAGCTCCCATACAACAAACCTGAATTTTTAGACGTTTTTCGCTCTATATTAATAATGGTACCAGGTAGATGCTTAAAATTTTCACAGAATATTTAGATTTATATTATCTTCAATAATTAATAATAAAATAAAATAAATATTAAAGGGGGGCTCTCCGTGCGCGAGTCCGACTCGTACTTGGCCGATTATTGTATCAAAACATCATACTCTTTATTGTCATATGTCTATGATTAAAATATAAAGCCTTTAGCTGTAGCCCAGCAAACCAAATTAATAGATAGTTGGTATAAAATAGAAACTTCTTATGGTCTTTGCTCCTAATAAAACAGCTTAGGTAAGGCGTTCATATTCGCGGCATCTAGCCATGTATTCACTGAGCAACAATGTTTCGGAGGCATCACGTAGATGTAGGTATTTATTTATTTATTCATATTTAGGTATATTCGTTTATTACACATTGCACTGTTATAAAAGTTCTTACAAACTAGAGTCAACTATGTTTCCAGGAGCTGATTTATTTCCGTGTTCCACACGGAAACAAATTAAATGTATCAGAAATATTTTTTTTGTTTCGGAAACATATATTTTGTTTCTGATACAGAGTTTATTAGCAAATGTTGCTCAGTGAATACATGGCTTTATAGTATCCAATTGCAAAAATGTGGACTTCTTTCAAGAATTACATTCTTTATAAATGGTGGTCATTATCGTTTTGACAACTGTACTGTTAACAGTCCACTGCATGACGTAGGCCTACCCACGAAGAGTGATTGGGCCATATCCACCACGCTGGCTCAGTGCGGGTTGATGGATTCACATACGCCATTGAATTTCTTTTACGGACGTATGCAGGTTGCCCTACAATGTTTTCCTTCACCGAAAAGTCAGTGGTGTTAAATTCCGTACATAAATTCCAAAAAACATATAGATACGGGACCGGGATTTAAACCCACGACGTCACGATTGTAAGGTGGGTGTCACTACCTCTAGACCACTACGGCTTCTTCGTTTTTACAATGTTTTGGAAGAATGGGGTAATTTGGTGTGAAAGCCGGAATCTCAGCAAGTATCATTTTATCGATGGATTTTGGCCGCCTGGATCTTCTTCAACCAGAAAAGAACGTTGACGAATATGACCCTCAAATCCCTTGCTGAAATCATCACATATATTTATATATATATATATATATATATATATAAGTACCTACTAGCAGACCTACTGTAGCGCTATTTGTGAATCTAAACCATCCAGGGCGCCACCGAAACGCATAAAAAAATTCATTCAAATCGGTCCAGCCGTTTAGGGGGACAGTTCAGTGACATACACACATACAATAGAATTATATATATAAAGAAAGTCTGTTGATCAGGTGCTGGAGACAATGCTAAACGTCACCCTGTAGAGTTTTTACACAGTCTCGCTTTAATTCCTCTCAATCATAATTATCCTACTAATATAATAAACGCGAATGTTTGTGAGTAAGTAGATATGTATGGATGTTTGTTACTCTGTCACGCAGAAACGGATGACCCGGTTTGGATGAAAATCAGTACGAAGGTAGCTTAGATCTTGGATTAAGTCGTAGGCTAATTTTTATTTCGGGCTAACGCGGGGAACACCGCGGGGCGCAGCTAGTATTGTTAAAAGTACTTTAGAAATTTAATGGTCCCATTCAAATATTAAAGTTTTATCGTAATCGGCCAAATCGTTTTAAAAAAAAATCAACAACATTGTGAAAATTACTAAGATGATATCTACATCGATCCGTGCGAAATATTCGAATGCTGTATACGGTTGAAGTCGGTTATGCCATTTTTGTCGATTATTATTTGAAGCTGTGAAAAATCTGTAAATAAATAAAAAGTATTACCACATTAAGCATTTTAACGCAGCAGTTACACTAAAGGCAACAATAACCACATCGGATCGTATCCGGGCTATAAGTTGTGAATACATTAGTGGAACGCACCATTTGCTGTTATGAACAGGGCTTTCTTGCCTTACACTGCAGGTTTGGTATACTGTGACGACAGTTTCCAAGCTTTTCTGTTGTAATTAAACATAATAATTAGCCAAGTGCGTGGCACGTACCGGCAAGCGCAGTGTAGGACGTCCACCCACAAGTTGGACGGATAACCTCATTAAGACCGCAGGATCGCGCTGGATGCAAGCCGCTACCAACCGGTCTTATTGGAGATCTTTAGGGGAGGTATATGTCCAGCAGTGGACGTCCTATGGCTGAAGCGAACGAACAAAGTGCGTGTCGGATTCGCGCACGAAGGGTTCCGTACCGTATAGGAGCCCCCTATTTATTTATTTTATTTTAATTACTTGTTTTTGAAGTTTTGAAGTTTGAAATTTGTTACACAGATAGTCTAGAGCCTGAGAAAGGACATAGGCTACTTTTTGATTCGAAAAAATAGTTTTAAAGGGTTGAAAACGGGGGATGAAAACGCATTGGCTAGAATCTTAGAAGAAAAAACTTATTTTCTACCATGACAAATGGTAATTTGCATCTTGATTTTCCAAATTACATTTTCTATGCCCAATGCCCATTCAAGGCTGCTCAAGTTGCAAATGTCAAAGTCAATCAATCTTTTCCTGTAAAATATAGAACGGTTACATGTATTTTTTCAGTTTAATTACGTAGTTTTCATTCTAATAGGTATGCCTACAAAACGCAAATCGAATCTAGGGCGTAGTTCTAGCGGAGCTCGCGTAAAGAAAATTGCTAGAAGCCTAGAGTCTGAAGAGCACACTTAAACGCGTTTGACATTAGATGCCGAGCGCCACGCATCTCAAAGAGCTGCTGAGACTCAAGAGCAAAACCAAGCGCGTCGAATTTTAGATGCTGAGCGTCACGCAGCTCAGAGAGCTGCTAAGACTGAAGTTGAAAGTCAAGCGCGGCGACTTTTAGATGCTGAGCATCACGCAGCGCAGAGAACTGCTGAGACTCAAGAGCAAAAAACCAAGCACGTCGAATTTTAGATGCTGAGCGTGACGCAGCTCAGAGAGCTGCTGAGACTTAAGGAGAAAGTCAAGCGCAGCGACTTTTAGATGCCGAGCATCACGCAGCGCAAAGAACTGCTGAGACTCAAGAGCAAAACCAAGCGCGTCGAATTTTAGATTCTAATCATTAGACGTTAAGCAAAAAATTGCATAGTTCCTGTAGGACAGGACAAAAACTATCGAAAGCAAAACTGTCGCCACTATCACAAAGACGCTAAGTGATTAATTCCTCTATGACACTTAACGAAACGTCACATCGAAACGTAATTAGATGACAGGTGACATTGTCTGCAGACTTTTATAAATCACAGGTAGCATGGCAAGGGGACAAATTGTTTTTCCACCATTATATCCCCTTGAAGGGGAAATAAAGTATGGATTGAAAATGACAACTGACATTAAAATTGGATAAAATGCTTTATTCCCTCTGCATGCTACATGTTACTATGACGTTTAATAACAGGCCGTCATTTTGTCTGACATTAAAAATATTTTTAAATCTTCTATCATTAGAGGTTCGATCAATCCGAAAAGTTTGTTGGTTTGTTCCTCTTTGACGCAGCAACGGAGCAAAAGATTGAATTGATTTTTGGTATGGATACCTATGGTTTAAAAGACAGAAAGTAATAACAGGATACTTTTGTATCCCGAGAAAATTCGTGATTCCCATGGGATAGGACAATAACTGTTTCTCAGCAATGGAGCATCGGATTGACTTGATTTTTGGGGTGGGCATAGTTTGGAAGACAGAAAGTAATAACAGGATACTTTTGTATCCCGAAAAAATTGCGGTTCCCGTAGGATAAGACAATAACTTTTTCTCAGCAACGGAGCAACGGATTGCCTTGACTTATTGCATGAATATAGTTTGAAAGACGAAAAGTGACAAAGGCCACTTTTTATCCCAAAAACTTTAACAGTTCCCGTAGGATAGGATAAAAACTAAGCGAGCGGGCCGCGGTAGCAGCCGTCTAAGCGCCAGAAATAACCTGTCATTTCAAGTTTAGGACGTTCCTACATTTTTCGCACTCCTTCGCGGCACTCAACAGCGCTAGCCCAGACTCGGGCTCCATAACGGAGCTTGCGCTCCCGCCATAATGACGGTGTGTTTCGGAGCACAAGACACATCGTCACTCGGGAGTAACCAGCACTGAGCGTCGGACAGCATTCCAACGCCCAGCGCCTGCCTCTTCAACTGCAGAGGGCAGTGAGAACGGCCATCGCGATACCGACACTTCTCTTCCCCTGCAGCCCCACTGCGTCTTCCAACAGGTTGACGGCCTAGCGGAAGGTAAGGTAGGTGGCGGCACCCACACAACCAGTTCCATCCCACCGCAGCCCCTAATCCTCGGTTGCAGCGTCGCAAGAGCGGCACTGCAGCCCGCCTCAGAAGCAACACTCCTCATAAGGCAGGCAACCTACCGGCCATCCTGTCAGCTGCTTTAGTTAAAAGCGGCTGCACTACGAGTGCCGGCCTCTAAGCTGCCTTTGGGAAAGACCCAAAGAAGAGGGAGATTTCGAGCGCCGCCTTTTCAGCTGCCTTAGACCTCCCCTGCCACGACAAGGCGGGAATACACAGGGGGGTTGTATATACACTCCAACCGTAACTTAACCAACAAAAGCATTCCTCTAAGGTATTTTGATGTTTGTCGCTTAGGTTTGGTTTCGCAGCCGACATAAACATTAGCCAAAATCAAAATATAACGCGGGCGAAGCCGCGGGTAAAAGCTAGTTTATTATAAATATCAAATTGTCCCAACACGATTCAAAAACTGCAATGCATGCTCTCGGCGAATGCTTCATAAATATTATTTCGTATTGTTAGCAAATGTTTCAATAACAGAACATGTTTTGTGCACAAATATAAAAAATCGGCCAAGTGCGAGTCGACCTCGCGCAAGAAGGGTCCGTACCGTATGGAAGCCCCCCTTAATATATTTTATTTTAATTTAAATATTTATTTTTGAATATTCTGTGAATATTTTAAGCATATTCCTGTTTCCGTTATTAATATCGAGCAAAAAATCACGTTTTTTGAATAAAACAAATACTGAAGGGGGGCTCTTCGGTATTTGTTTTATTTTAATTGAATTATTAATTTTTGAAGTATATATTTAACTAAATATTCCGAGACTATTTCAAGCATCTACCCATCACCGTTATTAACATCGAGCGAAAAACGGCAAAAAAATCAGGTTTGTTGTATGGGAGCTCAACTTAAATATTTATTTTTCCTGTTTTTAGTATTTGTTGCTATAGCGGCAACAGAAATACGTCGACTGTGAAAATTTCAACGTTCTAGGTATCACCGCTCCTGAGATGCAGCCTGGTGACAGACAGACGGACAGCGAAGTCTTAGTAATAGGATCCCGTTATGATTAGGAATAGGAATATTCCGAATAGGAACCCTAAAAAGTAAAACAACCGCTAATTTTAGAAAACCAATTCGACAAGGTGATATTTTATCCCTTTGTCCTTTAATTTTTCATCAATTTTTTTTTCCAAATAGACATCAGCGTTAATCGTAAAAGATATGTTACCTGAAGGCAAAGTATATGTTGCATTGCCGGTATTTATCGCGTACACCACTGCACATATCTGCAGCAAACTTAACTATACCATCATTTTACCGAAAACAAGGAAACCAGAACCTTAACCCTTAGTAATACAGTACTTTATAAACTAAAAAATGTTTTCAAAACGTAAAGTTAGAGTTGTCCGAGAGCCGCAAGAAATGATAGCTAAGTTGGAAACCCAAGGAACCGCATCGTGTATTTTTGGCACAAAAACAAATGAGAACCGTTAGTTTTAAAATGAGTTATCTACGGAACCTATTTCGAAATTAAAACACCCTTATTTTCTGAGAGCGGGACGAGATTTTCGTATCGAAATCTTGATTTTAGAAAGAGCTTTTGCTGAATAGAAGACCCAAAATGAAATAAGTACCTAGTTTGATGAAATATCTACTTATTTAAAATGATGGCTCTACACGTTTGCAAGGGAATATTGTTTAGATGGATTTATTAGCCAAAAAAAAAATCAAATGTTATCATCAGTATTTTTAAAGCCAGTTTTTAGGGTTCCGTACCCAAAGGGTAAAAATTACTAAGACTCCGCTGTCTGTGTGTCTCCAAACTATATATCGTGAACCGCTATAGCTAGAAAGCTGAAATTTTCACAGGTGATGTATTTCTGTTGCCGCTATAACAACAAATAGCCACTAAAAGTAGATATTCAAGAGCGGCTCCCATACAAAAAAAAATTTTTTTTGCCGTTTTTCGCTCTATTTCAATAATGGGATCAGATAGATGCTTGAAATATTCACAAAATATATAATTGTACGTTGTAATATGTGTTGTACTAATTGATTATTAAAATAAAATAAATGATTAAGGGGGTTCCCATACAGTACGGAACCCTTCGTGCGCGAGTTCGACTCGCACTTGGCCGATTATTCATTAATAGTTATTGATATAAAATTAATTTGAATACTTACTATTTTAATATTATAAATCCGAAAGCGTGTTTGTTCCTCTTTAACGCAGCAACAGAGCAACGGATTAACTTTATTTTTCGGTCATAATTTGAAAGACGGAAAGTGACATAGGCTACTTTTTATCTCGGAAATATAAAAGGTTTCCATTGGAAAGCACAAAAATTTAAATATTACGCGGGTGGAGCCTTATTTGCTCAAGGCTAGTATTACAATAACTGCACTGCAAAATACACTAAAACCTAAGCGGAACGTAAAATGTAACACGGCAACAATACAAGCTGGTATTGCTTTTTGAATTAAATATTCATTTATTCAAGTATCAGAGACTCAACATTAAAGAATTAAAAAAAAAACATAATACATTATCAGTCACATTACAAATACAATAAAAAATATTTGGAAACACATTTAAAAATCATTAAAAATTACTAACATAGTTATACAACATTAATTACATAATTTACAACATTAAAATTTAATAAATTCTGGCTACGACTTCATCTCTATGTGCAAGGTGTAACCTACACGCGTGCTGTATATACATATATACGGGCAGTCGAGCCTCTCGGCGAGCGCGGCCAGCAAGCCATTGGTGCTCCCTCGCACTCGCCGCACCAGGGACGCGCCTCTCTTTCGCATGATTGTATAGATTGCTTTGATAAACGCAGGACAGAAACTTGTATTTACTATGAGAACCACTCTAAAATCACGATAAATAAATAAATCGTCGTGTATCATAGAAAAAAATACTAACTATCGACAAAAATGGTAGGGTACAGCTGTTTTTCTGTTCATAGTTAAAATAGCTTGTTATGATGTTGACAGGGTTAGGAGCTTTACGACTACATCTCTGTTTGACTAGGCAGCAGATTTATACCAGATTTATACGTTACGTCTTACACATAAATTATATTTTAAAAGTTACATTACAAATAAATAAAATAATCGGCCAAGTACGAGTAGGACTCGCGCCGCAGGGTTCCGTACTGTATGGGATTAGGAGCCCCCCTTAAATATTAATTTTATTCTGTTTTTAGTATTTGTTGTTATAGCGGCAACCGAAATACATCATCTGTAAAAAAATCAGCTTTCTAGCTATCACCGTTCATGAGATACAGCCTGGTGACAGACAGACGGACAGCGGAGTCCTAGTAATAGGGACCCGTTTTTACCCTTTGGGTACGGAATCCTAAAAACTGCTGTCCGCAGGCAATGTACCTAAGAGGCTGGTGACATTTACCTCGTTGGATAGCAATATTAGCAATGCTTTTTATTGTTTATTAATTTAGCATTACAAACGATAAATTCCTCCACCTGTTTAATGCTCTGAAAAACTTTGAAAAACAACACCCTTTACCTATAAAAGTGAAAGTATTTCAGTTTAGTCAGCTGCAACCAAAATGAAATTTACTAAGAGAGTAGCCCACGCATTAACTTCTATTAATTTGGAATGTATTGACGAAAAGCAGCTGGTGTTCGTACGATATTTATCAACCGTCATAGCTGAGTTTATTCTGTCTTTTGTAATAAAAGTACGTAATGTTTATTGCCAAAGTAATCATTGTAATGTAGCAATTTGTCTCTGGTTGAGTAATTTTTTACGTCTTTCTTTTGATATCAAGGACTCGATCATATTTATCTATACCTATACCAATATTATAAAGAGGAAAGATTTGATTGATTGTTTGTTTGCATTGAATAGGCTCCGAAACTACTGAACCGATTTGAAAAATTCTTTCACTCTTGGGAAGCTACACAATCCCCGGGTGTCATAGGCTATATCATTTTTTTTTTTTTAATTAGGGAGGCTGCTAGTGAATAAATAATAATGAATATGATTGTTTTTTAATGGCACTGTTTTATTACAGCATTTAAATAGTCTACTACTAAACATCGGCGTACTAACTGTACCAGCCTTTTTAATAGTCCACTGCACGTAGGCCTACCTACGAAGGATCCCAACCATCTGGCCCTGTTCGGGTTGGTGGATTCACATACGCCATCGAATTTCTTCTACGGACGTATGCAGGTTGCCTCATAGGGCTTGGACACCGGAACTCCGGTTTTGGTGTAACTCCGGAGCTTCGAAAGATTTCAGCATCGTTTGTAAAACCGGAGTTATCGGAACTAAAATCGGAGTTTCGATTTTAGGAACAAAATCCGCGCCGCGCAATGTAATTGGCCCGAAGTGCGGCGCATTTGCAGATTTTTTCGAATTCGATCTGAATCTGGTAAAGCCATTAAAGCAATTGTTTTAAATGAACACAAATTTGAAAAAAAACAAATTGAAACAAAGTATTATGCTGGACAAAACAAGATGTTACTCCGTAACACTTGATGAATATACCTCAACTAGGAACAGGCGTTATATTAATGTCAACTTACATTCTGAAAAATTTAAAAAGAACTTCAGGAACTTGGGACTAATCAGAATTGTAGGGAGTATGCCAGCATTAACAGCTTACAAATACTTAAAACAACGCCTTAGTGAATTTGCTGTGAATTTAGATAACGATATTGTTTGTCTAGTAAGTGACGGGGCGTCGGTCATGCTTAAAATGGGCGACTATTTCGAAGGTTCGCACCAAATATGTCTTGCTCACGGCATTCAGCTAGAAGTTCTTGATGTGTGTACAAAAGTAAGGCTAAAAAAGGAAGGAAGAAGGATAATAGAAACGATAACGACAGGCAAAAGGAAATATACGACAAAGATAGAGATGAGACGAATATGGACGATGATATGACTGATGTAGAAAATGAAGTATAAAATTTAGAAGAAGAGGACGACGAAGATGAAAACTATGAAAGTGGATTTAGTTTTTATGTCGAACCAGAAGAGGAAATGGAGTTAAACTTCAACGAATTGATTGAAAAAGTCAGAAAATTGGTAAGATCTATAAGAAAATCGAGCCTCAAAAATGACGCCGTTCAAGTCTACGTCAAAACAGAATTTGGCAAAGAAAAAATCTAATTCTAGATTGTAAAACAAGGTGGTCAAGTTTAAATGATATGATTGGACGGTTTTTAAAACTGAAGTCTGCTATCGCCAAAGGATTTCTAGACTTGGACATAGTACTGCCTGTGACCGAGGAAGCAATGACAGAGCTAAAAAACGTTCACGATAGTCTACAAGTCGTTAAGACCACTGTAGAATCAATCTGTCACAGAAATACAGATGACAGCAGACACTGCACTTAAGTTAATGCTAAAATCGTTGGACGACCAAGGTCATGAACTCAGCAAGAATCTGGCGCAAAGCTTAAGAAACCGTATAAAGGAAAGACGTTTAGTTTTAGCATCTATACTATCTTATCTATATGGTCCCGAATATTACTTCCAGGACCACTATGATCTTTAAACATTTTTGAAGCCGGAAGGTGATGAGATGTTCACGCATATAATTAAAATGCTAAAAAGACTAGACAAGACGTTGATAGTGGAATAAATTAATAATGAAGATGAACAAAATGAGAATGAAGTCCATGTTGCAGATAAAAGTGTTAAACAACAATTACAAGACGCCATAAAAAGAAGGCTTATTAAAAGCAAGCCAAAAAGTGGTGCCAATGTGAACATAGAGAGCATAGTAAGGGTTGAAATGGCCGTTTTTGAAAATGGAGGTGACAGAGGTCAAAACTTAACAAAATGCTTCCAATATTTGATGTCCATTACACCGACAAGTGTTGAAGCAGAGCGAGCGTTTTCAGCCGTTACATACTCGTATATAATATAATTATGTAATCGCGTGAGAAGCTCGCTATCTGACGAAAGCCTCGATGCATTAACATTTCTAAGGTCCTGTTACCAAAAATAATTAATTTATTTTTATTTCTATTTAGATACTTTTATTTCCTACATTACTAACCAGGACACTAATTTCGATTTTAATATTCAAATCAAACTCACCATCTTATACCACAGCACTGCTTTTTTCAATGAATCCATAATTTTTAATTTTTTAGCACTTCAACTCCGGAATTCCAGAATTCCGGAGTTGAAATGCTAAGCATCGAAACTCAACTCCGGAGCTGAAAATAAGTCCGAGTTCCAAGCCCTATGCCTCACGATGTTTTCCTTCACCAAAAAGCCAGTGATGTGAAATTCCGTTCATAAATTACAAAGAACACACTTGAACTCACAACCTCACAAATGTAAGGCAGATGTCGCTACCACTGGGACCACACAAAGACATACCAACGAAGGGTCATATTTACCACGATCGATGGCCCGTGTGGGTTGTTGGATTCAGATACTCCATCTTATTTGTTCTGCGGTCATGTGTATCTCTCGATGAATTACTCGATTTCCTTCACCGACATTGTAATTCACAATTATAAGTAATTGTAAGGCACTGTGGTTTTTAGTGTTCGTTATGACTTGGTTGATTGGTATTTTTTTATCTTCTTTCGTTGTCATGTCAGCAGTAAAACTTTTTATGTTAAAATAACAGACCATATAAAGAAATCATGACAGAATGTTGAGAAACGAACAAGTGAGGCCGGCAAAACTTCGCCTCGCCGTGTACAGACACTATAATACACAAACACGTTGGTACAACGAAACTACGCCTTGGCTCATCAGTCAAACTATGGCGGCGCAACACCGACGCACTCACCACATGTATAAAAAATGGCTTCACTTGTCTGTTCACGACGTTCTGTATTGATTTTTTGTCTTTGGTATGAGGTTAAAATAGCCCGTAATATTTTTTAAAATAAGACCAGTTGGAAGCGGCTTGCATTCAGTGCTTAAGACGTCCTGCGCATTACCTAACTGCGTAATTATCATAGTTATCATTTTTTCATACACTCGTTTGCCAAACACGTTATCCGCTTTCGTGTGCAGGCGGTTAAAAATAAGCCGCCTTTTTGCATACAGAATCGGATTAGGACTGCGTCAGGCTTTTACACTCGTAAAAATACCCGTCGATTTATTCTCACTTTATTTCATCGTTTGACAGATAGTACTCGGGTACATTGTTCAAATCCGACCAAATTTATTTGCATCTACCCTCAATTTTCGACAAAGTAATTTCAACCTTAATTTGTACCATGTAGAGTCTTCTTAAGGGTGAAATTTAAGTAACAAAGCTTTACATAACTTGGCTTGGTAATAGTTGAAATTCTAACCACGTTGGTTTCGCATAGCCCCTGAATAGATATCTAGCGAAATGATACGGCCCGCCCGGTGCCAATAAAAGCTAGATTTATATCAAATACTTGAAAATCCAACAAAATGGACGAAATAATTATTGTGGTCCCATTTTGTAGAGTAGTAAATAAATTAGGTTGCCGGACCAACGTAAGTATGTATTAGGTACCTATACGCGTCGCCTACTGATATACAGGGTCATAGGTATCAAACGCAAAATCTTTTAAGGTCGGGTCTAGTACCTACATCTAGACAAACAACACACAAACTACCTACCTACATATCTGCTCAACATCTATACGCAGTTTCGAAAAAAAAACGTAAACGAAGTCGTAGTTATACTACGGCTTTTGAAAATTCGCATAAAAAATTCGCTTCTCCGTACATTTTGCCGCGCGTTGACGAACTATTTGTATGAAAAAGTCGGTTTTTTGTCTTCGTGACTTTCCAAAAGTCGTAGTACAAAAGTTGTTTGTCGAGATGTACTAGACCCGCCCTTAAAAGGTTTTGCGTTTAATACCTAAGTATGACCCTGTTTATTGTATTGTGTACTGAACTTTGTGAAAAATTACGCACTATTACAATATTAAATCTCAATAATGAATACTAAAATGAAATTATTCAGTTTTTCCTTTAAATTTTTTTTTTCGTGTATTTAAAATAAATGTTATACTTTTTAGCATTAAAATTTTAAATTTTATACCATCGATTTTTCGGCTGTTCTTCCAGAACACACAACGTTACATAGAGATTGGTTAATGGTTAGTATTTGTTTAGAAAAAACATTGAAAAGTACGGCTGATAATGTTTATAAATTAAAAATTAACACGAAAATAACTTCACAATGTCCGAATGTATCACAAAACTGGATACAAAAAATAAAATCAAATTCTAAAGCTCTTCGTGTCGAAAGTTGTTAAAAAAGTACCCTCGTAATGCGATTAGCATTGCATGAAAAACAAAATTACCAAACTTTCACATAAATCAATAAGGAAAGGAAACTTTGAGTGAACTCAATTTAAACAGAACCAGGAAAGCGTACATTTTCCTGCTTCTGTGGAGATGTGTCAGTTCTATGGTAATTTCCGCACTGGGATGGAAAATGAATCTAATTAGGAAATGTGGTTTTCCGCTCTGTGACTCTTTTTCCAAAATGCTTTTAGGGCGATTTTTGAAATTACTTTTTCGTGAAAAGCCTATAAGTTTTAGAATCGATTATTACTTGTGGATACAGATACAGATTCTTTATTAATAAAAAAAAATTACAAGTCAGATGATGGTAAATACATTTGTACCTACATTGTACAATTCGATTATCAATAACATTAAGTATATATTTTAATATATTTAGCTATAATTTATCATTTACATATTCTTTAACCGAATAGTAAGCTTTACTCAGAAGTAGTAGTTTTAATTTACGCTTAAATATGTTATCAGAAGCTGCACTTTTGACGCATTCTGGCAGATGGTTATATAATTGCGGACCACACACGTACACTGACTTGTCGGATTTCGCGAGCGAGTGAGCAGGTCTCTTTAATCTGCCCTTATGTCTTGTCGTCTTAGGGTCCCGTGTAGCCCCGAAGTTTTCAAAATTATCCAGATTTAATCTTACAAATACACAAAGTTGGTGGGTATTGTGTTACTAGCTTTTGCCCGCGGTTTCACTCTCGTGATATTTTGAAGTTTGTGCTATCCTGTAAGAATCCTTTATTTTTTCGGGATAAAAGTAGCCTTTGTCACTTTCCGTCTTTAAAACTATGTCCATGCCAAAAATCAAGTCAATCCGTTGCTCCGTCGCTGGACGAAAGAGGAACAAACCAACAAATACACTAAATAATATATAAATTAAAAATTTAAAAAACCCCCGACACATTGACAACCATTTTGGGCACATTTGTAGAATTTTGGTTCTTCCATCCCCACTTTAACCCACCATAACTCTTAAACGGCTCAATCGATTTTTATAAAACATAGCTAAGAACACTCTCGATTAAGTCTCCTTTCATCCAAAAAAAAACTAAACTGAAATCGGTTCAGTGCTTCGGGCGCTATGATGCCACAGACAAACAGACAGACACACAGACAGACAAACAGACACGTCAAACTTATAACACCCCTCTTTTGCGTCGGGGGTTAAAAATATATCAGCCTATTGATTATATTATACGCAGAAAGCACGGAGCGCTGATGACCGATGGGGTTGAAAGTTTACGAGTGGAGACCACTTACTGGCAAGCGCAGGGTAGGACGTCCACCCGCAAGGTGGACGGATGACGTCATTAAGACTGCAGTACCTATCACGCTGGATGCGCCAATAACCGGTCTTATTGGAGATCTTTAGGGGAGGCCTATGTCCTGCAGTGGACGTCCTATGGCTGATAAATGGATGGATAATTTATTATGAATTTGAATGATGCAGGCAGTTACTTTTTAGGGTTCCGTACCCAAAGGGAAAATCGGGACCCTATTACTAAGACTTTGATGTCCGTCTGTCTGTCACCGGGCTATATCTCATGAACCATGATAGCTAGGCAGCTGAAATTTTCAGAAATGATGTATTTCTGTTGCCGCTATAACAACAAATACTAAAAATAAAATAAAATAAATATTTAAGAGGGGCTCCCATACAACAAACCTGATTTTTTGACGTTTTTCGCTCTATATTAATAATGGTACCAGTTAGATGCTTGAAATATTCACAGAATATTTAGTAAAATAAAAATTATTTATAAAATCGGCCAAGTACGAGTCGGACTCGCGCGCGGAGGGTTCCGTACTGTATGGGAGCCCCCCTTAAATATTTATTTTATTTTAATTTTATTATTTATTATTGAAGTGAATTTAAAACTAAATATTCTGTGAAAATGTCAAGCATCCACCTGTTACCATTTTTAATATCGAGCGAAAAACGTCTAAAAAAATCAGGTTTGTTGTATGGGGGCTCCCATACAACAAACCTTAAATATTTATTTTATATTGTTTTTAGTTATAGCGGCAACAAAAATACATCATCTGTGAAAATTTCAGCTGCCTAGCTATCATGGTTCATGAGATACAGCCCGGTGACAGACGGACAGACGGACATCGAAGTCTTAGTAATAGGGTCCCGTTTTTCCCTTTGGGTACGAAACCCTAAAAAGGTGAATTAAGCCGATTGTGGATTCAGACTATCATTACGTACATATTTTACTATGTTGCCAACCGGGAATTCGTGAAAACGAAATCAGCTATTTCGTAAGTCCGAGTTTTATGTAGAACACCTGTTTTTTATCCCAAATTCCAAGTTGACCCTGTAGTAAAAGTTGTTTTTATAATAATTCTTTGAATCACCTATTCTGGCTTAGTTCACACTGTAGCGGTATGTGCCACATAATGCTAACAATGTTTTATGATGTAGAGCAATCGCAAGGCAGTTGGTCCCGAGCCGCACTATTAATAACACATATACCAAAATGTAATAGTAATGATCAGATTCGGAAATACAATGGTTATCACCAAGGAACTTTACAGTTATTTCGTTCCATCCCGCAGGAAGATTCGGGGCTTGACGATAAATCCACTGGATGATATGACTGGAGAGTGTGCATCTGAGCTCCACGACCTTATCCTACTATCCCCTTTTTACTACAGAACAAGTCACACGCCACATTACCAACTTCACTGTCGATTCTCCTTCGATACGTACGAAGCGGTTTGACTCAACATTTCTGATTCGTTCCGCCAAGGAATGGAACAGTCTCCCTGCTTTCCTGTTTCCTAAGAGATATAATCTAAAGCTTTTCAAGGTCAGAGTGAATAGGTATCTTCAAGGTCTGCGTGCTTCGACCACAACATCGCTTACCATCAGGCGAGTTGGTGGTCAAACGCGGACTTATTTGCGTTAAAAAAAATCACGTTACTAAATTAACCTCCAAAACCCTTTCCGAATAACCTTTTAATGCTAACTTTTTCTTTAATTTAATTATTGCAGCCTCTTTACTTATGCAGGATGTAATCGTTCCTTTTGTCGCTTCTCTCCATTCATACCAAAACGTCCACAATGACAGTTTGAGATCAAGTTAGTATGATAGCAATATCCGGCGCTTCGCCATTTTAATATAGTTGTATCGAGCGAGAGGGTGTGCTGTCATAGACGTTATAGGAAGAAAATTATACAGATGAGTAACTTCTTTGACGTGTATCACAATTACAAACCCGAAGGGTCAAACAGAACCCTATTACTACGACTCCGCTGATGTCTGTGAACCTGACATATTATTGTCTAGCAGATTCTATTCTATTTCTATTTTATTCTAGTTCTATTCGCATGCAGCATAATTCTGTCCTTCCTAATACTTTACAGAAATAGTTCTGGTGTTTTTCCTGAAAAAATGTTAGTTGAAAAAAATGATCTGTTAACTTCCGGTAGCAGAATAGTTTTCAGACTTTCAAAAACAAATGCAAGTTCTAGTCGCTTTCAAGTGTGCTCTATAGATCCTGATACTTTTCAAGAATAGTTCAGGTGTTTTCGTTACAAAAAAGTTACAGTAGCAGATAATTTTTTTAACTAATTTTTTTTAGGAAATAGAACAGAACTATTTGTAAAAAGTATCATCTACAGATCTCAGCTGCATGCAAATAGAACTCTATTTTTTTCTAGATCTGCTTGACAATGATATTCCAGGTTCACAAACATACTCCGCTGTCCGTACGTCTGTCTGTCTGTAACCACACTTTATCTCATGAACCGTGATAGCTAGACACCTAAAATTTTCACTGATGACGAATATCTGTTGCCGCTAAAACTAAAAAAAAAAAAAAATTTAAAGGCCTCCATACAAAAACCGTGATTTCTTTCCGGTTTTTGCTCGATATTAATTACGGCAACACGTAGACGTTTGAAATGCGGCTAAGAGGGCTTCCAAACGGTACGGAACTCTTCGTGCGCGAGTCCAACTTGCACTTGGCTGACTCTTACTATGTAAATAGTTGACGTAGAATATTCTTAGCTGGCGTAAACAACGGCTCAAACTTTAAAGTTACAGAATAGATGTGCCGCAAATCTGAACCTTACGACTACTTACCTACTGCAATTATAATATTTTTACATGTGCAAGCTTTGAGCAAATATCTACAGAGCCACAGTCCCAAAGTGAAAGTAGTAAAAAAATGTTCGAGCGCCATCGTACATACCGACTTAGGTATACATTAAATCATTTCACAATGACCCGTTTTCTCGAATCTTGACGTTATAATATACTTAACCTAATTGGTTCTTGTAAGCGAGCAGTTTGGATCGCGCGCGCGGCGATGTAGCTTGCAATCGCCCTACCACTAACTAAAAAGTCTGCCCACTACGTAGGTTGGGCAGAGTTTTGGCTCGGACACTTTTTTTTGCACGATTGTGACTCTGTAGATATTTGCTCGAAGTGTGCAAGTTGTATATTTTTGAGCATAGCTTTATTCGAAAACTATCCAAAATGTTCCCAGTCTATGAGGTCTACTGTTCGAAAAAGTAATAGTGTGATAAAATGTCTCTTATAAGAATAAGAATAAGAAAATGTTTATTGTAAAGCCGTGTAAAAAGATGTTACATAAAAATTGTTTCAACGGCCTGCCCATTTCGAGCGTACAATAGTGATTTATAAATAATAAGTAATAGGTAGTTCTATATTAACAAAAATAATTGATGTATTTGTTAAGTACAGATAACTATAGATGACTTATACCTATTATTATTAACAATTTCAACATAAAAGTGCTATACAATTACAGGTTAAGTAAATTATATTTGCTTATTTTGTGGTCTTCGAAAAATTCTTTTGTGCTATAAAAAGCTTTCGAAATAAGCCATTTTTTTTAATTTTCTCTTAAAGTTATTTCCTTCTAGTCATTTTATTTCTAGTGGCAAGCAGTTGTAAATTTTGATTGCTATGGCATAAGCACTGTTAGCAAACATACTATTATTATGTTGCGGTATATACATGTTAATCTTATGTTTAGGATTGGTTTAGGTCTCCTAATATCGCCTCGAGTACATAATGTTTCGTTGAAGTCATTTTTATTATTTTTTACAAATGTACAAGTCTCATATATATATATATATATACTAGTCAAGGTCAAAAAGTAACTTGTTTTAAATATATCACGTAATGTATCTGTACTATTTAATTTGTCTTCTATACATAGGTCGTTTCATCTTTGCCCGTTCGTGGTTTTGAGTTATATTCAAAAGGAGTCGCTATCCTCTGTGATAGATGTATTGTTCCACTTTATTTCTGATATTCTACTTCAACATTTGAATAAAAATAAAATAAAATACCTACAGGCCAAAAATCATTTTCTCATGGTGAAGTAAGAGTATTTAGGTACTCGTAATAATGTAGGTAAATATTTACTAATAATACGAGTATATCTCAATTGCAGTATATGCCAGGTTAGAAGTTAGTTTAGTACCTCATCGTGACCCAGCTCTTTCAGCCTCATTTCAAAACACAGCTTAACTTTCGTACTAGACTTAGTGCCGAGCTTAAACCATGGACTAACAAAAACGTGATTATAAAACAAAGTTTATCACTAAACCACGGATTTTCAATGGTACTAAAGTAAAACCTTCGAGACCCCTAGTTTAACCACAGACTAACTACGTCTAAGAGAATTTGAGGTTATAATTTGATTAAAATTATTTTATCTTTTTGATTTAGAAATAGAATAAGACGAATTCCTGTGCGATTTATGGCTAGAAAACAAAAATAAATTAATAAGTTCCAAAACAACAAAGTCTCATTTTAATAACCTACAAGAACGAATGAATGATGGCGGAAATACATTCGGTTTATTACCAGTGTTACTACCAATCTTACCACCAGTAGAATTAACGGTAAATGAATTACCGTTGTTACTACTGCAGTTCAAAGCTGTTAGAACAGCAATAATAAATTACTTGTGTTACTACCGTAAAACTAAAATAATCAACTATCTTCTAGAGAAAAAATTATCTTATACATATGTACGTATAACTATAACATTTGTACCTATAACTTCTATGAGTCTGAACTGTTCGATTTTGTATAAACTCACATTGGACGATTTTTTTACTGATAGTTTAGAAAACATCAAAATAAACCGTCCTAATATAAACGATAAAATTACCATACCCTCATAGGGTTATATAAAGAACATGTTACGTAAGAACCACATGTAGGTAAATATTACACAAAATGTTGCAATAAATGATTTAGTGTGGAGGGAAGTGGGTGACCCAGATGATTCAGACCATCGTTATGAATAACTTTTTCTATGGGGCTATCTCGGGATTCGAGAAAAAACTAATCACCTGTTTTGTACGTTCTGTTGATTCCGAGTTGGACTTTTTGTGAAAAAACTTTGTGTTTGATTTTTTTTTTTTGTATTCCGGGTAAAAGTTGTTCATAATGATGGACTTAATCACCCCCTTAAGGCTTAACACCGGGTAAACAGGTAAGTGAGATGTAATATTGCTCCTACAATATTCTCTCCTGTTCTCCCTATCCGCTGCAGCCGTAGTGGCAGGCGCGGGACCACTTTAATTGACCCGTTGCATCGGGACCAGGGTTGTCGGACACGGGTGCTGTCTGACGCCCAGTGCTGGTTGGTCCCAGGTGGTGGATGACAATGTGTCTGGTGTTCGGCACATCGTCATTCTGGCGGGAGCCAAAGCTCCGTGGTGGGGCCCGAGTTGGGCCAGCGCTCTCGGGTGCCGCGGAGGAGTGCGCAAGCGTGCCCGTAGCCCCGACACATAGCGCAGTGGCGGAACACCCAGGGGTTTTGGTGGGTATACTGTCCAGTCGGCAGGACTCCCACATAACCACCCGCCTGCCCTCGAGGTGTGGTGGTATCTATAAAAGATTTCCCCTGGAAAAAAAAAAGGGTAAACAGGTAACCCTTTATAAATACATAACATGTTACTTAAGAAGCGTGTATAAATATTAGGTAGATACACTTATGTTTCAATGAATGATCGAGTACTGAGAAACCACTCGATTCTATCTAATGCAGTTCTGCTGTAAAACAACACATTTCCGAATATAGCAGTTACTAAATTTACCCAATTCTCCAAATAACCGAGAAATAAAAGCACTTTTTTCCGCCATTTTGTTTCGATACGTCAAATTGTGTCGATTCCAATAACGAATCCCATCGGTAGTTATTGATTACGGTGAAAAACTCTGCGTCATCAAACTAGACGCCTTAGTATGAGTTTTTTAGTAAACGAAAACTACATACGATAGGAATGATGACTAAAAAAAATCTATAATTAGTACGGCAGATATTATTGAAAAATATCGGACACGTATTTTTTCTGATGTAAATTAAACAAAAATTGATGAAAATAATATAGCATGTTAAAGTTCCGAGTGACGTCACGAGTGTCATATAAATGTATAGACTTTTGTGAAAAGCGTGACGTTACGAATCCCGCTCCCAAAAAATGACCAGGTTTATCTTTGCCATTTGTTGTTGTATTGACAAAAGAAAAAATACGAGTCTTATATTTTTTGATAATCTAACTCACCGACTAATTATAATAATGTTTTTTACCCAGTCATCATGCTTATTGTAAACAGTCTGACCATCTGTCTGTATGTCCATCTGTCACTAGGCCGTATCTCAAAAACCGTGATAGCTAGAACGTTGAAATTTTCACAGATGACGTATTTCTGCTGCCGCTATGACAACCATTACTAAAAACTGAAAAAAATATTTAAGAGGGGCTCCCATAAAACAAACCTGTATTTTTAACAATCTTTGTAACAAATACGTTTTCCCGTACGTGATTTTTTTTTTAACGCTAACAAGCCCGCGATTGACCACCAACTCGCCTGATGGTAAGCGACGTTGTGGTCGAAGATGAAGCACGCAGACCTAGAAGATACCTTATTCACTCTGACCTTGAAAAGCTTTAGATTAAATCTCTTAGGAAACAGGAAATCAGGAAGACTGTTCCATTCGCTGGCGGAATTCATACATATTATTTGACGTTGTAAGCTATCATTTAAAAATATAGATAACTAATAAAAATAAAAAAAATAAAAAACCCCCGACACATTGACAACCATTTTGGGCACATTTGTAAAATTTTGGTTCTTCCATCCCCACGTTAACCCACCATAACTCTTAAACGGCTCAATCGATTTTTATAAAACATAGCTACGAACACTCTCGATTAAGTCTCCTTTCATCCAAAAAAAAACTAAACTGAAATCGGTTCAGTGGTTCGGGCGCTATGATGCCCCTCTTTTGCGTCGGGGGTTAAAAAGTATCGTGCATATTCCTTATTTCGGTAATCGTTAAGAAATACCCATTCAAACTACCAAAACTATTAGCTCTATGGCCTATAGGTAAAAGTATAAAAGCCTTGCCACACGGAAACTACAGAAGTTTCCGGTAACGTGTAGTCTCTTACTAACCTCACAGTAATGGTTCGAAAAAACCTGCTGACTATTTGGGTTAGGCAAAATAATCGGCCAAGTGCGAGTCGGACTCGCGCACGAAGGGTTCCGTACCGTATGGAAGCCCCTTTAAATATTCATTTTATTTCAATTAAGTATTTATCCAACAAAAAAATTTTCATGTGATATGAAGCCAAGTCACAGTTCCCACTATCAAAAAGTTGTCAGATGTCACGTGAAGCCAAGCATCTAACTCTACACGCCTTACTCTACAAGCCCTTACTCCACAAACTCTACAGCTTAGTCAATATTTGTGACTTGGCCGTTTCGTTACAACAAGAAATGTTTGTATAACAGAATTAACGAATTAATCTTCACTTTACGCCCATGCGCAGTTAGCGAAACAGCCAAGCCGCATATATTGACTAAGGTGTACAGTTTGTGAAATAGGGACTTGTAGAGTAAGGCGTGTAGAGTTAGATGCTTGGCTTTACGTGAGATCTGACATTTTTTTAATAGTGGGAACTGTGACTTGGCTTCATTTCACATGAAAATGTTTTTGTTAGATTTCACTTCTTTTTGTAGTTTACTACAAGGAGTAATTTTATCAATTTTCACATCTCTAGCTTCAAAACTTGCGGAAGTCTCTTACCAACTTTTAACCCCTAGTTTTAAAGGTTAGGGGGAGATTTACTAAAAATCTTGATATACGTGTTTGATTATATTTGTAATAAAGAGTCCCTCTATCAATTTTTGGACATCTAGCATCAAACTTTGCAATAGTGTCATACAAACTTTCATCCCCCAGTTTTAGGGTTTGGGGGATGGTTTATTAAGAATCCTGAAATTGTGTTTTATTATCTATTACAACGAGTTCGTTTATCCATTTTCTGACTTCTGGCATCAAAAGTTTCGAAAGTGACATACAAATTTTCATCCCCCAATTATAGGGGTTGGGGGCTGATTTATTAAAAACACTGAAATACGTGTTTTATTATTTCTAACGGGTCCAGACTCGTGGTTACACCGCTTTGTTACACCAGTGTAACTACGAGTAAACTTTTTTACTCGTGGTTACACCGAGTGGTGTAACCATGAGTAAACTAATAAAACGTAGGACTCGTGGTAACACTGCTAGTGTGGGGAAATAAAACAAATCTGTACTATACATAAGATGACTTTGTAAACCCAGAGACTAAATATATATTGCTCAGAATATATACTAGTACCATACTATATTTTCTTTGCTAGTACATACTACGTGTTTAACTAAATTCTAAGAATTTCCGATCCCTACTCAGCAATAAAAAAATTATGTCATTTTTAAGTAACAAAAATAATAATTGTACTTAGGTCTTTTAAGAAACAAAAATAAAACAATTATGAAATATTGCGAAACATGAATAACCCGTATCCACCTGTGCGCCAGCCATTTTCGTCATTATTATAAATTCCATAGAAAAGTAACTATAATAGGAATGCATTTAATTCTTTTTGTATAAATGTTACAGTAACATATATATATTTTAATTATAAAAAACAAAACAAACAATTTTTTTTTTTAATTAAAATTGAAAAATTAAAAACTTTACCACGTAACCGCGCACTGCGTAAGGGATCGCCAATCAGCCGCGGATCGCCGAGTCGCCTCTCCCCCGCTTCATCGTTTTTTAAATAAATCGCTTATGTGTGTGTAGCTAAATAATGCAGATACATATTGAAACATACGCCGATAACGGCACAGCGTCGTGATTTTAACGAACGTTCATTGCCGACACACCACACTCTCTTATAAATGCATCATTTTAAGCAACGTACTGTTCATATACTTCATGAAAGCGTTAATTTTATTGTAGTTTAAAAGAGCGCATTGTGAAAGAGCAGTGCACAAACCTACTATTCGGCGATGAAGTTTTGTCTTTATGCCTATAAATTTTGTTTTTCGCCACAAACTATTTGTGAAGTAAATAACTATATATACTTTAGTGGCATTTTTTTATTTCGATGTTTGGGAAAATTATTTTGATAGCTTTGGAGATTGCTAGTTCAAAATCTAGATGGATCTTTTCCGGTTTCCATCCGAAATTTTTTAATTATTTTTACCATTTGTTGTTTCACTTGGTTTTCTTTGAAAAGAAGCTAAAACACTAAAAACTCTATACTACAATGTTAGTGGATACATTTTATTTACCATGACATTACTAAACAGTTTGCAACAGCATAACATCTTGACCTTGAAAAGATAATCAACTATCAGGCACATCACTAGCTACCTAATATATTGTTTGGTCAAGCGCGATCCTTTTAGAGTAGTGTAACCACGAGTAAAAAAGTTTACTCGTAGTCACACTGGTGTAACAAAGCGGTGTAACCACGAGTCTGTACCCTTTCTAACAGGGAGTCTTAATATCAATTTTTAGGTCTTATAGCATGAAAATTTGTGGAAGTCTCATACAAGATTTCATCCCCTATAATATAGGGTTGGGGGGTAAAAGTTCAAAGTTTTAGATTTTTTCCTTTGTATATGCCTGATAGCCTACCTTGATGCCAAATATCAAGTTTCTAGGTAATCTGGAAGTGGGTTAGGTTTTTGATCTATAAGTTAGTGAGTCAGTGAGTAAATCAGTCAATGAAACCCCGGTTTTTAAACGTTAATATTTCATTAACAGTCAAAGCAAAGTTAATGAAATTTTGTATTGTAGATAAGGTAAAGAATTTTAATAAATGTGTTAAATTTCATATTTATAGGTTAAATAGTTTTCGAGTTATGAAGGGGTCAAAAGTGGCTCGAAATGGTTCGTGTAATATTACACACGTCGCGTCGCCAGTTCCTTTTTTTTTGACTTGGCTGGACATGCTTCCGCGTGTCTAGATTTATAAAGTGGATAGTTTACTTAATATTCTGTGAATATTTAAAGTTTCTACCTGTCCCCGTTGTTAATATCGATTGAAAAATGGCGAAATATTCAGGATTGTTGAATGGAAGCCCTCCTTAAATCTTTTTTTTCAGATATTGGTATTTGTTGTTATGATGGCAACAGAAATACATCATCTGTGAAATTTCAGCTATCTAGCTATCACGGTTCATGTGATACAACCTGGTGACAGACAGACAGGCGGACATCGGAATCTTAGTAATAGGGTCCCGTTTTTACCTTTTGTTTACGGAACCCTAAAAATAAAAGCCATTTAGCTAAATGTTTTTGTACAGACTCTTTTGCTATGTAAAATATACTGATAATAAAATTACGATGCACTTTGTAGCGCAAAATGAGGTTTTCCCATCATATTGAACTCGTGCACGAGACAATTTTCCTTTAATTTTCAATCGATTTCCAAAACGATGTTTTTAAATGAGTATTTCATTTGGCTGTACAGTGCGTTTTCTTCTTTGTTTGTAGACCAATTTGCGTGTTTCTTTATAATCTGTAGAAAAATTTCGCGAAGTGGTCACATAAAGAAATATTTTGAGGAAGAAGACAGAAATCTGCTTGAAAATTGGGTTTTTGTTTTACAGAGTTAATTATGCTCATCAATGTGAACAACTTTTATTATAAAAACGACTACAAAAAAAAACAACTCTTCCTTTCAAAAATTTATTTGACTCTAGACAAAACGTTTGGAGTCGCTGATTTCTTTTTCAGCATTTTGCAGTTGGTTCCATAGTAAAAGTTGTTCAAAATAATGAGCAGAAATATATACTTCTGATAATGTCTGCAGTTTACAAAACAACTTCTTACTCTAAATCTGAGTAACTTCATAATCAAGCACTTCAAAACCCTCAAACATAGATTCGTCAATACACACATCGTATTTGCCTAGTTAATGTATTATTCATAATAATGGGTATTTGCAAGGCAAATCCAAAATGTGTGGTTACATAATTTGTAATGAAATATATACTGGCCCGACTTGATCCGATCAATAGTGATTAATGAATGTATATCATTCACTTAGTTCCTGGGTTTCGCTCTGATAGATTGCCGAGAGAAGTTAGGGAATAAAACCTCATAACTGATTAAGCACATGTATGTGATGTATGTATAATGTGAAATCGATTTTAGTTTTCTTATTTTAGTATTTTACTTTTGGTTTTCCCTTAATTTGGAAGATTTTAATTACTCAATATTTAATTATTAATTGAAACATATTTATAACATGAATTTTTTTATGAAGGTACTTAACATTATCTTATTAGTTTTACATTATTTGTATTGGAAAATTGCAACAGCTGTTTTTGTTCATTTTTTATACAAAACGAGCTGTACTGGCGAACATTGCTTCACTGATTTCTGAATTTAAACCATCCAGGGCGCCTGCCAAGCGCGTACAAAAAAAATCATTCAAATCGGTCCAGCCGTTTAGGAGGAGTTCAGTGACATACACACGTACAGTAGAATTATTATATTTAAAGAAGATAGGTATTATACTTAGATTAATGATTGGTACGTGGAATAAGTGGATCTAGCAACGCCCGACCTAGCGAGCCTATCATTAATGTGATATATTAGGTACATACTCACGTTGACAATGTAAAAAAAAACTACTTGAAAATAATCACGCTTTAAGTAGATAGAATTAGAACACTTAAAATTGATCAAACGTTACTTAGTTTTATTAAAATGATACCTTGGAAACTGGATTATTATTACAACTAATTTAAGACATACTGACACACGAAGACAAACTCAACGATGCATCTCAAAATCCACTCAGTTCCAGACCGTGACGCCAAGCGCAAAACTTAATCATACACTGCCAACTTTTTTCATATCTCCAAAATGGTTTGATTAAATAAAATCTAGATTTTCAACAGCTCCAACAGCTGGATTCTAGTGAATTGCGGTTCGTCGACTCGCCTGGAACCAGGGAACAAAAGAAAGGAAAGATTACACTGTGGTTTTGGTGGAGAATTTAAATTGTTCTGCTGATAAAATGAGTCTAGATTTTGTAACCGTTGCTTTTGCCGTAACAGTGGATTTTCATCGTGGGGTGCCGGCTGAGCAGAATAGCACCCTTCTCATGTACCAGATGTCGTAAGAGACCACGTACCGACAAGCGCAACGTAGGACGTCCGCCCGCAAGGTAGACGGATGCCCTCATTAAGATCGCAGGATCGCTCTGGATGCAAACCGATACTAGCCGACCGGCTAGTAAGACCTTAAGACCTCCAATAAGACCTTATTGGAGATCTTTAGGGAAGGCCTACGCCCAGCAGTAGACGTCCTATGGCAGAAACAAACGAACGAGATTTTGTAACAGTTGTTGGTATAACAATGCATATAGGCTATAAATCGAATTAGAAATTAATGATGTGACTATTATCTATGTCACAGATTTTGTTAGGCCAAAAAACCGGTAGTATTTGGCGAAAACATCTTGCAGCTGTCGCCCCTAAATTCATTAATTCTGTGACCACATGTATAAATACTGTTGTAAAGTTTTGACCAAATCGTGTAACATTCGTATCATCCGTAGTGGACGTCCTACGAATGATACAAATGTTACACAATTTGGTCAAAACCTTACATGGACATACATCAGAGAGGCTTCGAAAGTCCAGTCAAGCCATAAGCACATGAAACGCCGAAAATGGAACAAAATCTATCACAGCTTAAAACCATATTCCTAAACAAGCTTTGGACTGAAAATCATAAGGCAAGAGAAGGCCTGGCAGCGTCCTGTCATGACAGACATAGAGAAAATTGGCAAAACATGGCTGGTGGTTAAGCACGAGGATAGGTCGCGATGGAGTCTCTGTCATCTGGACGTCTTCTGCTCCACCCAAGAGACCTAGAAATTTAAGTCAAGATGTACCTACCTCGAGCAAATATCTACAGAGCCACAGTCCCTAAGTGAAAGTAGTAAAACTCTATCTATTTAAAAAAACCGCATCAAAATCCGTTGTGTAGTTTTAAAGATAAGTATAAGCATACACAGACACAGGGGACAGACAACGGAAAGATACTTTGTTTTATACTGTGTAGTGATAAGCCCGGTTGGGAGCCGCTGTATGACAGTGGTGTATATCTATTACTCCATAAACATTTATTACAAGCTTAAATACAAAGACAAAGATAATGATGAGAGACAAAGTTAGCACGACGTATCTGCTTTATTAATCCAAGCATCCAACTCGGTACAAACGACACATTTAGCTTAATGCACGTCATAAGTCCGTTTTGTCAGCAAAAAAGACTATCTGAAGGACAAAAAGCGCGATGACTGAAGCGAATGAGAGCTGTATGTAAATGGCAGTGGCGAGATCAGGATAATTCTTAAACTGAATTGTATTACTATAATGCTGGGGTAGTTTGTTGTTTGGATTTAATCTTTACTTGAAATTGGATGTATGATTGCAGTTAAATTAGAATTCTTTGAGGGCTGTTTTAATGTTTGTCTGTCTTTACAGGTAACACGTAACGTGATCTTTTAGTGGGTTTCATTTATAGTTAGTGCTAAAATCAATAATCTAACTATAAGCTCTATAAGCCCGATTACAGAGGCGTCAGGGTAAATTTAATAGCAACGTAAAAAGCGTTCTCTCTATCGAATGCCTAAAGTGAAAAAGAAACAGAACTATGCTATTTAGCTAATATAATTTTGATGGCGTCTGTAATCGGTCTTAATATGCTATTAAAATTGAGGCGCGTCAATTTCTAACCGACTTCAAATAAAGAGGTTCTCATTTGACTTATGTTTTTTTTTGTATGTATGTTCCGCAATAACTCACGAATTCGGTGATTCTTTATTTTTTTGGTAGTTCATACTTCAAAATTAGTCCTAGTAAAAAAATAAATAAATAGTAATTTAAAAATATGCATCAAAGATAGATTAATTCGTGTGAACTATTCGAATTCTGCAGAAGGTTGAAGTGGGTTATGCCATTTTTGGCGATAAATAGTTATTGTACTGTCTATTCAAAGAAGAACGAGACTAAAGTTTATTAGACTCAAGCTCAGTGCCATAGTTATCACACAATAGAATACTTTAGAATTCTAGGCTCGATACTAGCTAGGAAAAATACTCTAAAAGTTATTACATTACTTTGATCTTGGGCTCAAATGGTAACGATACATAATATGATGTGTTTTGCATATTCCGAGATAAATCTCCATAATGAGTAAGAGCAAGAGCAAGCGTTAAAAATCAACGTATAGAGTAGCAAGCTATTTTAGTATCTAAAGTTTTACCCTCAGATTTTCTTCCTCTGTTTGAAATCACAAAACAGACTATACAAATAATAATAGACGAGAATTCAGAAAAAATAGCTTCAAATTTTGCTCTAAACGTGTGCTGATTTAAAAAAAAACCGCATCCCGTTGACCAACAGACCAAATGTGAGAGCGTGCACTCCAGTGATACGGTAATGCCACCGTAAATCAAATAAGGCTTCCCATAATATATTTCCATGTCGGAACGCAGCCATTTAAAGGCTTTTAAACGCGTATATGCATGTAAAATGCTTTTCAAATGTATTCGTGTATTGTAATAAAGGTTATATTCACGGAAGATCTGTTTAGTACGGAGCCTGGTAAATATATACGAAGCAAATGACCACGTACCTACCGGCAAGCGCAGCGTAGGACGTCCACCAACAAGGTGGACGGATGACCTCATCAAGACCGCAGGATCGCGCTGGATGCAAGCCGCTACCAACCGGTCTTATTGGAGATAGTTAGGGGAGGCCTATGTCCAGCAGTGGACGTCTTATGGCTGAAAAGAAGAAAGAAGAAGATGAAATGTTACGGTAACAGTTTTCAGTAAACTTTTCAGGGTCAGAGTGAATAGGTATCTTCTAGGTCTGCGTGCTTCATCTTCGACCACAAGGTCGCTTACCATCAGGCGAGTTGGTGGTCAAGGGCGAACTTGTTCGCGATTAAGAAAAAATCGGCCAAGTACGAGTCGGACTCGCGCACGGAGGGTTCCGTAGATACTGTATAGGAGCCCCCCCTTAAATATTTATTTTATTTTAATTTTATTATTTATTATTGAAGTGAATGTAAAACTTAATATTCTGTGAAAATTTCAAGCATCTACCTGTTACCATTATTAATATAGAGCGAAAAACGTCTAAAAATTCAGGTTTGTTGTATGGGAGCCCCTCCTTAAATATTTATTTTATTTTGTGTTTAGTATTTGTTGTTATAGCAGCAACAGAAACCTGTGAAAATTTCAGCTGCGTAGCTATCATGGTTCATGAGATACAGCCCGGTGACAGACAGACGGACAGACGGACATCGAAGTCTTAGTAATAGGGTCCCGTTTTTCCCTTTGGGTACGGAACCCTAAAAAGTAAAGTTTTTCAGTTTATACAGTTTTTGATTCAATAGTTGTTTTTGTTACGGTTCAGTTGTTGTAGTGCTTGTCAATTACAAAATGCTTACATTTTTCTTTAGTTCAAATGAGCTGCCTCATTTGCTACGCCCACGCCTGTCTTAAAAGCAATTGCAATGTACAAATAGAATAAGAAAAATTTGCTATTTGTTGCATTTCTGTCAATTTTTACAATCTATCTGTCAATCAAACAATATGACGTCCACTGCTGGACATAGGCTTTACAAATAGTTTAATTCAATCATTTTTATCACAATTAGGTACCTATTTTAATGACTTAAGCGACATTGGTGGAATGCGTATGCGGCATATATACAGTTTAGCGCTGAGCGAAGTGTGGAGGGGATGGCTGCGCATGAGTTTAGTATGGCGGTCAACATGCGCAGCCATCCCCTCCATCCCCTCCACAGAGTAACCTCAGCGCTGACTTACGTGCCGCTACTTGTACGTGGTATACATTCGAGAACTTTTCGACCCCATCAGTGGTCTGTCTTCCGTGTTATGCCTTACCCACTGCTTTTGGTACTTGCTCATCCGCTGGGCTATGTCTAATCTGGGTCACTTTAGTCTTCTAAGGTTCTCATCACTAATTCATTCTCGCAGAGAGACTATTACTATCATCCCCATATCAATAAAGCTACGCAATTTAGTACTTAAAACAGTAACACAGTTCCCAAAACACACAATTCTGTGTAGTTTATACTGTACGGTTTTGTCCTGAACATTTAGTGTGTTAATGAATGGTAGGCTTTATATTTATTTGGATCATTCGTTCGTTCCGACAGGCATTTACATTTTACGCTTAGCCAGGGTGCAAATAAACGTGCAGGGGTGTTTATCAGGGATAGGAATTTTTTTTTCAAAATGACTTTAAACAAAAGCGCATTGAAAATCATTATTTATGCCGTGTTGTTTTTCGAATGTTTTTAGAGAAGTTTAGAATATTATTTATTTTTATTTTCTACAGAATAATAATTAAAAATAGCAAAATTACCAAATAATTATAATAATGAAATGTCATAATTAAAAGTAATAAATGAATAATCTGTGTAAACGCATGGAAAACTATCTATTAATATACAGGCGAGTTGGTGGTCGAACGCGGACTTATTTGCGTAAAAAAACATCGTTAAATATGCACACACCATGCAATTTTCAATAGATCAGCTTGAATAGTTTAAATAGGATCCGGCAGTTTTCTTTAAAACTACCTACGCGCGGAATAGTCTCACTTAGCACAAGTTCAAAGTTTTATGAACCCTAAATCAAAAAAAGTACCAACATATTATAACGTCAAAAAATTAAAATCATCATAAAAATAAACAAAATTATAATAAATTAAAGAAAATACATCAAAAATGTACCCCACTTTGCGTATGATGCGAGGTACGACAACGTACCTAATGCTGCGTCAGACGGAAATCAAAGTTACAAACACAGTAGCAGATCCTATTAGAAAATCACCCATAATGCTTAGTAGATAGAGTTGCTTGTAAAAGCAGGGATAAGTTTGTGGATAAAACACAATAATGAGTGTATGTCATCGGCCGTACCCTTGTCAGACGGTGACAGTGCTGTCAGATAGCGATTTATCGCCACGTCGCGACGTGGCGACGTTCATCGACGCTTCGATGAATTTTCATCATCATCATGAAATCATCATTAAAAGTTCTTATACAGTGTAATTCAGCAAGGGCGTAGGGTCAACCCAGAATTTAAAAAAAAAAAGCTGTCTCGTAATCGCAACTCGAAATCGACACAATGTGTTATCAAAAATGTGCATTTTTATTATTGAAAATTTAGTTAGATAGAATTTTGTTCCAGAAATTGTTACCAGGCGATTCCAAGTGTCTACGGTGTGTATATAAATCATAGCGGCGGTGTTTGAAATGACATGGCATTATTGCTATGACGATAAAGTTCAAAATAAAATCCTACCTAGGAGACGTTTGAAGTTTGTCCACCATCTTTGTGAAATCAAATTTGACATTTGATCAGCAGTTCAAGTGTCATTTGTGTCTAGATTACATAGCAGTCTCTATAGATTTTCGACGCCATGTTTGTGGAATCATGCATCACAACTTTTTTACTTTATGTCACTTCTACTGTTTTTCCTTATTCTGAGATATAAATACATTTTGAATTTGACTTTGACACAACTTTGACTGATATTTCATCTTTTAAGGGTATTTACGTAATACCACACAATAATCACACACACACACATACACGCGCTAGTTTAATTATTCCGATGTTTTATAATATTCTTGAAGAGCGGGGGATTCCTGTTACAGACATACCTTCCAATATACTGTAATTTAAACTGAAATAAAATTGTTTAAATAAATTATCTAAGTGCTTATTTATTTACATTCCTTTACTTGTCACACTCACACACACGAGGCCGTGGTGGTCTAGTGGTAGTGATGCACGCCTTACAATCGTGAGGCCGTGGATTCAAATCTCGGTCCCGTGCCAATGAGTTCTTTGGAATTTATGTACGGAAATTAACACCATTAGCTTTTCGGTGAAGGAAAACATCGTGAGGCAACCTGCATAATTATTATGTCCGTAGAAGAAATTCGATAGAAGGCATAAATGTGAAACGACCAACCCTCACTGGGCCAGCGTGATGGATATGGCCTAATCACCCTTCGTGGGTAGGCCTACGTCTTGCAGTGGACTATTAAAAAGGCTGTTACAGTACTTTGTCACACTAACAGCCACGCCAAGTCGTGTGCTTATGTACTATTCCTCGCAGGGCCTTAGTTCAGAGCAAACTAAATACTAATCTCGACTTAGTAATATTCAGTTAGACCGATATCTCACAAATTACTCAATTCATGTTCAACCTAGCTTATTCACGCCGTATATCTGCTTAGGGTAAAGGGTTAGCAGACTACATCAACTAGACTATAATTAAATCCGTAAAATTTGAAACGGATATGTTATCTCAAGGAGTATACTACGAAGTACTGCTAATACGAATATAAGGCAAAAACGAGACAAGCGAAGCGACGCGCAAGGGTACTACCTTTTTAATCGTGAATAATTCCGCTCTTGACCGCCAACTCTCCTGATAGTAAGCAACATTGTGGTCGAAGATGAAGCACGCAGACCTAGAAGACCTAGATTATGTCTCTTAGGAAACAGGAAAGCAGAAAGACTGTTCCATACCCTGGCCACGGTAATGAGATATTATTACCGTGCCCTGGCGTACGAATCAAAAATGTTGAGTCAAACCGCTATGTACGAGTAGGTACATTTTCTCGAAGCAGTTCGACAATTTTTTGAACCCTCATTTGGATTGGATTATAGTACTAAATAAATAAACGAAATTCTCTGGATATCATGTCCATTAATAGGAGTGAAACTTCTAATGCGACTTCGAACAAGGTTGCGCTAAACGTTAACCGCTACCATGGAGGGGGTTTGAAAGCACTGTTACGTCGAAGTTTCACTTCTTCCGCGCGGAGGGACTCCACTTGCATTTTTTTTAGAGCAAACTTAACAACTGATTTTAATAATACAGCTACAAGATTTTTGAAAGGGGCTTTGACAATGTTGCTTTGAAATATCAGTATACGTTATTAAAATATATCCATCGACATAATATTGCAGTAGTGTCAAAAGTAGGCATTTCGCAAAATGGCTTTTCTTAAAAAACTGCTATTAAAAAAAAACTGGAGAAGATAGTAAAAATATGTGAAAGTAAAAGATTATGCCTAGGGAGAATTATAATGAAATGATTTTTTAATTTTATAGTGCATCCCACACTAGGTTTATCTCAAAGAGTTACTTTTTATGATAAACATTTCAAAAATTCTTCGCGGATGCAGGATACGAACCTTGCGTCTTCGGATTACTAGCCCGACGCTCTGGACCACTGAGCTAATCCGCTATACTGATCCTGCATCCGCGAAGAATTTTTGAAATGTTTATCATAAAAAGTAACTCTTTGAGAATTATAATGCTCGCAGGGTTTTAGTTCAGAGCATACTTAGGCCGGCCATACACGGGCAGTTCGAGCAGTTAACCAGTGATCAACATACATGGACTGCTCTTGCAGTCAGAATCAATAGCTTGAAGCTGCCAGTGATAACTGCTCGAGCAGTTGGTTCAACAGCTCGAGCGGTGGGCAATTTCAAATCAGTAGCACCATGGATTTTGATGAGGAAGTACTTCTGCTAATTTTGCTCATACGACGACGACGGCGGCGTAAAAATAGAAAATTGTCGACAGCTCGAGCAGTCAGTGTATGGCTGGCGACTGCTTGACCGCACGATGAAATTTCACCGTGCTGTCGACCGCCCGAATCAGTTGCATGCAACTGCTCTAGCGGTTCGTGTATGTGCGTCCATAGAACTCTGCAGTTCACTGTGCAATCGCAGCTTGAAGCTGTCGCCCCCGACTGCTTCAAGCGGTCCGTGTATTGCCGGCCTTAATACTAATCTCGACTTTTTAGCTCATATCTCAAGTTTTATTGCGCGATAAGTCCCTTATAGTAGTATGATAATGTGTTCACTTACCTTGCTTTGCCTTACCACAAAAGAATAAAACACGCTCTAAACACTGTTTAACAGTGCAATTTGCACTGTTAAACATTGTCTAATTTGTGCGTAAAACTTGTGTGCTAAGACGGAGTAACGCTAATTATTCAATTAGACCAATAACTTACTGATTACTCACGTACAGCCTGGTTTATTCACGCCGTATGATTCACAATCTTAGGGTAAAGGATTTGTAGACCGCATCAACTCGAAACCAACTAAACCTCTTGGAATTTGAAAAGAAGACAGTGCGTAAAGAAGTAGAATGATAGTCAATAATACCGACTCAATGGCTCATTGGTTAATGACCCTGACTTCTGGATCAAAGAGGTGTGGGTTCGGGTTTTTCGTGTGGAAAATCAGGGCAAACATTTATGTGATGAACCTATGTGTTTTCTCTGTGTCTGGGTGTTATTTAGTTACTATCTATATACTTAAGTACGTATTTAAAATATGTTTAAGTAGTATATCAGTCTCTGGCAGCCATATCACAAGCTTTGCTTAGTTTGAGGTCAGAGACAGTGTGTAAGATGTCCCCTAATAATTATTATTTATTAATTATTATTAATATTATTAAAAAAAAAAAACTACCAATTTAAATAATCCAGCTTTAAGAAATTCGGAAGACGCTTAATGTTGCTATGAAATAAAGAATAGGCGTTTTTAAATATTTTTTACAATGAATTGCAATTGCGTCAAAAATACTGAATTAAAATAAATAATTTTTCGTGAACGCATTTCGCTAAATTGATTTTCTTGCTTTTTCAGCAAATAAACTGGAGAAGATAGTAAAATATGTCAAAGTAATAGAATATAAGGATAATTATAAATATTCCTCGCGGGGTTTTAGTGCAGAGCAAACTAAGTAAACACTAATTTCGATTTACTACGTAACGCTAAATTAAAGTTTAATATTCAATTAGACCGCTATCTGACTAATTAATCACTTACAGCCTGGCTTATTCTCGCCGTATGACTCACAATAGCTTAGGGTAAAGGATTAGCAGATCGCATCAACTCGAAACCAACTAAACCTTTGGAATTTGAAAAGAAGACAGTACGGAAAGAAGTAGAATGATCAGTATCGGATATACCAGGAGGCTGAGTATTAGTAGGCTGAAGCCTAGGACGGCAGATTTTAAGAAGGCGGCAAAAAAAAAACGGGGGGAGGGGGGTTGTCTTAGCAAAATTCAACAGCCTACTGGCGGCAAATACGTAAATCTACCACTGAGAATGATAATAAATCATATTATTTGAGAAAATTTACTACCAATTTAAATAATGCTATGAGGATTTTGGAAGGCGCTTTAATAATGTTGCTAGGAAATATTGAATAGGCGTTATTTAAATATTTTTTAACAATGAATTGCAATTGCGTCAAAAATACTGATACGCTAAATTGATTTTCATGCTTTTTCATCAAATAGACTGGAGTAGACAGTAATATAAAAATATAAGTCAAAGTAATAGATTTAAAGGATAATTATATTCCTCGCGGGGTTTAAGTTCAGAGTAAACTAAGTAAACACTAATTTCGATTTACTACCTAACACTAATTTAACGTTTAGTATTCAATTAGACGGATGTCTCACTAGTTACTCATGTATATACAGCCTGGCATAAAAGCCGTATGGTTCTCAATAACTTGGGTAATGAACTAAGTAGGCTGCACCAACTCGACAAGTCGACACCGACCCAATTAGTAGAATTTAACTTGAAATTACGTCACACAATGAATACTTTTTTACAATAACGTATTGATCAACAGACTTTGAAAATCAAATTGCTATATTAGTCGTATCCTTTGCTATTTGATTTCTGTAGGCATTATAATAGTTTCGATTTTTTCTAGAGATCTTGTGTACTTAGCCCTCCCCTATGGGTCTCGCATAAGACCGATTGGAAGCAACTTGTTTCCAGCGCGATCCTGCGGTCTTAATGAAGTCATCTGCAGCAACTTTTTGTTTTCCCATTGATTAGCACGAATTACAACTAAACTAGTAATTTTACGAGTCTATTAATACATACATCTAATTATACATACATCTCTAACTTCAATTACAAAAACATGTTTCAGCCCGAGATCGAACGAATGCAGCATGTTACACTATTATCAGCCATATTTCTCGAACTCTAGAGTGGTTGTTGATTTGACATCAAATTAGCTGATCCTTTGAGCTACAATAGTAAAGCGTCGATGAATAGTGCTCCTAATCCATCAGCAATGAGTTAGAATCAGATACTGAATTCTAAATAGGGTTTTAGAGAGCTTGATAATTTTGGAGAGGTTGATGCACTTAGGTTCGAATATGTTTCAATACATAAAATTAATCAAGCTCACAGACTGTTAATGAAATGACTGGATATTTTGCTTTCATCTTTGGATAGCGCTTGTAGGTATTTAACCGACTTCTAAAAATGACGAGGTTCTATGTTCGTCTGTATGTTTTTTTTAGGGTCCGCTGTCCGTCTGTCTCCAGGCTGTATCTCATGAACCGTTATAGCTAGAAAGCTGAAATTTTCACAGATGATGTATTTCTGCTGCTGCTATAACAACAAACTAACTGACTAAAAACAGAATAAAATTAATAATTAAGTTGGGCTCCCATACAACAAACCTGATTTTTTAGCCGTTTTTCGCTCTAAATTAAAAATGGTCACAGGTAGATGCTTTAAATTCACAGAATATTTAGTTGTATATTCACTTCAATAATAAATTATAAAATTGAAATAAAATAAATATTTAAGGGGGACTCCCATACAGTACGGAACCCTCCGTGCGCGAGTCCGACTCGTACTTGTCTGATTTTTCGTGTATATTCAGCTATAATTTCGCCATCTGTGAACTGAATCGAAACATTATTTTTTAGTTCGAAAGGGTATACTCCCGAAATGGTCCCATTGTTTACAGAAATCGGCTCAGCCGTTTTTGAAAATTCAACAATAATGTAAACAAATCCAGCGAAATATTCGAATTTTGTACACGATGGAAGGCGCTTTTACCATTTTGTGCGAAAAATAATTATTGCATACATTTTTCGGACGTCAACTTTACCTAAAGTTCTTTATATTGATTCAAATTATGATAGATCTCTATCAAAAAGCTAAATTTTAATAATGTAACTTTTTGGATTTCAATATTTAATACATTCGTATTTTAATATCGACATCAAAGTGAAAGTTTAGAACCCTATTATATACTAAAACCGATTAGTTCAGGAAACACCACAATTTTATCGTACCACAGTTTCTAATCTCTTTTTGCTAGGATTTGCGTACATAAGTAACTTTATACTATTTACTTTATAGCCAATTAATACTTGACATTGTTAATATCCTGAAAGTTCTATCGCAAATTAACTAGCTTTTATCATATTTTGACGACGGATTATTACAACTAAGAATTCAGTTTAGTCACACATCAAAATTCATACATGTCATTCAATTTTATTGATTGCAAAACAATTTGTTGTCAAGCCATAAATACAAATAGTTTCATTAATATAATTACAGTAAACTCACGTATTGTTTTGATCCACTCCCAATAGCGATGCTGGTACCCCAGGCAGTCACAAGCGTGAATAGGGCCACAGGGCACACCCCTTCTGGGGTGCCCGGGCAAGTCTGATCTCCCCCGCCGGGTGACGGCCCAAGCCTCGGTCCGTACCTTCTCAGGTGCCCTTGCGATAGTCACCCTATAAAAACATCTTATTAATTATTTTTACGACATGTAATTTTCGATTTATGACGAGAAATGTAAGAATAATTGTTAATTTTCCCATTTGTGAGCGTTTTAAAGGTAACTAACGCCACCTGATAACTTTTGCATAAACAACCGATAGCCAAGGTTACTGACTAAACTTATTTCCCGAACTTAGATTTTCAGAATTTGTACGGGACCCTGGTTGGACCGAACCTGACTCGCACTTGACCGGTTTTGTCTCTGATTATCCAAAATAAATGTAAATGTAGCGCTCTTAGCATAGTTTAACTAGGTGTTGATCAGCAATCATGGTCAGTCTTCGGATAAGTGACTGTAGCATTTACAACTGAACTTTACCGCGTGGCTCGGATGACTTGTTCAATTTTATTGTAAGGTCCTAGTTTTTTGGGTCTCCCGGTATTGTATTTATGAACTTACTTATCCATAATTATTTTTCGCAAAAAATGGCAAAACCGCCTTCCGTGGTGTACAAAAGTCGATGTTAAATTGTTTACATTATTATTGATTTATCAAAAACGGCTCAGCCAATTTCTAAAAACAATTAAATGGAGCCATCTCGGGAATATATCCTTTCGACCTAGAATAATGTTTTCGATTCGGTGTTCATTTACCATATTTGATGGGCAACTAAATTACCCCGAAAATTAATAAATGTCTGCCGCATATAGTCATTTTCCGCAACTTTTTGCTTGATTCCCGCGTTACGGACAACGATCCACAAAAACTTGTGATGACAATGGGAATAAAAGTTGGGGAAAACAATACGGCAGATTAGTTTTGTACAAAATTACATTCATTTAATCATATTAGTGTGACTAATGATGATAATATTATGAAGAAGTTCGGATTCTCTTTGATGAAATTGCTTAATTTTGCGAAATTATGCCATGAATCGTATTTTGTTGTCAAAGCTGTTTTGCAAAGTTTTTGAAGTGAAACTTCTAATGAGATTTCCAACAAGGTTGCTTTAAACGTTTAACACTATACATGGAGGGGGTATGAAAGCACTGTTGCGTCGAAGTTTCACTTCTTCCGTGCGGAGGGTCTCTACTTGCACTTTTTTATTTATTTTTCACTGTTTTCTACAAACTTCAGAAAAGAAGGTTCTAAATTTGACTGAATACTGTTTTTAGGTTTCCATACCCAAAGGGAAAAACGGGGCCCTATTACTAAGACTTCGATGTCCGTCTGTCCGTCTGTCACCGGGCTGTATCTCATAAACCATGATAGCTGGACAGCTCAAAATTTTCACAGATGATGTATTTCGGTTGCCGTTATAACAACAAATACTAAAAAAAAAAAAAAAATTTAAGGGGGGCTCCCATACAACAAACCTGAATTTTTAGACGTCTTTCGCTCTATATTAATAATGGTACCAGGTAGATGCTTGAGTTTTTCACAGAATATTTAATTTTATATTCCCTTCAATAATAAATGATAAAATTAAATAAAATAAATATTTAAGGGGGGCTCCCATGCAGTACGGAATCCTCCGTGCGCGAGTCCGACTCGTACTTGGCCGATTTTTTGTATTTATTTTTATTTTGTATTCAAATAAGAAGCGATTTTGATAAATTTTTGAAGTGAAAACTTCTTAAGCGGCGTTGTTCACTTTTTGGGATGGGTAAAAAATGTTAAGCTCGCGTCAGGACACGTGACCTGATCGAAAATTCGTAAGAAGGAGGGAGAGTAGACCGCCGGCGTATGAGAGTAAGTAATATCCCCTTCTCTTTCTACCGCTCGGCGAAAATATATGCCTGCTCCTGCTATTTCGTGCAGGGCGCTTGCGCGAGTGTGCATGTGTGGTATTGTATTTTACCACATAAATTATTCAAATTCAAATTATTTATTGAGATAAAAATGAATACAATACATTTATCTCACAAAATTATAAGTATAAGTACAGTCAATAAATTAAGATAAGAATATAATAAAACGATACAATAAGAAAAAAAAAACAAAATGTCAGGAATTAAATTGTAGGTAATGTCAAAGTAATAAAAATAAATAAATTATTGTCACATTATTCCAAATGTCAAACTATGAGTCATG
Organism: Hypomecis atomaria; assembly: GCA_964007245.1. Lineage (NCBI taxonomy): Eukaryota > Metazoa > Arthropoda > Insecta > Lepidoptera > Geometridae > Hypomecis > Hypomecis atomaria. Next base: position 21,620,431 of record OZ023284.1, on the reverse strand, counting down.
CAGCTCAAAAATTTCAATAGTGCTGTTTGCACGATTACTATTGTCCCATTGATCAATTACATTTTCACAATACGTCCTAAAAATACAGGGCGACTCAGCAAACTTTTTAAATTTAAATGAATGATAAGTTCGCGGGCTCCGGGGCTAGCGAGGAGCGGGGTGTAGCGTTCGAAAGCTGACCGTTTGGAAATTTTTGGTCGGCGCCATGGCGTGGTCGGGGGCGCATCGTGCGTACGCAGTGGATGCTTGTTTTAGCAACGGAAATTCATACACACTTGCACGGCGCAAACTTTGCAGTCACTACAATATTCGATATTCGGGTGATGCACCAAGTGTCCAATTAATAAAGACGTGGGTGGAAAGGTTTCGGCTAACGGGTTCAGCAATAAACAAAACGAATTGTCGTCGATACAGACCTGTGCGTTCAGCTGAAAACATTAACTGCGACGTTACTGCAGCGAGTTACTGCAGCGTGTGATAGGAAATACTCGTGTCTGACTCGAAGAGTGTGTACGGCGAGAAGGAAAGCATCTTGATGATGTAATTTTCCACAAATGAATTTCCATTCAATACACTTTCTTTTAAAGTTATTGAAATGTCGTATTAGTACAGCCGATATTTTAATTTTATTTTTTAAAGTTTAAAATCTGGACTGAGTCACCCTGTAGTTATTACAGTTTTCCAGTTGTCAAAAATAATATCGTATTCAGTATTGTATAAATATAGTACCTACTTTATATGATCAAGTTTTCACTTCTGTCGGCACTTCCGAGTGCAAGCCGTTGTTTTTTTTTTGTTTCGGTAAAGTACAATAAACTTCAGAGCATGCATTTAAATTTTATCAAAATCGGTTTAGTGGTTTTTAATAATCAACAATAATGTAAATTCATCGAAAAATATCTACATCGATTCGTGCGAACTATTCGAATCCTCTACAAAAATCACCACGGCTATATTTTTATAGTGGTTGTTATAGTGGTTGTAACGCTGAATTGTCATTCTTGAGGTCGTGGGTTCAGTCCCGGTCCCGTCCCAATGAGTTTCTTTGGAACTTATGTACGAAATTTCACACCACTGGCTTTTCGGTGAAGGAAAATATCGTGAGGCAACCTGCATACGTCTGTAGAAGAAATTCGATGGCGTGTGTGAATCCACCAACCTGCACGGGGCCCGCGTGGTCGATATGGCCCAATCACCCTTCATGGGTAGGCCTACGTCCTGCAGTGGACTATTAAAATGGCAGGTACAGTTACAGTACAGTGCCGTTTTTGGCGAAAACTAATTATCTTTTCTCATATCACCTTTTTTTATGCAGTCGGCTAAAAAGTTAATTTCCTCAACCACCGTTACTGGCTCAACAAAGGCGGTGATAATGAATTCTCCTTCAAGATAGATAAGCCAAGAGCCTTCCGTTCCGTATTTAATAAATCATTCCGCAAGCTGGGTCGCTAGTTGAGGTTAATAAGCTTCTACTTATGATAATACTCGGCCAAGTGCGGGTCAGACTCGGGTACGAAGGGTTCCGTACCGTATGGAAGCCTTCCCTTAATATAAATTTATTTTTATTTCATCATCATCATCATCCGCAGCCTTCTCTATTCCACTGCTGGGTATCGGCCTCTCTCTTACGGTGCCATTTGTCTCGGTCCACCACTCCGTCCCTGTCCTACTCCACCTGTCGTCACACCGCCTGGCCACGTGTCCTGCACAACTCCACTTAAGGTTTATAACAGCGGATCCGACTTCTCGATCGTTGGTTCTTCGTCGGGTTTCCGAGTTTCGGACTCGGTCTTGGAGTTTGATGGTCCATGCTCAGCATCAAACAGATCGAAGGACTGATGACCGATGGGGTCGAAAAGTTCTCAAGTGAAGACCACGTACCTACCGGCAAGCGCAACGAAGTGGACAGATGTCCTCCACAAGACCGCAGAATCGCGCTGGATGCAAGTCGCTTCCACTTGGTCTTATTGGAGATCCAATGGGGTGGCCTATGTCCAGCAGTGGACGTCTTGTGGCGGTTGATGAATGGATGATTGAGAAATAATGAGTGGGACGGTTCAACAGCCAAAGGCAAAATTAATATAAGTCTGCTGTTCCAGACAAGTAAGTAAACAAGGTGTAAAGTTTGGTAACAATCTATCGAGTTATGAACCACCTCTGTTATTACAAGTTCTGCCTTTCCTCGTCAATAGGTATTGAACAATGGCTGGTGTAGGCCCACCTGAAACAGATTTTAGGTAGAGATAACCCTTCGAATAATTCAGGATGGGTACTTACATAGTTCTATTTTAAGCGTATAAAATGTCCTTTACACTAGGTTTTCATAATATTTTTTATTGGTAGAGTTTGTGCAAAAAAAGAAGCGTCTTAGGTGAGGTTGCCTGTGTGCCGTGTTACGTTGACAACACTGCTCTGTCATTGCTAGTACAACAGACTGTTTGATGCTTGGTAGACACTAATTCGATTTTCATCAGTAGACTCGCGTCTACCAAGTAGTCGGTACCTTGGCTCCTGAAATAAATAAAATCTTATTGTTAGTTCACCGTAACGCCACGACGGTTCTCTTTTTGCGCAGACTCTAATACTATGTTTCATTAAGTTACAGGTCGTTACTTGAGATTTAGATCCCTCTGTTATAGTCTCTTGAGGCTTTTACGTCTCCATTTTAAAATAAATCAAACATACTTTTCGTAATTTGGCTCTGATCATGATAGAACACATCACATAATAATAATTATTATTCATAATTAATTTATTGCCTCTGAATCCAAATCAAAGAAATGCACTCAAGATTGTGGTCCACAATAAAATTTTGTGAAATAAATAAGAAAATATTTGAATACCTAATAACTTGTTCAGAGGTGTTAATCCAGTTTTACACGTAAATTCAAACTACAGCTGTTTCCGTATGGCTCTATACATTTTTGTACAGCGCCCCTGGCGGAATCGAGGAAGAACTAAACAAAATGTATGGAGCCTCACCCAAACGCGAAAGTTTAAGTAAACTACGCAAAACCTGGACTAAGTGCTCTGGATGGAACGCGTTTAAGATCAGTCCTATTAAAAATTTATAGAGGAAGTCCTTTTATCTTATCCGCTTCTTAATTTATAGTCACAGTCATAGGTAGTCTCAGTCCAAGACAAACTCACAGCCAAGTCAAGTTCAATTCATTTCTCAGTAAAGTCGTATTTAAATACGTATTTATATAGATAGTACCCAAATAACACCCAGAGACAGAGCAAACATCTATGTTCATTACATAAATACTTGCCTTGGGTGGGGATCGAACCCACGCCTCATTGATCCAGTAGTCAAGGTCACTAACCACTGAGCCACCGCACCGCTGCAGACGTGTTCATATTCATATACTTTATTCTTATAATTATTTTAGCTCTTTGGTTAAGACTTAGGTGCCCTTGCCGGGCATTGCAAATACAGGTCGTTCTCTGTAGTAGAACACTTTACTTGTGTTACTTGTATTTCGTTAGTCATATGACAAGTGTGTACAGCCTCTAAGATCCACCGCAGGCAGGAGGTACCTGTCGATTAATTCATCGGAGCCTTTTCACCGTTGAGAAACTTTGATAAAAGCGTTTGTGTGGAGGGCGCGCGCCCCCGTGATCTATGATGGAACTAAGCCGTTCATTGTGTAGACCTATCGACAATATTTCGATATTCTATTCACTAAATAGACATATTGGATTCTAAAGAAGGATGTCGGCAGCTCATACATACGAATACCTCTGGGACTGAGACATAACGTTTGTAGTAAAAATTTAAACAATCATTATAAAAAGACCCTGAAATATATATACACCAGGGGAATAGGCGAAGAAGAAAAAAAAAAAAAAAAAAAAAAAAAAAAAAAAAAAAAAAAAAAAAAAATACCTCTGGTTTCTGAATACACTCATTTCCTCCCAAGTTTATTTCTAAAAAAGATTATGTTCGTCAGAGTTTTTAATCGGAAAAGAGTGCCTTTATTAACTACAACAAAATACAATAGGTACTATACGCTAAAAGTACCAACACTAATACTACCTATACATAGAAAGCATTGGATCGTCCACAGACCCTTGAAGGTGTAAAGATAATCCAAATGCTCGCACCCACTGCCGGTTGGCAGCGTGCCCAGCATGCTGGCTGCATTGCCACGCTGAATTTGTCAGAGTAATTTATGACGCTTCTAAAACTGTTCCTTTTATGTACAAGTTCGTTTTTAATAAAGTTTTAAAATATTTGGCCACACAAGCATTGGTAGGAGATTTAGATGGTAAAAACAATAAAAAATCATTGTAATTTTTGTGGTGGTCTAATTTTAATTTTAATTAGTAATATGAAAACAGCATTAAATCACTATGTTTTTGAAGCACATATCATAATTAGAAAAAGGTTTTGTTCCATGATTGCAAAAAAATAAAATAAAAATGTTTTGACAGGTCAAGTCTCTGCATCCTTATTTTGGCAATACATCTTCGAGCAAATATCTACAGAGCCACAGTCCCTAAATGAAAGTAGTAAAAAATATTCGAGCGTCGTTATACCTACATACCGACTTCGATGTTTACTCGTACATATGTCCCGTTTTCTTGAATCTCGAAGTTGTCACCTAATGAATGCTGGTAACCGAGCACTTTGGCATCGCGCGGCGTTGTAGTTTTGGCTCGGACACTTTTTTTGCACGATTGTGACTTTATAGATATTTGCCCGAAGCAATATACACATAGACAATAGCAGATATAGAATTTTATTAGGTACGAAAACTAACAGAGACGAATTTCGATGTTTGGCCTCGGGGCAACATAGGAGTTGATAGGAGTGAAAGCCCATTGGCCACAAATTATTTTCCAAATAAAAAAAAATAGGTCGAAATTTTCATGAAACAATTTTTTGTAAAACCAAGTACTTAGTTTCTTCAATCTTGGATTGGATGGTAGAAATAAGCATTGCGTGCATGCCCCAAGCATTCATGCTCGCCATGGAAAGCTCCTAATTGCGGCGGCATCATGTGTCGGGTCGTTCTCATCCCTCTATCTATATGGTCGAGGAGAGCGATGGCTGGCACATGTGTCACACTCACAGAAGAGAGACACTCGTGATCGGGTGCTGCTTGCGGGTCGCCAGTCTGCTCGTGGCATACACGCAACGCATCGACTAACTAATGATAATGATAATGATTTATTTCGTGATTAATACATTGCTTCTTAAGCTAAATCTAAATAACATAATTAAGTACATTTTTGTGTTTAAAATTACATTAAATTCATATTAATAGATTGCATGCATTAACATAAAACAGTTCACATACCTAATATAATTATAATAAGTATTTTTTAACAAATAGTAAGTATAAAATTATTAAAACCAAGATACTGATTTCATTTATATTTAATTTTAGCTGATTGTGAGGCGCTAGCTTCCACAGTAGGATTCCCTGTGTTTGTGGAAGCTAGTTCTCTTCTAGGGTGTTTAATAACGTGCAGTTGAGAGAAGTTTGTGCTGTGTACTTGGTACTGGTTAGAAGGTATTTGTAAGTTGTCACAATAATAAAACTCATTATTGATACGCGATTCGTAATTTTAAAATTTTGTAATTAAACTTATTGGACGGAGCAAGGCTAAGATTTCAAGTACCTAAGTAGGTACCTACACTAACTCTCTTTGTACAGTGTAATCAAATAATCGTAAATTTTAGCTAACAAAGGGCACAGACTTTGACTGATTTAGTGTCAATCAAAGGGTACAGACCCTGGTGTCTGTAGTTAGTAATTTTTCAATAAAAAAACAAAAAACATTAGATACCCGACCAGATACCAGACGGAGCCCATTCAGAGGCCTGCAGCGCAGAGGACAACGCCGTACCCAGCATATGTTCCGCTGGGCGGGCGGGTTACCTACCTGCTCCTTCCACTGTGGCAAGAGCTACCTAGTACCGTCACCTTCTGTGATCGTGGCTTGAGTCTGCGTCACGGCAGTGGAGAGATCGTGCCTATCCTTCATTCCTTCCCACCCCGCCTGGCACCGATAGGTCTCGCGGTCCAGGTACCTATCCCGTACCTATCTATATACAAGTATAATATATTGACTTCATATTGTAGGTTAGGGAAGTAGGGACACGTAGGGAATGTTAGGGAGGTAGGACATATGAGTACAGAGTAGGTTCCCGAAACGACCAAATGGCCGTTGGAATAATACATGTCCTAGCTCCGCTTGCTATTACAGTATAGCCAGGCGTTACGGTGACGGTAGTGGAGTTCCGCGGTAGCGTTGGTGGGTTAGTCAGGTGTCGCACGAACCTTACCATTGGTTGTGAGGCGGCTGTACTAGCCGAAATCTCGTCAGGCTTTAGCTAAGGCCGTTTTCTGACTTGTCGGTGCGGGAGCGGTGCGGATTCGTTTCGCTCGGTATACACGGTACCGAAAGCTTGCCGAGCGCCTATGTTTTAATGCGCGTCTTCTGATTGGCGCGGTGTGTGCGGGAGCGGGGAGGGATCGTTTCGTTTTACCGCGTCTCGGGATGCGTGTCCAGGCGCCGCTCGACATTTACCGCGCGAGGTCGTGCAAACAAGATGGCGGAGCGTCGTTTTAGTACTAGAAATTGAAAAGTATCCTGCATTGTATAATTATAAATTGTAAGTATTTTTTGACATTCTAAACATCAATAAAAAAAATTCGTCATCTTGGGAAAGTTCTTTAGCCGCAACAAAAAATCGGCAATTAATATTATTTTCGATATAAGGATGACGCCAATAACGTTTTCTTTTTTTACGTAGGCGATAAACATAATAACACGCCAAAATATCGTCATCACTAGAAGACGACATCTTCGGTACTGCAGAATTTTATACCGAGAATATACCGATAGGTGAGTAGGTGAAGGCAACGCGGTATCGTTTCGGTACAGACCTTACAGATCCCGCACCGCTCCCACACCGACAAGTCAGAAAACGGCCTAAGTATTCAACGCAGTGAGTGGCTAGCGCCTGAACATTTGGTATACAGAGTACCTACTTATTTCAAAAGTTGTGGAACAGCTGTAAAAAATACTTACAATAAAAACTAAATTTTGAAACTGAAACTAAATTTTAACCTTCCGAGCTTTTTACACGTCAGAATTTGAAAAAAAATTGAAATCCAGAAATACATAGGTAAAAAATGGTGACTCGGAATCGACAAAATGTAGGTATGAGAATTGACATCATTTGTGACATGACAAATTTAATTTGGCCCTGTAATAAAAGTTTTTGATAATGGTAATATGAATCACCCCGTTTGGGCTAAAACACCCTTTCTGAAAAACCCTGTATGAGTCGATCGACTATATTTCCATCATCTGTTCACTAGCGATACGGCTGATAATAATTATTACATTAGACTTAGAATTTTAAAGGTATGCCCAAACAATATACATATTATACTTAATATTATATAGGTTTTATTTAGGTTCAATGATTCATCTAATGATATAGTTCATGTACATTATTATCATCAAAATATCGGGTTAGTTCCGCTATGGTATGGTACCGCTATGGCACCTATCAGTTTCTAGGACTGTTGAATAGAAAAGCTCTACAATATTTAATGAAAATACACACCACATACTCAAACAGTAAATTTAGAAAGCCTAGACAAATTATCAATATTTTATTCTAATTCTTAAATAAGTCATGCTCGGTGATTGTCGAGTAAAGCAAGTTACCTGACCAACCATTTATGGGCTGGAATATTCGGACCTCATACTGTGTCGCCATACTGAACGACATAGAACAACTAACCTGGCAGAATCTTGGAATGGCAGATTCAACAAGGTCATTGGAAGAAACCCAAGCTTTTTATTGTTTCTGTAAACAATTGCAAATGACACTTGTCACTATGATATAAAACAGGCGAAGTAAGTTGTATTTTTTAGACTTAATTTTCTATAGCACTAATATTTTTTTTTAATACGAGTGATCATAATTAGTAAATATTGTTTTTCTTTATTATGGGGGATATTGCTGGTTGTCTCCTTCCAATACAGAGAAATTGGCAGCTAATGACGATAGAAGAGCTATTAAATAAATGATAATTTTTGTTACAGCCTCTGACTCAAAAAACAAAAGAAAAATTCAAGGAAAAAAAAAAGTTGGTATTGAAACCGACCGCCAAATTCAAAAATTAACAACACGTTACGAAAAAAAAGTTATCTCCGTTAGTGACTTCTTGAACAACATAGCAGAAATAATTACTATTCCTAATATTTAGAACAGAACAAGAAAAATATGGGTTAAATGTTTAATTTTGTTTTGTTTGTGTTATGAATGTTCATTAATTTAATTTAAAAAACTTCAGAGTATTTTTTTGTAGTTCTCATTTGCCATTAATATTTTTTTTTCAATTGCTGATTATTTGTAATTAATATTTTTTCAGAAGTTGATTATTTCTATTGATATTTTATGCCAGTTGATTATTTTTATTAAGTTTACATTTTCAATTAATATTTCTTTCCAGTTGTTGATTGTTTGTATTTGTAATGAATATTTTTGGATGAATACAAGACTGATTTAATATTGCAAATAGACTTTTTATTTATAAGTACTCCAAAAAATCCAGTAGAGATTAAAAAGTTATAGGTGCACTTTTATTCTCAATTGTACCTTCTATTGTTTGGCGTAGAACTAAAAGATGGGTACCATAGCGGGACTTTTTGGTAGGTATTTTGCAAGGGTGCCATACCGGGACCATACCATAGCGGAACTAAACCAAAATATCAGCTTGCATAGGCCTCCCCTAAGAATTTCCAATAAGATGAAAAAAATCAGATGTTCCATACAAAAAGAAATGATTGTCAACAAAATTGCCATAATATTTTGCCATAAGTTTTATGAATTTTGGAGTTATTTTTTAATTATTTTATTCATCCACTCAAGTTAAAATTAAATACAGATAATAGCCCAATCCTATGAACGCCATTGATTGAATAGCAACTTATAACAGTCTTTCTTTAAAATGCATAATAGTGAAAAAGAAACAGAAACATTCTAAATTGCTATTAAAATTACGATTTCGCCATTAAATTTGGGCCTGATGTTTTAGTAACAATTTTTTATAGATGTTCACATGTTTAAATTAACGCCATCTTACGATAAACATAAGAACTACAAGCAAGATACTGAGAGTGAGTGTGATTTTTTTTTTAAAAATTCTACATCTTTGAATGTAGTTTAAGCAACGTCCAATAGATGGCAGTTAAACAAAATTAAATGTTATTTTTCCTAACTTTTCGCTTTTCGCGCACGCTGCCAACTGGCAGTGGGCTTGAGCATTTGGATTCTCTTTAGACCTTCAAGTGTCTGTGAATGATGAAAATGCTAGTTATGTGGTGGTTAATGTAGTTTTCGATTACATAAATCTTGTATTTAGTGGTAGTTAATATAAAAAATTGGCCAAGTGCGAGTCGGACGCGCGCTAAAAGAGTTCTGTACCGTGCTGGAGCCCCCTTAACCTCATTCCTCTTGCCGTAATTAATAGCGAGCAAAAAACTCTTAAAAAATCACGCTTGTTGTATAGAAGCATCCGTATTTTGGTAAATATTCGCCGACGTAACAGCTGTAAGCCCCATTTTAAACAGCAAAAAATTTTACCACTGCCTTGTATATACATCTTAGAAGCAGCAATGTTTGTTAAAAAACACCTAAAACTTTTCACTTTTAACACAAATGCCCGAAGACAAACTCAGCTTATAGCCCCAGAACCAAAACTTGAAATTATAAAAAGAGGTCCAGAATACATGCTCATAAAAATATACAATGCTCTACCTACCCACTTAAAAGAAGAACTTGATGAAAACTCTTTTTATAAAAATCTCAAAAAATTGTTAATAAATAAATGTTATTACAGTTTAGACGATTATCTCACTGATAAAACTAAATAATAATAACATTTAAAGTAGCTTGTAGTATGCTCTAGAATTTATGTCAAACTAGTTCTGTCTATATTATGTTTTGTAACTGAAATTGTGTACTATGTCGAATTATACTATGTCTATGCATAGTCATTTAAAATAAGATTAGCTTAGTAAGTAATTTTTAAGATATTCACTTACCTAATATTATGATGTTTTGCTATGCCCTACTAGGCAGGGTGTATACTTAGCTTTTAATCTCTTAGCTCTGTATATTATGCAAATAAATATATTCTATTCTATTCTATTCTAAGCCCCCTTTAAACATTTATTTTATTCTGTTTTTAGTATTTGTTCTTTTAGCGGCAACATAAATGAAACATCATCTGTGAAAATTTCAACTGTCTAGCTATCACAGTTCATGAGATACATCCTGGAGACAGACAGACAGACGGACATCGGAGTCTTAGTAATAGGGTCTTGTATTTACGCTTTGGGTACGGAACCCTATTAAAGGCACTTGCCCAGTAAAAAAACCTATGGACTAGTAGTTCTCCTAAAAGTAGATCTAGCGACACATCCCTATGACTGAATCTTGCTAAGACTGTGTTTCGATTCGTTTTTTTTTTATCGCGAATAAGTCAATGCTTAACCACCAACTCGCCTGACGGTAAGCGACGTTGTGGTCGAAGATGAAGCACGCAGACCTAGAAGATACCTATTCACTGTCATTGAAAAGCTTTAGATTATATCTCTTAGGAAACAGGAAAGCGGGAAGACAGTTCCATTCTTGTCGTTCTTGACCGATTTGGTTCATGCTCGCAAATCTAAAAGAAAGATATTTTTTTTCAAATATTATCGAAATCGGTTCATACCCAAATAGCGCGACAGCCTGCACTTTTTTAATCGATATCAAAAAGCGTTGACGACAATAAAAGTATTAACATAAGTAAAGAACCGCTATATACCAGGTTTCGTCAAGATTAAGTAGTTGAAAAATGCGACCTGTTGACGAGAACCAACATCTGGACAGACGAAAGCAAAGTCGAACTTTGCTTACACTCGATCAATAAAACAGTGTCATAGGCTACTTTATAGGGTTCCGTACCCAAAGGGTCAAAACGGGACCCTATTACTAAGACTCCGCTGTCCGTCTGTCTGTCTCCAGGCTGTATCTCATGAACCGTTATAGCTAGAAAGCTGAAATATTCACAGATGATGTATTTCTGATGTTCGCTCTATATTAATAATGGTAACTGGTAGATGCTTGAAATTTTCACAAAATATTTAGTTTAATATAATAATATATAATAAAATAAGAATAAATATTTAAGGGGGGCTCCCAATCAGTACGAAACCCTCCGTGCGCGAGTCCGACTCGTAAGTAAATTTACTTGGCCTTGGCCTTTTACTTGGCCGGTTATTATTGCGGGCGAAGCTGTGGGCAAATGATAGTTTGCTATTAAAACCATAATTCTATTAGTTTTAATTTATATAAGTGTCATTAGTATAACCTATTATTGGTTTTACGATATCGATTAAATTTTAATGTTTGAGAATTGAAACTTTACATTATCGTACAGATGCAATCTCAGACAATGTTGTTTCATTAGTACCTACAACTTTAATGTGATTAAAATAAAAAAATAATAGTAGCTGCCCGTAATAATAAGCCGTGGTGGTCCAGTGGTAGTGACACCCGCCTTACAATCGTGAGTTCAAATCTCGGTCTTGTATCAATGAGTTATTTGGAATTTATGTACGGAATTTCACACCATTGGCTTTTCGGTGAAGGAAAACATCGTGCTGCATACTTAGTACTTCCGTAGAAGAGGTTCGATTGCGTATGTGAATCAACCAACCTGCACTGAGAAAGAGTGGTGGACATTGCCCTATCACCCTTCTGGGGTAAACCTGCGTCCTGCAGTGGACTATTTAAAAAAAATGTAAGTGGAGTCCCGCCGAGTCCCTCCGTGCGGAGAAGTGAAACTTCGACGCAACAGTGCTTTCATATCCCCTCCATGGTAGCTTTAAACGTTTAACGCAACCTTGTTGGAAGTCGCAGTAGTAGTTTCACTTCAAAAAGGCTGGTACCTATGAGTAGTTAGGCTTGTGTCATAGTAGGCAATTTTGAAGGGATGCTGTTTAAATCCCGATCCCGTAGAAAGGAGTTCTTTGGACTTTGACGGATTTTTTTACACCACTGGCTTGTCGGTGAAGGAAAACACAGTGAAATTGATTGCGTAGTGATGGCGTAGTGAATCCTCAAACTCGTAGCTGAGTTCAGTTTTTAAATTAAAACATTAGTAAATGATTTTAGCCGACTCCAAAAAAAGGAGGTTCTATGTTCGTCTGGATGTATGTATTTTTTACTTGAAAATATCGTTTTAGTTCGAAAGGGTAGGTTACTCCTGAAGTGGGCATTTAATAATATCGAAACCGGCCGAGCTGTTTTTGGAAAATCAAAAATATAAAAAAAAAGATATAGGTACATCGATTCCAGCAAACTATTCAAATTTTGTACAAGATGAAGTCGGTTATCAAAAATCATATTTAAATATCAATTTAGGTTTAGGTCTGAGATTATAATCGGCCAAAATCGAATCGGACTCGCGCACGAAAGGTTCCGTACTGTATGGCAGCCCCCCTTTAATATTTATTTTATTTTAAGTTTATTATTTATTATTGAAGTGAATATACAACTTAATATTCTGCGAATATTTCAATCATCTTCCTGTTACCATTATTTACATCAAGCGAAAAGCGGCAAAAAACTCAGGTTTGTTTTATGAGAGCCCCCCTTAAATATTTATTTTATTTAGTTTTTAGTATTTGTTGTTATAGCGGCAACCGAAATACATCATCTGTGAAAATTTCAGCTATCTAGTTATAGCGGTTCATGAGATACAGCCTGGAGACAGACAGACAGACGGACAGCGGAGTCTTAGTATTAGGGTCCCGTTTTTACTCTTTGGGTATGAAACCCTAAAAACTGTCGGTTCAAAGTTCACAGTTTTAATTGACCTTTGTATTTTTAAAGCCTGGTACCTTGGAATACTCTAAGATAACAATAACCGTGATACATCACGGCTATTGCAAAATCACTGTCGGTTTCGTAGGACTTCAGGGTTAAGCTTGGATCCAAAGTTCATTATAGTTTCTTAGGTGATCTTCTGGTGTAGCTTTGCTAGGTGTTGATAGATGAGGCAATGTTAAAAAAGAGGTGTAAAACCGCCGCTTTGGCCGATTCATAATATGATCATCTGGTGATTCATTTGCTGAATCGTAAAATGGTCACATACTGACAATTCACCATAGGAACTGCGTATGATTCATATCAATTCATCCTTTTGACAGTCTTCTATGGAGATTCGTAAAATGGTTCACTTTAGCAGAATTGCTTTTGTCTCAATTAGCAGAATTGTTAGAAGTTACTCGAGCCCAACATCTTGCAATTCATGTCTCACACTTTTGATAAAAATAAATGAATTATGGCAGATTTAGGTCTTTACAAAAAATTTTTGGAACACGCACGTGTTTTAGAAAACATAAATTACCACCGGCAAAATGCGAGTCTACGTAATATTATTACTATATACCCACTACGGGACTAACCGCACACTAAAATTACGAGAAAAATCATCGAGCTATATTAAGAAAAATAAAGATCGTAACCACGATCGATGCAACTCGGTCGAAACGTCGGGATGATAAGGTATTTATTTATTACGTAATTTGAGTGCGCGATTAGTCCCGTAGTATATAATAATGATGTGTTCAAATCGCGAAAGTTTAATAACAATAGTCTACGTAATGTCGAGCTGGCATTCGAAATGCCAGACTCTGAATTTGTAGGCTTGTACAGATTGAATAAAAATGTGTGCCGTGACCTTATTCAGGAAGTGGAGCCCTATTTACCCACTAGTTGACATGGAATAAGCGTCGTCTGCAAGGTAAGCGAAAAAACTAAGTTTCATATCAACTTACTCGTATCTGCCTCCATACCTACCTTTGAATATCAGTTTCAGGTTTTGAGTGCATTAAGTTTTTACGCCTCTGGTTCCTACCAGAGGTTTATAGGAGCAAATGCACACCACAAAATGCATCAAATGAGTATCTCAAAACTGTGTAAGGGCATAGGCCCTTAATAATAATCATTTTAGAAAAAAAAAATGCATTTCCTCAAACTAAGGAAGAAAGAAATCACATAAAATATGGGTAAAGAGTGGTATCTTTATGAAAGTAAGAATAGAAATTAAATACCTAGTGTAAAATTGCTTTCTAGCTTTTATCAAAAATTTGCTAGATTTGATCAAAAATTTGGTATGCCTGGTGTTATGGGGTGCATTGATGGCACACACTTATCCATCGTAAGGCCAGCTGAATATGAAGGAAGTATTTTTAAACGGAAACGATACCATTCCTTGAATGCTCAAATATATGTATCCATACCAAATGTACAATTAACTTTAGGCACCTCCATTTTTATGAAAGCTTTAGGAAAATTACAATGAAAAATAAATTTTACTAACATAAATTGCTTTAAAAATATTTTATTGGATTTTAACACATATGTATAGGTACATATAAACAAGCCTTTGTCATTGGTGATAATGATATTTATTTTTAATGTTAGCGTTATACAATATACATAGTTACCTAATATCATTTAAAAGTAAACAAAATTCACCAACATATTTTACTTAGCCTTAAGACTTCTGCCTGTGCAAAAACTGATTACATTAAGGCACATTATTACTTCTAAGAGGACCAATGGAATGAACTTTGTTTGATTATTTTAATTTCTTTGTACAGCTAATGAGATTTGTAGTAGGTAAGTAAGTTTGTCAGATAACAGGCGTAATCGATACAAAATACTGTTAAAGTTCAAGCATTAAACCTTGTAAATGTATTTGTAATCAGTGGTGACTAGCATCTGTCTAGTGCAAGTATTTTCAGAATTGCTACTGTTAACACAGACAGATACTCACCACCGACAGAAAATAGCGGCCGATATTCTCCAGATGTGTAATTCAAACCAAAATGGATTAAAATTCAAATTATCGTATTTACAAGGATTTATTATTTCATTTCTTAGTTCGAATAGTTCAAGTTATGGTGAGTAACGGAAGGAAACCATCCACGAAAGTCGATTTAGGTCTCATCTTAAGTTAGGAAGTTCAATTTAGTATGCAGTAGCGATTACACACGCTCTTTACTATTTGTATTGTACTAGAGATGTGCTTAACACATCAATATTTTAGGAAAGAAATCATTATTTTTCGCAAAAAATGGCATAACTGCCTTCCATTGTGTACAAAATTCGAATATTTCGGTCGAATTGTTTACATTATTGTTGATTTTTCAAAAACGGCTTAGCCGATTTCTGTGAATTTTAAATGGGGCTAGGTAGTGGGATTATACCCTTTCGAACAAAATCAGAATTATTGGTTCACAATTGGCGAAATTATCGATGTTCATCGTGTACGAAATTCGGATATTTCGCTCGAATACATTATTGTTGGTTTTTTTTCAAAAACGGCTCAGCCAATTTCCGTAAAATTTTAATCGGACCACCTCGGGAGTATATCTTTTCAAAAAGAATTTTTCGATTTGGTTCACAATTGGTGAAATTATTCTATAAAAAATATTCTCCTCCTTTTTGGAAGTCGATGGCTTAACACGTCATCATGCTGTTTGTTATTTGACAGTATCTGTATTAATATACTCGAAAACAACGATATAACTCATTATTATAAATCTAGCCGTTCACATTTTTGGCTTAGTAAAGAAACATAAGTACTAACGATTATTTATGACCTATGAATTATGTATAAACAAATTCTTTAATAATTCAAAGCCCGCTATATTTTTTACTAGGTACCTAATTTTAGTGGTACGATAGGTAATTTGAGTTTGATTTGTTTGGGGCCGTCAAGCAGAAGTAAATAATTGAAAATATCTACATACTATACCTGATAACTACTGAAAGAAAACATTGAGTAATGAGTACAAGCCGCGTCCAATCAGTAATTACTCCTGAAAATAAAAATAATTATATCTTAGCGCACTACATCTTAAACTGCATAATTTTTTTTTTTTTTTTTCTCTCTGTCGAATGCCTAAAAGTAATAAATATATTTCATATTCAACAATAAAAATACATCAAATCTTAAATCTAAAATAAATAAATAACTTTTTATAAGGTGTAGGTATTAAATTTACATTATAAATAAAAAACTGCTTTTAGGTCGCTGTCCGCTGGCAAAGTACCTAAGAGACTGGTGACATTACCCCGTTGGATAGCAAGGCTAAGTCTTTGACCGAGGTAAGCACCAGCTCTTGGGTCATTTGCTCTTTCTATCAATTTTTTTTGATAAATCTTTATACAAGCGCCAGGCGCTAGGACCCCACGGACCTAAAGTTTCAACTCCAAAAGGCAAAAACATGTATCCATCGCCGAGCGATTCATATTTCTGCCTTTTGTGGTTTTCGGCCGTTACCGCCGCCGCGCCTGCCGATTTAGAGGTGTAAGGTATGTGAGATGCTGCCAACGTATCGACGCAGGTAGCATCCCACACAAGCGGTCTGCCACGACTCCATGGAACTAACGTCATACCGTCGGGTCTCTTACCATCATCACGTGCAATACCGTTCGGCTCCAATATGGCCGGCACATTGACAGTAGCAAGAGCTCTGCGGATGACGTCGTTCAAGGAGGCGTGGCGAGACTGTCGACCAGCGCTTCGGCGACAAGAAAGCCCGTGGTGACCTAGTCGGTCCACAGATGCACCGCAGTGGCATATGTGGGGCTCGTTTGTATGAGATCCAATTCTGAGGCTGATAGAGAGAGCAAAAGTATTGTTTTCAAGTAGGGTACCAATATTGGCTGAAGGTAGCGCCTGAAGCCAAAACCCCGACTCTCGCTTTGCAGATGCTAAAAGACGCGCTTGATCTTTAGGGGAGGTTAAATTATTAAGTAGATCGTTTTGAGCGATTTTAATTAACGGCTCGTCCCAAAGCCTCTGCAAACTAGGCTTTTTCGGTAAGTTTTCACCTGGACACATTGTGGACCATGCATTTATAGCTTCAGTAAGTGAATCAGTTTCTACATTCCCCAGAGATTTCTCAATGATTTTTGAGAAAAGTGCTCTTGTGCTATATACAGATGATAAAAAAGCAGGCAAAGAAATTTTGGTAATTTTCCGGATACCAAGGCCACCATGCTGAATGGGCAGCGAAGCCTGACACCAAGAACTATCTGATATTGGACTATTTAGTATGTTGACTAAAAGGTTTTTCAATGAGGTATCTAGAGTGGAAAGAAGATCACTAAACTTCCAAAAAGGACTGCATCTCAAAACATACGTTAATTTAGGGACAAACAAACAAAACCGAATGATGTGGAAAGCCATGTGTGAATGAATTTCTGAGAGACGGTCTGCATTCTCGTCAAATTTTGCTTTTTGCTCAGATATAAACGTAGGAAAAGATTCATTAAATATTGGAGCACCCAATAAGCGAAGGGAAAACTTGTCTAGAACTTTGATATTAGGTGCCACGGTTTTAAAGCTTTCTAATATGTGACTTTTAAGTGATGGAGTGACCGAATCTGTAATATAGAGCTCACACTTAGAAAAATTCAGCTCTAAACCAATAGATCTAAATTTTTCAATTAAATTTTCAAGATCCAAAAGTACCGTTTCTGAGTCACCGCCTAAGGTGCCATCGTCTAAATACCATTGAATGTTAACCGATTGAATGTTAATTTTATTAACATTCAATCGAATTGAGTTTGACATAACAATAATAATTATCAACATGATGTTAAGCAGATATGCTGTCCAAGGTGTAGCTCGATTACTTAGAAGATCTCGTATGTACTTGAGATTTCAAGACACTTATGTTGTACTTTTGTGTAAAGACAAAAGCGTTTCACATTCAGGCTGTAAGTATTAGGAAATAACGTGGATTTAAAACGCTGTTTTGTATTTGGTAAAACATAAATAACGTGTCAGTACTTAATCACGAAAAACTTTTTCACGAAAACTTTTTCACGAACGACTTTTCCACGAAAAACTTCACGAATAACAAAGTCACGAGTGACAAAGATTTTTCGTGAAAAAGTCTATTCGTGGTAAAGTTTTCGTGGCAAAGTTTTCGTGATAAAGTCTGTTCGTGGTTAAGTTTTTCGTGGCAAAGTTTTCGTGATAAAGTCTGTTCGTGGTTAAGTTTTCGTGGCAAAGTTTTCGTGATAAAGTCTGTTCGTGGTTAAGTTTTCGTGGCAAAGTTTTCGTGATAAAGTCTGTTCGTGGTTAAGTTTTTCGTGACAAAGTTTTCGTGATAAAGTCTGTTCGTGGTTAAGTTTTTCGTGACAAAGTTTTCGTGATAAAGTCTGTTCGTGGTTAAGTTTTTCGTGACAAAGTTTTCGTGATAAAGTCTGTTCGTGGTTAAGTTTTTCGTGACAAAGTTTTCGTGATAAAGTCTGTTCGTGGTTAAGTTTTTCGTGACAAAGTTTTCGTGATAAAGTCTGTTCGTGGTTAAGTTTTTCGTGACAAAGTTTTCGTGATAAAGTCTGTTCGTGGTTAAGTTTTTCGTGACAAAGTTTTCGTGATAAAGTCTGTTCGTGGTTAAGTTTTTCGTGACAAAGTTTTCGTGATAAAGTCTGTTCGTGGTTAAGTTTTTGGGTTGGCTATAGCCGTCCGGTACCTGATTTTGATGAAGGTGCGAGTTTAGGGGTATCATTGGGGTCCACCTGAAGCCCTTCCAGCAATTTTTTTTTGCCGGAAACGTAGTTTAAATTAATTATGATTAAATTAAAATTTGATAAAAAAAAGTGAAATGGAACGCAATGTTGAGAAAATGGTACAATATTAAGTTGTCAAATTAAGTTGTCAAACTGAGTTAAACGAAACGTATCGTTATCGTTAATAAGTTAGGTGTGAAACAAAAAATAGGTTAGGTTAGGTTAGAACATGACAAACAAGGCACGAGCCGAGCGAGCGAAGCGAGCGTGCCGCGGCAGCGGCCGGCGAAGTGCCAGAAGCGAACCGCCTTAATAAGTTAGGTGTGAAACAAAAAATAGGTTAGGTTAGGTTAGAACATGACAAACAACGCACGAGCCGAGCGAGCGAAGCGAGCGTGCCGCGGCAGCGGCCGGCGAAGTGCCAGAAGCGAACCGCCTTAATAGATTAGGTGTGAAACAAAAAATAGGTAAAAAATACTGATATAGCCGAAAGTGAGGTTAAGTACTAAAAAAAATATTACTCAAAAACCAAAGGCCTCCGGCGGGGGGGGGGATGCAGGGGGGGCTTCACCCCAAGTTTTCGTGATAAAGTCTGTTCGTGGTTAAGTTTTTCGTGACAAAGTTTTCGTGATAAAGTCTATTCGTGGTAAAGTTTTCGTGGCTAAGTTTTCGTGATAAAGTCTGTTCGTGGTTAAGTTTTTCGTGACAAAGTTTTCGTGAAAAAGTCGTTCGTGAAAAAATACTAGCGCCCATAAATACATCTCAAACAAAAAACACATCAGTATCTAAAAGCTGTGATAGATAGTCTTGACATCCCTTCGATACGTACATCGTACAAAGCGGTTTTCCGTACAGTTACAGCTAAGTCCGGGCTAAGTCATGGTGGTCTAGTTGTAGTGACACCCGCCTTGCAATCGTGGAGTCGTGGGTTCAAATCCCGGTCCCGCACCAATTAGTTTTGTAGAATGTATGTACGAATTTCACACCACTGGCTTTTCGGTGAAGGAAAACATCGTGAGGCAACCTGCTTTTTCCTGTAGAAGAAATTCGATGGCGTGTGAATCCACCAATCCGCACTGGGCCAGCGTGATGGATACGGCACAATCACCCTTCGTGGGTAGGCCTAAGTCCTGTAGTGGACTATTAAAAAGGCTGGTATAGTAAAGAACTTAAAAGCACAGTACGTAAAAATAACTTCCATTAGCAGTAAGCCACTTAGTAAAAACTGGGTTCAAGCCTGGTCTCAGAGATTTGAAAGCCTCTGATAAGACTCTCTAAGTTTGTATGGGGATATCAAACAAGGCCTACAATAAAACGTGTCGAAGCTCTATAAATAGTATTAAATTTACATTGTTTATCCATAGCGTCATTTCTTTATTTTATGGCTCAGACCAAATAAAATAATCGGCCAAGTACGAGTCGAACTCGCGCACGGAGGGTTTCGTACTGTATGGGAGCCCCCCTTAAATATTTATTTTATTTAATTTAATATTTATTATTGAAAGGAATTTGAAACTAAATATTCTGTGAACATTTCAAGCCTCTACCTGGTACCATCCTTATCCTTACATAGTATAAAATAAAGTAGCTATTTTTGTCTGTTTGTTTGTCTGTATGCTTAAATCTTTAAAACTACGCAACGGATTCTGATGCGGTTTTTTTTAATGGATAGAGTGATTCAAGAGGAAGGTTTATATGTATAACACACCTGTGCGAAGCCGGGGCGGGTCGTCTAGTTATTAATATATAGCGAAAAACGTCTAAAAATTCAGGTTTGTTGTATGGGAGCCCCCCTTAAATATTTATTTTATTTAATTTTTAATAGTTGTTGTTATAGCGGCAACATGAATATATCATCTGTGAAAATTTCAGCTGCCTAGCTATCATGGTTCATGAGATACAGCCCGGTGACAGACAGACGGACAGACGGACATCGAAGTCTTAGTAATAGGGTCCCGTTTTCTCGGCCCGGGGGCTCCCATACAGTACGGAACCCTCCGTGCGCGAGTCCGACTCGTACTTGGCCGATTTTTTATATATGTGGTGAGTGCGTCGGTGTTGCGCCGCCATAGTTCGACCGACGAGCCAAGGCTTTAGTTTCCTTGTACGTGTATGTGTGTGTAATTGTGTCTGTACACGGCGAGGCTTAGTTTTGCCCACCTCACTTGTTTTGTTCACATTCTGTCTTGTTTGGTCTGAGTATTGTGGAAGGGTTTCATATGCTTCATGTGATTCAAAACATTCTGAGATTCAGATACCAGTTTGCAAAAACTGGTCTGTAACTAAATAAAAATAATAATATGTAAACACCTTCATGTGCCGGAGTAGGGGCGTTTTCATATAGAGCGACTCAACCGCCAATAAAAATAATTATTTTACACAAAAATGGCAATATCGACTTCCATCGTGTACAAAATTCGAATAGTTCACTCGAGTTGATGAGTACAATTTTTCCATTAATGTTGATTTTTCAAAAACGGCTCAGCCGATTTCTATGTAATTCGGTTCGATTCTCACCCAGAGCTAGCATTTTTGCGATAAACGTAGCTGTGTTATATAACACATAGGTGTTTGCTCTGTGTCTGGATGTTGCTATCTATCTTTATAGTATATTTGCATTTAATTATATTTTTTTTGCAAAAAATGGCAAAAACGCCTTGCACCTGGTACAAAATTCGAATATTTCGCTCGAATTGTTTACATTATTGTTGATTTTTCAAAATCGACTCAGCCGTTTTCTGTAAAATTTAAATAGGACTACATCTGGAGCCTTTCAAACTAAAAAAATAATTTTCCGATTCGGTTCACAATTGGCGGAATTATCGATGAACATACACAATAAAAATACAAACAGACGAACAAAAAGAACCTCCTCCTTTTAGGAAGTCGGTTCAAATATGTATACTCAGTTTCTATATCTGGCAGCTAAACCACACGCGTTGTTTAGTTTGGAGGCAGAGACCGTGAGAAAGATATCCCCTCATATTTATTAATTAAGTAGCCTAAAGTACTCGCATGGCTAAATCACCCTGAGTCGCCTAGTGTAAAAACGTCCTGAAGAAGTTTAGAGGGGTATGACCCCAGCTTTATTTTATTCATTGGAAATCCCTCGCAATTTTAATAAGATTCGACCTTCAGTGTAGTATTATTATATATTCTTTGCTTCAGTGCTGTCTCACATTGTGGTTTTGTATCGACAAAACTTAATTTTTAACTTTACACAAGCTTTGTACTACACACGAGTACAATAAACCGCCATTTTTTTTGTCGGTGACGAGTATCTGCCCGTGTTACCAGTTGCATTTTCAAATACTTATCGCCATACCGTACAGATGGTCATGACAAAAAGCTATTTTGGGGTTACTTAATAGCAAAGTTTTAACAATATTTAATATTCCTCCACCCCAAACTTTCATAGCACCAGCTGAGGAGCTACCTCCAGGTAGCGACTTAGCGTGGAAGTCGTTGAATCGACTCCGGACCCAAGATGGCCGCTGCAAGTCTAATTAATACGGCCAACATATTAAATGTAGTTTTTTTCTCGTCGGCGATATTGGATTAAGGGGGATTTTCTCTCAAGATTTGCTGTCGCGTTGTTTATCATTCAGTATCGATATTATTTGGCAAAGTCGTTTAGTTACCTTCATTATACAACAATGTGGGGTGATTTACCAGCCGTGGTGGTCTAGTAAGCCTTGCTGGTCAAGTGCAATGACACCTGCCTTACTTGAGGTCGTGGGTTCATATCCAACGAAAGAATTCTTTAGAATTTATGAACGGAATTTCGCACCACAGGCTTTTCAGTGACGGAAAAAATCGTGAGGCAACCTGCAGAAATTTTATGGTGTTTGCGAATCCACCAACCCGCTCTGAGCCAGCGTGGTGAAAATGGCCTAATCACCCTTCGTAGGTTGGCATAAATCTTTCAGTGGCCTAAAAAAAAAAAAAGGCTGGTACAGTACAATACAGATTTACCAACTGACCTTGTGCACACATACACTTGCATGTTTTCAAAAAGAAATGCGTCAACCAACGCAGAATTTACGTCCAATTGTAACTTATTACTATTCTACAATAGTAATTAGACCTTACGTACCTACGTACGTAAACTCCCTAAGAAGGCGTTACCAGCTAGTCCTGTTTCTTAAAAACTTAAAACAAAAAAAAAAAACTTAAAACAGGACTAGCTAGTAACGCCTCCTCACAGGCTCGTGAGCTCGGAAAAATATTCGTATCCATCTCAGGACCCGCATTCCACAACAGATTGCCAGATCAAGTGCGTAATGCAGCTTCTTTCACGTCAGTAAAATTATAAATCAACCAAGTGCGAGTTGGCCTCGCGTACGAAAGGTTCTGTACCATATAGGAGCCCCCCTCAATGTATTTTAACTTGTAGCTATTTATTTTTTATGTGAACATACTATACAACTAAATATACTGTGAATATTTCACGCGTCCACTTGTTACCGTTTTAAATACTGAGCGTCAAAAGGCAAAAAATAGTTAATTTGTTGTACGGGGGAGCCCTTAAATATTTATTTTATCCTCTTTTGTAGTATTTTTGTTATAGCGGCAACAGAAATAGGTACATCATCTATGAAAATTTCAACTTTCTAGCTATCACGGTTCTAGAGCTATTTACAGCCTGGGGTCAGACAGACTGACGGACGGATGGGCAACGGAGTCTTATTAATATCATTATAATTGTTCTAAAACTTGGTTTTTAAACGAACAATTCTACGATATCAACGATATTAGATTCTACGATATAAGATATTGTCGAAATTTTTAATGTAATTTCTTGTATTTATCGATTAGGCATAATTTTTACTGAACATACAACAATTAAAATCATTAAAATGTTAATAACAATTTTTATTTTGTTGAATTTTTTGTGCAACATATTAATTGCACAATAAATATTTTAGAAATCATGATATTGTCATTTACAATTGAATATTTTCGACATGTATCGCAAGTGAATGAAATAAAGAATATGAATAAAGAATTGTATTGTATCGTATTGTAAATAAATATGTACCAACAAATCGCTATCCTGCACAGCGACAGCGCCAGCCCCAGTTGGGCTCCCTCACGGAGCTCGCGCTCCACACCACGCCGTTAACGATGTGTCGGAACACCAGACACATCATCATCCTCCACTCGGGACCGAAACAGCAAGTAGGCGTCAGATAGGCCGTAGGTATCTGAACGCCTAGGTCCCAGTGCAACGGGTCAGTTAAAGTGGCCTCGCTCCTGCCACTTCGGCTGCAGAGGATAGGGAGAGCGGCGCCACGCAATACCGTTCCCCTGAAGCCCAACCGCGTCCACCATCGAACGGTGGCGACCCCGTCGAGGCCGCGGAAGGTAGGAAAAGTGGCAGTACAGGTGGCAACACCAGCAGTCTTCTCACGCCGCGGCCTCCAATCCTCAGCTACAGTGCCTGCCATACGACACTGCAGCCCGCCTCAGTTAAACCGCCCCATAAAAACACTCAACCTACTGGCCAGCTTCTACACGGGCTTGAACCCTCGGAAAACCTACCGACAGGTTTCTAAACGGGCTTGATGGCAAAGCCCGGAGAAATGGCTCCACCCCGGATCCCTCTTAGCTTCATCCTAGTCTCCGTAAGGTTATTGAGCCCCACACACTACGACATGGCATGGAAAATAGGTACAAACATTATACCTAGAAACGCCCATTGCGTCTATTTTTACTCACGGTAATGCGTATCAAAAATCATCGTAGCGCCGCTCTATGGCATGTCAAATCGTTTTTACAATTACTTGTATCAAATCGAGAAGCACAATTTTTGCTGAACATTTATCTTCTTGGTAGTGATATGCGATTGCAGAGATGAAATAAATCTATCTATAATTATCCAATTAGCAATTGAATCAATCATGGTGTAGGTATCGTAGTGGTTAGGTTAATTTGCGTTTTACCAAGATATATTAATCTGTTTACGAAATATTTTAAGATACGCACGTAAATCATGTTAATATTTAATTGGTTTGCTATTGGTTCTTGGAGAATGATGATTTTTAGGGTTCCGTACCCAAAGGGAAAAACGGGACCCTATTACTAAGACTTCGATGTCCGTCTGTCTGTCTGTCACCGGGCTGTATCTCATGAACCATGAAAGCTAGGCAGCTGAAATTTCCACAGATGATGTATTTCTGTTGCCGCTATGACAACAAATACTAAAAAGAGAATAAATTAAATATTTAGGGGGCCCGGCTCCCATACAACAAACCTGAATTTTTAGACGTTTTTCGCTCTATTTTAATAATGGTAACAGGTAGATGCTTGAAATTTTCACAGAATATTTAGTATTGTGTTCACTTTAACAATAAATAATAAAATTAAAATAAAATAAATATTTAAGGGGGGCTCCCATACCGTACGGAACCCTCCGTGCGCGAGTCCGACTCGTACTTGGCCGATTAATTATAATGACGTCGGCCTTAAAATGTTCTCTGTTGGACAAAGACTTCCCTAAAATGATTTCATTAGGACATATTTTGTGTGCGGCTTTTATTTTGTGACCCCGCGTTAAACAATAGCACCATTATTGAAACGTTAGAAAATGTCTTTTATACAGGGTTACTTCTAATCAATTAGCATCCTTTCAGGAGCTTATTCTGTACATCAAAACTAACAACCTTTGTCCTACGACTTTTATTAATTCTCAAAAAACAGGTTGTTGTTCCATAGAAAAATGTCGTTCACCGTCGACAAAATGGAACCAACTGATTTTCTTTTAGTTTTAACAAAGGTCGTAGAACAAAAGTTGTTAGTTTTGATGTACAGAATTAGCCCTTAAGAGGATGCTAATTGATTAAAAATAATCCTGTATATGCTGTGCTAAAGAATGTAGAGCTACATTGTCTTAATATTGTTGGTTGGCTTAGGTACCAAACAAGTTTGTCCTTAAAGATGTCTGACCACTACGAGTATAACGTACCATAACATGACAGTAGTTGGAATATGTTACACAAATAATATTATTTGTATTAAATAGTATGAAACTTTGCTCACAGCACCGTCGCGTGTAATAAATAAATAATAAATATAGTAAATAAATGCTTTATTGAACCAGAAGATTACGAACTATACAATAATTTGATTTACAAAAATGTTTTGACGCTTATAAAATGAGAGACAAGTTAAGTACAAATTCTTGTTTGTATTAATGACTGGCTGGCGTCCATACTAGTAGCGAAACTGTGTTACAGACGCCAGAGCCCTCCATTGTGTTCTTAAATATATAGGTCGTACTTATTATATTTTGGAATTTAGCATTTCAAATTTAAACATAAACTTTTAGCAGCCGAAACAATATTTATAATAATAGCTAACAATTAATTTGTCAGTTACAAAAATATTAGAATAATAAGTTTTAAATAAATAGGTAATATTAACAATAATTTGTTTATTAAATTTTTCGTACTTATATAATAATCGCAAACAATTATTTATCAAGTACTTAGTTAAAGTTTGTTATAATAATGTTGTTGTCATGATTTGACACAGACTATCATTCATAGATATCGCATTTAAATTAAATTCAGACTCTTCGTTTCTTCGTGTATGCTGAAAAGCGTGTGCGTGTGCGCGCGTGTGTGTGTAAGTATGTGTGTGTGTGTGCATGTGTGTGTGTGTAACACTGCAAAACTGCAATGCACGGAGCGTTTCACCACCGCTCGTATTATCGACGCCTATGTTGACGTACGTTGATGGTACTTTGTTTTAAAGCCTATCCTGTTTTTTTTACCGAATGATAGAACCTGTTAAATAATCTGACAAGTACGAATCGGACTCGCGCACGAAGGGTTCCGTACTGTATGGGGGCCACCCTTAAATATTTATTTTATTTTAATTTCATAATTCATTAGTAAGCATGCAGCTAAATATTCTGTGAATGTTTCAAGCATCTGTTACCATTATTGATGTCGAGCGAAACACGTCTAAAAATTTTGATCTTTTTGTATGGGAGACCCCTTGAATTTTATTTTTATTATTTTTTTAGTATTTGTTAATATAGCGGCAACAGAAATACATCATCTGTGAAAATGTCAGCATTCGAGCTATAGCGGTTCATGATCTCATGAACCGCTATATCTCTACAGCCTGGAGACAGACGGATAGCGGAGTCTTAGAAATAGGGTCCAATTTTTGCCTTTTGGGTACGGAACCCAAAAAAGTAAGTTCGTATAGCTAGCCAGCGGCTAGCCCTGGTCTCAAAGTTTTTAAGTCGCTTGAAAGCCTCTGATATGGCTAAATGGTTAATACAACCGGGGCCTACAATTTGACGTGTCACCCGAGCCACGATAGTCCTCAGTTGTAAATGCCACCCGCGGTCACCCATCCGAAGACTGACTGTGGCGAACGTTGCTTAACTTTGCTGATAGCTTGACTAAGTGTCAAACTATTATATACGCACTAAACTGAACCTGAGTATTTCTTAACACGGTCATATAATAGTGTATGTAATACGTTATAGTAGGCAGAATGAACGAAAGCTTAATGCGCACAACCGCAGGATGGGTGCCTAGAGCATTGACTTGATTTTTAGGGTTCCCTACCCAAAGGGTAAAAACAGGACCCTTACTAAGACTCCGCTGTCCGTCTGTCTGTCACCAGGCTGTATCTCATAAACCGTTATAGCTAGAAAGCTGAAATTTTCACAGATGATGTATTTCTGTTGCCGCTATAACAACAAATACTAAAAACTGACGCTCCCATACAACAAACCTGAATTTTAACCGTTTTCGCTCGATATTAATAATGGTAATAGGTAGATGCTTGAAATATTCACAGAATGTTTAGTTGTATACACAATTCAGTAATAAACAATTAAAATAAGATATTTAAAGAGGGCTCTCATACAGTAAGTACGGAAGCATGCGTGCGCGAGTCCTACTCGTACTTGGCCGATTTTTTATTTTTCTGTTTTATTCATTTTGGTGGTCTACAGGTATGCTCTGACGTCTCACCTATAATGAGCCGATTTACTTTTACGCGCAGCCAAAAAAAGTCAGCCCGTAAACGTATCGAAACCTTGAAATAATAAAAGGCAACATATTTTAAGACCTACCTTGCTAAAATCCAGTTTCTGATACAAATCCTGTTTTCGTTGATCAGAAATCACGACATTTTTATGCTTTAAGGTTATTAAATGTTTGTAATCGTTAATTAGCTGTTTTGATATTATCTGATAACTTCTTACGTTGTTATATTTCCAGCTTGGGCATTAAATAAGCTAGATTTTAAAATGTAAAAAGTGGTTAAGTAATTTTAAGCCAGTTATTGTGATGCATAAATTAGGTTGATTCTGGTTGTACCAAAAAAAATGGTATAACTACTAGACTAAAACTAGCAAATAGGTACAGGTTTTATTAATGTCATTTTTTTTTTCATCTGGGGACGAGCTAAGCGAAGCGCTAGGGCAACTACCTACCATTTCTTGAAGCGGCTGGCCGATTTTTTGAATCCTCATAACTTGGGTTTGGAGTAGGTATTCTAAATAACCGAAATTCTTTGGATATCATGTTCATAATAGATTTAAGAAACGTACAAAGTTTCAATTGCATAGCTCTCATCCTTTAGATTTTATTTAAATCTAGATAAATTCCTATTTTTTTTTTGATTTGATGATCATCAAAACCTATAGGGTACTTTCCGAAGTCCTAGAAAACTGAAATTTGGTATGTAAGCGAGTAATGGTACACAACAGATTTTTTAGGAAATAGGGCATGAAAGTTTGTCTGATACTTTCACGTTTTTTAGGCTAAAAGTCTGAAAATTGATGATTCCTTGTTAGAAAATATAAAACACATATTTTAGGAATTAAACGAAAGTTTGTATGCGACTTTTGCAAATTTTGGCGCTATAATTCTAAAAATTGATGTACTCGTATGAACCTACCCGACACGTGCTGATCCGTGGTATCCTTTCGAGAACTTTATTGTTTGTGAAGGATGAAATTACATATTATACAGTTTGTCATTTCATGCTTATTGATGATGAGATGGCATTATGTCTCGCGAGTCGCGATGATATGTTAAATTGTCTGATGTTCGGTTACATCTGCATCAGAAAAACTTGAAAAATCTTCTTAGGACTATTTTGCAGCGCTAGTAGTGCAGTCAAGGTACATTACTTAAATTATAAAAAATATAAATACGAGTATTACGGGACTTCTTACACACGGTCTCTGACCCCAAACTAATCAAAGCTTGTGATCTGGCTGCTAGAGACAGATACTACTACATATAGCTACTTATTTTTATAAAACAAATCAATGTCATCAACTTGGCTTTTCTTTCATTTTTTTTGTGTAGGGCAAGTGCATTTATTAACTACCACTAAATACAAGACTTATATAATCTAAAACGACATGAATTACTACTACATATTGATTACTACAATAGATAATAACATCCAGACACAGAGCAAGCAACTATATTCTTCACATAAACACTTGCCCTGGGTGGGAATCGAACCAACACTTCGTTGCCTTAGGAGTGAGGGTCACTGACCACTGGGCCACTGACCACTGGATCACTGAGGCAGTCATTAATTAGGTACGTAATTGCAAAAAATGGCAAGAAAACAGATAACATCTAGATTATGACCACATTATGAATCCAGTAAACACTGATTGTGAAAGATTACCAAAAATAAAGACAGTGCTGCTGCCTGCTTTCTAATTGAGCATATACCGGGTGACTGGTAAATAATTAGCATCCTTTTAGGGGCTTATTCTGTACATCAAAAATAACAACTTGTATTCTGCGACTTTTGTTAAAACTCAAAAAAAATGTTGTTCCATAGAAAAATATCGTTCACCCGCGACTAAATGTATGGAACAGACGCTTTTTTTGAGTTCTGACAAAAGTCGCAGAACAAAAGTTGTTAGTTTTGATGTACAGAATAAGCCCTTAAATGGATGCTAATTATTTACCAGTCACCCTGTATATGATTTTTAAAATAATATACATAGGGGACATCTTACACATGGTTTCTTATCCTAAACGATAAATTATGTCTTCTTTGCTCAAACCAAGCAAAGCTTGTAATATGGCTACCAGAAACTTAAACAATTATTTAAATATATTATGAATATTTTAAGCCCGATTACAGAGGTGCCATCGTAATTATATTAGCTAAATAGCATAGTTCTGTTTATTTTTCACTTTGGGCATTCAATAGAGAGAACGCGTTTTACGTTGCTATTAAATTTACGCTGGTGCCTCTGTAATCAGGCTTATTGTACTTATAAAGATCATAACACTCAGACTCAGAGAAAATACCTATGTTATCACATAAATTCTTGCCCTGGGCGGGAATCGAAACTACACCTCTTTGGACCAAGCGTCAGGGTCACAAACCACTGGGCCACCGAGGTAGTCATTAGACAATTTGGTACTTTTTTGGTGACACTAAAGAGGACTGTGAATTTTCCACTGTTTTCGCGTTATCTGTAGAAAATCGAGATAATTTTAGGTACATTTTTGATATTTAATTTTGTTTTGGTGTCAATCGCTTGAATAAGATATACAGGGTTATTTCTAATCAATTAGCGTTAGGGGCTTAATTTGTACATCAAAAGTAACAACTTTTGTTCTACGACTTTTCTTAATTCCCAAAAAAAAGTTGTTGTTCCATAGAAAAATATCGTTCACCCTCGACAAAATGTATGGATCAGCTGTTTTTTTTGAGTTTTGACAAAAATGGCAGAACAAAAGTTGTAAGTTTTGATGTACAGAATAAGTCTTTAAAAGGATGCTAATTGATTAAAAATAACCCTGTATTGCACGCTCATAGGTCTTATTTTTTTTCAGATAAATGTTTATTTTCTGAATAGGTACATTTCAGTCAAGTGTTTCCGTTAAAATAAGAACTTTTAAACTTCAAATTAAATCAAAAAACTGTAAAAACTAAGAAGTTATTTAAGTATAGATTACACAAATAAAAAATATTGAAATTGGATAATATAAGAGGCAGATAACAGCTTCTTACTGAAGTAAACTCAATGATTTTCTTCTGGCTAAAGCATACTATTCCCTAAATGAGTTTTTGACTGACAAAGATATTTGACATGACAATAATTCAGACACTTATTTATCATTAATTTTTTTAGATTATTATTATTTGACATTTATTATGTGTTTTCTTAAAAAAAAAAATTGAATATTTTTTAAATAGTATTTCATAATTTAAACATTATAGAATCGCTTGTATGCTGACTTTGCGTATCCTGAAGAGCTTTAGTTTATTTAAGTACCACCATTTTGGGCGTCTGGTGGACGCGACGCGTGACCAAAATGCTGGTGTTTATTTGGCTCAACGCATAAGCATTGCCATTCAGCGTGGCAATGCAGCCAGCATGCTGGGCACGCTGCCAACTGGCAGTGGGCTTGAGCATTTGGATTATCTTTAGACCTTCAAAGGTCTGAGGGTGATCCAATGCTTTTTGTGTAATAGTAGTGTAGTTTTGTTGTAGTTAATAAAGGCACTTTTGCCCGTTTTAAAAAAAACCATTGTGAATCAGGTTCACAAGCTGAATAAATTGAATTGAATCTTGTTTTTGTATGGCAAAGTTCGTGGTTCACAATAGCCTTTTGTACATAAACGTTAATATATATTAAGGCCTACTTTTTGTAGCTAATTAAACTTAGCTGATATAATAGTTCTAGTTTTTTACTACCTCTCTAGGCAGAAAGTACTGTCTTGATATTACAGGAAAAGACACAAATTCTTTTATTTGCTGGCGTATTACGACCTGTTTAGATATTATTTCAAGTTCAGAGTTGATAGTCCTGCATCCACCACCGCCTGTTTCCCCAAGTTTAACATCTAATTACCTTGGTATTTAAATAAAAAATTGGTTGTAGGGATTCTCGGTTACCGGACGATAATTTTTAACCGACTTCCAAAAAGGACGAGGTTCTATGTTCGTGTGTATTTTTTTTGTGTATGTTCATCGATCATTTCGCCAATTGTGAACCGAATCGAAAATTTTTTTTTTAGTTCGAAAGTAGTCCCATTTAAATTTTACAGAAATTGGCTGAGCCGTTTTTGATAAATCAACAATAATGTAAACAATTCGAGCGAAATATTCGAATTTTGTATATGATGGAAGGCGGTTTTGCCATTTTTTGCGAAAAATATTTATACGTGATAACGTCATAGATGCGTCACAAGCGTGGCTGCTGGACCATGTGAATTTATTGTTTAGGTACATCTGAGTCATATAGGTGATTTATGTACTTTCACCACTACACTATTTGCGCTGTAGGATGGTGCGGGTGACAGTTGCTATTTTAAAATATAATTAGGGTTTTATTTAATTTACTACAGTTATTAACTATTTAATATATTACGAATGTGGTACAGCTGAAATACTAAGTCGTAATGGCGCATGAGTTACTAGTTTAAAATTGTTGTTGATATTTGAACAAACTCCCGGTGGCGTGTTGTGGTAAGACACCATGAACTTAACCATATATATTATTTATTTATTAGACCACTAGTTCGAGATCGAATTAGAAACGACCTTCATCGAACTTTTTAATCGATAATATATAGATATGTATGTACCTATTTCATTTTGTGGATTGGATGGTTGGGATAAAGTGATTCGGAACATCCGTCTTATATAACTGACACCCTTATTTTTTTCAAATCTAAATTTTTTAGAATGCATTTAACTCATCAGTACTCATCATTATTAATTTTGAATTTGAATTACGAAATAATTTTACTACAGGGCTAACGGTGAAATCGCTAAAAAAATCAGCTACTTAGTGCATACAAAAATCTCATTAATTCTTAATAAAATGTAGGCTTACTTAAATGATTGGCTTGTTTTTTTGCGATTTCGCGATTTCGCAGTTGATACCTTAAAAAGGTTAATTTGTTCGTAATGAAGAGTAAAGTGCATCTTTGAAATTTTACATGTTAACAAAAAATAAGGTTGTGTACAGGGCTATACAAAAATGGTAGACTAAGACGAAAAAATCGGCCAAGTGCGGGTCGGACTCGAACACGAATGGTTCCGTACAGAATGGGAAAAAAACTCCTCTTGTAAAAAACTCCTAAAAATAACGTTTGTTGTTTCACCCTTAAATATTTAATTTATTCTATTTTTTGTACTTTTTGTTATAGCGGCAACAGAAATACACCATATGTGAAAATTTCAGCTGCCTAGCTATCACAGTTCATGATATACAGCCCGGTGACAGAGAGACGGACAGACGGACAGACGGACATCGAAGTCTTAGTAATAGGGTCCTGTTTTTTACCCTTTGGGTACCGAACCCTAAAAAGTGATTAAAATCGTTACGAACAACATTAAAATTTACTGGATTGGGCACATAGTAAAAAATGTTCTTAACGATTATTTGAATCACCTCTATTCGGCTCATCACACCTTTTTAGGGTTTCTTACCCACAGAGTAAAAACGGGACCCTATTACTAAGACGCCGTTCTCCGTCCGTTTGTCTGTTTGTCACCAGGCTATTTATCAAGAATCGTAATTCAGTTGAAATTTTCGCAGATGAAATATTTCTATCGCCGCTATAGCGAAATATTATAAAAATTGTTATAACAACAAGTAGCTATTTAAAAAAACAGTAAAACTAATTTTTGAGGGCTCCAAACAAACGTAATTTTTTTGCTGTTTTTTGCTCTATATTAATAACGGCAACGCTTGAAATGAGGCTACGTTACAGAACCCTTCGCACATGATCTGACTCGCACTTGATCATTTTTTTGATAACCCTTAAGTAGATCTTTATTATGATATGCATGATTTTTTTTAAGAAATCGTGTATGCTTTTTCATGATCGATGTCAAAGTAAAAGTTGTTTAAACGATGAATACAATTACTTTCTTTCTGCTCATACCGCTTCTAAAAGAGGAAAATTTTTAACGAACTGTCAAGTAATAAAATGCTCTCCTTCTGTCAAATTAATTACGAGAATACCTGCGTAACAACTTGCGTTTTTTTACAATAACAATTTCACCGCTGAAAGAGAAAGGAAAGCTTTTTTGTGGCTTTAATAGCCATTGTTTCCAATCAATGTTTTTAAAAATAATGGACCATTTTATTGAAAATAGTAGCTATACTCATGAATTCAAATATGAAAAATTAATAGGACCTCAGCTAGCATACCATACGACCACAAAAAAAGTTTTGTCAACCTGTGAAAAAGTGACCGATATACGGGGTTATTTCTAATCAATTGGCATCCTTTTTAGGGACTTATTCTGTTCATAAAAATTAGTAACTTTTGTTCTGCGACTTTTGTCAAAACTACAAAAAAATGTTTGTCCATAGAAAAATATCGTTCTCCCGCGACAAAATGGAATGGAACAGCTGATTTTTTTTCGAGTTTAAACAAAAGTCGCAGAACAAAACTTGTTAGTTTTTATGTACAGAATAAGCATTTAAAATGATGCTCATTGATTAGGAATAACCCTGTATATATTACTTCACCATAGACCTCTAGACCACTACGGATTTTTACCACTAGGTAATCATGCAAACATCTGATCATATTTTTAATAAGTCTACTTTTTAATTGAAATCTTAAATGAAACTGTTAAAATTCGTTATGACGGGCTATTAGTACCTATATAAATAGCAGGTATTTCAAAAGCAACAAGAAAATAAATGTTGTGGTTGTTTGAGGCCAACACAGAAGTCGCGAAAAAAGACGTGTGGCACTCGGGGACTGCCGCGGTAAAGCTATTGCATAATTTTACAATACGTCTAATCGCACACAACGCCGTGTCGAAGACTGCCGAACTGAAACGACGTTAGACGATGCACGGCCTTCAAGCCACACCTCCTTGCCCGTCGGAGTGGGGAGCGTGAGGTTTTTTCGTTACGGAATTTCTGGATTCGGTCCCCGCGCTCAAGGCCCGCGATAGAAGCTATGCAATAGCTTAAAAAATATTATTAAATCTATATTCATTTCATATTGTTGATTTCGGGTTGCAACTTTGTATGGGATTTTTTCTCAAATTATGTGTTGCCAAACGCCTATGCTGTGAGATTTTAAGTAAAAGTAGTAGTGTTTATAATGACAGTCTAAATCATTTCCTCTCGGTTTATTACACCGCTTCTGAATAACCTTATATTATCATTAATTTGAAGGGCCAAACACATCCGGCATAGAAGTAAACCTTTAGTGAAAAAAAAAATAACAAGAATCCCAAGGTCTTTGACCATATCAAGGCTTAAAAGCTATTGGCATACCTTAAAGGTGTGTTAGCCAATATGATTTCACTTACTTAGTACACGTGTGATAAATAAACAACTCCTTTTATAAATGCTAAAGTGAAAAAACTTGGTAGATATTAGCAGATAGTTAAATAGAGTACTTAGTTTACAAGGCTATTTACAAAGAGTGTAATAAGGCGAAAGGGGCCTATGGTTCGGCCGTTCAGAGAATGCGTTCCTGACACGTCATTTTGAAAAAATGTTTTTGGCCGATATCTCGGAAACTATGTACTTAAGGGCAAAAAACATCAGAATCATTATTGTAGAAAATAAAATTTTGTTTCCAGTGAACTTTTTTGTGAAACTTACCGTTTACGACTTATGGCCCATTTAATGAAATTTCATTAAATGGACCTTAAAATATTAAATGGTAAGTCATCGAGTCTCATCGAATTGTGAACACGGTTTAAGTTGGTTATGCTATTTTTTGCGAATATAATGATATCGATTCCGACTTGCAATGTTATACACAATCCCTTTTACTTCCAATCCTTGACTATGCCGACGTATGTTACCTAGATCTCACGCAAGTCCTGCTGGATAAACTTGAGCGCCTCCAAAATGTTTGTATCAGGTTCATATTTGGCTTGCGCAAATATGACCACGTTTCAGAGTTCCGCGCTAAGCTCAAGTGGCTCCCCATTCGTCGTCGCCGGGATGCTCATATTCTTTCCCTTTTGTATAGTACTCTGTTTATTCCTTCGTCCCCACCCTATCTCAGAGAGCGTTTTCGTTTTCGACACTCTCTATTGAGCCGTTATCTAAAATCTTCCGATAATCTCACCCTTAGTTTCCCTCGTCACAAAACATCTTTCTACGATTCTTCTTTCTCAGTGGAGGCAGTCAGGCTGTGGAATGACTTACCTTTAGAAATTAAGCGTTCACCTTCCTTGAATGTTTTCAAACAACTTGTGAAAGCTCACTATCTAAAACCATAATGCTACTTTTTCCCATAGCTACTATTTTGTAACGTGTGTAGGTATATGTAGGTATAATTATGTAGGTATATGTAGGTCTAATTGTGTAGGTATATGTAGATCTAATTATGTAGGTATATGTATAATTATATGTATTATAACGTATATATGTAAGTATATTTAAATTTTGTATTATATAAGTGTGTTTAGTTTATTATTCATAGGTGTTTTCTTTTGTTAATCTCTAGTTAAGGCCACTATTTTATGTTCTTGTCAGTTCATTTTCGTGCAAGGTTGCCTGGAAGAAATCGCCATGGGTGATAAGGCCGCCAATTTATAATCATATTTGTTTCTTTTTTGTCTATATGTGAAAATTATTTTTATTTTTAAGTGGTTGTAAATAAAGAGTTTTTGTCTTGTCTTGTCTTGTCTTGTTATATGGAACAGCTGATGTTTCTTAGCCCCGTAGTAAAAGTCCTAAGTAACCCTGTATTAGTTGTTGACTAAATTATACAACGGTAATAAGCAACCTTTTGTGCCAAAATTTTAGATACGCCATTAATAATTTTATCATGTCTAAAATTATTTTAAATGTGACTAGGATCATAAAATTAGAAGCATTCTAAAAGCACAGAACTAAAAATAGTGCACATGTATTAAAAGTCATAATTTTTAGGGATCTGTAGCAAACTGACTTTATTTTCATCATTTCAGCCGTAGGCGGTCCACCGCTGGACATAGGCCTACCTTATGGAATTCAAACAAGACAAGTTGGATGCGGTTTGCACTTAACCTTATTTTTGCGATCTTTTTGAAGTCGTCTACCCACCTTGAAGATGGACGTCTTACAACCCGGTCAAAATATCTGTGCACCTGACTTCGTGACGTCACATCGAATTATCGGGACGTATATACATTACCGGACGTCTAGTATACCGTCCGGACGTAAATTATTATCGGGACGTGTATCGGCAATGAAGATGCTAACCGTACTGTCGCACCGGGGAGTGCGCGGAGAGGTGACAGGGGAAGCGGGAGAGGCGCCGCATTCCAACGAGGTGCACAGATATTCTGATCGGGTTATACATTTGGCTTAAATAACAGTAAGACAACTCTTTATTGTGTGCACAAATTTAAATAATTACAACAAAAGGTACAAAGTATACATCTTGAATAAGTGCCACAAATGGCGGCCTTATTGCTGACAGCGGTCTCTACCAGGCAACCACTCAACGGAAAGAGATCACAAACAAAAGTACATACTTATGAAAAGGTATCAAACACAATTAACTATAATATTATACTTGCCATGCAACAGCTGCAACCTCTATGTGTTCTGCCTACTGCCATTTCAAATTATAAATCCGTTTAACTATGTCGGTAGCTTTGGTTCCTCTACGAATCTCCTCATTTTTGTTTCGATGTAATGATAACATACCTAATTTTAATAATAATCAATTAAAAGCCTTGTTTGTGCTACGGAACCCAAGGATGAGTTTTATCCCGCAGTTGGCCTTTATTTTTAAATTAAATTAATCACAAAATTGCATGATTTATCACATATGGATTGAAAAAATAGCTTAAGTAGGTAACTTATTACTGTGTTATTTAGGTAATTTTCCAAAGTTCATATTATATTGGGTACCTACTTTAGCTACATTCTTTGTTAATGTTATATATTTATAGCTTATTCTAATAAAACTATCATAAATTATATCATATCTAAATCATGACAAGATTTGCGCGCATGAACCTTTGAGCAAATATCTACAGAGCCACAGTCCCTACGTGATAGTAGTAAAATAAGGACGGTGCCTTTAAAAATGTGCCTTAAGCTAGGCCACAATCACGCTAAATAGGTAAGTTAGTGTTTAAATCCAATTATAGATAAAAAACGTCTGCTGTGTAACCGCATTAAATCATAATTATTCATCCTAACAAGATAATTTAGTTTAGATGGCATACCGAATTTTATTGCAGATCAAGAAAATAAATGAAATCATAATAGCTCAATCACAGATTAACATCTAATTATTGTCATTGTATTTTAAGGGAGGCCCCCAAGGAGGGATGTATAGGGTCCCTCCGTGGGGGTGGGGTCAAAACCTGTGTTCACCTATCAACTTAGGCGAACACTGATTTTAACCCAAATTGTGAAGACTTAAAAAAATCACATGGTTAATCCAACGAAGATCTCGCCACCGCGATCTAGAAATAGCGCTACGCGACGCTAGCGACATCTAGTACGGGTAATTAAACTATACTCGTATTTTGTGCTATTATGATTTTTTTCATCTGCAATAAAATTTGGCATGCAGTCTAAACTTAAGTAGTTATTTTGTTTTGAAGATGATTTATTTTATTTATAAATGATTAAACACTAGGTAAGTATAGACTTTTAAACGTTTGTCTTTAACATTGTAAAATAAATATTGCTTAGCATGCAGTCTAAACTAAAGTAGTTATTTTGTTTTGAAGATGATTTATTTTATTTATTAATAATTCTACACTATGTAAGTATAGACTTTTAAACTTTTGTCTTTAATATTGTAAAAAAAATTGCTTAGCATCGAACTACAATAGATGCCGCTTAAAACGCGCTATCGTTCGGTACGCGCCATCTCGGGTGTATCAAAATGAGACAGCTGATGTGTATGCTCCAAGTATATAATAATATAATTATATAAGACCTTAACAATCCTAGTATTCATCAAACTATGTACCTATGATCCCCTAGTAACTTCTACGGAAGTTATTACTATTTATTACTATATTACTATGAATCATACGCATAGTAGTAGTTAATCCAACGAAGATCTAGCCACCACGATCTAGAAATAGCGCTTCGCGACGCTAACGACATCTATTACGGGTTACTAATAAGTAAACCGTAATAAATCTAGCAAAAAATATTAAAATCTAGCAAAAAAAATTAAAGGGGCTACCATATAACATACGAGTACAAATTCTCCGATTTTTACCACGATTTTTTAATTTCGCGCCCATTAAACAAAAATAATTATCAAATCAATCAAATTCATAAGTTTGATTTGAAATTAATGTGACCCGAATTAACCAGATGTATACAGTCAATCACGGATTAACATCTAATTATTGTCATTATATTTTAAGGGAGGCCCCCAAGGAGGGAGGTATAGGGTCCCCCCGAGGGGGTGGAGTTAAAACCTGTGTTCACCTATCAACTTAGGCGAACACCGGTTGTAATTCAATTTGCGAAGACTTTGAATAATCGCATGGTTAATCTAACGAAACTGTCACCACCGCGATCTAGAAAAAGCGCCTCGTGACGCTAGCGACATCTAGTACGGGTCAAGTAAACTGTATCATGTGCTATTATGATTTCATTCGTGTTCGTTATTTGCAATCAAATCGTCTAAACGTACTTTTTAGGGCTCCGTAGTAAAACCAGTGTGTGCATCCGTCCGTCTGTCCGTCCGTTCGTCCGTCCTTCCTTATGTTACAAAGGCAAATAACTGCCACACATTATAAGAACCTAATTACATGAACAAAGAAAATAAATGAAATCATAATAGCACATAATATAGTTCAGTTAATACGTACTAGATGTCGCTAGTGTCGCGAAGGCGCTTTTTCTAGATCGCGGTGGCGAGATTTTTACTGGAATAACCATGCGATTTTTCGAAACCTTTTCAGTTTGAATTAATACCGGTGTTCGCCTAAGTTGATAGGTGAACACTGGTATTGATTTCGCCCTCTTGGGGGGACCCTATACCTCCCCCCTTCGGGGGCCCTCCTTAAAATACAATGACAATAGACAGTAGATGTTCATCCGTGGTTGTGTGCATCTGGTCAGTTACGGTCACGAGCACGACCAGGGACGATTTATTCTCAAAAGTACACAATTTTCACTTGCGAAAATGTTCTTACAGCAGTCGCAAGGTTCAATTTCGCGGCATATCTCTATGAATCTTCATAGGTTTGCACAATCTAGTCCCACCTGCCCCTTTCTTCTATCGTATGGCTAGACAGACGCGACCAAAGCGCCACCCTTTTGGTGGACATTCCGCGCGTTAGAACCAAGCGTTTCGAATCCTCATTCCTCATACGAACAGCCAGAATGTGGAACGCTTTGCCTGGATCTGTCTTCCCGCTGAAGTACGACGTGGGTGTCTTCAAATACCGAGTAAATAGGTATCTGCTAGGTAAGCGTGCTACACCCTAGACCGCATATCTGCTCAACATCAGACAGTATGTAGTCAAACGCAAACCTATACGGAATATAAAAAGGTGTTTTTTTTTTTGCAAGGGGGAAATCTTCGAAAGATGCCCGACTGCATTGGGGTGCAGTAGGGTTATGTGGGATTGTACCCACTAAAACCCCCTCGGTGGCCAGCCTTTGTGCTTTCTTGGGAGCTCCGGGATATCCAAAAGGAACGCACCGCAATCTTCATAGGAATATGAAGATAATTTATATTATTTTCGATTCGCTCTTGATCAATTTTGTTAGTACTTGCTGATATTGTGAGGTCTTGCTAAATATTTTCAAAATCTCCCAATATAAAGCGCAATCATAAGTTTCCCTCCTTTTTCACAAAACACCTTCTCCCTTATCAAAAATCACACACGACCATCCTTACTAATATTATAAATCCGAAAAGTTTGTTGGTTTGTTGGTTTGTTACTCTATCACGCGCCAACGGAGCAACGGATTGACTTGATTTTTGGCATGGATATCGTATAAAAGGCGGAAGGAGCTTTAGGATACTTTTTATCCCGAAAAATTTCATAGTTCCTGTAGGACAGGACAAAAACCCTCAAAAGCGAAACTGTCGCCA
Source organism: Hypomecis atomaria (assembly GCA_964007245.1). Classification (NCBI taxonomy): domain Eukaryota; kingdom Metazoa; phylum Arthropoda; class Insecta; order Lepidoptera; family Geometridae; genus Hypomecis; species Hypomecis atomaria. The sequence goes on along the minus strand of OZ023284.1, from coordinate 21,579,774 downwards.
CTATCACAAAGACGCTACGTGATTAATTCCTCTATGACGCTAATATGGACTAACGAAACGTCACAGCCAAACGTAATTAGATGACAGGTGACATTGTCTGCAGACTTTTATAAATCACAAGTAGCGTGGCAAGGCGACAAATTGTTTTTCTACCATTATATCCCCTTGAAGAGGAAATAAAGTATGGATTGAAAATGACAACTGACATTAAAATTGGATAAAATGTTATTTTCCCTCTGCATGCTACATGTTACTATGTCGTTTAATACCAGGCCGTCATTTTGTCTGACATTAAAAATATTTTTAAATATTCTATCATTAGAGGTTCAACATGTTTTTTTATTCTACCTTTATGGTACAGAATCATCATACTTTAATATTATCAATCCGAAAAGTTTGTTGGTTTGTTCCTCTTTGACGCAGCAACGGAGCAAAAGATTGACCTGATTTTTGGTATGGATACCTATGCTTTAATAGACAGAAAGTGATAATAGGATACTTTTTATATCTCGAGAAAATTCGTGATTCCCATGGGATAGGACAATAACTGTTTCTCAGCAATGGAGCAACGGATCGACTTGATATTTGGGGTTGGCATAGTTTGGAAGACGGAAAGTGACATGGGATACTTTCCATCCCGAAAAATTGTGGTTCCCGTAGGACTTAACGATAAATTTATCTCAGCAACGGAGCAACTTGCCTTGGCATATTGCATGAATATAGTTTGAAAGACGAAAAGTGACATAGGCCACTTTTTATCGCAAAAACTTTAACAGTTCCCGTAGGATAGGATAAAAACTAAGTGAGTGGGCTGCGGTAGCAGCCGTCTAAGCGCCAGAAATAACCTGTCAGACGTTCCCACATATTTCGCACTCCTTCGCGGCACTCAACAGCACTAGCCCAGACTCGGGCTCCATAACGGAGCTTGCGCTCTCGCCATAGTGACGGAGTGTTTCGGAGCACAAGACACGTCGTCATCCACCACTCGAGACTAACCAGTACTGAACGTCAGACAGCATTCCAACGCCCTGGTCCCAGTGCAGTGGGTCAGTCATAGTAGCCCAGCGCCTGCCTCTTCAACTGCAGAGGGCAGTGAGAACGGCAATCGCGATACCGACACTTCTCTTCCCTTGCAGCTCTACTGCGTCTGCCTACACGTTGACGGCCTAGCGGAAGGTAGGGTAGGTGGCGGCACCCACACCACCAGTTACATATATCCCACCGCGGCCTCTAATCTTCGGCTGTCATATCAGAGTCCAGGAAGCAGCCTTGCTTTATGAAACTAAGAAAGGTTATTCCCAGCAAGTAACTGGAGATAGAGAGACAGAAAAGAAGCCACACCCAGCGCAGCAGGAGGAGCTGGAGTTCATATGCCTGGCAGACGGAGCAGCACTAAAGCAAAATCTTAACCGAGAAATTAACATATTTACAGACGGCAGCAAAATTAAAGGGAAAGTTGGGGCGGCATTATCCATTTGGGATGATGCCGCTGAGATCAGTACCCGCAAGCTGAAATTGGCCGATTGGTGCTCCGTGTACCAGGCCGAGTTATTGGCACTTCTTGAGGCTACCGAAAAAGCAAAAATCTTTTGTGACTCCAGGTCTGCACTGGAAACGGTAGTTGGCGTATCTTCCCTCCATCCCTTAGCAGTAAATTCAAAACTAACATAAAGTTACTACACGCACAAAATAAAATAGGGAAACTTTATTGGATTAAAGCGCACGCGGGGATGGAGGGAAATGAGAGAGCGGACCAAAGGATGCAGCACTCCACTCGAAGTGCAGACCTATTTACGATAACTGCCCCGTTTCATTCGTCAAGCGAGAAATCCGAAAGGACTCTTTTGACGAGTGGAACCGGCGGTATCAGGATGGACACACAGCGGCGGTAACCAAAACATATTTTCCGGATGCAAGGGCGGCATACAAGATCGTAAGAGAAATAGCACCAGTGGGAATCATAACTCAAGTGCTGACGGGGCATGGTGAGTTTTCCCAATACTTACATCGATTTAAGTTGAGGGAAAGCCCATCGTGCATCTGTGAACCCACAAAAGAGGAGACTCCACTGCACATAATCTTGGAATGCCCAGTTTATGGAAAGCAGAGATTTGATTTAGAACAAAAAATTGGAATTAATCTAACACGAAAAAACCTTAGAAACAATTTTATCGAATTTTTGCACAAATATTTGTAAAAAAGCAATACTTAATTAGGAACAAGTAGGTATAAACTTTGCTGTACCATTGTAATGTTTATTATAACTGCAAACAGCCAAAAACATTGAAATATAGGTATACTTAGTTTTTATTCATTTGTAATTAAGACCCCTGATCATGTCAGGGATATTTCGCGATATAATAAAAAAAAATCCTCGGATGCAGCGTCGCAAGAGCGGCACTGCAGCCCGCCTAAGTTGCGACACTCCTCATAAGGCAGGCAACCTACCGGCCATCCTCTCAGCTGCTTTAGTTAAAAGCGGCTGAAACTCGAGTGCCAGCCTCTAAGCTTCCTTGGGGGAAAAGACCCAAAGAAGAGGGAGACTTCGAGCGCCGCCTTTTCAACTGCCTCAGACCTCCCCCACGACAAGGCGGGAATACACGGGGGGGTTGTATATACACTCCAACCGTAACTTAACCAACAAAAGCATTCCTCTAAGGTATTTTGATATTTGTCAGTTAGGTTAGGTTTCGCAGCCGACATAAACATAAGCCAAAATCAAAATACAACGCGGGCGAAGCCGCGGGTAAAAGCTAGTAATACTATAAAAATATATAGAACCGATGTACAAAGTTTCGTAAACATTCGTTTAAAAATGTGATCTTTGCACGAGAAATAACAAGTTTGTATAGGCCGGGTGGCTAGCCTTGGTGTCAGAGTTTCTAGGCCACCTGAAAGCCTCTGACATGGCTAAACGGTCAAAACAACCGGGGCTTACAATTTAATGTGTCATCCGCGGTAGCGTTCAGTTGTAAATGCCACCCGCGATCACCCATCCGAACACTGACCGCGCAGAACGTTGCTTATTTTCGGTTATTGTTGACAAACACCTAGTCAAACTACGCGAGCGCTACGATATAACTTTCAAACAAACAAACTTACAAGCGGTAGATGAAAGATAATTTTACTACCCGGAGCAGAGACGCTATGTTCGCTTTGGTTACTTAGTCAAATAATGTGTTTTAGACTTCTGAATACCTAAAGTAATAAGTAATGTTACCTAAACCATAATATACCTATATATAAGTAGCTAGCGACTCGCCCCGGTTTCACACAGGTGTATTTATACATATAAACCTTCCTCTTGAATCATTATATCTTAAAAAAAAAAAACAGCATCAAAATCTGTTGCGACGTTTTAAAGATAAAAGCATACATGGGGACAGACAGCGGGAAGCGACTTTGTTTTATACTAAGGTATGTGGCCTAAAGTAATGTTATCTACCGTGCATTGACCACCTAGTATAGGTAATATTAAACCTTTTTTTTAATGTTAAGTAGAACAAGTCAAGCAAGAGTCAAGTAAATATTGAAGGTATTTTTCATAATAACTTGGAAGCCTTCATACCACAGGACTCGTTTTATGTTCAATGAAATTGCTTTACTTTTAGCATATAAGGTAGGTAACTAGTAGTTATTTTGTAAAAAGACAAAAAAACTCGTTAACCTTAAAAGTACTCTAGCTGCAAATCCATAAAAATAAAACCGGGCAAGTGCGAGTCAGGCTTGCACACCGCGGGTTCCGTACAAATTCTGAAAATTGCACCAAATTGGGAACTAAGTTGTTAAAACCTGAGGGCGTAACTATAGATATATTCATCGATAAAATGTTACTTTTACGCGTTCCCGAGATAAAAGGTCTTGACACACGGACGGACAGACGGACAGACGGACAGGCGGACAGCAAAGTGATCCTTTATGAGTTCCGTTTTTTCCTTTTGAGGAACGGAACCCTAAAAATACAATTATGTTTTCTTTCGTTGCGCTATTTTTAACAAAATATATAAATATTTTTCAAATTGAGCACTCATAAGAGGTGTTTCACAGCGATCACCGAAGTTAAGCAACATTCTTTACTGTCAGTCTTTGGATGGGTGACCGCGGTGGCATTTACGATTGGGCGCTGTCTTAGCTCGGATTACGGGATAAGTTAAATTGTAGGTACCGGTTATTTTAAATCAGAGTTGTAATTTTAGTTAGGGTCCAGGTACTGTCAAAAAGTTATATCCTTATCGAGGTTCAGAAAAAAAACTTACGATAAAATAAATGTAAGTACCTTATTTCTATTTTTAACCCCCGACGCAAAAGAGGGGTGTTATAAGTTTGACGTGTCTGTTTGTCTGTGTGTCTGTCTGTCTGTGGCATCATAGCGCCCGAACCACTGAACCGATTTCAGTTTAGTTTTTTTTTTTGGATGAAAGGAGACTTAGTCGATAGTGTTCTTAGCTATGTTTTATAAAAATCGATTGAGCCGAGAGTTATGGTGGGTTAAAGTGGGGATGGAAGAACCAAATTTCTAAAAATGTGCCCATGTCGGGGGTTTTTCAAATTTTTAATTTAAGTTTTATGTAGTCTGTTGCCTACCGTACTACCGTTGTTTTAATCAATTAGCTATTTTTAAAGGCCTTGAACCTCAGGATATGACAGAAGATCGGTTAGATTCTCTCCAAATAGTCAACCAGCTCAACCCATTAGGGCCACAGGGCACACCCCTTCTGGGGTGCCCGGGCAAGTCTGATCTCCCCCGCCGGGTGACGGCCCAAGCCGAGGTCCGTACCTTCTCAGGTGCCCTTGCGCTAGTCACCCTATAACCTAATCTAAGGAGCTCAGCTGCCTTCTGCGCTCGCCCATGCCCGGTAAGCTGTAGAAGCTCAGGAGCCATCAGCTAAAAGTCATTTAAAAAAAGGTCTTGAGGCGGCTTGAAAACTCTGACACCAGGGCTAGCCATCTTCCAACCTAAGTATACAAACGGTTTATGTTATACGATCACTACTTTGTCAAATTACCTTAGCAAAAATAAACGTTTAAAAATATTTCAATGTTATAAACATCCCAATATTTTGGCTTCCGGTTACATCAATATAATAATTGACGTTAAAATTTTCAAAACATTTTTTTTTTGAAAATTGTCATTTAGTACAAAGTCGTTTGTATCCCGTTGTATTTTAAATGTGGGTATTAAAATATTTATGTTTTTTTTAAAGTTAAAAATCTTCAGCGGCGTAGTGCACTTTTTGACATTAAAATATGTATGTTAAACTCGCGTCTAGACACGTAACCTGAAAATTCGTAAGACGGCGCAGGGCGCTTATGAGTGTACGTGTGTGATATTGCATTTTACCACATAAATAATAAAAGGTACTTTGTATGTTCAAGTTTACACTTCTGCCGGCACTCCCGGAGCGCAACCCGTTGTGTTTTAATATTTAAGACTATTATCTCCTAAAGTCCAATTGCTTCACTAAAGGCAGGAAGAGCAACAAGATTCTTGCCCAATTATTAAAATCGAAAATAAGAGTTTTAATCTGTCAATATACGTCTTAATCATTGTCTTTGTACGTCGATAGATAAGACAAGGTATTGTTAAAGGTACGCATTCATCGGTCACGTATACAACAGAAGGCTTAATATCGTTATCGAGTGCCACACGATTGTTTAATACGATCGCGCCTGCTATATCCATACACTTGGTTCTTGGCTGACAACTCGCGCGCATGGCTGTCGCAGCATCCCGCTATACGCGTCCTATTTAAAAAAAAAGAATAAAAAATTGTGTTTCGAATTTTAAACTTGAAGTAAATTCACACAAATTCCAATTTCGGAATTTCTTAATTCGACTTTCAGGACTCTTTTGTTTACCGAATTAGAATTTCGAATTCATTTGAATTTCGGGACTCTTTTGCGAGTTTGATTTTAAAACGTTTATTTGACATTGGTTGTGTTGAGTGGTCGTCGTGCATGGACTAACTAATCATAGATAATTTTTCAACTAAATTGTATAAGTGATTAGAAATCGTGGTTTTTGGACGCATTTGAAGCTGGAGATCCGCAGATATGGACGGTGAGTAATAATTACATAAATAATATTTCTGTATAACCTTTATGTATATGTTATTTAACGTCTTATCGTTTTTCCCGATTTATTTTAATATTAAATTATTCGGGATATTTATAATAATTACTTTGTTCTTTTGAGATATTCATAATTGTGACTTTCTTATTTTTTTAAACCCTCATTTTTTCAGTGTGTTACGGTTACGATCTATACAACAATAAATTATGATTTCTTTATTTACAATTATAAATTATGATGTTTTCGATTATATTGTATTTTTAATTTCAACACTAAAAAAGGTAATTTCGAATAGGCCGAATGTCTGTTGTCAGTTTTAGAGCCGCCTAAAGGCAACTAACATGGTTTAACTGATAAAAAACCAGGACACACAATTAAACGTGTCATCCAAGCCACGGGTGCGCTCAGTTGTAAATGCCACCCGCGGTCACCCATCCGAAGACTGACCGTGCCAAACGTTACTTACCTTCGGTGACCGCTACTAAAACAATTTTAACCACACTGTTTGCTCAAATTTTACTAACGTTCTATTTATTTTAGCAATACATACATACTTTGCTATTTTCCATTATCCTAAAAGCAGAAGAACTTAGCTAAGTACTAAATATTTATTTTTATGATACGCGGAAAGAATTTTAATGATTATAAAATTGCCTTACTTAAAATATTTTAGGCATATATTAAATGTTAAACGTTAATATAATAACCTTAAACGATGTGCTCATTTAGAAGTTTCCATCAAATTAAATATTAATTAATTAAAAACATACCGGACAAGTGCGAATCTGAACCGCCCACCGAGGGTTCCTTACAAATCCTTAAAATCTCATGCAACTGGGAACTAAGTTTGGTTAGGACAAAGCTGGTCATCAATTGTTTATGCGAAAGTAAACTAGACGGCGTTAGTTGTCCCTTAAAATGCGCAAATTTTTTTTTCTACATATCTCGTCATATATCGATAATCTCATGTTGTAAAAGTAATTGAAAATACTTTTTAGCTTGTGCTAGTGTTTCTTATGATATTCTCATTTTAAAATTCCGACGATTTTAGCCCCTATTTTTTTTGGTTAAATTTAAAAATGTTTAGTTTACAGATTTACCCCTATATGTGTAGTGTAGTCTAAGACAATGCTTTAATACTAAATTTAAAAGTTGTATTGGTAAACGGGAAGTGCCCTTTAGGCTTTGATTCCCTTGTGAGTGCCGAAACATGATTTTTGCGACATGAACGGCTCTTACTTTTTACGCGATAACCGAAATTGTTGTTTTTTTTCATAACTGCTATAGAAATGCATGTATAGTTTTAATTTCAACTGGATACCGTAGCGCGTTCGCGTGATAGAAGATCTTGACACACGGATGGACAGACGGACAACAAAGTGATCCTATAGGGGTTCCGTTTTTTTCATTTTGAGGTACGGAACACTAAAAAACACATATTTATAAAACTGTTACGGAATTATACTCAAATTACATTAACGCTATCAAAACTGTATCTACGAATACCTTTGTACAGGTATGTAAGTAGAACCTTAAACAAAGCTCACAAAATATATTAAATTTAAAATAATACAAGGTTGCTCAGAACAAGAGCGCTGAGCATAAAAATGGTGATATGCATATGAGGTAAAAATAAATAATGGTGGTTGTTTTATCCACTGTAATAATTAATAGGATTGTAATAGGATTAAGTACATAAATTTTACCTCCACGTTTACATGCGCACGGAGTAATAGGTACCTATTTGTAAATGTTATCCTTCCTATTACAAATGCATATTTCAAGAATGTATACTCCAGAATGTTACCACTAGATAACTTTCTGTATGGTACCCACAACACGGGCCTCGAGCCTAGTGTGGGACCAAATGATACTTCGCTTGTGAATCCTGAATCTAATTATCTTGCCAAATTTCAACTGTTATTAATGTATTCGTGTATTTCATCAAATAAATATCTTTGACTTTGAATATAATATAATACATCAGCCTTATAATAACACTACAATATATACTTAGTAATTTCATTTTTGGAGGGCAACTAAGCTAAGACAATCATTATGATCAACTTTTGCCATGGGGCCAAACCAAAATGCGAGAAAAGAATCAACTGTTCGTACAAAATTGCAACTCGAAAGCCACAAAATGTATGAAGAAGGTGTTTTTTTCTAGATTTTCGGGTTGACTTCTAGTAGAAATAATTCTTAATGATGACCTGAATCACCTCTTTTCGGATTAGAACACCAATAATGAGTAACTTTATATTATTATATTTTTAATAGGAGATATATTACTATTTCACAGATATTAATAAAATGAATTTATGAATAACTATGCAGGAAAGATAAGTTTTTCCGGTTGCAACTTCAAATGAGATATTTTTGTTGCTATTCATCGATACCTTTTCGATCGGCTTTACCCTCATTTTTGCAAAATACCAAACCAGGTGCATACCCATTTAAAACTTTTGAAACTTGAATAAAAACGTTACTATTCAATGCTGATCACACAAGTGTGGGTGGTAATTGGTCTAAGATTACACGTGCAAAATTGGCGTAAAAAAGTTAAACTTTAGGTTAAAGATCTTAAGACAGAAATGAAATCAGAATACCCATTGTTTATTGCGTACAACTGGTACATAAATTGTACGCAATAAACAACAATGTACATAAATTGCTTACAAATTATATAGGATTTGTGTCACAGTTTTACCCGTTTTAGAGTGTAATATTTTTACGCATTATTTAAATATTTGTATTTATACAGTAAATAGTATAGATATTTACAGAAGTATAATTGCTTAAAACATCTTTTACAATGAAACCTACTTTGAAATCGCGGAAAATAATCAAATGTCCCGTAGCAAATTGTTAACATAGCATTCTTTGACAAAATGTTTGATTTTATTAATGCAATTTTTATTTCGTGATTTTGGGTTTGTCCATGGTAAAGTTTTTCATAATGACAAACATAATGTTTAGACTACTATTACCTATACACCTTATTTATAATTGGTAGATAATTATATAATACATCCATATTTGATGATTAGAGTACCTACCTTAAAATCTACAGTCACCAAGTTACATGTTTTTGAATGTGAATGAAATTTTAGGTTTTTTTTTCTTACTTAACTTTAAGTTGGTGATATAGTAACATTAGTAGTCAATCAATTTGAGTTTAACGACCTTTTTTGGTATAATTTTGAGATCCGGTACAATCCAGATCTTCAACATGAGTTTGGAACCAGTTTGCCATTTGTAAAATTTTATAAATTTAATGGAGCCTGATTTGAAATACTAGAGCTTAGTGATACATTTATACTGATCGTTTATAACTAAAATACTAAATTTAATAAATATTCTGGGTCTTGGAAAAGATAGCAATTTTGTCCAAATTCCAAATAAGCACTTTGTGTTTTGATTTTCTTCGTCGTTGTAAGACGTAGTTGACTGAACATTATAGTTCTCCTTATATTTTATATTTTAGTTTCAAAGAGACTGATAGAGGGAAACCGACTCAAGGGCCAGTGTTTAACTGTTTACCTCTGAATACGAGTAGGATTAGCATTGCTTTCCAACGGGGTAAAGTCACCAGTGCCTTTTGAGTGCACTGCCCGCGGTCGTTTTTTTTTTAATTTGGTATAATCCAGACCTCTAAAAGAGCTTGAAACCAGTTTTTTATTTATAAATATTCCGGGTTTATTTAGATCCTAATTTGAAACATTGGAGCTTAGCGAACATTTTTTAATAATTTCTCGTACTGGTCATTTATACCGCATTATTTATATAGTTTTCGAATTATGATGGGGTCTAAAGTGACTCGAAATGGTTCGTGTAATGTATTATTACACACGGCTGCTGCGTCACCAGTTTACTACGCATTTGCCGAGAAAATATAAGTTTTTTCAATAAACTATGTGTCGTTCTTGTTAAAGTACACCTACGTAATTGATAAAGACTTTTAAGCGTAATTTCCTATTACATTACGCCAAAAGTGATTAGGTACATAATTTTCAACAACATTGAATTATAAGCGACAGCGTTAATTTCTCATTCGTGAAAATTGCTACATTCCTGATAACTAACGTTTTAAAGGTGAAGGATTTCATTTTATTGCAATGTTACATTTATTGCTATTTCCGTCAAAGACGCATTAACGTTTTTGCTATCTCTTATCTCAATGATAGAATTTAAACGAGTGTCAACTTAAATTATTTTGCACGCAAAAAATACAATTAGACTAGTTTTTGCCCGCGGCTTTGCCTGCGTGATATTTAAATTTTTGTAGTTATCCCATAGGAACCTTTCATTTGTCCAGGACAATGAGTAGCTTTTATCACTTTCCAATCATTAAAAAATTGTTTAACATTAAAATTGGAGTTAGGCGTGAGATAGGGTTTTATTTTTCGATTCGGTTCACTATTGGCAAAATTATCGATGTTCTTCGTGTACAAAATTCGGATATTTCGCTCGAATTGCTTCCATTACTGTTGATTTTTTCAAAAACGGCTCAGCCGATTTCTTTAAAATTTAAATGGGTCCACCACCGGAGTATACCGTTTCGAACTAAAAAAGAATTTTTCCAATCAATCAACAATTGGCGAAATTATCGATGAACATACACAAAAAAAAACATACACACGAACATAGAACCTCCTCCTTTTTGGAAATCGGTTAAAATGAACATTTGATTAACTCTAAATTCTAATATTTATTTATGCCTTTGATATCCGCTGCCAAAATGACGCTAATGTTTAGCATAATAGGTTTAGATCAACATTGATTATCATGAGTAATTATATGTACCAAATATGCGCTAGTTTTTGTACATTAACATAATGTAAAATTAATTGCATGCTAATATAAAAAACCTCATAATTATAATCTAGGATAAAATAAACTCATAAATTGTTTTTGATTTAAAACTGTTAGAAAAAGACGATCTAGAACTTTTACGATGTGATCTTTTGCGTGTGATGCGAGTTGATGGATTATACTTATTTTAGGATACAATCGTAATCATTTTGATCAATTATTTTTATAGGTGTTTTTATAGTCTTTTTGAGAAAAAAAAATCTGTTGATTCATGTAAAAAGATCGCGAAGAATAACTCGCGACAAAACGTTTAAAACAGCTGCAATTTTCGAGGTTGACTCTATAGTGTATGTAGCAGTTAGTAAGTACGACGAACGTCCGAGAATATGTCCATTGTTTAGAGAAAAACTTTGTAGGTATTCATAATTATTTTTCGCTAAAAATGGCATAGCCAACTAGAACCGTGTACAAAATTCGCACGAATCAATGTATCAGCGATGTAGTAACTTTTAAATTATTGTTTATTTTTAACCGACTTCCAAAAAGGAGGAGGTTCTATATTCGTCTGTATGTATTTTTTGAGTATGTTCATCGATAATTTTGCCAATTGTGAACTGAATCAAAACATACTTTTTAGTTCGAAAGAGAAAGTGTGTACTCCCAAGGTTTTCCCATTTTAAAAAGTTCGACTGAGCCGTTTTTGAAAAATCAACAATAATGTACACGATTCCAGCGAAATATTCGAATTTTGTACACGATGGAAAGCGGTTTTGCTATTTTTTGCGAAAAATAATTATTCAAAAACAACTTGACCGATTTCGATAAAATTTAAATGCGACCGCCTCTAAAGGATGATCTCTTAAACGAAAAAAGAATCCTAAAAATGGGTTTATAATTGGCGGAGCAATCTCATAAATACGGTCAAAACATATAGTCACAGTAAAAAAATGTACAGTCGTATTAAAAACCTCCTTTTTTCAAGTCCGTTAAAATGTAAGCAAATGATAAGCAACATCAAAAAACTGTCTAGTGCTAATCAGACTTGCTTATTACATCATGTATGACTTAGACTTGAACTTTTAAACTTAACAAAATACTGACAGTGCTATGTAACATTTTTTTTTTTTTTAGTAAAGGTAGGTAGACAAATTAAGTTATCTTAAAAACTTCACTTAAAAACACTTAAATTATAACCTATCGTAGAAAGCATTCGAAAATCTTGTGACAGCTTTAGGCCTTATCACTTATTAAATAATTATATTTCGCAAAAAATGGCAAAACCGCCTTCCATCCTGTAAGTACATAATTCGAATATTTCGCTCGAATTGTTTACATTATTGTTGATTTTTCAAAAACGGCTCAGCCGATTTCTGTAAAATTTAAATGGAACCATTTCGGGAGTATACCCTTTCGAACTAAAAAAGATTTTTTCGATTAAGTTTACAATTGGCGGAATTATCGATGAACATACACAAAAAAAAAAAAAAAATACAGACGATTATAGATATTCGAACCTCCTCCAATTTGGAAGTCGGTTAAAAAACGATTTAACCTCCATCATCTCATCGATAATGCTAATGTTATTAAGTGCACTTAAATATTACTATTCGAAATGATTAACTTGGTAAACTATTCTTTTATGACCCTTGACCTGTACCTTGACGATTCTTGATCTTCACTATTATGAACTGCAAAATGTCCTTAGACTTTGCTCGATGTACTATGTGTCATATATTACAACTTGCAATATTTGTTTTATTTATAATTTTGACCGCATACAAGGTCACACGTCAGAGCTAAAGTTTTAATTTATTGCTAGTTTTTATTTAACTTGCAATGGATGTATGAATGTAAGTTCCGGTGGAATTTCGCAAGTTAAATTTGACCATCTTCCAGGTTTTCGATTGAGCTGAAATTTTGGACGTATTATGTATATCGCGTGACAATGCAATAATTATGGCACCATGGAGCTGATCTGATGATAGAGTCGGAAGGTGGTCATAGAAACTTCTGTACTAAACAAGATAGACCCGTCGTATTAGGGCTCGTTTTACTTTCCTCTAGGTTACAACGTAGGTGATCTGAATCCCGAGAAAATAAATATCTAATGGTTAAGTAGATGTAAGCGGTGACTTGTAACTCCGAAATCACGAAAAAACAGATATTCCTTAGAAAGGCCATAATCACACAGAGGCGGGAGCCGCGAGAAAGCGATCCGATAGCGGTCCAGTGCAAAGCAATAGCGCCGAATCGCGCCCGCCTGTTATGTGTCATACAAATTCGAATATTACAAAAAAAATCCCGTCCCGGATCGCAATCGCTTTCGCGCACTTCCCGCCTCTGTTTGAATCGGCTTTAAAAGTTCGTCGAACCTCGGCAGAATGAAAAGAAATTTCGGAGTTAGCGCCATTGTAAAAGTTGATTAGGTATAACGACACGACAAGTACAACAAAGATAATTAATTGCTAAAACATACATGTTGTGAATGAATGCGGTACCTCCTTATGAAAACATTTCATTAATCAAACTTATTATATTTACTCAATTGCCCGAAATATTAGCACCATAAAATCCATCCAACTATTTGTTGGTATTAAACAGAACTAGCAAATAATGGTTCACAATTTTAAAGCAAACAGTTTTATTTGCATTATATGGTGGGTATATCAATATAGGTTGTATTGTACAGAGGTATGACGTCGGTCTGACGTCACAGTGAGCTTGTACCTACCTATATATTAACGTACTTAATGGTACGAACTGCATGATTATAGAGTAGATACTAGTAGATGGGGTACTGAACTCAAATGATATATGAGTCGACTTTGAGACATTGGAACGGTATTTTTGACCGACGAAAAAATGGAGGAGGTACTCGATTTGATTTTTTTTATGTAATACGCATAATTAATTTCGATAATTATTTTTTTTAATGGAAAGGATATACTTTGAAGTTGGTCCTATTTAAGTATCATCGAAATCGGACGAGCCATTTTCGATAAATCAACAATAATGTGAAAATTGCTACATCGACCCGTGCGACCTATTCGCGAATTCTGTACACGGTTATGCCATTTTTTGAGAAAAATAATTATATCGTCGTCATCACTTTTGTCATAGAAAGTCCACTGTAAGACATAGGCTTCTTTAACATTAACCAGCCACACAGTTTTATCACCCGTGAATAAGCATGCGAGAATTAGATTTATCTAGTTTAGTTTTTAGAATTTTCTTTTCTTTTAGATATAATTGTACTTCGTGATGAAGATGGTCGTGCATACTAGATCTATGTAATAGAAGAAAATTACAAAACATATAATAAAAGGTCTTCCTTGTTAGATAATATTCATTTATGAGTGCAAATAAATTATCTTATTCTCTTAAACATATATCTCTATACTAAAAATTATCAAAAAATAACAATAGACAATAATTCAAATTTTTCTCGAGATAAATAAGTGAGTTTGGTATTTTAAAAAAACCTTTAATTGATGCATAGTTTTGATAGTATTTAAAATTAAAATGACTTTAGTATATTATATAATTAGTGTTTTTGTCTTAACGACTTCCTGTTATTTATAATCTAATACCTACCCACAATAGAAAATTACTAGATATTTCATAGTGACTTCGAGAGATCTTGGTATCTCCATAGAGAAATAATCTGCCAAGTACGAGTCGGACTCGCGCACGAAGGGTTCCGTACTGTATGGGAGCCCCTCTTAAATTTTAATTTATTTTAATTTAATTATTTATTATCAGAGTAAGCATGCAGTTAAATATTCTGTGAACAATTCGCCTTAAATACTATTTTTATTATATTTTTAGTATTTTTTGTTTTAGCGGCAACAGAAATACATCATCTGTGAAAATTTCAACTTTCTAGCTATAACGGTTCATGAGATACAGCCTGGAGACAGACGGAGAGACGGACACCGGAGTCTTAGTAATAGGGTCCCGTTTTTACCCTTTGCGTACGGAACCCTAGAAAGAGTAGAGATAACGAAAAACTATTTCATAAGGAAGCGAAAGTGAAACAGCCAAGCTGCATATATTGACTAAGGTATAGAGTTTGTGAAATAAGAGTTTGCAAAGTTAAGTCCTGTAGAGTTAAGAGCTTGGCTCTACATGAGATCTGATAATTTTTTGATAGTGGAACTGTAGTCTCGTCTTGACCCCATTTTATATGAAAACGTTTTTTGTTGGACACATATAATAACTGGAACCAGACACGTGAAATGGGGCTAAGGGGGAACCCGTAAGGTACAAAACCCTTCGTGCGCGGGTCCTACTAGTAGTTGACTGATTTTTTATTTAAAATTAGCGAGTTATTCATTTGTTAAATGAGATAACAACTTAAAAAAAAAAAAACAAAAAGAACCATTTGTTTAGTTATTACTAAAATTATTTAGTTTTAAGGTTAATGACTTTAACCTGATTTCAACAAAGTAAAGATACCGTGGCAGAACTTCATTTGGTAAGAATAATTTAACAACATAGTAAAACTCGATTAAAAATAAGAGGTAACTACTTAATTCTTTCCTGTATTTTAATTCAATGACTACAATTTGTTAATTATAATAATAAACCTAGTGTGTTCCGCCGTAAAAAAAATTACGATACTTAATATGTTGGAGCTATAAAGTTATTAGCTCAATTTTTAAATGTTTAGTTGGTAAATAAATATATTAAAACATACATTTTTGCTCGTAAAGTGGCTGTAATTATACCAATTTCAATATCGTAATGTATTTCATTACGCACTTGTGCGTTATTGTAATGTAAAACGCACGCCGCCACCGACGGCAGAACTCTGTGGACTCGTTTCTTCTACTTTCACTCAAGAGAGTGAGAGACATTACGCACTTGTGCGTTATTGTAATGTAAAACGCATGATGCTACTTTCACTCAAAGTCAAAGTTTTATTAATTTCCTCGCAAATATGTTATTAAACGTCGTATGACATACGTGCGCTTTGAAAATTACAGCCCAGGGGATATTGCTAGCCCGAGCCGTAGGCGAAGGCTATAAGGAAGCAGAGGCTGCAGAGACTTACCGCACTTATATCATAATGTACTATTAAATAAGTAAAAAGTAAAAGGAATTTAATAGTGGCAAACAAAATAAAAACAAAGATAGTTTACTGCTGAGCACAGGTCTCTTTTATAAATATCCAATAAGTAATCGTTATCGCAATGAATATTATATTAATCAATTGTAAATCTTTTCAAAAAAAAAATTGACGGGAAAACCATGGTGATTTTGTGAACGCAACCGGTTTCATACGATCGTGCGGTTATCTGCTCATCCCGCACGAACGTATGAGACCGGTTGTGTTTACACAATCAATATGGTTTTTGCGCCAATTTTTTTATCGATCCTCACGATTGTATTGAGCCGGTTGTAAAGGGTTAAGCCGTGTACTACGAAATTATTGAACATGAACATCAAGCATGAACATTGGACGGCATATTCGAACACGGACGCGAGTAGTTCGAATCGAGTTTGCGCACAGCAATCGTAAATTCTTATCTCAATAGCCATGGCAGCGCCGTTGGAAGTGGTCGATTTTGAAGTATCGAAAGTAGGATCCTAGTTTTGTCCAAAGGATGGAGTCAAAATACATTGCTTTTAGTTTTGTTACATGTAACATTTTACTAAAGTTATTTGAACACCGTAACACAAATAGGATTGCCACAAACACGTTTGACAAACAAAGTGTTCGAAGTTCGTAAGTCGTACACACGTGCGAACCAAGTTGTTGCGTATCATGCAACGCTACATATTTGTTCGTCCGTGCGTACACGGCTTTACATTGCGCATGCCGCATTGTGTTTGGTCTTCATTCCAGACTGCTACTGTCAACATGGACTTGGCATTTTTTCTGTACTGTCAAGTAGAAACTCAGATACTTTGCACACTTCACTTCCCCGATAAAAAAACGGCTAAAATCACGCTAATATGGTGTCTTTTTTTTATCCATTTTAGTTTTTAATTTCCTGTCAAAGATTTGTTGACGTTTGATTGACGGTGCATTAAGTTATAACTTAACTTGTCATCAATCAATGCAAGCATACAAATATAATGAATGACACAAAAAGTTAGAAGCTAAGAATCTGCTTTACAAATAAATCGGTACTGTTTCTTCTAAACTTTTTCCATTGACAAAAAAGTACTCTGTACAAAAAATTCATTGAAATGTCTATAGACGATTTCAGTAATGTTCTGTAGTAAATAATATTCCTTGTGATTAGTGCAGTGACCATTTCCTAGCTATTACAATCCTACTAATATTATAAAAGCAAAAGTTTGTATGTATGGATGTTTGTTCCCATTTCACGCAAAAACTACTGAACGGATTGAGATGAAACTTTGCAATAGTAATGTTATACATTAGAATAACACATAGAATAGCAAAGCGTGTCAATGCTGCCAGCATGCTGGGCACGCTGCAAACTGGCAGTGGGCTTGAGTATTTGGATTATCTTTAGACCTTCATAGGTCTGAGGATCATTCAATGCTTGTTATGTAATAGTAGTGTAGTTTTGTTGTAGTTAATAAAGGCACTTTTGCCCCACATAGAATATATTTTATAAAGATATTGTGTGAAACGAAGTTCGCCAGGTAAGCTAGTATATAATAAGTGAGCTAGTCTTCAATGTAAACATTGTAGTTATGTATACGAAAATAGAGGCAGTTTCAGCTCAGTAAAAGATTACGAGTTAGAAAGGATGAAAATGTCGATAAATAAGATAATACGAAATTCACTTAAATAATCGCAACAAATTATGAATTTGCTGGAGTCGGTAACGCTGTTAATTTAAGTACAACTGAGCGCTGCCGTTGCTCGGATCAAACGTTACATTGTGGGTCCTAGTAGAGTTTAGATAATTAAATCAGAGGCCTTCAGACGGCTTTAAAACTCGGACAGAGCTGTCCACCCAGCCTACACGAACTTAATAATAATATTGATATAAAAATATCCTTCAAATTGACTCACATATAGTTATCTGTTTTTCTATGATTTTCATAATCGTGCCCATTATTTTTTTGTAAACGAAAAAAAAATGTCATTGATGTGGGAAAACAAAACGTAAAGTGCAACAGTAAAATGGAAAATCCACGAGTACAGCTTCTAACTCGATAACATCGTTAAACGCATCTTCGTTTTATAAGAGATTAATATTAGCACAGAGTACACATTTTCGATTATGTGAAGAATTAAGCATTTTAGTTAGAAATAACAGATTTGTATGTACTCGTATATCAAAACACAAAATAATTACCATGGCTGTATTACGTGTTTCAGTAGAAGATCCTTGGGTATTATTACCTATGTACTTAAAAAGTCAATGAGTAGTTTTGGACTTACCTACATTTGGCGCTCAAGTTGGTGAATTTTAACTGACTTTTAAAAAGGAACAGCTTGTTAGTCCAACTCTAAGATTATTTGTGATAAATGTCTGAGGTAATACCATTTAAATTTTACCGAAAGCGGGTGAGCCGTTTTAGAAAAATCAACAATATGCCTTTTTTGCTTATTTTTTTGTGACGAATTTACGTTTGCATTTGGAGTATCTTTAGACCTTCAAGGGTCTGTGGATGATCCAATGCTTTTTATGTAGTAGTATTGTAGGTAGTTTTAGCTGTAGTTGTAACTATTGTATTGTATTATATTTAATTGTAACTATTGTAGTTTGTTGTGTTTATAAAGGCACTTTTTCCCTTTAAAAAAATGGTATACCTACATCGATTCGAGCGAACTAATTGAATTTTTTACACGATTGTAGTCGGTTGTGCCTTGTGCCATTTTTTAACCCCCGACGAAAAAGAGGGGTGTTATAAGTTTGACGTGTCTGTTTGTCTGTGTGTCTGTGTGTCTGTCTGTCAGTCTGTGGCATCATAGCGCCCGAACCACTGAACCGATTTCAGTTTCGTTTTTTTTTTGGATGAAAGGAGACTTAATCGAGAGTGTTCTTAGCTATGTTTTATAAGAATCGATTGAGCCGTTTAAGAGTTATGGTGGGTTAAAGTGGGGATGGAAGAACCAAAATTCTACAAATGTGCCCAAAATGGTTGTCAATTGAAAGTTTGTTGTCAAATATTTTTGTGTCGGGGGTTTTTTAATTAGGAATATTATTGTGAAAAATGATTATACTATAAGTAAAGAGTCTGTACGTTAAATAACCAGTGTTTTTATTCTAAGTGTACGTTATTAGTCACTGACTCGGCGCAACTTATGTAACATGCGCAATGTTATTAACATTTTGACGTCACGGTTTATTTACAATGCGATGCGTCGGTTTATACCATAACTTAACAATAAAGAAACTGGCTTAGTATTTTGAGATGGAATTTACCAGCATTTGTATCTTATGTTTCGTTCTTTTTTTTATTTGTTTCTATATAATTATGTAATTTAATTATATAATTTTTTAATTATATTTTATTTTTTAATTATATAATTTAAGTATGTAATTTTTATTTATTTTATTCTAGTATTAGTATGTGTATGTATGCATTATCATTGTAGTATTTGAATGTACATGTGTATATTGATATGTATGTTTATATTTTGAATATTTATGACTCTTTATTCAAGTATTCTTTATTTTGTTTCAATTAATTTCGCTATTATTGTACACCCCGCCCCTTACCTTCCTCTATAATCCTTTCCTCTCTAAATCAGGTTGCCTGGAAGAGATCGCTCTAAGCGATAAGGCCGCCGATTGTCGCACTATTATAATTATATTGTACTCTTTTATTGTAATAGTTTCGATTGTGTGAACAATAAAGCGTTTCTATTCTATTAATTACGACGGCTTAAATATATTTTCAGGCTTTTATTGGCTATCCTTGAGATCATCCTTACATAGTATAAAATAAAGTCGCTATTTTTGTCTGTTTGTTTGTCTGTATGCTTAAATCTTTAAAACTACGCAACGGATTTTGATGCGGTTTTTTTAAATGGATAGAGTGATTCAAGAGGAAGTTTTATATGTATAATACACCTGTGCGAAGCCGGGGCAGGTCGTCTAGTAATATCTAATGATCAATAGACAGGGTTCGACAATCATATTGGAAAATAAGCGAATGCAGTAAGAACATTAATGCATAACTGTTTTTACATTATAAAAACAGCTTATAGTGTTTTTTTTTATTAAAAAGTTAAATTGCTTTAAAGCAACGCCGTGAAGTGTCTAAAAATAATAAGTAAGCTAAATAGGTAAGTAGTAATAAATGATGCGCCTGATTTCCCTTATTTTGTCAGTGGTCGATCGTGGGCGTATTATAAAGTCTGGTATAGCACCAATTACACTTTTAATCCAATCGTTATCAATATTACAAAAGATACTAATGCGCGCCATTGCTCGTTCCTGTCTAAGTCCGTAGCGTCGCTAGTGTTGTGCCCTCTCTTGGCGCGCGTTAGGGATGTGCCGATACCAATCGACTCGGAGAGTCGATTATGCGGCTAACAGTAGGTGTTAAGATTTGTATTATTTAATATGAAGAAACGCAAAACCTTAAACTATGTTATGCTATTAGTCGATAAAAATAAACGCAGTTTTGCTAGACGAACCTTCGAGATTTCAAATAATTATACTACATAATTAAATAATTATGTAAAAGGCTCTATGAGAACAACAACGGAACTTTTTGTCTTGTTTAAAACATGTATCAAACATGTTTGTGGTAACTTGTCGCAGAAAACAGCAAGTAGCTATAGAAAACCTGTTATCGAGCATATTTTAGAGACCTGTCAATAATTTAATTTTACTATCTATACATAATATCTTCTATACATATAAATAAAATTGCAGTGTCTGTTTGTACGGTACATACACCAAAATAACATTTTTTACATTTTTGTCTGGTTGTTCCGGCTAATCTTTGAAATGGCTGGACCGATTTTGACGGGACTTTTATTGGCAGGTAGCTGATGTAATAAGAAGTATCTTAGGCTACGTTTATTTTAGAAAAAAATATTTTTAAATCGGGCTAACGCGGGTAACACCGCAGGGCGCAGCTAGTGAACTCTACAATTCTATTCTACAATGAAATAAAAATAAAATAAAATAAATAAAATTCTGTAAAAAACTATATTTTTCCGTTCGTTTTTCGGACAATACTTATAGTTATTTAAAAATCGTACCGTATGGAAGCCCCATTCCTCTTGCTGTTTTTAATAGCGAGCAAAAAATTCCTAAAAATCACGTATGTTGTATGGGCCCCCCTTAAATATTTATTTTATGCTGTTTTTAAGTACATATTTGTTGCTTTAGCGGCAACAGAAATACATAATCTGTGAACATTTCAGCTGCCTAGCTATCACGGTTCATGAGACACAGCCCGGCGACAGACAGACAGACGGACAGACGGACTTCGAAGTCTTAGTAATAGAGTCCCGTTTTTAACCTCTGGGTACGGAACCTTAAAAATGGACTATGACCGTGTTACTACCACTACTGCCCCTCTAGCATGGCAATGAGATTAAACCATTTTATTCACTTTTAATGTCAGTTGTCAATGTTAACACAAATTTTGTTTCCGTTTAAGATAATGAATTGGTGGAAAGACAATTTGTCTATTTCCCATAACAGGGGTGCTGCAGTATGTAGTAATTAACCTTCATATTCATTATTATTAATACAGCGGATTATCCATTAGTATTTTTATAACGGACCTCTAGGTTTAGGTTTTTAATATTATATTTTTTATAGATTATAGTTTTAAGAAAATAATTCAATTTGGGATTAATATAATTATTTTTTGCAAAAAATAGCATGACCGACTTCACCCGTGTACAGAATTCGCGAATATTTCGCACGGACCGATGTTGTATTTTTCACATTACCTATTGTTGATTTATCAAAAATGGCTCAGCCGATTTCAATAAAATTTTTATGGGACCAATTTCGAAGTATATTTCTCTTTCCAATAAAACAATAATTATTAAAATCAAGACTACTATAAAAAAAATTATGCGTGGTACATGAAAAAAAATATGTGTATATACGCGTCGCATTGAGTACCTCCTCCGATCGGTCGGTCAATTATAGGTAATTATGGAATAACATTTACAAAACGTTATACCTACTATGATACCTATTCGGTATTTTTGTATTATATTTGAAGAGAAAAAAGTACTGATTGAAAAAAAATACGTCAACTAAGTAGGTACCTACAGAATTTTAAGCAAATATAAAAACTACTGTAACACTTAATTTTGGCTTTGAGCGTTCTTGGAAATCCCTGAAATTAGGTAATAAAGCCACCTATTATACACTGGTACCATATACTTGACAACCAATAAAATAAACAAATAGGTAATGGTATTGTGCTTAAAAAACCCAGCAGCGTGCGAATGACGCAAGAGAAAGATAAATCACGTGAAAACTAGTTATACTAGCCCCTGTTTGTATAAGCAGGTAGGTACTTTTTAAAATAAACCGACAAATTTTTCAGAGATATTTTCTTTAGGACAATGTATATAACGAAAGAAGACAAGTAAGAAATAATCGGCCAAGTACGAGTCGGACTCGCGCACGGAGGGTTCCGTACTGTATGGGAGCCCCCCCTTAAATTTATTTAATTTTATTATTTATTATTGAAGGGAATATAAAACTAAACATTCTGTGAAAATTTCAAGCATCGACCATTATTAATATAGAGCGAAAAACGTCTAAAATTCAGGTTTGTTGTATGGGAGCCCCCCTTAAATATTTATTTTATTTTGTTTTTAGTATTTGTTGTTATAGCGGCAACCGAAATACTTCATCTGTGAAAATTTCAGCTGGCTAGCTATCATGGTTCATGAGATACAGCCCGGTGACAGATAGACAGACAGACAGACAGACGGACAGACGGATATCGAAGTCTTAGTAATAGGGTCCCGTTTTTCCCTTTGGGTACGGAACCCTAAAAACTACATCAAAAACCTCAAGCAACATAGGGATAGTCCGTTAGACGACGCGACGGAGATATTAACTGTTTTATATACTTAGGTACTAGCTGTCCTGGCAAATGTTGTTTTTCCATCTGATTACAAAAATTAATTGGGGAGAGCCATCGTTATCATCTAGGGGTATTACAGATTCTCAGATCTACCAAATAAACAAAAACAATCCAAAAAATAGCCTAATCTGTTTTGGAGAAGATCGGTAATACACTTTGACATGAAATGTTTATATGACTGTTTACCTATTATTTATTAGATGAAGATTACTTCTATGTGGCATTTTAAACGGTTGGAGACAAAAACTTATCGATTAAGGTCACAGGCAAAACACGCAGTTTATTAAAAGATGGTTTATACGAGTAATACTCATAAACCCATCTGTTGTAATTTATAAACCTTAAAACGGTAAACAAGACCTTCAATCTGATATCCATATCTATGTACTGGCGTGAGAAATATACGGTAATCGACTTGTGCCTGTTGTTTTATGTATGTATGTGAGAGTAGGTATGTGTAATTGTCCTTTTATGTGCTCAACGGAACAATTGGACTTGCAGCGGTTTTGCTTACCTAAGTGTTTCTTAGTAAAGAGTTCAGTAGGTAGGTTGAAAGCAGGCTTTTGTAGTCATTATTTTCACGTGTTGAAAGAAATTATTTGTACTTTTAAATTCTTACGAGCAGCGTTATAATTGTATTTTACCATGTTGACTTTGATATTCATTATCTACTATCTTTTTGAGTTATTGAATTACTATGCTCTTTTTCTGGCAAATTGTTAAATATTTGGAGTAACTTTTGCTATGGGATCAGCCCAGAAATGGCTTATACGAAATAAACATTTTGAATCTAATTTTTTTCGTTGTGAAAAACATGATTTTTTCTCGATTTTTGTAGTAGTTTCATAGTAGGTACTTAATACTTACTTAGAATGACGCGTACAATGATACGCTATACTCGGAATTTTAATTCGATTCCAGATTTGACATTAGCTACTGTCATTTTTGACAGTTTTTGACAGTACATACTGTCAAAAATGATAGTAGCTAATGTCAAATCTGGAATCGAATTAAAATTCCGAGTATAGTAAAAGTGTTTCTGTTATCCTATTGCTTTTTAAAATGAACAAAAGCAATAAATAGATGAATTATTGAAGTACATAGTAACACAGATTATTTATATGTATAACAGCCTGTTAACTGTTGTTACGTTACGTTACGTTACGTTATGTATCACACTTAAGTGCAATCCGATTAGTACAACAGTAAGGTACTCGTAGGTACTATGTTTTTACAACAATTTAACAAGCGGTCGTCAGCTTGTAACAACGTAATTGCGTTCATTCATGTGATATAAATAAAGATCTCTTTTATGGTTGTTTACATATTGAGTATTTAAAATAGTATTAGTTAATATTCAGTGGAAAAATATGGATTTTTCTTGGAAACTAGTGTTCTAGAAATATAAACATTATACAGCCATGCAAAAATATATCTCGGAGATGACACAGAATCGATGGATAATAACTTAAAGTTTTTGAATAGAAACCCTGTACCGGCAACGTAGGATTTTTCCGCAACAATCAGTAGAAATTGGTACCTACCCAGGCAGATTTTAGTTTATGAACAAAAATTTTATTGAAAACTAGCTGACTCGGTGAACTTTATATCACCTTCATATCACTTATTCGGTAGATTCTAATTTCAATGGCGTTTAGCGCAACCAATGGCTAAATACGGCAACTTTTACATGTAGGAACATTTTATTAAATTGATTTTTTATTATTTTCCGCGCCATTTTCCTATTTATTTCTTTCATAAGAACCTTTTCTTAACAATAACAAACACAATGAAAAAAGAATCAGTGAAATCGGTCCAGCCGTCTATGCTTGATGCTGTGACCAAGGTAAATAGGGATCCATTTTTGTATATAGGCAAGGTTAGGTAAATCTCGAAAAAAATTTTTAAACAACATCAACATGAAATGCTGCGAACATATTTGCTGCATTTCACCAATTTTACAAAATGTAATCCGTTTATCCGACTTCAAAACGAACTGTTTTTGTTTTCGTTTTCTATTTTGCATGTAGTACATACCTTTACGCATTTGCGTATAAGTAATGGCGTCATGTAGTATTTATATTCTCAGGTTAGAAGGCTTAAAACCGGTACCAATAAATTTATTATTATTCCCACCTATGTATACAATGACATCTAGAAAATGATTTGACCAGTCCTAATAATAATAGTACTGAGTTAATATTCTTGTGTCACTTAAATTAAATGTGAATATATTTTAACCATAATGATAGATAATTAATATTAATCTCACCCATCCTTAAATTTTAGAATAATCTAGACAAAAATGAGGTCACCAATTACTAAAAATACAATAATTTATACAATGTATGTCATAAACGCCATAAGTTATTCAAAACCCATTAACTAGCTGCGCATAATTCATAAGGTATTGCCAAAAAATAAACAAGTACCGGTTTTAAAGTTCAGTTACCTTATAATTCTGCTAAGTCAAAGCAGGATATTGCCTGCCGCCAAATATATCACCGAAATACGTCATTGCTATCGATTTAACTTTGATTTGAACATATTTAACTTTTGTAAACAACTTCCTGCGTCACAGAGACAATAAGCGGTAGCCCTCCCTGTTAAATATTAACCTTTATTAATTTAGGCAGCTGATCGTTGTATAAATATAAATCACATTTGTTCGTGCCTTCATTAAATACCTTCAAGTTTAATCACAGACCAGAACGCTAAAGTGTATACCAGGTATTTTAAGCCGCCTGAAGGCCTATGACAAGGCTAAACGGCATTACAACCGGGATCCACAATTTAACGATTCATCAGAGCCAAAGACTGACCGTGTCAAAACAATTGAAACACACCATGCAAAACTACACTTGAGACTACATAATTATTTTTCGTAAAAAACACAGAATTCGTGAATATTTCGCATGGATCGATGTTAAATTTTTCACATTATTGTTGATTTATCAAAAATGGCTCAGCCGATTTCAATAACATTTAAATGGGACCTATTTCGAAGTATACTCTTTCCAATAGAAAAAGTGTTATTGAAATCGGACTACTACGAAAAACATATAAAAAACAATTATATATACGCGTCGAATTGAGTACCTCCTCCGGTTTGGTTCGTCGGTCAAAAATGATGGTAATGTTGATGGCGATATCTCAAGATAAAGTCTCTTTAACTACGTAAGTACGAAATTCTGCAATCTAGAGTAGATTGCTAGATCGATAAGAGTAGAGACTACCATTACGCGGGCTCCCATGCGGTCTCATACAAAAGTCAACGAGCATTATATTTGAAGCATTACAACAGCTGAACGTATGCAAATAAATGGTCACAAGACGGAGTTGAGAGCAGGTGCATTATTTTTTACTTTCGTGCGGCTTGGAACGTATACGGAACTTTGACAGATCGTAAATTTGACAGATTGAGAACCATCCGTGATATTGATTTAGGAATTTTTTCTTTTTTAATTAACGTTCCAATTCACGATTTCCCCTTTTGCAGTTTACCGTCTCTTTTAATATAGCCGTTTCCTATACTAAAGTGCAGCGTGAAATAGATAATTTTAAATAGTTGTAAAAAATATTATCGTCCGTAAAGATCCGTATACGTTCCTAGCCGTATGAAAATCAAAAACTTGCTTGCTTTTGCGAACGGGAGAACACCCGCGATCATTTGCAAAAGAGAAATGTTTCTAAACTTTCTAACGTTTTGAAAATTGGGCTCGTATTTCTGTCGTGGTTATTTGATTTGAATTTAAATTATATTCTCTTGATATTTTGCAAAAAAAAACTTTATATTTTCATTGTTAATTAATCATTTGTATTTTTCTTGTGGTGATGTTTATGAGTATGATGGCAAGCTGTCTTCGCCTGTAATTGCTGTGTCACTTGGCTGTTGTTTGTTCTAGTTTTCCGTGTGTTGTGTTGGTATGCACAGTGAGGTGAGGTTTATTATTAAAAATAAAATAAAAATAATCACATTTTGTATGAAACCGTACTAAAAAAAAGTTGTATAGGAAAACCAAAACGACCGTGAATATTCCAAAAACAATTATAGATGTAATTACACGATATATTTATGGTAACCATAAAACTATACAATACATCGTAACAAAAGGTCAGTGGCTCGTTTTGTAACGGTTACGCTCATGGGAGCCGCACCGTGCGTAGGTCAAGGACGCGATATAATTGTTAATGTAATTATAAATAAGTCGTAGGTAAGTTATTTTGGGTTCCGTACTTTAAGGCTTTAAAGAGTAGCTTCATCATCATGATCTGCCGTAGATGGTCCCCTGCTTAATGTAGGCCTTTTCTTGGATTTTTAATAGGCCTAGTGTGAAGCGGCTTGCGTTCGGCGTATTTCTGCTGTCTTAATTATACTTATCGTTAAGCACCTATAAAAACTTTATTTCAGATAACTGAGATCCACATACAAAGCAAATACACAGTATTCCACCGAACAATATTACACTTAAAAAATAAAATAAATAATCGGCCAAGTGCGAGTCGAGTATTCTGTTTTTAGTGTTTGTTGTTATAGCGGCAACAGAAATACTTCATGTGTGAAAATGTCAGCTGCCTAGCTATAACGGTCCATGAGATACAGCCCGGTGATAGACAGACAGTAAGACAGACGGACAGACAGACATCGAAGTCTTAGTAATAGTCGTTTTTACCCGTTGGGTACGGAACCCTAAAAATGTACCTTTAAAAGTTTGGAAAATAAGACATACAGGAATGTATAAATCTGCGCTCTCTGCAAAACGTTCTTTTAGTACTTAACAAAAAAACTTGAAATAATTCGTGACCAAATCAATCGAAATACAAATTTAAGTCAGATCAAGCATCACCCACTACACCCCTATTGACCTATTAATTGGCTTCTGCACAATAACTTGCCCCGTGTTCAAAGCCAACATTAAGATCTAGTCATATATTACAACATATTATTATGATTACTACGGCTAAAATTATACCTCGTTCCTTAGTTTACTATTTTACCTATATTAGCTATGCAAGTTTTTTAGTCTCTGAATAAATCAATAATAATAAGTATCCATTGCCGGATACAGTTTTTTGCTATTGCAACCGAAACATAGTTATTAATACGATGCAATATTTTTAAAATGATTTGAATGTTATGTTTGTTTTACTGGCATTATCGTAATTCATTTTACAAGCTAAACAAATATAATAATACACCCAGTTATGTTAATTGATATTTATAATACCTATACCAATATAATACTCTAAATTTTCAGAGTTTAAAAATACATTTACCAAAATAGATTTATTATTATTTACTATGTTTTTAAGTCCGCACTTGACCACCCACTCTACTGATGGTAAGCTACGAGTACGTTGTGATCAAGGAAGCACGCATATTTTTAATAAGGAACCCTTACAACATCGTTGTGTCCGTCCGTCTGTCTGTCTGTCCGTATGTCCGTCCCCATGTCACAAATCCTCATAACTACGAGTATACTAATCCATCAATCGGAAGCAGAGAAAGACGCGACATAAATTTTGTCGCGTCTAAGTCTTGATTTTGTGGAACAGCTGATTGTGTTTCTCGAATTCCGTGTTGGTCCCATAATTTTGTTAATAGTAGCCCCATAATAGTTGTATAAATTGGCTTAGTACAGGGCAAACAGATTTCCCTGTATTTATTTCATTGACGAAATAATTTTCCAACCGCCGCTTTCAATCAGTCTTATTGGAAATCTAAAGGGGATGCCTATGTCCAGCAGTGGACGTCTTATGGCTGATGGATAGGTGAATGGATGGATAATAATTTTCATTTTCAATATTACCTATCGTTAAAAATTTATTAGATCGTTTGCGGAGTATAGTTCGGCCGTTCAGAGAATGCGTTCCTGACAGGTCATCATTTAATGAAATTTCATTAAATAGACCTTAAAACATTAAATGGTTCATAAATCGTAAACGGCAAGTTTTACAAAAAAGATTCTTGGAAATAAAAGATGCGAAATTTTATTTTCTACAATAATGATCTTAATGTTTTTTGCCCTTAAGTACATAGTTTCCGAGATATCGGCCAAAAACATTTTTTCAAGATGTCGTGTCAGGAACGCATTCTCTGAACGGCCGAACTATAACATAGTAAATGGCCGACAATTTAAGACAAAGTATCATTGCTTAGTGTTTACCCAATAATTACATTTAATGGTCAAGATTATTTATATTTACATACCCAACTGGCATAAAATCATACCTATATATTCCGAGGTTAGAAAACTTTGTTACAATGATTCCGATACGAGGACTTTGTGGTAAACGATTGTAAATACAATGTTACAGCAATAAGTGCAAGCCCCATTTTAAATTTATAAAAATCAAAGTCTCTCTGCGATACCAAATTAGAATTTAGGAGATTTAATTATTTTTTGCAAAAAATAGCATGACCGACTTCAACCGTGTACATAATTCGCGAATATTTCGCTTGGATCGAAGTAACATTTCTTACATTATTGTTGATTTATCGAAAATGGCTAAGCCTATTTCGATTTTAATTAAATGGGACCATTTTCAAAGTGTATTCTTTCCAATTAAAAAATAATTATTGAAATCGGTCCACTACGTAAAAAGTTATGCGCGGTTATACATGAAAAAACAAACAAAAACAAATATACTTACGCGTCGAATTGAGTACCTCCTCCGTTTCTTCGGTCAAAAATAACCAAAATGACCCGCACAGCTTTGCCTTGGACGTTCACCCTCCTACGCTGCGCTTGCTGGTAGGTTCGTGGTCTCCGTTCGATAATTTCTCGACCCCGACAATCATTAGTCCTCAGTGCTATGTGCCCTGCCCACTGCTATTTTAACTTACCAATCTGCTGGACTATATCGGTAACTTTAATTCTTCCACGGACTTCCATATTCCTGAATCGATATCGCAGATAGACTACGAGCATAGCCCTTTCCAATGCTCTTTGGTCTACTTGGAGCTTATTTTATTTTCTTTTTTTATATAATTCTACTGTACGTGTGTAATTGTGTATGCCACTGAACTCCTCCTAAACGCCTGGACCGATTTGAATGTTTTTGTATGCGTTTTGGTGGCGCCCTGGATAGTTTAAAGCTAAAGTCTGGAGGCGGTCGAGGATTGAAGGTTGGTGGAGATTTTCTTTTACCGTCTTGCAGCTTGCAGGGACACTTATCTGGGTTTAAACATCATTAGGCGCATCTCATATAGTCCACTCTTCTGTACAAATCGTATAGTATGTATATATTTTCCAGTAAGATATTGCTCTAAAACATATTCCTATAACAAAAAAAGCATCATTGAACTGGCTGATATAAATTATGTCAAATTATTTGCATAAAAAACAAAAATATGCACAAACGAAAAACGCATCATTAATTATTTAAGGATATTATGTTGCACAAAAATAGTATAAAACTGGTTATCTTAGTCATTGATGCTAAGTTCCTATTCCGCAGTAATATTTATAATTAACTATATTATGAAATTATTTATTTACGAAATTAGATCGTTTTGTTTATAACATTAAACCACATAAATGTAGATTGTGCTAATTTTTATAGGGCAAGAACTTTCAGAAATGTATACAGGTAGGTATTTATCGTTATAAATATCTTTTACTATGGGACCTTCTACAAAAAATTCATTGACTTCCGGCAAAAAAACCTACCGTACCCAAACACACTTCAAAAAGGTCAAGGTTATCAAATTCGAGTTATAACAACCAAATCTTGTAAATTATATACCTATTTCTGATATATACATTGATTTATATAATATAATCATGCTGTAAATTAAATAATCCTAGTACGTAATTATATTCAATTAAGAACTTTGATCGTGTGAGAGTCTAGTATTGCGATAAAGTGGCCTTAATTGATATTCTTATTATTTACAAACCAATTTGAATCAACTATCGTTTTAGGAACATGTTCACATTAAGCCGTGTACGCACGTACGAACACGAACATAGCGAACACAAACATTAAACAAGAACATTTAGTTTGTACGTATGGACGTCATAATTATTCGAACACGATCGCGAACATAGCTCGAATCGAGTTCGCAAAGTGGTCGATTTAAAGTAGCGAAAAGTTTTTTTAACGTGTGCAGTGATTCACGAGATATTGTTTAAAGCAGATCCTAGATGGTGGGAAACAGTTTTCGGCATACGAAGAGTTTTGTGACAAAATATTTATTAAAGCTATTGATACACCGTACATACGAACAAATAAGATCGCCACAAACAGGCGAGTTGGTGACCAAATGTAGCCCTTCTTCTTCGTCGTGTCAATGGTTCAAAGTAGTTAAATTATTTTCTCCCAATATTTGGCTACTGCGACCCCGCAAGGCGTAGCCTGGTGTAGATCTTCCATCGTGCAGGGGCTCGGACACTGTGGGCACGTAAGCAAGTGATCCATGTTCTGCTCAGGGGCTCCGCAATCACACTGTACCCTGTCAGTATCCGAAAGTCCCCACTTGACTAGGTTTATCTTGCAGCGACCCACTTGGGTCCGGAGTCGGTTTATTGACTTCCACGTGGGTCGCGGGAGGTCGCTGCCTGCTGGGAGCTTTTCTGCTGGCTTTGGGAAGTCAGGAGGTGGTGTAAGTGTTGACAGCGTTAAACGGGCTTCAATCGGGCTAACGGTTAAAGCGGCAGTTTTGTTAAGGAAGCTGTTACGGCTCTTGAGTCGACTGTTTGGAGGTGCAGCATCAAACAGTGGGTGTCTGTAGCCCTAATGTAGCCCTAATACGATTAATAAGAAGAAAAAAAAACATTTCTGACGAAGAGAGTATTCGAAGATATTAATTACGGGTTGGCAAGTTGAAATGGCAATGGGCAGGGCACATAGCACGGAGGACTGATGACCGATGGGGTCGTAAAGTTCTTAAATGGAGTCGACGTACCGGCAAGCGCAGCGTAGGACGTCCACCCACAAGGTGGACGGATGACCTCATCGCGCTGCTTGCAAGCCGCTACCAACCGGTCTTATTAGAGATCGTTAGGGGTGGCCTATGTCGGCAGTGGAAATTCTATGGCGGAAAAGAAGAAGTAGAAAACAGACGTACGATCTAAATTGTTGCGTATCACGCAACGCAAAAAAAATGTTCTAACGTGCGTACACGGCTTTAAGTTGTAGAGCTACGTGGCAGCAGCAATGCAGCAAAGAAATGATAAATTAGTAGTTTTGGAAAATCCAAAAATAGTAGTGAGCAAGGCTTCACAAATGATAAATCGAAGGTTAGAAAAGTTTTCGAGTGAATGACCACGTACCAGGAAATGCAGTACTTACCTCCTAATGGTCGTCCACTTCAAAAGGTGGATTAATGACCTCATTTAGACCGCAGATTCAAACCGGTCTTATTGAAAATGTATAGGGGGAGACGTACTCGTATGTCAAGCAGTGGTCGTTTTATTGTTGAAACGAGCGAGCGAAAATCATGTAATAATAATTATTATCAACCGAATTAGTCAAGGAGGTTCTCAATTCGGCTGTATGGTATTGTATGTAGGTATGTTTTTTACGCAATTATTCCGCCTCAATTTGGGTTTTTTTTTGGTTCGGTAGATCTCACTTTACTAGTTGTCGCATTAAAATGTTATCGAAATTAATTTATTAGATTTTGAAAAATCAACAATAATCAAACTGATGATTTATATCGATTCGCACGAGTTATTAGAATCTTGTTCAAATATAGATTGCAGTGATTAAAATCGGTTGTGCCATTTTTCGGCGAAAAATATATAATGATTCAATCCATTTACATGTAAACTGAATAAATTCACATTTAAAATGGCTTTGTTTGTGTTGGGGAGCTCAAATGCTTTTCTTTTTGTAATTCATAATTCTATGGAAGAAATCACTGTAAGCGATAAGGCGCCGGTTGTCGCACTATTTTTGACCGACGAACCAAACCGGAGGAGGTACTCAATTCGACGCGTATTTTTTTATTTTTGTATGTATAACCACGCATAACTATTTTCGTAGTAGTCCAATTTTAATCAATTTTTTTTTTGGAAAGAGTTTACTTCGAAATTGGTCCCAGTAAAATTTTATTGAAATCGGCTGAGCCATTTTTGGTAAATCAACAATAATGTGAAAAATGTAACATCGATCCGTGCGAAATATTCGCGCATTCTGTACACGGGTGAAGTCGGCCATGCTATATTTTGCAAAAAATAATTATAAAATATTGTACTCATTTTTATTATATTTTTGATTGTGTGAACAATATAGTGTTTCTATTCTATTTTAATCTATAAGATAATCGATAAGATGTTTGAATGAAATGATGTTGTTGGAATGAATTAGATAATTATTAGTAGCTACTAGTAGGTATTGTGGAAAATAAATAAAATAAATATTACCATGAAGACGCAATTTCAGCAACATCCGATAGTGAATGGACTATAGCGAATTGTTATTTGCATAGTCCTTGCTCCACGGCCAAATAACGAAATAGAGCCACCTTGTGAAAGTGGTCATAAAATACTAAGCTCAGAGATTAAATTTATTGAAATTACCGAATTGATCTCTTTACAAAATATCAAGTTTACCGAGATTGGATCTGAAATATCACGGGAGTTGAGCAATGTGGAGTTGCAGCTATGCAGTTATAAGCTATATTCATTCTTAATAATAATAGACAGTCTTGCAAAAGCAACATTTTACTATGGTGAATACTTTGATATTTCTACTGAATCGTGCTATTTATATGATCTGCTTCTCTATCATTTGATCTTCATTAGATAAATGGCAAAGTTATTTTATTTATCTACACTAATGTTGTAACATTCTAGTTATGTTTCCAATACTTGACTTATAATGACTACTGTTATAGCGCAGACAACAAAACACTCAATTTAAGCAATTTCACATGATGTTATAATATCCACATCGATATCGTAAAATCTCATTATAACATCGCGCGCTCGCTCCTGATTGGCCCTGCGCGCGCAGCTGCGCTCTCATTGGTTAGATTTTAATGGCGCCAAGTTCACTGTGACAATACACGTACGCGTGAATCCTAAGAATAAAAACCCAAAAACCGTCCCGTCCCGTCCCGTCCCGTAAAGCCCCGTCCCGTCCCGTCCTGTCCCGTCCCGTCCCGTCCCGTTCCGTCCCGTCCTGTCCCATCCCGTCCCGTTCCGTCCCGTTCCGTCCCGTCCCGTCCCGTCCCGTCCCGTCCCGTCCCGTCCCGTCCCGTCCCGTCCCGTCCCGTCCCGTCCTGTCCCGCCCCGTCCCGTCCCGTCCCGTCCCGTCCCGTCGTAATATGTTTTTTTTTTATTTTTTTTTTATTAGTGAAGATAAAGTAGTGTATGCAATTGCATATAACTTCATTATATGACAGTTGCATAAACTACTATTATAACAACATACGAAAGATGAGAATAAATAATAGGTGACACAATAAAATTATAGGCAAAGATATTGCTTTGATTTTATCAACATTAACTACAAAAAATACAAACTTTTTACCTTTAATTTCTAAAGTAGGTTGATACCTATATAAGATAGAATCTGCTAACTTTCAGAATTTCTAGAGTATAGTATGTTAAATGTAAAGGTACTTTCTTTGAAAATATATTTTGAGCAATGTGGGATAATCATTTACTAAGTTTTTATTTTTAAGGAAAATAAATTTTTGAAACTTTGTCCAAGTTTCAAAAAATGTTTTTTATTTTTTTAATATTTAAATATAGCTCAGATAGCATTGACCTTATAAACTTAGTCTTCGTCAATTTATATTTGTCTTGTAATACCTATTGGGATCATAACAATTGAGTGATATCATCATGATCATCTCATGACCAACATCTGCGGAATCGTATGATACGCACGCCTCGACACGCTTTTGACAAGAATTTAACACAGGTCATATTTTTCATCTAAACTAAAGACATGACTGCTTTAAAAGAAACAAATACCGAATCACTGATTTTGTTTCATTATAAGTCGAATCATGGTTAGCTTAGATATTTAATTTCATGTAAAAATATAAAATTATGCTAATACATATTTATTTAATTTAAACCTGGTTACTAAAAACGCAGACCGAATTATTATATAGTCTAGAAAATAATTATGCGATTATAACTTGCAATTATTAAAAATAACGACGAAAAGGTTATTAAAATCATGTATGTATTTGTTTTTCTATTGCCGAAATAATTGTGTTATATTATGTTAAATTATATAGTTCAAGGCGGTAATTCAGAATTTTATTTTATATAACTAGCCGACTAGAACGTTATTTTGCACATAAGTAATTTTTTGTGTAATTTTATTGTATTATTAGTTTCACCTTATGAACATACAATACATAAAATTAGCGAAAAATTGCGAACTATTTTACATGAAATGTTTTTGTGCCCATAGTAACATTTTTAACAATTCAGCATAATACAGTTTTTAATTATTATTTAAGAGAGCTATAATATTTAAGAACTGAAGCACCAATGTTGTTCTAAACAGGAATTCACTTGCTATACTTTAGGATGCAGTTATAATCTACTATGTCCAAATTTCACTGTGGGGCCAACTTGGAAATCACGAAGTATAAATCAGCTATTGTTTCTTATGTAGGAACTTTCTATATGGAACTGTAGATTTTATCTTCAACGGATTAGAACACAGTATTTAAGAAAAATCTTAAATTTAATATATGATCAAACGAACTTCAAAGATGTGAAGTTCGATCATTATTGTATGAATCGCTTAATTCGAAGATATGATAATATTACCAAGTAGTACCTCTATTTACTAGGCAACTTCCGCACAAAATTTTAGAGATTAAAAAAAAAATTCTCGACCATAAATGCACTTCCGTCCTACCTCCCTTACGCCGCCATCTTGCGGTCACTTCATTATTTTAGATTCACGATATTCACCCAAAACTTTCTATTATGGGGTTGAATAAGGGTGGGAGGGTGATCATATCTTCGAATTAAGCGATTCATACAATAATGATCGAACTTCACATCTTTGAAGTTCGTTTGATCATATATTGTATTTCATCGCTTAATTCTTCAGATATGATAATATTACCAAGTAGATGTTAAGAGCAGAAAGTTTTGCAATAAAAATCATAAAAGTATAAATTATAATTTTATTTCTATCCTTTTTTACAGCTATACATTGCTGTATATGTACCTATATATTTTTAGGTATAGGTACTATTCTTATTACAGTAACTAATTTTAAGTGCTAATCAACTATGTTTTAGATCTTAATACAAAAATTAATGATCGCTTTATAAATCAACTTATAGTTATGCTTATAGTTTTTAGTAGAATCTAATCCTTTTAAAATTAGGTATTACATATTAACTAGGCAGTAGACATACGGACCGAGCAAATTCGCCCTCGTTAAGAATGGCCCGATGATAAAATCGAGCAAATGAGTTGGAAGAATTAGTCCAACCCGCAGTTTTACGAATAGTTTCTATGTTAACTCCGGCTGCTTTTGCTGCCGAAGTTGAGGCGTGTCTTGTGCTGTGTCCTTTAAAAATACTGATATCGACACCGCTCGCTGATAAAATCTGCTTCACCCAACGACTTACGGATTGTGTAGTCGCAGGCTTGTATGGCCGTTTGTATGTCAACAAAAGCCTCCCTGTATTATCAGTTCTAACGTTTCTAGTTTTAGAAATGTAGTCTGAAAGAACGGTAGCTGGGCATATACTAGTATTATCCCTGAAGAAAGGCAGGAACAGGACCGGTTGCTCTCTACCGGCGGCGGATGTTTTTATAATATCCGTAATGTTGATTTTAACTCCACTCACAGAAAATGATATGTTTTCAAGTTTAATAAGTGTCAACGTCTGGACTCTGTGGCCAGTACAGAGTGCTAATAAGATAACAAGCTTTTTTGTAATCTTTTCTAGAGTTAAATCAGTGTTAGGAAACCACGATGAGATATGATTTAAGACTAGCTGAGGATTCCAAGTGGTAGAGTATTTGGGTCTTGTAGGCCTTAATTTATAGGCACCTTTGAGAAGACGTTTGACGCATTCTTCAGAGCCTATATTATTTCCTATGATAGCGGACAAAGCAGAGCGGTGGGAATTTAAGCTACCGTAAGAACAGCCTTTGTCGAATTGCTTCGTCAGAAATGTCAGCACTGATTTCTTCGATGGTTCGTATATGTCTTCACTGTTGACGTTACAAAACTGCCACCAAAGTTTAAGCGAAGTATTGTACTGTTTCACGGTGCTGTCTGAGAAGGACGCTAACATTAGTGTTGTCGAGTCTTCGTTGACGCCTCGTCGGATGAAAGACTGCCGCAAAGTTTCGCGGCACCCAGGATAAGGTTTTTGTGTAAATGATGATTTCTGAAATTAGAAAGTAATAAATTCTTCTTAGGATTCAAGTAGAGAATCTCTGAAGTTATCTTGTTTTGAAGTAAGGAAATACTAATATTTCGTTTGTTCGATTGTCGACAGTCTTTCTAAGGCATTTTAAAATAAGGAAAAATGGTGGAAAGGCATAGCAATAACTGGGCTGCCAATTTAGAGTAAATGCATCTACGGATACTGTGTCCGGATCCTGTTTTCAGGATACGAACCCGAGAAGCGAATAAGTCGATTTCTGGCTGGTCAAATTTTAGATAGGGACCATTCCGTATCCGGATTTACTGCTCTTGGTATTTATGTATGACGCTAATATCTATAGTTTGCGTTGTTCGCACCATTGCTAAATGGTCTTAGCTAAGTGTTGAAAACCTCTCATGCAATTTATGAAGCTGATTGCAGTAGTGTATTCTAAGCAATATAGCGTTATTTTTCATAGCGTTAGTAAATGACTTGAGGCCAGAAAGGCGGCCATTTATTCTAAGTAATTGAAATACCTAGGTTTTCTAGGTTTTTCTACTTTAACCGTTTAGATCTGTTACAGACTGCACTCGAAGCATCTGTATAGATTTCGAGATCATAGTTTGGTTGTTTCATAAAGTTCGACGTTGTACCAGTGTTGGATAACCACCAGTATAAATCAAATATTATTCATAATTAACGTTTTTGAGTAAAGCCTACGTCCTGCAGTGGACTATAAAAAAAGGCTGGTACAAAGTGAAGCGAGGTGTTTTTGTCACTCTAATATCTTGGTTTACATTCACCAGTATTTAACGGCTGGGCACGCTGCAACTAGAGCCCTAATTATCTGGGAGAAATCGCGGATAGTGTAAGACTTAAATTTTATAAACTTGTTTCTCAACTTTGTTACGTTGTCAAATTACTTTTTTCGTAATTTATTACGAAGCATAAATAGTTGAGTAACGCATTGACTATATGTGTTTCCAATACACATCTAAATAAACACTGATTTGTATCCGCGACATCTTAACTTCAAAAATATGTTATTAATTTTAACAAGTTGTTCGGTTGAAATTGTAGCCTTAAGCACTTTCTGTCGAAATGCCACGTAGGGACAAGAAAAATATTCGTTTTTCATATCGATTATAGCATATAGATTATTTTCCAGAATATTTAGTTGACAAAAAGCCGAAATGAAAGGTTTATTAATTACCATTTTTAATCCAATCAAGTACAACGTTATTATTTGTGATTGTTAACCAACGCTACCTATTATTTGTTATTGTTAACAAATGATGTGGGTAAGTCTACCCGCATGTACCTGTACTATTGGTGAGTCGGTGCCCGTGCCTTGTCCTGAGCCGCGGCCCGCGACGGCTGCTGGGCCGGCGCCGAGTACGGGCGGCGGCCCGCTGCCGGCGCTTGCTTCCTGTATGCTCCTCGGCCTCCTCTGTTCGTTGCATATCGAGGAGGCGTCGACCAGTTTCCCTGATATGATGTGGAAGGGCGCGCGCTGGGCTGAGGAGCGGCAGGTTTCGGTGTCTTGTTTGGCTTTTTTAATTGAAGGCCTTGTTTTTCAATGGCCTTCGCTGCTTTGATTTTTTCAGGCAAGGACGAGCCAAATAAGGTCTCATCTCTTTCAGTGTTGTCTATCGTGTGCAACACTGATTTATCCAAAACGGGCGTGACAAGTTTGATACGGTTTTGCGTAATTAAATGATGCGAATCGCAAAGTATTCGACTACCGTTGCTAAAGTGTTTTATGGCCTGGACTTTATTGTCTGTTTTTAGAAGCATATCAATGCCCCTATTTATAGCGGTGATACCCGCCCCGAGTTGAAGTTGTGATGCAGTGAGCATTTTATCGCGATT
Source organism: Hypomecis atomaria (assembly GCA_964007245.1). Taxonomy (NCBI): domain Eukaryota; kingdom Metazoa; phylum Arthropoda; class Insecta; order Lepidoptera; family Geometridae; genus Hypomecis; species Hypomecis atomaria. The sequence goes on along the minus strand of OZ023284.1, from coordinate 21,540,682 downwards.
GCGGACCATGTCCGGTACTGCAGCAGATATTTCTGCGTTTAGAGCCGGGGCTCCTAAAAGCCTGCAATTGTCCGGAATTAAATATTGTTTAATAATCGCGTCTTTATTTTCTTTTGGTATGCCTTTTTTCAAAATGGGTACCCATAATTTGGCTAAATTATCGTGGATTGGTTCGCCGTATTGTGGAATGTCGTCCGTAGAATCGCCTAGGGCCAGTAACAGATCTGGATCCACGACGGGAGAATTATCAGTCGGACTTAGCTGACTGAGTCTTTCATCGCCTCCATTTGCCGCCAAACCAGCGTCCACATCACGATCGGATTCAGGCGGGTAGATCGGCGCTGGTCCCGGCGTGTTGACTTCATTATCTACAATGGCGGTAGGCAATATTAGTATAGTTGTGAACACATATCTTTTTTTTTTTTTTTTTTTTGAGGGTAGACAAAAAAAACATTGAAAATGAAAAATATTATTTCGTAATATTATCGTAACTGCGCAGAGGAACATTCCACGTGTTTTAAGCTGTATGTATTTTCTGCTTAATGACATCGTTGAAGACTCGCAGTCAACCCCGACGCATATTACAATGTATGATTTCGGAAAATCATATTGGATGTGCAGAGGAACATTACACCTATTTCAGGTTGTTTGTATTTTCTGCTTAATGTCATCGTTGGAGACTCGCAGTCAACCCCGACGCATATTAAAGCATGATTTCGGAAAATCATATTGGATGATGCGCAGAGGAACATTACACCTATTTTAGGCTGTATGTATTTTCTGCTTGATGTCATCGTTGGAGACTCGCAGTCAACCCCGATGCATATTGCGCATATTATGCGGTAGTGTTTTGGAAAACGGCAAAGTTATTGACTCGCAGTCAATCCCAAAGCCAACCAAAACTACTTTAAAACTCACTGTATTTGTTCACCAAATAAAAATATTTCAGCTTACCTTCTTCCTCCGATGACGACGATATAACTCTTAGGCGTTTATATTCGTGTCTGTAGGTTTCTTGGTGCGCTCTGCGTTTTGGCATGACGATTGTAATGAGACGTGCGAAAGTCGCCGCGCACAAAAGAGGAATGAAGTGACCGCAAGATGGCGGCGTAAGGGAGGTAGGACGGAAGTGCATTTATGGTCGAGAATTTTTTTTTTAATCTCTAAAATTTTGTGCGGAAGTTGCCTAGTAAATAGAGGTACTACTTGGTAATATTATCATATCTGAAGAATTAAGCGATGAAATACAATTTACCTCAAGTAGTAGCAGTAAAAAACAATCCGCTATTTTTAAATTTAATAAATTTTACTATCATCTCAGTCTTTGTAATAAAATATTTTATGAGGGATTTATTTGCTCCCTACGATACATACACGTTAATGGACTATACCACGGACAATACACTGTAACTAATTACCACGTGTAAAAAATCGAAATAAAAAGGATTATTGCTGAGTCCTTGTAAAAGGATTAATGCTGAGTCTTTGTAAGTTTTATTGAGTAAATTTTATAGTTTTTCAATTACATTTCCTGTATTAAATAAATAATTAGGGGACATCTTACACACGGTATCTGACCCCAAACTAAGCAAAGCTTGTGAAATGGCTTCCAGAGACTGATACTACGTAAAGTACATATTTTAAATATTTCAAAATTTGAATTATTGTTTATAATTGCTTGACATATACATATTGTTTTAAATACAATTATTAGTATTGAATATGTATTTATTTTATTATCTCTGAAATGTCTTAACCGATTTTGAATCACTTAAAATCCTTTGGTCTTGCATCCGGTGTGTCGTTTACAATATTTTGTTGTGATCTTTTTTTCTCAATAATAGGTAGGTACTAGTTTTATTGAAAGTACATATATTACAACAATTATATTTTGAAAAGACATCTTGGCCATCCTCGCCGCTCAGAGGATGCCAGGTCATGCTTAGGTGTGGCCTGGGATACTCGTATTTGTTTATTTTACTTCTATAGTTTGTGCTGCGGCATTAGGCTTGCAGCACAATGTAATAGTTAATTAATGTTAATATTAAATCACGTATGATCAATTGTTAATTTTAAAGTTTGTTTCATTGAGATTTACTGCTACAATCATGCTGTGTACGCATATTAAGTGATATTTTCCAGTTCTGTACTTTTGCTATATAAAATTTAGCTCTTAATTGAATGTATCCTGTTATGTGTACCTTTATAATAAAATAAAAATAAATTTACCTAACAAATTAACAAGTTGACATTGAAGATTGAAGTGTCAGAGGATATAAACACTTGAAAGTATAAAATTTTACTCTTAGAGTTATGTGCGTGTGCGTAAAAAAATACGTTAGGTTTTTAAGGTAAATAAGTCTATGTATGTAACTAAACATTGTTTCGTAAGTAGTGTAGGTATTTTTAGCTTATACAGTAGTATTGTATTTTGTTGTAGTTAATAAGCTTTAATTAGTAAGCCTTAATCTATTAACTACAACAAAATACAATACTACTTTATATGCTAAAACTACCTACACTACTACTACATAAAAAGCATTGGACCATCCACAGACCCTTGAAGGTCTAAAGATAATCCAAATGCTCAAGCCCACTCCAGTTGGCAGCGTGCCCAGCATGCTGGCTGCATTGCCACGCTGAATGGCAATGCTTGTGCTTTGAGCCAAATAAACACCAACCAAATATAATGGTTTCGTTGTAGGTATTGGCAATGTTTGAAAATTTCATTAAAATCAAATTTTCATTTAGCTTTTAGGTTAGCGTTCGACTACATCCTGCCTGATGTTAAGCAGGGATATAAGCATATTAAAATTTTAAGGCATCTTAGCTTTACCCAAGAGTGATGCAGAGAGGATATTGTGTGTCATAGCATTACATATTATGTTTTCTTTGGCCACGGTCTAAATATTTACTGAGTGTACCTACTCAGTACTTTTTACTCTCTAGTCCATTTCCTTTTTACCGATTTTCAAAAAGGAGGAAGTACTATGTTTGTCTCTATGCTTTTTTTTGTGTATTTTCATCGATGTTTTCGCCAATCGTAAACCGATTTATCATTTAAATTTTACTAAAATCGGCTTAGCCGTTAATGATAAATCAACAATAATGTAGGTACTAATAGTAATGACATCCATAGGTCACATCAGTCCGTGCACCAAACTATTCAGATTATGTTTACAGTTGAAGTCGGTGGTTGCATTTTTTGTGAAATATAATTATGATGTGGTTTAGCCGTAGTATTTATAATCACTTTGCGACTAAAGCCCACATTTTATAACATACCCAAAAATCTAATTTTCATTTTTAGATATTTATATTGAAAATGTAATTATTTTTAGCTTGTTGATCAATTATATCATTGACTATTAGTTAGGTAGGTACGTAATGATTCCTCATAAGAAGCCACTACGTACTTTACTTGAGTAACATAAACTAAATTGAAATGATAATAATATTCGCCCAATGTTAGTAACTTTTCGTTAATTGTTACATTATTTAATTAGCAGTTTACAAACTATTTGCTTTGTGTCGGAACAGAATTAGTTATCTTTTCACGTAAAAGGTATTACCTAAAATTATACTTTGAAGAGACCCGGAAATGAAAAAAAATAGATACCTATCCTATACAAAATTCGTCTCAACTCAATACAACAAAATTTTGAAACGACGTTTTTTGACTTTCGATATAACGTCTGATAAATCGATGAACGCCGGCTGCACACACGAAAAAATGTAACGTTCCACCTGAGCTGAGCGTGCAGGCGAGAGCGTGGAACAAGTTGTAGAGAAGCACGATCGGCCTATGCGTTCGGCTTCTTTCAGTTGTTCATTCAACATTGTTTAGTATAACGTTATCACGTAAAATTATCGCCCGTAAAACTATTTCACAGAAAACCAATTTTTTGATGTGATAACGTCTTACCTATAATTCGTTGAACGCCGGCTGTACGCACAAAAAGGCTGGCTGATTGTCACGTTCCACCTGAGCCGAGTGTGCAAGCGAGAGTTCGGACAAGCGATAGAGAGGCACGATCGGCCTAAGCGTTCGGCTTGGAACGCTTCATCAATGTTTTCAGACGTTATTACGTAAAATTATCGTCCGTAAACCGACTTTACAGGCAAACCAGTTTTTTTAAATTCCGGGTTGGTAACATAGTAAAAGAGTAACGAGGCAACATAGTAACGAGCTATGGAGAGGGCTATGCTCGGTGTACCTCTGCGAGATCGAATCAGGAATGAGGAGATCCGTAGAAGAACCAAAGTTACCGACCTAGCCCAGCGGATCGGCAAGTTGAAATGGCAATGGGCAGGGCACATAGCTCGGAGGACTGATGACCGATGGGGTCATAAAGTTCTCGAGTGGAGACCACGTACCGGCAAGCGTAGCTTAGGATGTCCACCCACAAGGTGGATGGACGACCTCAATAAAACAGCAGGATCGCGCTTGATGCAATGCCGCTGCGAACCGCTCTTATTGGAGATCTTTAGGGGAGGCCTATTACAAACAGTCGACGTCCTATGGCTGAAACGAACGAACGAACAAACGAACATAGTAAAAGTATTTCATAATAAATGTTTAACGCAATATATTTTTTTCAAAGTATAGTTCCGACAACGCATCATTAAAACTTAACCAGTTAAATGCCACTTTCTCGGTCACTTAATTGATTTTATTCGTTCACTTCAGAAAATAAACACAGTATGTATTCCATAGCTTTATTTTAATGCGGCAACTTTTATTTTATTTTTGAACTTTCGTTTTAAAAGAAGAATGCTTGACCTGGAAACTTGATCTGGTTTCAATGCAAATTCAGGTTATTAACGACAATTCGAGCAGCCATGCATATTGGTTTCCTTTGTAATAATAATGTTAATTTTTTTTTGAGGTCCCATACGCATTATTTGATTGAATCAGGCGTTAAGTTACGGAATTTTATCTTAAAATCTTCATTTATTTTTTGTGCATTTCTACACAACACTAGAGAGCGGAAATATGTATACTTACTTAATTTGTTTTCATTAGAAACATTTTTAAGGGCAAGTGCTATTAACTAAAAAAAAACTACAACACTTCTTACACAGGCTAAAACTGTAGACTTCTACAGAACCTTGAAGGTTTAAAGATAATCTAAATTCTCAAGCCCAGTGCCAGAAAGATTTGAATGTCATGGAACTTTTATAACGTACGTATACCTATATGTAATCAATCCTATCCTACTTTACTACATAGTATAAAACAATGTCTCTTTCTCTGTCCCTATATCCTTATGTCCCTATGTATGCTTAAATCTTTAAAACTACGCAACGGATTTGAATGCGGTTTTTTTAATAGATAGATTGATTCAAGAGGAAGGTTTATATTATTATGTATAATACACCTGCCTGTACGAAGCCGGGGTGGGTCGCTAGTATATTATAAACGCGAAAGTTTGTGAGTATGTATGGATGTTTGTTATTCTTTCACGCAAAAACTACTGAACGGATTAATATGAAACTTTGCAATAACAATGATTATACTTCAAAGTAACACATAAGCTATAATTTATTAAGATATCGCGTAAAACGAAGTTCGCCGAGTCATCTAGTTTGTTAATATTTTGTAACTATTGTTGTTTACGTTTTAGGTGAAATTTCAAAAAATAGTACAGATAGTTTGACTAAGATATCTCCTTATCGCTTTGATAATTTTTGTATGCGTGAGTTAAATTCATGTTTGAAATAATGAGAAAGAAAAATTAAAAAAGATTTTTTTCTCACGGAACCCTTGACACAAATTCGACTCGCGCGTTTTAGCTTTTTAACGATGCTTTTAAACGTTCGAAGATTTTAAATTAATTTCAATCAGTTCGTATTTTTCGTATATAAAACGGTTTTGCTCCAACTTTTTTGGAGAATTTTTTTATTTACCAAAATATTAGCGTGTCATAACAGTTTATTTGTTGGTTGGAGACTTTTACTTTTTCGTACATACAGTTTTTGTAGAGGTGTAGCTGTACGTACAGTGTCTAAAGAATGGCTGGTAAGTACAAACATAAAATTAAATAAGTTGTTAAATGTATGTCTAGACACACGTATGATAGGGTTCCGTAGCCAGTGATTATGACTTATTATTTTATATTGAGATCTATTTATTAATACTATCATAATCTTAAATTTCATGCAATTTGGTTCATAAATGTGGTAGTTATATAAGGCTTTGTAATATTAGGAGAGATGGACAGATGGATGAAGTTATAAGGGATCCTCATTTTACGACGGAAACCTAAAAATTTAAATTTAGAAACAAATACTTACAGTTGTTTTTATTCTGTACTATTTGTCATCATCACTATTACTACATAGTTTAAAACAAAGTCGCTTCCGCTGGCCCCATGTCCCCATGTATGCTTATATCTTTAAAACTACACAACGGATTTTGATGCGGTTTTTTTAATAGATAGAGTGATTCAAGAGGAAGGTTAAATGTATATTAAACCTGTGCGAAGCCGGGACGGGTTGCTAGTTTAATAATAAATCAATCTGGATAGTTTAAAGAACGGATTGCCGATGGGGCTGTCAAGTTCTGGACTGTAGACCATGTAGGTAACAGCAAGCGCAATGCAAGGTGGACCGACGGTATTGTAGGGCGCTTTCAATCGGGTTTATTGGAAATTGATAGGCCTATGCTCAGCAGTGAATGTTCTAGTGCCAATGAATGGATGGAATTATGGTAGGCGCTATTCAAAAAACTTATATTTTACAAACAAGCTGAAAAGTATTCTAATGAATGGTCAAGCTGTGCGAACAAGCACTTTAATAAAGATTTAAACTTAATTATTTTTTGCAAAAAATAGCATGACCGACTTCACCCGTGTACAGAATTCGCGAATATTTCGCACGGATGGATGTAGCATTTATCACATTATTGTTGATTTATCAAAAATGAATCAGCTGATTTAGATCAAATTTAAATTGGACCAATTTCGAACCATACTCTTTTCAATAAAAAAAGAATGATTGAAATCGGACTACTACGAAAAAAGTTATGCGTGGTTACACATTAAAAAAATGTACGCGTCGAATTGAGTACCACCTTCGGTGGTTCGGCGGTCAAAAATGAGAGGTCACTATGGACAATTCGACACTCGTGTTACCATCGTGTTCCTTATTTTTTAGAGCAAACATTGTATTATAATCAAAATGAAAATATCTAGTACCAAAATAGGTTTCCTCACTAACCACAAATAGCTGTCTTGTAATAAACAGTAAACTGATAGTTACTAGACTCAGAAGGGCCAATTACTTGATAGTAGGTTGCGGCGTCCATTGTCTGAGCCCCTTTAATTTGTTACAAAATTTTCTTGCGACTTACTTTTTCATCGCCATTTTGAAGCCAGAAAATGATCAGTTTCTTTGTAAAGAGCTGCTAGTCGTGGAGCAATTTGGTTTAATATTGTTTTCACAACATTGTACCGTCGTAGTCTAGTGCTAGTAATACTCGCCTCGCAATAAGCATCATCATCATCATTGTCAGCCGTAGGACGTCCACTGCTGAACATAGGCCTCCGCTATGATAGGCATGGTGATTAAAAATATAATTAATCTGTTAGATAGATTATCAAAAAATAATAGACACGTTTTTCTATTGAAAATAAACAAACATTGATAAAGATATTGTCCTTTAAAGTTCCGCGTAACGTCACACCTTTACTACAAATGTATCGACTTTTTCCGGAGAAGTGACGTACCTACGTCATGACCCCCACTCCAGAACTTTGACAAGGTTTATCTTTGTCATTAATTGTTTGATTGACAAATCAAAAATACTTATCCAATATGATTTGGTAAATAATTTAACTCACGAACTATTGAAATCTTTTTTTTTCCTTAAAAGTAGAGTAGAGTTCCGTAGACTTCATTAGAATTAATGGTCAGATTTAAGTACGAGGGAAGTTTTGGCGACAAAATAACATCGTAAAGAAATCTGCATACACGTACAGATGACGTATTTTGAATCCATTAACCTGCACTGAGTCAACAAAGTAGATATCCACAAATGCTACTCCGTAGTAGATATCCAAATAAGTAGCCAAACCGCCCTTCATCGGTAGGCCTATATTTATCCGTCGATCAAAGGTAGGTAGAATCCAGCAGAGACATAACTAGGTACCATTTTTTTTGTAAATAACTTCAGAATCTATCATTTTTATCCCCAAAGAAAAAAATAAGCGTATGTACCTATGTCTTTGTACCTGGTATAATCATGTTAGATGTAACATGTGTGATACAGAAATAATTTCGATGGTAAAGTAGATTTCGTTGCATTTTACCACGGTAATAGTATCTTAGATATCATTACTGTGATTTTACCTACTTAAACCAAAGGGATAATTTGAAGTCGATCGTGAAAATCTGTAAGTGATGCATTGATTTAATATGGCACGTGTTAGAAAGAGACATTAAAAATATCACGATTCAGTGGGTGATGTCGGATTTTTTTACGCCGAACGTCAAATTCTTATCAAATTCAAACACAGATTTGACAGTTTTGGCAACTTTTTCATGCATTTTTGTGGTTGAGAATTGCTTCAGATGACAACAGCGTTATCCTTCCGTGTTTTTACTGATGGAACAATATCAAAATGTCACTCGTTTTTAGGGTTTCGTACCCAAAGGGTAAAAACGGAACCTTAATAGTAAGACTCCGCTGTCCGTCTGTCTGTCTGTCTCCAAGCTGTATCTCATGAACTGCTATAGCTAGAAAACTGAAATTTTCACAGATGAAGTATTTCTGTTGCCGCTATAACAACAAGCACTAAAAACATAATAAAATTAATAAATAAGGGGGCTCCTATACAAGAAGCCTGATTTTTGCCGTTTTTCGCTCTACATTAATAATGGTAACAGGTAGATGCTTGAAATTTTTACAGAATATTTAGTTCTATATTCACTTCAGTTATCAATAATTAAATAAATATTCAAGGGGCTCCCATACAGTACGGAACCCTCCATGCATGATTCCGACTCGTACTTGGCCGATAATTCATTCTTTTAGTTTACACTTGTTTTATTAAGAAGCTGTATTTAAAATTGTCTGGTGTCAACTTTATTATTTCTACTATTTGTTGAATTATCCATTCCGGGTTCTTATTTAAACTGTATGAAAAATATACTGAGCTGTGTCTGGAGTGTTTTAAAACGGTTTTTAAATAACGATTATATTTAGCTCTGCCCGCGTTCTTTGGATTTAATGCCGCGCAAAACAGGTCATGAAATACCTATTAGTGAAGGGCTGCGAAGAGACCGGTCTAACCGGACTTTACGAGTATTTCTTTTTTAAGAAGATTCTGAATCGACCAGTGTTTTCGCGTTTTCTGTAGAACATCAAGAAAAATCGCGGTACTTCTTTGATAAAATTCACGTTCCGGGAGAAAACTCTTTTCACCCCTTAAATTGTAACGTAATGTTATGTTTTTCGTGTAAATCACTTGAGTTAGAAATATTGTACGCCCGTACGTTTTATTATTTTCAGAATAAAAAAAACTGTTTCTTCATACGTTTCAGCCAAAGTTTTGCGTAAAAATTCGACTTTTTAGAGGCTAATAACTTAAAACAAAGCGGTAAAAGCTTCGGGTTATAAGCCTAGCTATTGAAGTGCTGATAACATGAAAAAACATCACTTAAATCGGATAATAAATATGAAGGTAAAAAATAGCTTCATTTTTTATAAGGCCAAAATAGCAATTCACAATTTTATTGCCTTAAGCATTTTGAAATTGTAATCGTATGTGTCCTTTTATCTGTTTTAATGGGAGCTTATATTTGAATAGGCATGACGACTGGGTAAAAGAACATTAATAAGAGTAGATTTAATTAGTCAGTTAATTAGATTATGAAAAAATATTGGACACGTATTTTCTTTGTCAATCAAATAACAAATGATAAAGACAAATATCAAATAAACCTTGTCAAAGTTCGGGAGTGGGGCTCGTGACGTCGTTTCTCTGTCAAAAGTCTATTTATAGGTACTCTTATAGTCTAGTCGTGACGTCACGCGGAACTTTAACGGGCTATTTCTTCATCAATTTTTGTTTAATTGACATAAAGAAAATACGAGTTTAATATTTTTTGATAATCTGTTTGACGGACCAATTATGTTATTTTGGTCAACTGGCCTTTTATACCTGGATTAATGTTGGTGGTATTGAATTACTATCTTACTCATAAGTTTCTTGTCCATCATAGCGGATGTACTTTCAATTTCAAGTGAGCTCATTTTTTTTTTTTTTTTTTCTTTATTGGCTACCAAAATTATGATGATGTGTGTTGACCAAGGAATTTACATACTACGTATCTGGAAGGCTCACTATTACAAAAACGCGGTCCGAAAGAGACTTAATACTAAGTGGCCGTGTCTCTTTCTGATCTTTCTACGCCAATCACAGAGAGGCATAATTCGCCATATTGTTTCTTTGGTTTGCAATGAGTTACCAGCATTTTGCCATCACATTACTCCCATATGACTCTTATCTTTCAATAACTTTTATTCGAATGTAAAATACCTTTTTTTATTTTATGATAATGACAGCTAATTGATTTAGTTGCAGAAAAAATTACACTTGCCTCATTTTAAGAGAGATTACATTATTCCTAATGTTCCTGATGTTTCTACCATGTCATCTTTATTATATAAAAGCAACTGTGTGAATGTGACAAAGCATCTTACAAGTAAGTCTCTCTCTGGACCGTTTTTCCTTTTTACTATATTTCATTAAAAAAAGAACGTTTTTTTATGTTGTGATAAGGTTCAAGTTCCTTTTTATAAAAAGCTTGGAGATACGTCGAGTGAACCTTCCAGTTACATAGTTTAAAAATTCCTTGGTGATGACTGAATCAATTTACGCCTACTTTACAAAGAAATTAACGACGTGTTTGATGAAATCTTCAACCTATGGCTTGGACTTTGGTTGTCGATCGCCATTATCTGCTTTTTGCGGTATCTCAAATATGATCAAGAAACCAATAGTTTTCCTGTTACTAATGTTAATTAAAGATAAATAAGAATTCAAAATCATACAAATTATTTACTTGTTCCTATATATACTTGTATTATATACAGTTTAGCTTTTCGCGCCTAAAAAGGTTAAAACAATGACGCTAAATTTGGTTCAACATACCTAACTTTAATTATTTTCCGCAAAAATGGCAAAACCGCCTTCCATCATGTACAAAATTTAAATATTTTGCTCGGATTGTTAACGTTATTGTTGATTTTTTCAAAAACGGTTCAGTCGATTTTTTCAAATTTTAAATGGGACCACCTCGGAAGTATACCCTTAAAATAAGTTAGGAAACCTTAAAACAACATTATTTTTTATTGTTATAAGTAAGTACAGACTATACTGTATCTTTAGAGTAAAGGGTTTTGAACATGACTGTATGCATTTTATAATGTTTAATTTCCAAAAAAAACGCACCAATGCTCAATATTGAGGACAAAGAAACCATATCAAACAATATCTATCTGAGCATTAAACTTTACCAAATTCTCAATATTCAGTAAAGGATTTTGCAATAAAACCTGATTTTCGACCTTGCGGCTTCTTTGGCTGTACCATTTTGCAACAATTCGCTTCCACGGGACATTGATTTTTGAATAAAGAAAGGATTTCAAGGTTGTATCGTAAGTCCATGTAATATCAAAGCCTTGTCCTTACAGATAGTAATATTATACAGTCATGGGTGTGTCATGATTATTTGTGGCTACTTCATTAGTCATTTTGATTATATTTAGATTTATAGCCTTTGTTATATTTTATCTTCCATGGCCTAATTGACACTTTTTCGAGATAAGTTTGTATTTGAACACATCTTGTGTTATTAACCAACTTCCAAAAACTAGGCGGTTGTATGTTCGTGTGTATGTTTTTTTTATTTATTTTTTGTGTATGTTCATCGAAAATTTCGCCAATTGTGAACCGAATCGAAAAATTCTTTTTTAGTTCAAAAGGGTATACTCCCAAGGTAGTCCCATTTACAGAAATCGGCTCAACTTTTTTCGAAAAAACTAACAATAATGTGAGCAATTCGAACGAAACATCTGAATTTTGCACACGATGAACATCGATAATTTCGCCAATTATTGTCAACCGAATCAAAAAAATATTTTTTAGTTCGAAAGGGTATACACCTGAGGTGGTTCCATTGAAATTTTACAGAAATCGGCTCAACCGCTTTTGATAAATCAACAATAATGTAAACAATTCGAATTTTGTCCACGATAGAATGGCATAGCGGTTTTGCCATTTTTTCGCGAAAAATAAATGTTTTCCTGACAGCAGATGCTTTTGCAGATGCCAAACTTTGAATGTAGATATCATGTAATTCCAGATTAAACGGGTATGTTTCAGGTAATATACATCTTAGACTACATTTATAATATTTATGCTGATGTAGTTGGTGTTCCTCTGTAGGTCCTAAGTATAAGTAAGCGTTTACTTAAAGCTATTTAAGTACCTGTAAGTTTGCGCTTAATACACGTAGGACGTATGGACACGTGGTGGACAGATGATCTCATAAAGACTGCAATCACACTGGATGCAAGTCGCTTCCAACCGGTTTTATTGGAGATCCATAGCGGAGGCCTATGTCCAGCAGTGCAGTGGACGTCATATGGCTTATGGATGGATGAAGCGCTTAATAACGTGTTTTAAACACCTAATTAAATAAATAGATATTTGGGGACATCTTACACACGGCCTCTGACCCCAAACTAAGCAAAGCTTTTGATATGGTTGCCAGAGACTGATAAACTACTTATACATATTTTTAAATACATACTTATAAAAATAGTAGCTAAATAACACCTAGACACAGAGCATACACTTATGTTCATCACAAAAATACTCGACCTTGGTAGGGATCGAATCCACGACTCTTTGACCCAGTAGTTATCAGGGTCACTAACCACTGAGCCACCGAGGCAGTCATGGTAATGGTTATGAACAGGGCTACATTCGGAGACTATGTTATCGAATCAGACAATTCATAGACGAATGAAGTTGCCAACATGTCCCAGCGAATTAGCAAATTGAAAAGATAGTGGACAGAACTTCACAGAACACAACGCTTTTAGAACTGATGGCCGATGAGGCCGTTCTCAAAATGAAGTCCATGTGATGTGCCAGCAAGCACAGGGTAGGCTCCGCAATAGTATCTATGCAATATTGCGACTCGGTCCTGTCCTTAAAATAAATACCCACAGCCCCGCGTGGTCACGCAATACGTAACTACGAGTACGTAAACAAGCGCTAGGTCTGCTCGCCCGCGGGACATATTTTAATTTCATCTACTTACCTACTTAAGTTTCTTTCTGGTTTTGAGTATTAAAATAGTTATACAGTGAAAATTATTGTACCAGTTATGAAGTTAAACTTGATATATGCCAGATGCGAGCCCTACGTTCAACAGTGACACCATAAAAAAGAACATTTTCACAAAAGGATGATTACATAAAATAGCACAATCGTCAAGTATAGTTTTCGTATATTAAAGTTATTATACAGTGAAAATTATTGTACCTGTTTTAAAGTTAAACTTTATATATTATGCCAGATGCGAGCCCTACGAACAGTGACAGCATAAAAAATAACATTTTCACAAAATGATTACAAAAATAGAACAATCGTCAAGTATAGCAAAGGATAGTTTTAAAACATCTTAAACTCAAGTTACGAATCTATATTTTTTATAAGGTATGAACAATAATACAAATTTACACTTTTATATGTATGTTTTACGGCCAAAGCTTGACCAAATCCAATTAACAAATTATTAACCATTGCTACATGTTGCACAAACTTGGTCTCTGGTATTTTATGAAAGATCAATGCCAACGGTTTACTCGAAAGGGGTATTTTGGCGCTTAAAAGGTGCTGATAACAGATAAAATTAATTACATTAATAATTATAACTTGAAATATTATTATTGTGACATTAAATTTATAGTCATACAACCGGTAGGCCTGAGCTTACCATAACTTATTTGCATTAGGCACAAAATATCTGTATCGGTAATAATGTAAATATGTAAAAATCAGCCAAGTACGAGTTGGACTCGCGCATGAAGGGTTCCGTACCGTATGCGTACCCCTCAGCAAAAAAATCACGTTTGTTTTATGGGAGCCCACCTTAAATATTTATATTATTCTGCTTTAAGTAGGTATTTGTTCTTATAGCGGCAATCAAAATACATCATCTGTGAAAATTTCAACTCTCTAGCTTATATGGTCCATGAGATACAGCCTGGTGACAGAGAGACGGACAGTCAGACGGACAGCGAAGTCTAAGTATTATGGTCCCGTTTTTACCCCTTGGGTACGGAAACCTAATAATCAGCCAAGTACGAGTCGGACTCGCGCACGGAGGTTTCCGTACTGTATGGGAGCCCCCCTTTAATGTTTATTTTATTTTAATTTTATTATTGAAGTGAATATAAAACTAAATATTTTGCGAAAATTTCAAGCATCTACCTGTTACCATTATTAATATAGAGCGAAAAACGTCTAAAAATTCAGGTTTGTTTTATGGGAGCCCCCTTCGAAATTTATTTTATTTTGTTTTTAGTATTTGTTGTTATAGCGGCAACAGAAATACATCACCTGTGAAAATTTCAGCTGCCTAGCTATCATGGTTCATAAGATACAGCCCGGTGACAGACAGACAGACAGACGGACAGACGGACATCGAAGTCTTCGTAACATGGTCCCGTTTTTACCCTTTGGGCACGGAAAATATAAAGCTACGACAAATAAGAAAAATATAATATTAAACTACGTTTTGAATGTTAAAAGTTGGTGTCCTTGCACAAGAAATGTAATCTCATAAAAATTTTACGATTCAGAAATAACCTAAAGTTGCTTGCTTTTCTTTTTTTCTCGTCGTTTTCCTTGTATACGTTTCGTTGATCGAGCGTTAGCGAAGATCTTCGTTTTAACCCGGCGATTTTGATTTCGTCTGTCCAGATATTGGTTTTTGTCTACAGGTCGCATTTTACAACCTAGACAAAACTTGTTACACAGGTTTTGTATATTAATTTTTTGACCGACGAACCGGAAGAGGTACTCATATCAAAGCATATAATTTTTTTTAAATTATTTTTTTTGTAAAACCACGCCTATCTTTTTTCACAGTGGTCTGATTTGAATTTCTTTTTTTTTTTTGGAAAGAGTTTACTTCGAAATTGGTGATATTTAAATTTTATTGAATACGCCTGAGCCATTTTAAAAAAAATCAACAATAATATGTCACCGGGCTGTATCTCATGAACCATGATAGCTAGGCAGCTGAAATTTTCACAAATGATGTATTTCTGTTGCCGCTATAACAACAAATACTAAAAACAGAATATAATAAATATTTAAGGGGGGCTCCCATACTACAAACGTAATTTTTAGGAGTTTTTTACTCGCTATTAACAACGGCATGAGGAATGGAGCTCCCATACGGTACGGAACCCTTCGTGCGCGAGTCCGACTCGCACTTGGCCGATTATATTTTTTTAATAGATAGAGTGATTCAAGAGAAAGGTTTATATATGTTATACACATGTGCAAAGCTGGGGCGGGTCGCTATTATTTAATAAGTACATTTTTTACTTACACTTAGTAAAATTAAGACGGCGCGACCGGCAAAATTTACATTTTTTACTTACACTTAGTAAAATTAAGACGGCGCGACCGGCAAAATTAGTAAAAATAATGCAGTGTAACACTTGAAATATAAAAATTAAATACATAGTAAAGTATGTGCGCAAAAATGCCTATAATGCTTGTTCAATTATCATATGTTGTACAAATTTTCTTTAATAGGCTTGGATTTAGGAGGCATTTTTTCAGCTAATAATTTTGTCATGAGAAGCTTCAACATGCATTTTTCTGGGACGATTTACAGTGTTCGATAATTTTCTTATCGGTTGACAATCTAGCACAAGATGCTGTACCACTAACTTAAAACGTAATTTTGTCAAAATGTTACTTTAGTAAAAAAATTATAGCTATTATGGACTTAATTTTCATAAGCCTGAGTCAACTGTTTTTTCATAAGTTTTTCTATCTGTAGCGTTTTCTAATATGTGAATCGGTATTCAACCTTAATTTAAG
Organism: Hypomecis atomaria; assembly: GCA_964007245.1. Lineage (NCBI taxonomy): Eukaryota > Metazoa > Arthropoda > Insecta > Lepidoptera > Geometridae > Hypomecis > Hypomecis atomaria. The sequence continues at coordinate 21,524,540 of OZ023284.1, read as the reverse complement.
CTACACGTATTTTATTTTTGTTGATACATATACCTATTTAGTGTTATTTTCTTATCTCATCAAAAACATAAATGTGAAATGGAAGCCAAAGTGTCGCCACCAAAAGAATTGAGATCTAACACGGGGGCCAAGTGTTCTGTAGAAAATCCTAAAGTTTAAGCTACAAGATCATACCTACAACATTCTAAAGGGATTCACTTATGTAATTCAAGCTCGTGATTTGACTTGGCTAGTTTAAGAATAAGTACAGTGCATTTGTCTGTACGTGTAAACAAGCCAAATCAAATCTTGAGCTTGAATTACATAAGTAAATTTCTTTTAAATGTTGTAGGTATATTCTTGTAGCTTAAACTTTAGGATTTTCTACAGAACACTTGGCCCCCGTGTTAGATCTCAATTCTTTTGGTGGCGACACTTTGGCTCCCATTTCACGTTTATGTTTTTGATGAGATATCATAACTTTTTGTTCAGAAATAATTATTAGTTACATCATGATTATCATAGAACACTTATATCTGAAAAAGTTATCTAGTATTTATCATATTACTATCACAAATGGCATGGTTCATCTATCGAAAATCTCAGTGCCTCGCGACGCTACCGCCATTTATTGGAGTATTGGTTGGGTAAATTTTACAATTACTTTGTTAATAGTACTAATTATCAATAATTTTCAGTTTTTAGACTTTTTCCTTTATTTATGCCCGATAGTCTACCTTGGTGCCAAATATCAAGATTCTAGGTCATCTGGAAGTGGGTTAGGTTTTTGATCTATAAGTCAGTGAGTGAATCAGTGAGTGAATCAGTCAATGAAACACGAGTTTTTAAACGTTGATATATCAATAACTGATTGAGCATGGGATTGATTGGATTCTTGATAAGCTAAAAGACTTTAGTAAATGTGCCAAATTTCATGTATGTAGGCTATATAGTTTTTGAGTTGTGAGGGGGTCAAAAGTAGCTCCAAATGGTTCGTGTAATATTACACACGGCCGCTGCGTCGCCAGTTTTCTTTGAACACTTTGGCTGGACACGCTGCCGCGTGTCTAGATATTTTTACTAAGCTTGTTGTACAATTAGTAATATACTCGTAGTTCTTTAAACAGTTGTGTGATCCTTTTATCCCCAGCAGGTGACGTGTTTCTGGTTTTAAGCCTATTAGTAATAATAATATAGTTAGCTCCGTGTGTCTATCCAACCACTTATTTTGATTTTTTATTATATTTTGGGACTTATGTGGAAAGCGTTTTTAACCTTTTGAGACGCAAACAAAGTTGTTGGTTTCGTAGCGGGAGGGCGCGCGCGGCACTACTTTGGGAAAACGCGTGGTAGGATAGATGATGATGAATAAATAAAATTGGATTAATTTAACAAAGCATTTTTGCTAAAAAAGTCAAGCTACATGATGGTACAATAAAGTTCCCAATATGTTGGCGAAAATAGTGAATTTCGTTTGTAGAAATGTTTGATATACCTAATTATGGAAAATAACGTTAAAACTATAAACGGAGTTTAAGCTATGTTATTTGAAAATTAAATATTTTTACACGAATATCTGAAAAACAAGGAGCACGTTAGAGCGCGTTATGCGCTTGTTTTCATATAGAATTACCCACCAGGTGTGAAAGTATTGTTTTGCGATACTTTGGGCAATTTCTTGGGAAGGTCGTCTACTTTTCATTTAAGTACTTTTGGAAATACCAATCTCACAATTGGTTCACAATGTGATCCAAAAGTGACCAGGCCACCTTATACATTTTTATGGCTATAATATTATATACTAGAGTTATAGCGCGGAGGACTGATGACCGATGGGGTCGAAAAGTCCTCGAGTGGAGACCACGTACCGGCAAGCGCAGCGTACGACGTCCACCCACAAGTTGGACGGACGACCTCATTAAGACCGTAGGATCGCGCTGGATGCAAGCTGCTACCAACCGGTCTTATTGGAGATCTTTAGGGGAGGCCTATGTCCAGCAGTGGACGCCCTAAGGCTGAAAGGAAGTAGGAAGGAAGGATGTCCACTCAAGATGAATAATAATCTGAACACAGATTTAGGAAAGTAGTAATTCATCATACAAAACCTACAGGCCTATTTACACTTTGATTAGTGATTAGTCGCGCACCACGAAATAGTTTTTTCGACGTATCAGAACGAGACAGAGTTATGGTGAAGTATATATCTGTCACCTTTTCACACGTCGACCAAATTCTTTTCTTAGTCATATAAATAAATAAATAAATAAATATTAGGGGACATCTTACACACGGTCTCTGACCCCAATATAAGCATAGCTTGTGATATGGCTGCCAGATACTGATATACTCCATTTACATATTTTAAATATATACTTAAATAGATAGTACCGAAATAATACCCAGACACAGAGCAAACACCTATGTTCATCACACAAATGTTTGCCCTGGGTGGGAATCGAACTTACGCCTCTCTGACCCAGAAGTCAGGGTCACTAACCACTGAACCACCGAGGCAGTCAAAAGCTATGCTAAGCTAGCAGAACCGCTGATGACTACTACAAAATAGGTTCATATACCTAAAGTTACTGCGATATATTGTATAGTTCCCTTATTGTTATTACAATCTTTGGCAAATGTGACTTGAAATCTTTACACCTAATTACCTGAAACAAATTTAATTTAAATCTCAAAACATCTTACATTTTCTGATCTTGAACTAGTTAGACTCAAAATGGAATCAGAATGTCACATTACGATAGTATTCAAATTATAAAAACTAACACAATAGACAATTTCCAGTGATCTTTCTACACGATTACCCATTACCTGAGACAACTTTAGTTACGTTTCTTGTACCATATTCACCTCTATAACAAATGTAATAAAGTCTATTTTGAAAAATGTGTGATCATGACGAAGGCTATAGATTGTTAAATTGACACATTTACCTGTGCTTTTGTTCAATTTGGTTGACAGGATTAAATATTATCTTTATAAGTTATCAAATTACATTATAGGCACAACCAGAACTCAATTTTATCCATTTAAAGATATTTTGCTTATATCATTTAATGAAACGAAAAAAAATCAGTATAATTATTGTTTTTTTTTGAGGTAATTATAAAACTATAAATTGATAACAGATGTTAATAGAAATAAGTTGACAACATAATTAACTATGTAAAATAATTTCAGTAATTGTATTTACCTATATCTTATATTGCTATAAGCGTACTGTTGCTAAACGGATCAAAGAACATATTGCGGCAGTCAAAAACCGCCAGATACAGATGTCTGCTACAGCTGAGCATTTATTTGCTTGACGGAGGTACTGATCATTGGAGCGAGCTCCACGAACCAAAAGTCCTCTCCACGGATCGACACTATTTTTCAAGAATAGTTCGTGAAGCGGTGGAAATAAAAAAACAATTTCAACCGGGAGGATGGATTTAAGTTATCGGCGTCGTGGAATCCTGCTTGTAAACAAATGATAATCGCGTAGTGTAGGTAGCAAGACATTTTTAGATACCGTCATTGTTGTGTGTCGGAGTGACAATTTCAAGTTAAATTGGCGGTACAAGCTGTTTCACATTCTAGTCTACCCGTGACCACGACCGATGCAACTCGGTTGAAACGTCGGGATGATGAGGTCAAAATCAAAATCAAAAATCAAAATCAAAATATGCTTTATTCTTTAGACATTAATTAGAAATGCGCTTAGAATCGTCTTTTTAACAAACATAATATAATTATAATAGGTGCAAATTTACATATTCACCAAATTATGAATACCTAACAATTCAATTAATTACATAAAATAATTTAATACAAATTAAAACACCCTAACTTAAAATAATCTAAAAAATTTAAAACAATATAGTAGGTATCTGCAATAGCATCGTCATAAAAAGATCAATAGTAAATAAAATTAAAACACAATTCAGTCATATTAGGTCAGAGGTATTTATTTATCTCGTAATTTGAGTATTTATTTATCTCGCGATTGGTTCCGTAGTATATACTCGTAATAATAATGCATCCTACGATTGACTGGAAAAGATCGCAGCAATAAGGCCTTCGTTTTCACACGGTATTTCCGTCCCTATTTCCCGTATTTTTTTATTTCTTGGAATACAAAAAATCGCTTCTCTATTTATTAATGTTATAACTTTATAAGTATGACATTAAAAGTGCGGTAGGCTGCAAACGGATGCAGTTAGCAAGGAACAGAGATAAATGGTAATTATAAACAAAGGGAGGCCTATGTCCAACATCGGTAATCAGTGGCTGATAGGTAACTTTTATAAGTCCCAAAAAGAAATACACAAAAAAACATAATAATAAATATTAAACATCTATTTACATCAATTTTTAAGACAAACTACTATAAGTTATTTTGTTACCGCGCTAAGTATCTAAAAACATTTTTATATAAACAAAGAAGCAAACCGGACGCATAAATGGAAAAAAATGTACCGAAAATTTCCATCGATAAATAGCAAAACACTATTTATAAAACATTGATTGCGATAAATATTCATTGGTACAGCTCATAACATAATATAATAACATCTCGGTAAAAATTAAGTATTGTAACTTTTGATATTGAAAACACGTAGCTACAAAGTAACTAAACATAATTATATTTAAGATCTTAAAATAATTTCATCTCATTCTTAATTCTGAGTCTCTTTGAGCTTGAAAAGTTCTTGAGAAATATTCAAGGACAAACTTATTTTATCTAGCCATGTCAGAGGCTTTCAGGCGGCTTTAGAACTCTGATACCAGGGCTAGCCACCCGGCCTTTACGAACTTATAAATACTTATTTTACATTTATGAATTCAGTTATTTACATCTTTCTAGATTGTGATTACTTAACTAATTGAATGTGACAGAATCCTTTTAAACATAAATTGAATGAGCTTAAATTTTATTTCGCAGTACATATTCAATTTTGAACCACAAACACAATGTTTCAAAATGTGCATCCATTGATAGATAATAATTTTCAGTAGATGTAATATTTAACCGGAAATATTTAAGTATTTTACTGTAAGACACTTCAATATTTCTGGTTAAATATTAAATTAACAAAAAGAAATAAATTCAGCACTGCTTAATCGAATCTGACAGAACTCTCTAAAGTTCTACCATATTCGTTAAAACACATTGAACAACCTTCATACAATTTAATCAAGTTGTAACTTTAAAAAATGTATGCCAAAAATACAATAAAACATTACGATAAAAGTATAAAATAGCCAAAAGTTTGAAAAAACTAAGAGCCTTGAAGTAAACGTTAACCTTTACCAAAAAAAGATAAAAATCTACAAAAATGTATTGCTAATCTTTAGATTATGCCAAAAATCATAATCATAATCACCGTCATTATGAGAATTACTTCATAGAAAGTGAATTAATCAGTTGACAAGTAGGCCAGTGTCATCTGAAGGCTAATTACGAATTTTCGCAATAAACTAATTTACTTTTATGCTAAAATAAATTCGTATGCCAGTTTTCGATCGCTATTTGACCGAGCGCGGCGTTTGTGTACAACGCGTCGTAGAGCTTTTTTTTTTTTATAAAAGCCGGTATTTATTATTTTCATTACAAACATGTATTTATTTTTAATCTAATAAATTATTTTTATACGTTTATTTTTGAGTGATAGTGATTATACAGTGTTTTGGTGAAATTTTGAATACGTATCGGAATGCAACATTTGTTAATTGAACTTGGCCTTAATGTAAACATTAGCAATATTTAAGGGAATGAATAGATTAGTGATGTAATTTACATATAAGTGATAGTGATTATGAAAGTGGAAAATTTAAACGAATCTTCTGTCCTTTTCCAGGAGCGGCTAATTCATCTTTCGACATGTCGTTCGTGGATTCATACAAACGGTTCATGGAGCGGAATAGTGGTAAGTTTATGAATTTTATTAATTACGAGAACACCTGCGTTACAACTTGCGTTTTTTTACAGTAACAATTTCACCGCAGAAAGAGAAAGGAAAGCTTTTTTGTGGCTTTAATTGCCATTGTTTCCGATCGATGTTTTTAAAAGTAATGGACTATTTTATTGAAACTAGTTTTTACCCGCGGCTTCGCCCGTATGATATTTTGATTTTTTGCTATCCCATGCGAACCCTTTCTTTGTCCGGGATAAGACTAAATCACTATCCGTCTTTCAAATCCAAGGCCCTACCTTACCACCCTTAATAAAGGAGGTGGAAAACAAAAACTATTTGACGGTTGTTCGATTCTACAGTTGTTTTTTTTAACATTTCTTGAAGCGCACTCTAGAATAGCTCGCAGATGGCAGATTTTTTCCTACTTATCGTTATATTATGAAAAACTTACGCCATATTATTATAATTTATAGCCTTTGTGTTATTCTGACAAATAAGCTATATAATTGCAAAGTTTCATCTCAATCCGTTCAGTAGTTTTTGCGTGAAAGAGTAACAAACATCCATCCATCCATCCATCTTTACAAGTTTTCGCTTTTATAATATTAGTAGGATGAAACGTTAATTTTCACTACATAGAATAAACAAAGTCTCTTCCCGCTGTATGTCCCTATGTATGCTTATATCTTTAAAAAAAATTGGTTGCCTGTAAAGTCGGTATACGGGCGAAAGTTTTACGTGACAACGACTTTGAGACGAATGAGACGAATGAGAGCGCATGAAGTGTGAGCGGGGAGCGTAACGCAGTTTCTTGAAGTGTCACCCGGCAAACCAATTTATAAGACGTTGGCACGTCAAAACGGATTTTGATGCGGTTTTTTTTAAATAGATAGAGTAATTCAAGTGGAAAGTTTATAATTAAAATACACCTGTGCGAAGCCAGAGCGGGTCGCTAGTCTTCTTATATATAAAAATGAATCGTGATTGTTAGTCTTGCTAAAATTTGAGAACAGCTGAACCGATGTGACTAATTTTGATCTTGAAATATCTGTCGAAGCTAAGGGAAGGCTTAAACGGTGAGAAAATTTAAAATAAGTAGCGAGAAAAATAAAAAAAATTGCATTAAATTTTCCCAAACAAAATTATCCTACCTGTGAAAGTCTACTGTATTAGGTCGCCGGTGGCGCTAAGGTGATATTATGTAGTTCATTGGGTCAGCTAGTTCTTCATAAAGTTATTTTTCAATATTTATATATACCTACAGTAAGTACGGAAACTTTGGAAGAGGCCACCCTTATACCATACACCATTAATACCGTAATATGCTCTAATAAAATTGTTAATGTTCAAATATATCTCTTTCATACGATATTTTTATATATTACAAGTAATATAACTTTTTTGGGTAATGTTGGCGTAGAGCTGCATTTGTCACGATAAAGCAATTACTAGAGTTATTGAAATGTTTCTAAGTCATTGTGAAATATTTTCATAGAATCATCTTTGTCCTTCGCAATGACATTTTCTAATCATGAAATGGGGATTTCTGTGGCTAGAAATAGTCGAGTGATATTACTTTTTAGGGTTCCGTACCCAAAGGGAAAAACGGGACTCTATTAATAAGACTTCGATGTCCGTCTGTCTGTCTGTCTGTCTGTCTGTCTGTCTGTCACCGGGCTGTATCTCATGAACCATGATAGCTAGGCAGCTGAAATTATCACAGATGATGTATTTATGTTGCCGCTATAAGAACAAATAAAAAGAAAATAAAATAAATATTTCCCATACAACAAACCTGAATTTTTAGACGTTTTTCACTCTATATTAATAATGGTAACAGGAAGATACTTGAAATTTTCACAGAATATTTAGTTTTATATTCACTTCAATATTAAAATTAAAATAAAATACGTATTTAAGGGGGGCTCCCATACAGTACGGAACCCTCCGTGCGCGAGTCCGACTCGTACTTGGCCGATTTTTTAATTCCAATTATCATCATTATTATCATCTATAACCTTATTTTTCCCACTGCCGGGTATACAAGGTTATCTGCTTTCCCTATACTAACGTGAAAGGGGGTGAACAAGGTCATCATTACAAACAACTTTTACTAGGGAGCTAACTCAAAATGAAAAAAAAATGTTCCATACAATATTAGGGTTGCCTGGAAGAGATTGCTGTAAGCAATAAGGCCGCCCTTTGTTACACTAGTTTTAAGTTACTTTATTTGTCTTTTCTGTGTATTTTTCTGTAATTTGTGTTAACAATAAAGTGTTCATTCATTCATTCATTCATTCATTCATTCATTCATTATTGCTACTCGGAAGCGACATAACGTATGAAAAAGCTGATTTTTATCTTGAATTCCGGATTAGCCCCATAGTTAAAGTTGTTCATAATGATGGTTGTTCATAATCTTATGATACCATCTATTTAGGTTCTGACCTATTTGTTTGACTCAATTTTCAAAATATCGTAAACCTATTTTGCCGCAGAATTTATTTTGAATTAATATTCTCCCAAACAAACCAAATATCGTGATCGAGATTGCTTATTTCGTAAGTTTAGTCTATGCACTTTAAGTTCATTATCATATGCATTTTAATTGCATCTGCTCTACATATTATATTCCAAATCCTATTGAGTCACAGACTAGCTACATGAAACTTGCAAAACTAAGATGAATGACTTTTATTAAGCTGATCAGGTTGACATTGAAATAATTGCTGTAGGTGTATTACTGTAGGTAATCTTATATTACCTACAATATTAGTTGATCTTTGATGTTTCAACCAACTTTCAAAAAGGTGGAGGTTCTACGTTCGTCTGTATGTATATTTTTGTGTATGTTCATCGATAATTTCACCAATTGTGAACCGAATCGAAAAGCTATCTTTATAGTTCGAAAAGGTATACTCTCGAGTTGGTTCTATTTAAATTCACAGAAATCGGCTCAGCCGTTTTTGAAAAATCAACAATAATGTAAACAATTCGTGCGAAATATTCGAATGTTGTACACGATAGTAAGCGGTTTTGCCATTTTTTGCGAAAAAATATTATTCAAGAAACGTTCCATCAATAGTTGATTTTTATAACTTGCCCACTAACTTATGCCCACGGCTTCGTCCGCGTGGTATTTTAATTTTTATGCAATCCCATTGGAACATTTTATTTTTCGGGAATAAAAAGGAGCCTATATCACTTCCCGTTTTTTCAAACTATATTTATATGTATGTGAAGAAGGATCAAACCAACAAATACACTTTCAGATTTATTATATTAGTAAGGAAGGATAGAATATTATTATTACTAGGAGGAAGGACCTACCGCTTTTTAAAAGTCTACTACAGAATAAAACGAGCGTGGTCAATATTGCCCAATCGCCGTTTGTAGGTAACAAACGGCGATTGGGCAATATTGACCACGCTCGTTCTATGCGGGTTAGGGAATAGTTCATTTTGCTTTGATACATCGCTAAAAACCTAACTCTTTCAACTGGAACACAGTTCAGTTTGCAAACTACATCATCGATTATAATTACAGGCAATGATTTACTTTTCCTTAGTACTACTATCATTGCAAATAGACAAATTTTCTTTCCACTATTTCAGCCAAAAAGAAACAAAGTATTAGTTGACCTTTACAACTGACATCAAAACTTGATAAAATGGTTTAATCCCTTTGCAACACTAGTACGCTTTGCGTAATACTACTTTACTATTAACCTGTTCCGTCCCACTGCTGGACAAAGGCCTCCCTATTCTCTCCACTCTTTGCATAATAGGCCTGTTTTATCTATTTTCTCACTAACATCAGTAATTGTTATCTTTTCTTCTTCACACGCATTGGTCCCAACCTTGGCTGCATCTATTGTGGCCAAGTTCACTGGCCCAAGGTCTCCACCACCATTAATCGATGGGTTATGTAAAGACTGGTTATTGATATCACTTGCATAAGAACAACTGGTTCTGAACAGTTATCACCGTCAGCTTTTACTGTTAAGGCTCACCCGTTCACGATATTTGGTTTTGAACTTTGATCTTTTTGGTTTTTGCTCATATTTTTTTACTGGCATAGCCCATTGGTGGTGGATAGTAGACATACCGCGGAGTAGCGATGACCCATCGGGCTGCAAAGTTCTCAAATGGTGACCACGTACTGGCAAGCGCAGCGAAAGACGACCTAATTAAAACTGCAGGAACCCGCTGGATACAAGCTGTTTCTATCTGATTTTATTAGGAATCTATAGAATAGAATAGAATAGAATAATTTATTTTGTTACCATAATGTTGTTCCTTAAGCTAAAGTTACTTAAATAAACTAGATTATGTAAAGAGATTTAAATACATGCATTACTTAAAATTTATTATTAATTAATGAAATTAAAATCGAATTGTATTAGGTAGGTACATATTTTAGGGTTAATTAAATATTAATCAAATAGGGTAAGTTATATATTGTAAAAGTATTTATATTTAAGTAAACATTTTATATTTAATAGTTTTAGCCAGTTGTGAAGCACTAGCTTCCACGGTAGGATTCCCTGTGTTTGTGGAAGCTAGTTCTCTTCAGGGATGATTTAGAACAGGGGGTTAGTAGGAGTGAATTATTAATAGTGTGATTGCTGGCGAGTATGTGCAAGAGTTGGATCACAGTAATAATAATAACAATTTAAAAGTTCAAGTCACGTCTTCAGTATGACATTTGTCCAATTAATCCAAAAGAATACCTACTAGTTTGTTGGACGAAGCATAAATCTATAGGGGGAGCAGTGGATATCCTACGGCCAATATGACGGTATATAATTATGATGATGTTATTTATTTTATTCAAATAATTTCGCTTCAAATGTGTTATTGTTCTAAGCCTGATGTGGGTCAGTTATATAAGAAGGTCGGGATGATATTTTTATTAACTCATTATCTTTCGAGGTTAACAAGGTTTTCAGATTTTATGAAATAGCTTGATTTGTCCAATACCTATTTCCGATGCATCTTTGAATTAGTTTTCTATTTGCATTCGTTGACATTTGTTTTTAATTGCAATATTTGTAATATTACGCTTTACTTCGTCTTGATAATAAACAGACGCCAAATCAAAACAGTCAGTGAGTCAGTCACATTGCAGAATGTTTTACGCAACGTGTTGCCAGTGTCCGTAGGCATAATGTGATTATTTTGATGTCCATTCATTAAAATCAATGGAATGCCAAGGTGTTGTGATTTATCTTTAACATTAAATTGAAGGTTAAGTGGGAGACCAGTTTTTTTGCGGTTAACTTTTATGGGAAAGATTAGTGACAACGAGTTATGTTAAAGTATTGTATACATTTTAATAGAATTAAAATTATTCGTTTTTACATTTAACAATAGTAGTAGGTATCGTGGAATAACTATTTTAAAATGTTGACTGAGAAATTATGTGCTAGACTTCAACGAAAAGGTTATTAACTCACTCCTTAGCACTACACTGTCAGTTACTTCTTCTTTATCTTAAACATAGGGCATCCACTATTGAACATAGGTCTCTCCTATAGATGGTTGATAAGGCTGGTTGGAAGCGGCTTGCATCCAGCGAGATCCTGTTGTCATAATGAGTCATATTTTGATTTTTAAGCTATCCCATAGAAAATTTCACTTCATTACACAACAATTTATTTTTCTTTGCATGAAAGTCTGCAGCCAATCTCATCTATCACCCATTAACGTTTCGACTGTCTATATTAGACATGGAATGGATAAGTTGGTAAAAAGTGTTTTGCCTGTTCTACGAGACCGACGATTTTTTTTTTGGGATAAAAGTAGCCAATGTCACTTTCCGGCTTTTAAACTATGTCCATGCCAAAAATCAACTTAATCCGTTGCAAACACACATTCGGATTTACAGATAATATTAGTAAGATTGTGTCAATAATAGTTATAAACATTAGTGTCGAAGGAGTAACTCCACTAGACTTATAATATTGCAAACGTTCTCTTCCTCTGTTTCTGACAATGCTAAACTTATAACTGGTATTTGATTTTACAGTACAATTATAATTCAACATGAAGCCAAAGAAACATGAGTTACTTTACGACTTAACACATTTGCGTTGCTTGTTTTACTTTTGTTATGTCATAATATATGACAAATAAATTATGATTATAGTTTTGTTTTGTAGATGTTTTAGATACTAGTAGTTCTCCGAACAGAAGACCTTGCGACACACCTTTAACTGAATCTTTATAAGCCTTATCGCGACTCGTTCTTGACCGATTTTGTTCATACTCGCAAACCTTGTTAGTATTTAAATACTTAATAATTTTGTCAAATATTATCGAAATCGGCTGATAAATATCTAATATATTATAGCGCAACAGCAAATTTTCTCCCAGCAAACTGACATGGCTATTTTATACATCTTGTTTACTGCGATGATATTTATTTTCTAAATTTGTATTAAGTATATTTTTCTGTGAATTTGTAATTAACGAATTCATTACTCATTTACAAATAGCATAGTTTTAAGTAAACCGCAACTAAAACCGCAACTTCTTAACGTTTTCGTAACATTTATGACTAATTTAGTGCCGGGTATATTTTAAAAATTCGTAGCATTAACAGAGAACCAAAAAAATAAGGTAGATCATTTAAATGATTTTATTTGCTTGGGTTGGGTCCCATGTTAAAAGTTGAACGTAATGAAATATATATATTAATAAACTGTTTTATTAGAAAAAGTATTTATTATTATATCGTTTATAGAGACATCTCGTATTCAAATTGTGTATTTTACGGGATATAAACAAGATGAAAGGTAAGAGATAAGAAAAGAAGGAAATAAATTTTTTTCGCAAAAAATAGCAAAACCTCCATCGTGTACAACATTTGAATATTTCGCTCTAATTGTTTACATTATAGTTGATTTATCAAAAACGGCTCAGCCGATTTCTGTAAAATTTAAATGGGACCACCTCGGGAGAATAGCCTTTCGAACTAAAAAAATAAGTTTCGATTCAATTCACAATTGGCGAAATTATCGATGAATATAAACAAAAATATACAGACGAGCATAGAGCGTTTTGGAACTCTTAAAAATATAATTCGTCAAAACAAGTTTTCCAATGAGCAGTTAAATATAAATCGGCTAAGTGCAAGTCGGGCTCGCGCACGAAGGGTTCCGTACCGTGTTGGAGCCCCCCTAGCCCCATTCTTCTTGCCGTTATTTATAGCGAGCAAAAACTCCTAACAAATCACGTTTGTTGTACGGGAGCCCCCCTTACATATTTATTTTATTCTGTTTTTAGTATTTGTTGTTATAGCGGCAACTGAACTCCATCATTTGTGACAATTTCAGCTGTATAGCTATCACAGTTCATGAAATACAGCCTGGTGACAGACAGACATACGGACAACGGAGTCTTAGTAATAGGGTCCCATTTTTACCCTTTGGGTACGGAACTCTAAAAAGGAGTCTCTTTAAAAGCAGTTATGTAGCTTTAGACCAGTAAAATAGTTAAATAATGCGTTTATAAAAGTCGATATTTATTTCTGGAATAATTGTTTGTCTTAAATTAAATCTATATTACTATGTGTGTGATACTATCAGAGCGGTCTTGCTTATTTTATTGCATCTATTTCACACGTCTAAGTGACGGTCATTTATTAGAATATAAAATTATAGAGTTATAAATTTTTATGCTAGAGCATTACGTTCTCTCCGTGATGTGCATTGATTAAATGATACATACTGCATCCTTTGTGTTAGGTTGTTTATTAAAGAATAACCATCATAATAAAATTCAGAAAAAACATCGTTATCGTCAGGTAGAGTAGGTAGGAGTAGTAGGAGTAGGGTTCCGTACTGTATGGGAGCCCCCCTTAAATATTTGTCTTATTTTAATTTTAATTATTTATTATTTAAGTGAGTATAAAACTAAATATTCTGTGAAAATTTCAAGCATCTAACTGTTACCATTATTAATATAGAGTGAAAAACGTCTTAAAATTCAGGTTTGTTGTATGGGTAATATTTATTTTATTCTCTTTTTAGTATTTGTTGTTATAGCGGCAGCAGAAATATATCATGGTTCATGAGATACAGCCCGGTGACAGACAGACGGACAGACGGACAGACGGACCTCGAAGTCTTAGTAAAAGGGTCCCGTTTTTCCCTTTGGGTACGGAACCCTAATAAATTAAATACATATTTTAGAGTTCCGTACCCAAAGGGTAAAAACGGCACCCTATTACTAAGACTCCGTCCGTCTGTCTGTCTGACACCAGTTTGTATCTCATGAACCCTGATACCTAGACAGCTGAAGTTTTCACAGATGATGTTTGTATTTCCGTTGCCGCTATGACAACAAATTTCATACTAACAACATAATAAAATAAATATTTAAGAGGGGTTCCCATACAACAAACGTGATTTTGCCGGTTTTTGCTCGAAATTAATAATAAGTAGGTTCTTAACCCTAAAAATACATGTCCAAAATTTTTTGTTGTCTAGCTGACGAATATGTCGTCTATGTCGTCATGTCTATTCTAAAATGGATGAAATTACTAGCAACCCGCCTGCTTTTGCCCGGACTAAGTCACAAATCTTTGAAATGCTCGGATTTTCATCTTTTATTATGCATTATGCATGTTATATACTTATAAAACTTATTTTTGAATCATTCTGTACAATAATGGATACAAACAGAATTAAAATTTGCTTTACAGTTAAAAAGATCCAAGCATACAGAAGGTGATAAGTTATTTCGATATTTTTTTTTGTAATTGAGAGATTTTAAAGTAAAAATTGTACTTTGTGATGACTTACACCTCTGAATTTCTGCACTATATACGTAAAACAACATTTGTATAATAAATTTACGGATAGCTTTGCACCGAGTGAGTGGTTTCGTGTTCCTTGTTAGGCACGGAACCTTACTAAAATAGTATGTTTAAATATATCGCTTCACTATTTTTACATTCATACTTACGTAATTTTATAACATAGAACGGGTAAAGGTGATTGACTCATATCGACCTTGTGCTCGAATCAATTTATTTTGCCACCTCCTGACATTAACTGACAAATTGACTTTGATGATTGCTTCTGACAGTTTGGTTCTCTTAATCATAAAGCCTGTTCTCACTTTGATTAGTGATTAGTGCGGGTGATTAGTGCAAGTAGTAAGTGATTATTAGTAAACACGTAGTATGGACAACGATTGATTAGTGCGAGTATGAGTGTATAGTGTGTGTACATGCGTTAAGTAAGTTCGTATAGGCCGAGTGGCTAGCCCTGGTGTCAGAGTTTTTAGGCCGCCTGAAGGCCTCTGACATGGCTAAACGGGGTTTAGTCGGGGCCTACAATTTAACGTGTCATCCGAGCCACGGTAGCGCTCAGTTGGAAAATGCCACCCGCGGTCACCCATCCAAGTACTGACCGTGCGGAACGTTGTTTAAATGTACCTGCGTTGTGAAGTGATTAGAAGCGTGTTCATTTTTTTTGCGAGAAGCAACTTCCCACTTGCTCTCCTTTCATTCGCAGCGCGCTTGGACAACAGCAGTTACTATGCAGAACTGAGCCTTTACTAAAATACGAAGACAGGCTAGCTAGATGACTAAAAACATATAGATAATAAATCCGTCAGATAGATAATAAAAACATTAGACATGTATTTTTCTTTAGTCAATTAATGAAAAAGTAGTTAAGATGTAGCCCGTTAAAGTTCCGCGTAACGTCACGCCTAGACTACGAAATTGTAGACTTTTGACAGAGATGGAACGTCAGCAGCCCCCACTCCCGAACTTTGACAAGGTTTATCTTTGTCACTTAATGTTTGATTGTCAAAAGAAATAATACGTGCCCAATATTTTTAACAGACTTCCAAACAGGAGGAGGTTTTATGTTCGTCTGTATATTTTTGTTTATATTTATCGATAATTCCTCCAATTGTGAATTGAATCTAAACTTATTTTTTTAGTTCGAAAGGCTATTCTCCCGAGGTGGTCCCATTTAAATTTTACAGAAAGCGGCTGAGTCGTTTTTGATATTTTTGTATTTTTTTGTGTGTGTTCATCGATAATTGCGCCAATTGTGAACCGAATCGAAAAAATCTTATTTAGTTCAAAAGCATATACGCCCGAGGTAGTCCCATTTAAATTTTAAAGAAATCAGCTGAACAGTTTTTGAAAAATCAACAATAATGTAAACAATTCAAGCGAAATATTCAAATTTTGTACACGATGGAAAGCGGTTTTGCCATTATTTTGCGAAAAATAACTATTGCTAATCTAACTAACGGACTAATTATAAACATATGTTTCTTTTATCTAGTCCTCATGTCTATTATACGCAGCGACACACTATATCCCGTTGCTTGCAAATTGTTATATTGTTCCTATTAAATTAAATGCGACAAATTTGAAAGGAAAGGTCATGCATACAACAAACCGGCTTTGTTTGACTAATATACGATATAATTTTTTTTTATTCCGTAATCCGATAAAATTATGGGATTTTTTTTATTTAGTACCTACCGCACCCATCAAAAATTCTAAATAATCTTTACTAATCTTTATCTTTACTTTACTAATATTATAAATGCGAAAGTAACTCTGTCTGTCTGTCTGTCTGTCGCGCTTTCACGCTAAAACTACTGAACCGATTTGAATGAAATTTGGTACACAGATAGTTTAGAGCTTGGGAAAGGACATAGGCTACTTTTTGATTCGAAAAAATAGTTTTAAAGGGTTGAAAAGGGGGGATGAAAACGCATTTGCTAGAATCTTAGAAGAAAAAAACTTATTTTCTACAATGACAAATGGTAATTTGCATCTTGACTTTTCAAATTACATTCTCTATGCCCAATGCCCATTCAAGGCTGCTCAAGTTGCAAATGTCAAAGTCAATCAATCTTTTCCTGTAAAATTTAGAGGAGGTTACATGTATTTTGCGATGCGAATCTAGCGCGTAGTTCTAGCGGAGCTCGCGTAAAGAAAATTGCTAGAAGCCAAGAGTCTGAAGAGCACACTTAAACGCGTTTGACATTAGAATGCCGAGCGCCACGCATCTCAAAGAGCTGCTGAGACTGAAGTTGAAAGTCAAGCGCGGCGACTTTTAGATGCTGAGCGTCACGCAGCTCAGAGAGCTGCTGAGACTCAAGAGCAAAACCAAGCGCGTCGAATTTTAGATGCTGAGCGTCACGCAGCTCAGAGAGCTGCTGAGACTGAAGTTGAAAGTCAAGCGCGGCGACTTTTAGATGCCGAGCATCACGCAGCGCAAAGAACTGCTGACACTCAAGAGCAAAACCAAGCGCGTCGAATTTTAGATGCTAAGCGTTAGACGTTAAGCGAAAAATTGCATAGTTCCTGTAGGACAGGACAAAAACTATCGAAAGCGAAACTGTCGCTACTATCACAAAGACGCTAAGTGATTAATTCCTCGACACTAACATGGATTAACGAAACGTCACAGTGAAACGTAATTAGATGACAGGTGACATTGTCTGCAGAGTTTTATAAATCACAGGTAGCATGGCAAGGGGACAAATAGTTTTTCCACCATTATATCCCCTTGAAGAGGAAATAAAGTATGGATTGAAAATGACAACTGACATTAAAATTGGATAAAATGTTTTTTCACTCTGCTACATGTTACTTTGACTAATCCCAGGTTGTCATTTTGTCTGACATTAAAAATATTTTTAAATCTTCTATCAGTAGAGGTTTAACATGTTTCTTTATTCTACCTTTATGGTACAGAATCATCACACCTACTTTAATATTATCAATCCGAAAAGTTTGTTGGTTTGTTCGGCAGCAGCAACGGAGCAAAAGATTGACTTGATTTTTAGTATGGATACCTATGGCTTAAGACAGAAAGTGATAATAGGATACTTTTTTATCCCGAGAAAATTCGTGATTCCCATGGGATAGGACAATAACTGTTTCTCAGCAATGGAGCAACGGATTGACTTGATTTTTGGGGTAGGCATAGTTTGGAGGACAGAAAGTGACACAGGATACTTTCCATCCCGAAAAAATTGTGGTTCCCGTAGGATAAGACCTTTCTCAGCAACCGAACAACGGATTGCCTTGGCTTATTGCATGAATATAGTTTGAAAGACAGAAAGTGACATAGGCCACTTTTATCCCAAAAACTTTAACAGTTCCCGTAGGATAGGATAAAAACTAAGTGAGCGGGCCACGGTAGCAGCCGTCTAAGCGCCAGAAATAACCTGTCATGGCAAGTTTAGGACGTTCCTACATTTTTCGCACTTCTTCGCGGCACTCAACAGCGCTAGCCCAGACTCTGGCTCCATAACGGAGCTTGCGCTCCCGCCAAAATGACGGAGTGTTTCGGAGCACAAGACACATCGTCATCCACCACTCGGGACTAACCAGCACTGAGCGTCGGACAGCATTCCAACGCCCTGGTCCCAGTGCAACGGGTCAGTCATAGTAGCCCAGAGCCTGCCTCTTCCACTGCAGAGGGCAGTGAGAACGGCCATCGCGATACCGACACTTCTCTTCCCCAGCAGCCCCACTGTGTCTGCCAACACGTTGACGGCCTAGCGGAAGGTAGGGTAGGTGGCGGCACCCACACCACCAGTTCCATCCCACCGCGGCCCCTAATCCTCGGCTGCAGCGTCGCAAGAGCGGCACTGCAGCCCGCCTCAGATGCAACACTCCTCATAAGGCACGCAACCTACCGGCCATCCTCTCAGCTGCTTTAGTTAAAAGCGGCTGAACCTCGAGTGCCAGCCTCTAAGCTGCCTTGGGGGCAAAGACTCAAAGAAGAGGGAGACTTCCAGCGCCGCCTTTTCAGCTGCCTCAGACCTCCCCCGCCACGACAAGGCGGGAATACACGGGGCGGTTGTATATACACTCCAACCGTAACTAAACCAACAAAAGCATTCCTCTAAGGTATTTTGATGTTTGTCGCTTAGGTTAGGTTTCGCAGCCGACATAAACATTAGGCAAAATCAAAATATAACGCGGGCGAAGCCGCGGGTAAAAGCTAGTAAATAAATATTCGAACGTTTATTGTTCTTAAAAGTTAACACAAAACAAGTTTCTATTCTACTCATAAACCACAAAATTAATAAGTTTCAAGAAATAACATGATCGCCATAAATCATTTTGAAAATAAATGGGCATCTGACATCATCTACTGTTATTTTTAATAATTTGTATTTTACCTTGAAATTTTATAGAATTTTGAATGTAGGAAGGAACAAATAAGCATCTATTAACCAAATTATTTTAAGACATTATTCACCTGTCTCTGCGGTCCTTATTGAAATTTTATTACAACACGTTCATTTACACTAAAAATAAAATCTAAGATCATAATGTAAAACGTTATTTCTACTTCGTAAAAATGAAAATAATAAATAAAAAAAAAATTAGAATAATTATTTTAGACTAGCGACCCGCCCCGGCTTCGCACAAGCGTATTATAGGTACATATAAACCTTCCTCTTGAATAATTCTATCTATCAAAAAAAAAAACGCATCAAAATCCGTTGCGTAGTTTTAATGATATATCATACATGGGGACAGACAGCGGGAAGCGACTTTGTTTTATACCATGTAGTGATTATAGAGGAGACGTAAGTCCAGTAGACGTCATATGGCTGAAACGAACAAACAATTGAATGTCACGGTAATAATATGTCTTTTTTATATATATTTTTAATAACTTACTAGTACAGAACCCTGTAAGTAGTATGGTACCAATTAGACATATTCTTGTAAACGTATTCTTAGCCTACTAATATTATAAACGCGAAAGTTTGTAAGGGTGGACGGATGTATGAATGTTTGGTACTCTTTCACGCAAAAACTGCTATTCTAATTGAGATGAAACTTTGCAATAATGTAGCTTTTATATCAGAATAACACATAGGCTATACATTATAATGATATTGCGGTACTTTTCCATAATATAACGATAAGTGTTAAAAGTAAGTAGGAAAAATTCTGCTATCTGCGAGCTATTCCAGAGTGCGCTTCAAGAAATGTCATAAAAAACAACTGTCGAATCGAACAACCGTCAGATCGTTTTTTTTATTTTCCACCTGCTTTATCATGAGTGCTGAGGTAGGGCCTCGGGTTTAAAAGACGGAAAGTGACATAGTCATTTTATCCGTATCATCGGAAAGCATAAAAATCAAAATGTCATGCAGCGAAGCCGCGGGTAAAAACTAGTCTTAATTAGTTTGTGAGAACAAGTAAAGTTTAGAATATCTTGCATTGGTTCATAACCTTCAAGACTAAGGTCCAGAGTCCATTAATGCGGAGCGCAGCTGGGCGGTGAAATCGGTGAATCCTCTGAATAAATACCATTTTTGCTTAGAAAGAAAAAATAAAAATTAAACATGTCAAGGGGTAGTAAGCGTAGCTGTATTTTGTAGTGTTGCCAAGCTGAGCAATTTATCGGCCACGTAGGCTACTTGATGCGCTGTCACAGCAAAAAAAAACGTATGTACCTAATTGGCAACCGGCATTTAGGCTATTTTTGAAAGGGAAAGGAGCTATTTTATTTGATAAGGCTCTACTTCAACCCGGAAAAGTGCACAAATTTAGCTTACTTTGGTGATCAGATTCCACTAACTGCTCCACTACTAAATCAGCTCTACTGCGAAATGTTAAAAAAATCACGTATAAAAAAATTGTTGAAGAAATCAAATTAGGTGACTTTGTGCTACTTTACGGCAAGTTTTAGGCGATTTGAAGTTTGTCATTGTTGGCAGCACTGTTGTTTTATGCTTAGGAATATATAAATTATTGTTTTTTGATTGGCTAGGAGTGCTAGGACGTATACGAAACTTTACGGATTCTCCATGTTATCTGTCAAAGTTCCGTATACGTTCCTAGCCGTTCGAAGTTATATTATTATATCCCTAGGGGATCGTATACTTAACTGTCAACAGATTAAATTTAGAATTCTTAAAGTTTAGTATACGTCCTAGTCGTTCGGAAGTCAATAATAGATCTCCTAACAATCTGTGAGTAAGTAGCGCGCTCTGGTTCACACCCGCTTTGTACGGCTCCGCTTTAGTGGAATTCAGTGTGGGCCTAAATGTGTGTGAATTTGGTTCTAGCAATAGATTCTGTATGGTTAACAAGAAATACTACAATAGATAGTAATTATGCAAATTTTTGTCTGAGCGCGAGAAATATCCGGCAGTACTAATTTAAAACGGATAGTGGTTCACTGATTTATTAATAAAGGTTACTCCTACATAGTAAATTTATAGATGTATACTTCTAGGTTAGAGTCAAACTATAAAAATTATAAAAATCTGACCACAGTTTTGATTACAATGGTTATGGATAATTACGTTTGGCCAAAAATAAGGGGACATGATGCTAAAGACAAAAGAAGATCTTTGCTGGAGACAGGCCACCGACCTAGCATTTTTTATGGTTTCATTTTGAAGAGAGGCATACATTAACTTAACTACTAGTAATGTTTGTAATTTTTAGGGTTCCATACCTAAAGGTTAAAAACGAGACCCTTACTAAGACTCCGCTGTCCGTCTGTCTGTCTGTTACCAGGCCGTATCTCATAAACCGTTATAGCTGGAAAGCTGAAATTTTCACAGATGATGTATTTCTGTTGCCGCTATAACAACAAATACTAAAAACTGAATAAAATTAATAGTTAATTGGGGCTCCCATTCAACAAACCTGAACTTTGAACCGTTTTTCGCTCGATATTAATAATGGTAACAGGTAGATGTTTGAAATATTCACACAATGTTTAGTTTAGTCAATAATAAATAAATTAAAATACATATTCAAGGGGGCTCCCATACGGTGCGGAACCCTTGGTGCGCATGCCCGACTCGCAGTTGGCCGATTATTTTATCAACTTATAGGGTTAAAATAACTTCTTTGAAATAAACCTAGTGTGGGAAGCGCTATAAAATTAAAATCATTTAGTAAATATAATTATTGCTAAATAGGTAATAATTATCTTTCCAGATCCTCGGACAGAGAACTGGTGGCTGATGTCGGGTCCTGGCCCACTCCTCACGATCCTGGCTACGTACCTCTACTTCTGCATATCAGCTGGCCCCAGATACATGAGGGACAGAAAACCCTACGATCTGAAGAATACCATCGTAGCATACAATATATCACAGATATTTATGAGCATCTTCTTGGTGTATGAGGTGAGTTTTGTTTTTGTATTTTTAGGGCTCCGTAGTAAAATGAGAAACCTTCTTAACTTCTTTGTGTACGTACGTCCATCCTCAGGTCAAAAAGTCTTATAACTTCCACATTCATGAACGGAATTCTATGGAATTTCGCATTATGATTGTTTTAGTACAGGTATCAATTTTAAAAATGTAGGGACTTACAAATTTCAAAACTGTGCTCAAAGGGTAGTTCCTGTGGCTAGTTCCAATACCATGTAAAGCGAGATTTAAATTGCCTTTGTCAACTCATTGTTGAAATTTGTGTCATTGTGACAACTGTCAATTTAACTGACCCGGTAAGTCAAATCTGACAGATCTGGCATACTGTAAATTGCCGAATTTTCCAAGTATTACGTCACTATTTAGTCAAAAGCAGCGAGACAAGACATTAATATAAGTCCTGGTGTCACGTTTCATTCCTGCGGACAAACTGATGATGACTTGGTGAAAAGTCAGTATATTGATTATCCCGTAAGTGAGATAACAAAAAAAAAATGTTTCGTACACTTATTTTTTCTTTCGTTACTCGAACAACAAATGACAAAGATAAACGCTATCAAAGTTCGAGAGTGGGGGCTTGTGACATCATTTCTCTGTCAAAAGTCTATACTGTTCTAAACTAATAATAAATAAAATAAACTAGTCGTGACGTTACGCGGAACTCCTAATCTAATAATGTTAATTTATCCGGTCATCATACCTGTTACGAAATTTTAATAGAGTTGCCCAATCACTGAATTCCACATCC
The DNA here is from genome assembly GCA_964007245.1 of Hypomecis atomaria. Classification (NCBI taxonomy): domain Eukaryota; kingdom Metazoa; phylum Arthropoda; class Insecta; order Lepidoptera; family Geometridae; genus Hypomecis; species Hypomecis atomaria. Next base: position 21,501,705 of record OZ023284.1, on the reverse strand, counting down.
AAATCTGTCATTAATAAATCATTCTCAATAAATATAATCAAATATTGATGACTGATAAATAATGATGTTGCAAGCGAGTTCAGTCACAATTGAAATCATAATTCATATGATTGATGGATATAATTTGAAATGACTGAGTGTCCAAATGACTGGTTTGAACATGGTCAAGTATATTTATTCAAAAGCTGTAACAGGTCTAAAAATATAAGTGTTTAAGTACGATAAGCAACGAATCAGGTATATAAGTGAATAGTTAAATATCATGACAATAGAGATTTTAGTGTTTAAAAAAAGATTTTTGTATGCATATAGGTACGTAAAGCTGTCAGTAAAGATCCCATATAGGGTTATTCCAAATTTATGCTTCATTGTATTGTTAATGAACAATGAACTAATTCATGACATGGGCTTAATCCGTACCGTACCGTACCAGCCTTTTTAATAGTCCACTGCAGGACGTAGGCCTACCCCACGAAGGGTGATTGGGCCATATCCACCACGCTGGCCCAGTGCGGGTTGGTGGATTCAATACGCCATCGAATTTCTTCTACGGACGTATACAGGTTGCCTCACGATGTTTTCCTTCACCGAAAAGCCAGTGGTGTGAAATTCAGTTCATAAATTCCAAGGAACACATTGGTACGGGATGGGATTTGAACCCACGACCTCACGATTGTAAGGCGGGTGTCACTACCTCTAGGCCACCACGGCTTCATCCGGTTTCAGTAAAGGGTTAAATGATGATGCCGATGAAAATAAAACACCATTTAGATATTTATCTTCATGTTGACATGCGCAGCAAATGAATCCCACCAAAAATATTTTCATGTAAAATGTTGTCACGGATTACACAGACGGTCTTCAAACACTTGATTCGTCAAATTCTATACTCGTCAACACAAAGTTACTACAATCAGACAGATAGCGCTGTTGTCGCTTGATGCAATTCCCAACCACAAAAATTCACGAAAAATCTTCCAAGCCGTCAAAACAAACCGCCAAGTCAAAACTGTCAAATAAGTATTTGGATTTGACGTACCTTGTCAAAAATCCGACGGCAGCCACCGATTCGAGATATTTGTCATGCCTCTCTCTAACTTCTGCCAAATTAATTCAATGCATCACCTTCGGATTTTCTCGTTCGACCACATTATCGCTCTGGTTGTAATAGTTATATGCTCGTCAAATTAATATTATGCCAAATTCGAGACACCAATCCTTAACTTGTCAAATAAAAGACCGATCTCATTTACGAGATCATATGGCTAGCACTAGCACTACCTTAAAGTTATCAGATCTCATATAGTGCCAAGTTTCTAGCTGTACCCCTTACTCTACCTTTACCCTCGTTCAAGCTTTAACTTCAAAAACTCTACAGCTTCGAAAAATATGAAGCTTGACCGGATAATTGATAATCCCAACAAAAACATGCCATGTAAAAAGCACAACAACTCGAGCAACAATTCTTCAGTAAAAAGTAGGTTTACTTATATTACTTACTTATCTATGAGAGTATCAAAATTGTATAGATGCGCCCAGATACTGTCTTTATAGACAAGTATTGAAAAATAAACCGACTTGTGCCTACATTTAATCTCACTACTTTTTGCTGAAGAATTGTTGCTCGAGTTGTTGTACTTTTTACATGCATGTTTTTGTTGGGATCTCACTTCTTTTTGTAAGTTTGTGATGGTTTATCACCAACACCGTGAGGTTGCTCTATCCTGTCCCTACCCTGGCCTGTACGGCGCCTGCACCGAGTCCCCACCGCGCTCCCTCTGATTACCCACCGAGCCCCTATCAAGCCCCCACCGAGTCCCCATTAAGCCTCACTGCGCCCCCACCACGCCCCCATTGCAAAAAGAACTCAAAACCGCAAAGTTATCTTAGTATTTACCTATTTCACGTACTACAGTTAGGATTACAAACTTATTTGTGTAGATACTAAAATAGGAAACCAGACCAAAATTATAGTACCAATGTATGTTGATTTTTTCCTTACTATTTAAGGTGAATGATAATGGTCATGAAAATTACAGGCTTGTGTGTCCGCTAGAAGTACCTAAGAATTATGATGATCGTTAAGTGAGTGAATAAGTACGTCAGTGACAAAATTAAAGAAATTTGACTAGCAATCATTCTTTAACTACTTATTCGATTGGTACGAAATTTGGAAATATGCCTTTTTATATGACGTTGTCTCGATTATAAGTTATTCAGACGTCTAGCTTTATCCATAACGAAGTTAGTAGGCTGTGCTTGACTTGTTCGGGTGCACTGCCGCGCTCCCAGATTTCAGAGTTTCAACAGTGTGCTCTTCACATGGCTCGTCTTGGCGTAGGTACTACTGTAGAGCTAGATATAATACTAGGTCTTAAAAATAAAATTAGAATAAATTATACATAATTGTATATCACACATTGTTTTACGCGGAAGAAACAAGTTTTTTTTTTACTTTTAAAGTCAACTACGAGTATTAATACATAGTTGAAATTATTTGATAAGTAGTTAGGGTGGAGTTTCATATTAAATTATAGTTATCGTTTTTTTTTTAATAATAAGGTCTGTCGAAACCTGTTAAACCTTATTAAAACAACCAACATGGAAACAAGTTTATAGTTACCGGTTATTTGAGATCTTCTAACGATGGCTTTGCTAAATCAACCATAAAAAAAACTATTAAAATATCACAGTTTTTATTAAGTACCCAGTTGATTTTGTGACTAATTGATACGACTAAACGTAGTAAATTTATGGTTATACAAGGATAAAAATATTATAATGTGATTTATGGCAAAAAATACATTAATCAACTGGTATCATAAAAATGTGCTATTTTGTGATACAGGAAAAGTAATACATACAGACATTTATATTTATAATTTAAATTAATCATGGCAAAAAAATTGCGACATATTCAGTAGTTAGTAGTTGCTTGGTTCTATGTAGTATGTAGCCAAACGCAAACCTATTTGTATTTAAAAACAAGATTTATATAAAAAACCTTTTATTTTAAAAACTAGCTTTTACTGAACAAGTACTCGCCAAGACGAGCCAAACGAGCCGAAACTCGATGGGGTTGCGTAGGTTCATTACAGAGTTCCTGTGTTCCTAAAAAAATGATGACATTATGAACAACTTTTACTATGGGGCTAACCCAAAATTAAAAAAAAAAAAAAACAGCTGTTCCATACAAACGAAAATCGATAAAATGTATGAAGCAGCTGATTTTCTTTCTTGAATTCCGGGTTGGCCCCATAGAAAAAAATTGTTCATAATTATGGTCTAAATCTCCTGTTTTCGGCTTAGTTGACAAGTTTTGGATAACCCTATATCTAAGAACCAGCGCAAACGATTGATGCCCAAGTTTATGCCCATTTATGTAAAATAATCGGCCAAGTAAGAGCCGGACTCGCGCACGGAGGGTTCCGTACTGTATGGGAGCCCCCCTTAAATATTTTTTTTTTTAATTTTATTATTTATTATTGAAGTGAATATAAAACTAAATATTCTGTGAAAATTTCAAGCATCTACCTGTTACCTTTATTAATATAGAGCGAAAAACGTCTAAAAAGTCAGGTTTATTGTATGAGAGCCCCCCTTAAATATTTATTTTATTCTTTTTTTAGTATTTGTTGTTATAGCGGCAACAGAAATACATCATCTATGAAAATTTCAGCTGCCTAGCTATCATGGTTCATGAGATACAGCCCGGTGACAGACGGACAGACAGACAGACAGGCGGACAGACGGACATCGAAGTCTTAATAATAGGGTCCCGTTTTTCCCTTTGGGTACGGAACCCTAAAAACGCGCGTATAAGCGAGAGAAACAGTTGTGGCTGACTGAAAAGCCGATAAGTAAATAAAAGTCGTCTACAGATTTTTAGCCCATCAGAGCTGTCGGCGAAGAAAGAGACTAGTCTCAGTTTTTGACTCTAAAATTTTACCTTCGTCTATCCGAATATTGATTTTTCTCGATAGGTAATATTTTTCAACGAATCTTTACGAAACTTGGTTAACGTTGGAAACGCTGTTTTTCAGTCGATTTTGAGACTTCTTATTTGGCAAAATTGTTTAGTACCGATTTAAATAAACAAGATTTGCTAGAATGCACGAACTCGGTAAGGAGGGAGTCAAGATAATTAAAGGCTTGTGAAGATTCAATTAAACAGAAAGAAAGCTCTACTGTTTGTACCAGCCCTTTTTAACAGTCCACTGAAGGACGTAAGCCTACCCATGGAGGGTGATTGGGCCATATCCACCACGCTGGCCTAGTGTGGGTTGGTGGATTCACACACGCCATCGAATTTCTTCTACGGACGTATACAGGTTGCCTCACGATGTTTCCCTTCACCGACAAGCCAGAGGAGTGAAATTCCGTACATAAGTTCCAAAGAACTCATTGGTACGGGATTTATCAATAATTACAGGACAGAGTTACAACCACTAGACCACCACGACTTATTCTAGTGTTTGGAGAACTACTATTTAAATAAATATTTTGTCTCCTGTATTTTAGTTCTGACTATCTTTATTTATATTTATTTCAGGGTTTAGTCTCGGGATGGTGGAGCGACTACAACTTTTCATGTCAACCAGTAGACTACTCGGACAACCCTAAAGCGAAACGGGTAAGTTTTCGAATCATCTTCCACATACTTATTTTTAACCCCCGACGAAAAAGAGGGGTGTTATAGGTTTGACGTGTCTATTTGTCTGTGTGTCTGTCTGTCTGTCTGTCTGTCTGTGGCATCATAGCGCCCGAACCACTGAACCGATTTCAGTTTAGTTTTTTTTGGATGAAAGGAGACTTAATCGAGAGTGTTCTTAGCTATGTTTTATAAAAATCGATTGAACCGTTTAAGAGTTATGGTGGGTTAAAGTGGGGATGGAAGAACCAAAATTCTACAAATGTGCCCAAAATGGTTGTCAATTGAAAGTTTGTTGTCAAATATTTTTGTGTCGGGGGTTTTTTAAATTTTTAATTTATGGAATTATATAACATCACTTAAGGGATTGGTTCCGCAGTACAAATCGTTGAATTAATTCTTTAAGTGTGTTTTATCATTTAAATTATTTTAAGGAAAGAATCGTTTGGTTTTTGGTTTGTCTAATAATTACATATTTATCCTGATAATGTTCTTTGACACAGCATACTTAGTCCTTTTTACGCATTACAATCTTATTAGTTTACCGGCTTAGCCTAGCGGATTGGCAAGTTGAAATGGCAGTAGACAGCCTACATATCACGTCCGATTGGATCGTCAAATTCACGAGTGACGACCATGTACCGTCAAGTAGTAGTGGCAATAAAAGTTATTTTACGGTTGGGGAAAAAAAGATTGATATTTTTGGTTGCAACAAATAATAATAAAATAAACTTTTTTATCTACACTAATGTTGTAACATTCTACTTATGTTTCCAATACTTGACTTATAATGACTACTGTTATAGCGCAGACAACATTTAAGCGATTTCACATGATGTTATAATATCCACATCGATATCGTAAAATCTCATTATAACATCGCGTGCTCGCTCCTGATTGGCCCTGCGCGCGCAGATGCGCTCTCATTGGTTAGATTTTAATGGCGCCAAGTTCACTGTGACAATACACGTACGCGTGAATTTAATGTTTCGCAATTTGTTTTTTTTTTATTTATTTTTTATTAGTGAAGATAAAGTTCATTATATGACAGTTGCATAAACTACTATTATTGTATAGTTAAAAGATACATAACATGGAAAGCGCAGCCATAGTCAAACTAGGTGTGTTTTGTTTTAGTATAAATACATCTGTATTTTGATGGATAGCCTTCCCTAGATTCAAGCTTGGTGTGGTTTGTACAGATGATCTAGTAAGTAGTAGTAGAGTAGTAGTAGTGGTAGATAGGAGATTTACAACTAATAAAAATGGTTATTAGTTTTACATTACAGTTGTAAAGTTTTCATTTGGCGCCAGTTCCTACGCAACTGAAAAACTAGTGGTTTTTTAAAACTATATGAAAATATTATCATTCCAGATGGCAGCAGCAGTATGGTGGTATTTCGCAGCAAAGATCATTGAACTCCTCGACACAATCTTCTTCGTGTTGAGAAAGAAGAACCGACAGATTTCCTTCCTTCACCTGTATCATCACTTTATGATGCCAATCTGCGCGTGGATCGGAGTCAAATTTCTCCCAGGTAAATATAATACCTTTATTACAGCGTAGGACGTCCACCAACAGGGCGGACAAACAACCTGACGAAGACCGCAGGCATGTGCTGGATGCAAGCCGCTTCTTTGGCCAAATACGAATTAATTATAGTTGTAAAGTTTACGGAAGAAATATACTAAAATATGGTGGTTTTCACCCGTGACACGGGAACAAGGTTGTTCCCTGATCTGTGTCTATGCTCCACTACAGAAAGACGCGTCCGTGGACGTCAGCAGATACATCTGCAGATAGATTTACACGAAACGTCCACGCCTACCAGGCCAAAGTCGCCTACCTGGCCAAGTAGGCTTAAAAAACCGCATAGTTAGAGGGAGACTGAGTCAGAGACCACCCCTCAGATTTGCCCCTGTACATCAGAGATATGGTGAGATGTGGTGTTGGAGAAGAATAGAAAAATCAGCTGGACCGAATGACTATGAAAATCATAATAGAAGGAAAAGTAGAAGTAAAGAGAGGAAGGGGAAGACCACGGAGGACATTTTTAGATCAGATTAAAGAAAAAGTAGATGTCATGTCGTGCAGGGAGGTAAAAACACTACCGGAAGACCGAGAGACGTGGAAGTTGCTCCACCGACAAGAGCTACGCTCTTAAATCCTGAATGAAGTACATCATGGCGTCCAGCCCCAGGAAATAGGGCCATCTCTAACTGGATTCTAACTCCTACAGAATGAAAGGTGGAGATGTTCCCCGCATCGAATTGAGCCGTTCACACGTTTGCTGGCACGTCATTCTGTCTTCAGTCTCGGCAGACGCTAGACGCACCAAGGTTTACGGTTTGTTGAGGATTCGCCATATCATATTGCAGTTCCCTGCAATATGGCGAATCCTTCTACCTTTATTGGGGATTGAATTATTTATTTGCTGGGCACGCTGCCAACTGGCAGTGGCCTTAAGCATTTGGATAATCTTTAGACCTTTAAAGGTCTCAAAATCATCCAAAGCTTTTTATGTAATAGTAGTGTAGTTTTGTAGGGTTAATGCAGGGAATATGAAATAAACAAAAAATCAATAAAAACACCAAGAATCCAATGAAAAATAAAAACGAAAAGTCCAAATTGATAGTTCGCTGCTATTTACTTATTTTGTACTTTTAATTACTACTTGAGTTTGCATCTCAATTCGTTCGGCATGGTCAGTTTTCGGATGGGTGACCACGGGTGGCATTTAGAAAAGAGCGATACCGTGGCTCGGATGATTCGTTAAATTGTAGGTCCCGGTTGCTTTAACCGTTTAGCCATGTCAGAGGTCTTCAGGCGGCTTGAAAACTCTGACAAACCACCCGGCCTTTACGAACTTATTTATTAGAAATCACATTTTATTTTGTTCTAGTGCAACAAAAAATTGTAATTAGGAAGGAAGTGATTAAAAAATTGCGTCTAAATCTATGTGATTATGATACATTCGAGTACCTTCGTTAGAATGTCAAGTGAAACATTAGTCAATTTCATTTCCGGTTTATTCATTTGCAAATACTTATTTGAATTATCATTAAACACTATTCAGGTTTGAGTTCATTATAATTAATTTAAAAAAAACTAGCTTGAATAAGTGTATCATGCAAATGGCTATTTAGGGTTCCATAGTAAAACGAGGAACCCTTGTAACTTCGTTGTGTCCGTCCGTCCGTCCATTCTAATATCATAAAGTATTATCTTCCACATGTATAAACTAAAAATTGCATTACTTTGAAATTATAATAGTTTTAGTGCAGATCTCAATTTTAAATACTTAAAAATAATTATAACTAGCAGCACCCCGCGGTTTTACCCGCGTTGTGCCCGTTCCCGTGGGAATTTCGGGAATTTTTATACATATAAACCTTCCTCTTGAATCACTCTATCCATTAAAAAAAACCGCATCAAAATCCGTTGCGTAGTTTTAAAGATTTAAGCATACAGACAAACAAATAAACAAACAAATAAACAAACGAAAATAGCGACTTTATTTTATACTATGTAAGGATACTGTGTATGTAAGGGGCAGCTGCCATAGATATAAAGTGGGGATGAAACATTTTTTAACTCATGTGGGGTATCGTTGTATAGGGTTTCTAAAACGAATGTAAGGTTTAATGAAACATTTTTATGTGGAGGGATATGTCCGGCAGCGGATATCCTATGGCCGATGAATGGATTATTACGTATTATTGTTATTCTTTGTCTTGTTTGTATTATTTGCTTGGATAGGAATTCCTGTTTGGGTATTCAATAAAATTTCCATGAATGTTACCCTTTACACGACTGTGTTTTCTTTAAATTCAATATATTATTTCGATATGTTTTGATTTTATTGTTCAAGTTTATTAACCTGTACATATTGTTCAATTTGTTGATCCGTCACATGTTAGTAATATTTACATTAACAAATTATTGACTTATTAATATTGAAATCAATATTGTATTTGTCTTTCAATGCATAGGTCAGTTAAGTGAATAAAAAATGATATAAATAAAGATATCAATGCTCTCTTGGATTATAAATATTATAATTGTAACTTAGAAAATATATATGTAGTCGCTATCTAAATTCTTTTGTCAACAAATCACAACAATTCTCCAGCTCCTGCTACACAAAGTGCAATTATCTTTAAAAAGCATTTTTTTTAATAATTTGATTCAATTCTTTATGATTAAATACCACTGAAGACCTTATTACATCAATAAACATTATTGCTATTTATTTTGCGATAACCGAAAATTTTATGCATTAAATTTATTTTTTAATACACAAATTACAAATTATAGTCAATCGTTTTCTTTAAATGTGTAAAAATACTCTTAAACAATTTCACATTTTAAAGTTAATTGTTAAAAATTTATTTATTGGTTTAATTTATTTACTTGTCTTGGCTATCACTCTGCTGCTATGATATCCAGGATCTCAAAAGCTTGTATTAAATTGTCATATTTTGAAAACAATTTATTAGTCATTATTTTCACGCTATGACCTCAACAGAATGATAAATTATCAATAAAGTAAACATATTTTGAATGGTCTGAACTAACATTACAAGTAACGTGGTTTTTGGTTGTTTTCACAGGTGGCCACGGAACTCTCCTTGGTGTGATCAACTCTTTTATCCATGTGATCATGTACAGCTACTACTTGATTTCTGGCCTTGGACCCCAGTACCAGAAGTACCTCTGGTGGAAGCGACATGTCACTACTTTGCAGCTGGTAAGTCGATCAAAAATTAATAGAATATAACTAGTAGTTCTGAACAGTAAATCTCGCGACACTAATCTCTTTAACTGAATCTTCTTAAGACTATATCTCGATTCGCTCCTGACCGATATAGATCATACTCGCATAACTTATTAAAATTTAGATACTCAACAACCTTGCCAAATATTAAAAAAATCGGCTGTTACATAGCGCGACAGAAATTTCCGCCCCTTTTTAAGGGGAATACTCAAAGGGGAATAATAAATAACCAATCCTAAATCGCTGACGATTAAAATATCTCTTCTAATAAAATACAAAAACTGTGTACCAAATTTCGTCGAGATTGGTTGAAAAATACGACCTGTAGACGAAAACAAACATCTGGACAAACGAAAGCAAGAACTTTGCTAACGGCCAATAATATCTATTGTTTCACTCATGAAATTATTTCATGTTTGCTCTCAGTAAACATCATAACTATGTAAATATTGTTTTTTACCTAAGTACGGCAAAATAACTATAAAGGGTACGTTTTGGGTTGATGTTTGTTTGTATTAAACGTGTGTGTTTTAATGTCTAAAATATTCTAATAAATAAATTGATTTCATTATGAGTAACACTACAATTATTTTTCGATGTTCGTCGATTTAATTTTGAAATTAAAATCCAAATACCATAGACAATGTGAATTACATGGAAACAAAAACAATATTGAAAAAGAGGTGTTTATCTAGTCCAATGTAGATATCACAAGCACTGCCATTGTGTTGAGTACCATTTTACAAACTCAAATCTTGTTATAAAAGTGAAATTACATATTTTTCTCTTTCTGTTTTCAGATTCAGTTCTGCATCATTTTCTACCACAACTTCAGCGTAATGTTCACCGACTGCAATTATCCGAAATTCATTAACTTCCTCCTCACTGTTAACGCTGGGCTTTTCTTGTACATGTTCGGTAACTTCTACTATAGAAATTACGTCAAGAACAGGAGATCTGCAGCTGTTCCTAACGGCAAGGCTGTCTCGGTTAATGGCAACACTGCTTGTGAAAAAACTAGCAACGGACATGCCGTCAATACTAATGGCCATGCTGTCACAGCTAATGGCAAAACGAAAGAGTGCTAGTGAACAAAGACTTTTGTATTCTTACTTTAATAATCTTATATCCAGACTGTGACTTCTACAATGATGTGAAATGCACAATTTAAAAAAATATTTTTTCACGATGACAATAATTAAAATACCTAATCTGCTTAAGGTTTATTATACGTTGCGTCACGTAAAAAGAACGCTGGACTGTTAAGCTGTGCACAAGGAAATTTAATTTTTATTGCATACGTTGTAGGAGTTAAGTTTCCTTGCTGCAATCAAAGCTGCATAATAGGAGATTCAACTCCTATTAATTGTGCAAAAGGAGTAATTTTTTTTGTGCGCAGTTTGAAGCTCCAGCATTCTTTTTAAATTTAAATAATGTACCTCTACATATTAATGAGCTGATTAAAGACAAAATTCAATATATAAATTGATTGTATGGGAATATAAACAACAATTTACGTAAAAACAATAATTGTATGTAAATTTTTGGGAATATAGGTATGTAAAATATAACTTTAATGTGCATTATAAAATATACTAGGTCACGAAGGCTAGTTGCTCATAGTTTTATATAAATAAGTCATTATTGTGATAGATAGCTAGGCGATTTTATATTAGATTTATAATCTTAATTATCATGACTTATCATAATTCTTTTTGTATAATCTACAATAATTTTATGCATTATTACTTCTGAAAGTTATCAGAAGTAATCTATGCATGAAGATTCATTTGTATTATTTAAGAGTGTACGTAAAATCTGCGTACTTTAAGTCGTAGATTTAAATTAGCACGTCAAACTCAAATTTTCCTGCGTCTTTGCCAACCCCACCTCAGATCATTTAATTGATTTTTATATGAAAGCTGTACTTTTAACAATAAATTAAGCGAATCATTTAGCAGTCGTTAACTTAAAGTACTTTATCGGATGATATATATTAGGACAGGGTGGGTAAGGGACGGGCTCGGATGGGCCTGTACGACGTCCGTACGACACTTGTACGACGTACGTTCTAATGCGTTTTGTTGTAGTGACCCGTACGACGTGAGACGCCCAGACGAGGCCCGACCGGGCTTTTCCACAAAATGTATGGAACGTGGGTCGTACAGGTGTCTTACAGGCGTCATACGGGCCCAATCCGGGCCCGTCCCGTTCCCGCCCCGTCCTAATATAAATCATTCTTGAGTTTGAGCCACTTATGTGGAACGATTGAATAACATTTTTTTTTGAAATTACACGAAATGAATTTTGTTTTTATGTGATTCTAATATTATTTTGAAAATATACGTTTTTAAATGAAATATTGAACTGTACCTACATGGCAAAACAATTAACGAAATAATTAAATTTGGTGCAATACTCTGACTAGTAATGATTGCATGTATATTAAACCTCGTGTGATTTCAAAAAATATTGTAATCAGTACTTACATAGTCAGAAAATAAGATGACGGTTTTGATTTAAATCTCGTAGACTATGGTAATGTAAATGGGGTAGTTCATAAAGCTTTAGGTACCTATAAGTAACAATATTGTAAATATTAAGTTAAGAAAATAAAAACTTGGCCAAGTTTTTTGGGTCTTTTCATTTTTATTTCATTACAATTCAATGATAAATAAACCATATGAATCAAAGAGGATAAAGAACTAGCTACAATTTAAATACATCTTTTTGGATTCTAATCATTTGATTCTCTTTTTTTCGATATATGTACCTGATTCATGGAGTAGACAAATTCTCGAGTGGAGACCACGTACCTACTGGCAAGCGCAGCGTAGGACGTCCACTCACAAGGTGGAATTATTATATCAGGATCACGCTGGATGCATCCAGCCGTTTCCGACCAGTCTTATTAGAGATCATTAGGGGAGGCTTATGTCCAGCAGTGGACGTCCTATGGCTGATGGATGGATGGATGAACCTAATTCATGAAAATAATTTTTCGCTAATAATTAGTTCTGGCACTTTTATACCTGATCAGAAGTATTATAGTCAAGAAAAGTGCAGCTAAAATAAAAATATCAATCTACAATTTGTTGTCTTTGTGGTTTTTGCTATGTACCGACTTATGAGCTTGCAAATTACCAAATAAATTGTGAAAAATACTTAGACAGCATTTTAAAATCATGATCTTAGTAACGTATAAATAGTTTCTGAAATACAATGCCAGTGAATAAATGAATCGATCGTAATTTAGTACAATTATATTTACAATTAACCTTACGTTGTATTGGTCAAAGTTAATTAGTTATTCATGCCAAACTCTCACATATACTACCAATTACCTACATTGTTAGGACACTATATAGCTATATGCAAATTGCTACGATAGTAGACGCAAATATATTTCCACTGTAAAGCATAGGCCTTTATGACCGACCGACCGAAGCGTCCATACCATCAATATGAAATTCCTGAAAGTCGATGGTCCATGCTGACAGATCGCAAAAATTTTTTTCATGTGTCCGGATGTCAGTTGGATATTGCTCCTAACCAATTGATTTTATTTATTTGAATATTTGGCAAATTGAACCATATCAGATTGAAAAAAAAATATCGAATGTAGTGTCTTATAAATAAGACATTGGTAAGAAATGGGTTAAAAGCGAATCAACATGATTAATTGATTTTAGGCTGACGAAGGTTTATTTAAAAAATGTACCGAGGAATAGGCGTAATGACTGGGTAAAAACATCATTATTATAATTAGTCCGTGAGTTAGGTCATCAAAAAATTTTGGAGACGTATTTTTTCTTTTTTCAATCAAACAACAAATGACAAAAATAACCCTTGTCAAAGTTTAGGAATGGCAGTGGGGGTCGTGACGTCACGTCTCTCACAGAAGTCTATACATTTGTATAGCACTTATTACGTCACGGAACTTTATATTTTCATTTTTTTTGTTTATTTGACAAAAGAAAAAATACGTGTCTAATATTTTTTGATAGTCTTTCTGACGTACTAATTTTATTTCTTTAAGTCATCATGCCTGAACTTTACGGCTACATTTGCACACAACCAAGTCACCGAGCCAGATGGGATACACTCAATTGTGCTCTTAGGACCACGGATTTACGAAAATGCCACAAATGTATGGTCGCGAAGTCTACTTTTCGGAGAACTACTAGAGTATAAAATATCATCAAAACTGCAAATAAATGCTTTTATTTGTAAGATAAATGGTACTACTCTTTTATACCTTTTAGGTAAGCAAATATCATAAGACGTACAAATATAAGTTCATAAATATAATTAACTAGACGACCCGCCCCGGCTTCGCACAGTGTATTATATACATATAAACCTTCCTCTTGAATCACTCTATCTATTAAAAAAAACCGCATCAAAATCCGTTGCGTAGTTTTAAAGATTTAAGCATACAGACAAACAAACAAACAAACAAACGAAAATAGCGACTTTATTTTATACTATGTAAGGATTATTTGAATAAATGATAATATTCCTTAATACTATAAAAACAGTTTTTAAAAGCCAGTCGGTTAAAGTTTTCGTAAATTTAATCCCGGCCAACATTTTTATTTCATTAAGCACATGATTATTATTGATTTACACAAATTTTATACACATCTCTCTTGTATGTATCTTTTCCGGCAGGAAGTTGATATAATAGGTATTTGATTTTAGTTATTTTTGACGCGTTATGATTTCATTACGTTTTTTGAAATAAGCAGGGTGTTTCATGGTGAAAATACAGATGGCTTTTATATATTGGTACATACACGGTAAAGGGAGTTTGTTGTACTTCTTGAAAAGCAGTAAAGATGTCAATTTTCAACCGTTAAATTTCTTATTATGTCAATTAATTATTTAAAAGGAAACATTCAAAAATATTTACCAGCTATACATTTACAATAGAGAAAAAATGTCAAATGAATGAAATTTAATGTCAAATCTGGAATCGAATTAAAATTCCGAGTATAGCTACTCGAAACCACTCTTACTTCTAGAGCAATAAACCACTGTTAACTAGTGTTTCAATACTCGCACCTGATATTATTCGATCTTGTGACCATTTTTGGAGCGTCTTAGCAGGCATCGGCTGAAAAATAAAGCCCATGTGTAGAGTATGTGCTCAAACGCTCTTAATCTAGACTAAATTATAGCTCTATATGAACTTACCAATATTAACTGGCTCTTGGGATTAAATGATAATAGCCCGCAGTTTGGCCCACGTTGTCTTAGTACTTTCTTAAAAAGATAATAACATGCAGTTTGGTCCGCGCTCTCTAGTATTTGCTTATGATGATATCTAATAGCCCGCGTTTTTGTCTGCGTTGTCTTAGTACTTGTATAAGATGGTATTATGTAGCCCGCGCTTTGGCCCGCATTTTCTGAGTACTTGCTTAAAATGATAATGGCCGCAGTTTGCCCGCGCCATTTTAGCACCTACTTGATTACTACTTGATTAATTTATTTGACATAACATTACATGTAATAGCCCGCGGTATGGCCCGCGCTGTCGTATTACCCATAAAATATTTTGTTACTTTATCCGAAGAGAACCGTACCTCCATTAACTATTTATTCGGGATGAGAGAAAGCGATACGCTAAAACATTTTGTTGCCTGCTCCTATACTTAAAATTTTATAACAAATCTAATATCATTTTGGCAACCGTAACCAAAGTTACATAATATGAACAAAAAAATGACCATTTTACCCCGTTAGAAGTCGATTCATTGAAATGTTCCTCCTTAGTGCTCCATTACGTCGTACAGTGTCCCTTTGTTCCAAATTTCAAGTTTATATCTTTAGCGGTTTGGGTTGTACGCTGTCTTTAAGCCTCTTATATAATAGATGCCTAGAAAGAGGGTATGTGGGTACTGAATTATTCAAATAATTGGAATGTTGACCTGTGGGGTCAATAATTCCTCATCGTAATGCAAAGTAATGATTAATCGTAGTTCCATATATATTATATACACATTTTGGAAAATCATTATTGCACTGCAATTAACTGTGAAATAACGTGGTCAATTTGAAAATAATTTTCCTTAAATTTTTTGTAAGAAGCAGCCTACAATTGGCAAATTTAATAAACCAAAAATAAAAATGGCGATTATTTTGGGAAAGATTGCTGAATGTTACGATTATTTGTTCAATGAATTGTGTGGTAAGTTTTAAAATTTGAATTATTTTAAGTTTTGTAAAGTCTATCCTAATAAGATGTCAAGGTTGGAGGTTTTATGAATAGTGAGTAAAGTAAGTTCGTATGGCCGGGTGGCTAGCCATGATCTCAGAGTTTTTAGGCCGCCTGAAGTCCTCTGACATATCTAGACGGTTAAAACAACCGGGGCCTACAATTCAACGTGTCATCCGAGCCACGGAAGCGCCACCCGCGGTCACCCATCCAAATACTGACCGTGCGGAACGTTGCTTAATTTCGGTGATCGGTGACAAGCACCTAGTCAAACTACGCTACAAGCGCTTGTATGAATTAATGCACGATACTTTTTTTGTCTTCACTGTGTTTCTTAGGCCTTAATTATTTATGCCTCTCTGTTATTTGTTGTTTTGGCTATAACTAAAATATTTGTGTACATCCTGAGCAATACCTTTGTACAACGCTTCTGGCGGAAAGCAGGAAGTATAAACAAAAAATAAAAACATGAAAACGAAAATAGTTTTCATTTACCATGCTAGCTTATACTAAGGTCTCAACGTATAAGCTTTGAAATTTGGCGTAGCAATAGATCTATTTAATTTTATTCTGTTTTTCTACACTTGGGTTTTTTCAAAATGTTATTTTTGTGATAAATTTGTAATTTCAAAAACTTGTTGCTAAAGCACGACTTGATCCCTCATCTTCGGATTACCAGCTCTACGCTTTTTCAACTAAGTTAGTTAAGTCCTGCGCTCGCGACAACTTTTTGAAATGTTTATTACAAAATAACTCTTTGGCGTAACAATGTTGCCAGTATGATGGGCAAACTGAATAGTGGGAATCGTGTTTTAAAATTTTATTCGGAAAAACCGGGTTATCCAGAACTGCGGGGCAATTCTGTCAACCGATCTCGTTACTAAGGTGACACGTTTTTGAACCTGTCTCGTTTTTCTGACAGATTTAAGCTGTCGGAACTGTCAGAAAAACGAGAGGGGTTCAAGAACATATCACTTCAGTAAAGAGATCGGCTAACAGAATTGCCCCGCTGGTGTACAAACTTAACCAAAAGTTGGTCATTCAGAATTTTTGAATGGACAACCTGAAATTCAAGATAAAAAACCAGCTGTTTCATACATTTTGTCGTTTCCAAGTTGCAATTTTGTATGGAACAGCTGTTTTTTTCTAGAGTTTTGGGTTAACCTCGAAGGTAATAAAAGTAGTCCATAAAAATGTCTTAATCACCCCTTTTTTGCTTTCTACAGAGCAAACAGATAACCCTGTAGAAATATTTGAACTGTATATATTTCTCTAACTCACAAAATATACTCCAAAGAAAAAAAAAAATAGAACAGCGGGGCAATTCTGTTAGCCGATCTCTTTACGAAAGTGATACGTTCTTGAACCTCTCTCGTTTTTCTGATAGTTCCGATTGCCCAAAACTGTCAGAAAAACGAGACAAGTTCAAGAACGTGTCACCTTAGTAACGAAATCGGTTGTCGGAATTGCCCCGCTGGTACTTGGGTAGGGAATATGTTTTCAATTCAGACGCTAAATTTTTACGCATGTGATATGATTGTACCGACCACAGAATACTGTATTGCTAATTACAAATACTTTTTGTGTATACTTATAATTATGAAAAACTGTTACTATGATATCAACTGCAAAATTACAAATAAAAATCAGTTGCTCCACACAAAAACATTGATTTACTTGTGCATACATAACTTGTGAGTTTTTCGCAGTTGCTCTCATGACAAAAGTTGTTTCTAATAATGAGCATACCTTTTTGGGACTCCTGCACTTTGGAAAGCAACTTCTGTAGTTAAATTTAAAAAAAAATCTCTAGTTTTGTTTCAGAATGTATTAGATTGGCCTCTAGATAGAGCATTTTAATGGTCTTCCTATCTCCAAACTCATTACTTATACTAACAGATATTATGGATTTGGCTTACAAAAAGTACTGTTTAACAAACGAGAATGAAATTAAGATCTTTCTATCTTTTCGCTTGTTGGTTCACGGGCCACGCTTTTCAGGTGTGTTAACACTGTAAAACTTAATTATTCTTTCGTAGTCATAGATCTATTTATTGTGTAGAAGGGTCTTACAGTATGGTAAATTAATGACATTCGATAACAGTATTTCTCCTGTTTGGCGTGCAATGATAACTACTCACAATGTAGGTTCAATTAGAAAACTAAAGGTAAAACTACCTGTATTATATTTAATAATAAAATATACAATATGTGGTATGTGGAACGCTTTGCCTAGATTTGTCTTTCCGCTAAAGTACAACGTGGGTTTCTTCAAATCCCGAGTAAATAGGTATCTTCTAGGTAAGCGTACTACACCCTAGACCGCAATTCTGCTTAACATCAGGCAGCACCTATGAAGTCAAACGCAAACCTGTAAGAAATATAAAAAAAAAAAACTATATAAGTCCCATAGTTACATACAAAGCAGGAATCATTTCTTTAACACTGCATTTTTAGTATTCAATGATTTATTTATTTATCATTATTTTACATCATCTACTTATAATCTCCACCTTGCGCTTATTTTGACACGCGCTTAGCCACTTAAAAGATATACACAGACATGTGTCACATGTGTAGTAGTATGTACCTACTTATAGATCTCTTCCAATAACATGTACCAAGTAATCATTAGCTGCAAAGGATACTGAATAGTATCATTTACCGCGATTCAAAACGGAGGAAGTTCTACTTTCGTCTGTGTGTATTTTTAGTGTATGTTCATTCATTCGATATTTTCACTTATTGTAAAACGATTTAAAAAAAATAGTTCAAAAAGATATACTCCCGAAGTGGCCCCAGCTAAATTTTATGAAAATTGGCTGGGCCATTTTTTATAAATACAACAGTAATGTGAAAATTTTATTCGTTAATCCGAGCGAACTAATCGAAATTTGTACGCGATTGAAGTCAGTTGTGCCATTATATGCAAAAAATAATTATTTTATTCAATTTGGTTTTCAGATGAACGAACGCGAGACATCTGGCCCAGCGCTGGAACAATTTTAGCGATACTATTTTTCTATTTGTATTTTTGCCTTAAAATTGGCCCTGTCTATATGAAAGATCAGAAACCATACAAACTTACAAGATTGATATTTTATTACAATATATTTCAGATAATTGCAAGCACTTACATTTTTGCCAATGTATGTATTTTTTCTGTTTATTATTTTACTTTTAAGTCTATCACCTAGGGGTATAAAGTAGCCTACGACGTATTCTTAGAGACTTATTAAATAAAGGTACACAAAAAAACATAAAATTGTTCAAGGAGTTTCAAAGTGTTCGACAACAAACACAGTGACATAAAATTTTCATAATATTAGGGGATAATTATATTATCATTACTAGCTTATACCCGCGGCTTCGCTCGCATTTTTGAATACTTGCTTGATATGATAATAGCCCGCGGTTTAGCCTGCGTTGTTTTAGTAGGTAGATACTTGCTTTAGATGACGTGCGGTTTGGCACGCGTTGTCCCAATGCTTCCTTTGAATGACATAGCCCGCAGTTTGGCACTCATTTGTCACAGAATTTTTGTTAAGGTGCGGCCCTATTAAAAGGACGACCTTGCCCCTGATAAAATTCAGCTAGTTCAGTGAGTGTAACTTCTGCGCATTATTTTTCTATTAGGCGTTTTTGACATTAGTAATAATTTAATTTTAAGAAGTGGTTTCTCTTTGTCATGTCACATTTCTTAACAAATATTGACGAAACATGATACACAGGTTTTACATATTTTACCTACTTACTAAAGTCCCCGTCACGAGAAGCTATAAATTTTGTAAACAAGTGTTCAGGAGTTCACAACATTTGGACCAACAAAAAAAATGATTTTTTTTTAAAGATTTAGTAAATTATTAAGGAACAAATATTAATGAACACATATTATTTAAGAATAATTATTCGCTTTATAAGCTATATCTCCAGGTATACCAATTAACCTAAACAATTACTTCACAATTTTAATTAACACACAAAATTAAGGTACCATGTCGTAAGACTTGCTAGGAAACAGTGTACTATGCATGGCTCCTCAACTGTATAACAATTTGCCAAAATTCATTATTGACACGAAACTCACTCATTTGTTTAAACATAAATTGAAATGTTTCCTACTGGACAAAGCATACTATACTGTAATTGACTTTTTGAATGACAAATTTTGACAAAACAAAAAAAAAAACAACATTCTTGCATGCTGACTGTGAAAATAGAGTACGTTATTTGTAAGTTATTTAAGATCACATTAAAATTGTATAACCTATTTTGCAAGAAATAAATGAATATGAATATGAATTTAAAACCTACTTCTAATATTAGAAGTTTCCAAAGATTAGCGCGTTTGAACAAACAACTCTTTCTTTTTATTTATTATATATTTTAGATAAATTGTATTACGCACCTTTTGACGTTTTTTTCGAGGCGAATTTATTTCCTTAGATGTACTGGCTACTGGCTCCATTATACGTAATAACAAATAAAATTAACGCAACAATTAAAGTAACAACAATAAAAAAGTGATAACGAAACAATAACAAAATTAACAATAACAACCAGATCCGCGATATAAGTATGCAAAGCAATGAAACAAACTCGTACGCATTCCCGATAGTTTACAATCCCTGCGACAGACGCGTTCCGGTACCAAAAAACACAAACGATAGCGCTTTGCGTCGTTAAAATATGATCCGACTAAATTAAATAGGTTGTTACTTTCATATAACCCGTCTATATTTCGTGTCGATTGAATATGGTCAATTTATTATTATCTCGCAGTATAAAATGTTTACTTAGTAAAAGATGTTTGTTTACATAATTTATAGCTTCTCGTGACGGGGACTTTAAGCGGATACACAGACAGAGACACAAAATAATTTCGTAGTGATAATTTATTACAACCTTAATTATTTTCAGGGTTTACCGATCGTTCTACTGGAATACAATCTGACATGTCAGCCTGTGATGTACGATAATTCTCCATTCACGAGAAAGGTAATTCAAAAAGCTTTTAGCTTCCTAAAAAAGGGCTGGCTACAGATATGGTTCATATACAGATATATTTCCATGTATTTAGTGGTGTTTTTTTGTGTATAGTAATAACTGGGCATCGTTAATAGCTGTAGAGAGATATACAAGGAATCATATTATGAAGGTTTTTTTTTTAAATAACGAGGTCAGGTCGTTGCGGGCTCTTGCTCTTTAATGACAATGATCATTTCTAATACTTATTATTATTGTTTTTTCAGGTCCATCGCTTAGTTTGGTATTATGCTGTTCTTAAATTGATAGAACTATTGGATACGGTGTTCTTTGTACTGAGGAAAAAAGACAGACAAGTTTCGCGTCTTCATCTCTACCACCCCTTTATGATGCCTATCTGTGCTTTTTTTGGGTTCAAATATTACCCAAGTGAGTATGAAAATAAGTAGTTATCTAAGTAACTCCTCCCAGTCGTAGTTTCTCGAGTTTCGAACCTCAAATGAGGAATTAACGGAATATGCAATGTTTTTAGAACAACAGTTTTTTTCTCGAATTCTGGGCTCGAATCCTGAAAAGAATTGGTTATAATGGTGTTTCCGGCTTAATAATTTTGGTGGTTTTTGAATAGCCCTGTGTTGTAACCGTGGTGACACCCGCCTAACAATCCTGAGGAGGTAGGGGGATCAAATCCCGGTCGTGTATCAATGAGCTCTCTGGAATTTTTGTACGTATTTTCATACCACTGGCTTTTTGGCGAAGGTAAACATCGTGAGGAAACCTGCATATAATTATTATGTCCATATAAGAAATTGGATGGCGTATGTGAATCCACCAACCCGCACTGGGCCGGCGTGGTGGATATGGCCCAATCACCCTCTGTGGTTAGGCCTACGTCTATTAAAGAACTGCAGTGAACTATTAGACTGGTATAGAACAACCCTGTTTAAAATATTTTCTTTTTCAGATGGTCATTCTATTTCACTTGGCTTAATTAACAGTTTTGTGCACATAATCATGTATACCTACTACCTCTTAGCTGGACTGGGTCCCAAGTACCAGAAATTTCTTTGGTGGAAAAAACATGTCACCATATTGCAATTGGTAAGTTTTGGTGTTTGTTTTCAAAAGTGGACAACTGTATTTAATAACTACAAAGAAAATACAATGCTACACACTTAAACTACTACTACTTAAAAATAATTTGATCATCCATATACCATAGAAGGATATTTCAAATGCTCAAACCCACTGCCAGTTGGCAGCGTGCTCAACTTTAATAGGTACTTAATCATATCGTCGGTCCATCTAGTCGGCGGACCTCCTATGCAGCGCTTGTTGGTACGTGGTCTCCATTGTGTAAGGTGTTTCTTATCTAATATTTGTTTATTTTAATTGACTAATAGCCTCTTTAGATTGGCCATCCGACCTTGGAACTATCGGCCCTCTCCACTGCCGACATATTTATTGATACCGCAGTAACACGCTGGATTCAAATAACTTTAAATCTGAAAATTAGAAATTCATGGGGTGGCCTATGTTCGGCAGTGAACGTCTTACAACAGATGGGTGGAAGAATGAAGTCTTAGGAACTTTTCATAGAAACGGGAAAGCGATGAACAACCAAACACACAAACTTTCACGTTAAGGCGCAGGTCCCCCACAAACATTCTCGACGATTTTGGCACAGAATAAATAATAGTTACTATAGTTACTTTACCATGCACGCCATCTGTTCGATTCGTCTTGAATCAAGTAGGCAGCGCTCTGACTACGTTGACATGACGTCACAGACAGATTACAGTCTTAGCTTCTAAAGAAGTATTGCTAAATTTTACTCAAATAAAAACTACGTTACAGCTGTCTTATTCATATCTGGTTATACAACATACGCGAGAGTGAGTGGAACAAAAAAAACCGCAATGTCTGTCACATACGACAAAATTGGTATGCAGTCATTTAACAAACTTTTTTTTATAAACTGGCATGTGATAACCAACGTTTGACAAACCCATGAGTAGTTAAATGATAATAAAAAAAAAATTAAAAACTTGGTTATATCTCAAAATAATTACTTGAAAAAGTTACATTCTATAACGTATCATTTTACAAACAATTCTTTTGTTTTTTTTGCTAACTAATAAATGTTTGATAATAAACCAACACTTGACACATTTTATTTTATAAAGTGTCGTTTGACAGACAATTCCATTTAGATTTAAAATACTTACCTAACATATAATATGTTTAAAAATATGTCGCTGCTGTGGCTTTTTTCGAAAAAAATAAACCAAAATATTCTCGTGGTAAGCAAATTTTTGTAAGACATGGTTTTATTTGGTAGAACAATTAACGTGCCACGGCAGCGACCGGCGAGTGCCAGAACCAAATCGGCCCATATTCGGTAGTCTATATTTACTATTAGTTCATTTTTTAAACGAAACCATGCAAAAATATGGTTTTCGTATGTTTAACATCTGATGTTCTGACATGAAAAATATGCAAATAAAAAACAAAATATCATTCGAGATATTGTCTAAGTGAAATGTTTGATTTATAATTGGTTATAAAATAATGGTTTGTAAAATAAAACATTTGTGGATATAAGATATTTTTTTAAATAAATAACATCCGAGATTTTGTTTGTAAAGTGAAACACTTAAAATGTAAAGGTTTTGGACTGAACATTTCATTACTATAGAACATTCTGGTGATACCTTGCGAAAAAAAACTGCTTTTTTAAAAGATTGAAGTCTTGAACTAAGGGTCGAATCAGATACTTATTGATATTTTGTTATATTAAAATAAGGCTAACTATCAGTTTGTAGCTTTTTTTGAAAACAATGTCTTACCCGTAGACATTAGGAAATATTTTTTATTTTAGCTGGTTATTGGTAAGTACATAATAATAATACCTGTAGGTACTATAAATACTAGTAACCCACAATCATAACTTTGTTAAAGTCTCGATTCGCTGAAAACTTGGAATATGGTAGAAAATCGGGAAAATTTGTCCCAAAATACAACTTTTCTTTGTTGAAACCTAGAAATTTGGTGGAAAAGTTAGAAAAATTAGCATGCTCAGAAATCTTAAAAAAAATTGATTCATTTCAGTAGGACTGTAGGACAGATGCCAAATCGGTAAAACTACCGAAATATCGGTAGGTCCAAGACTACTGCCTCGAGCGAGCGGCAAGCTACAAGAATCATGTCGTGATAGAAATTGTGCGGTGTCAATGAGACGTTGCCACTTCGCCACGGATGGCCGCCGTGGCGAAGTGGCAACGTCTCATTGACAACGCTGTCTATCTGCTAACGCCTTATTATAATATGCGAGCAACGGTATTTCTGAATGAATAGTTTTCAGCAGGCGTTATCAGTATTTATCTATAAACTTTATTAAACTATAACATTTAGAAACAAATGTATCCACCAGGAAAAAGGTTCTAATATCTCAAACCACTTATTTCAAGTTTCATTCAAAATGAACCTCTCCGATCCATGAAAATAAGGATAAAAAATAATTACAAAAATGCTGTAGTGATACTTTTCAATAATATTTTAAAGAAGTTCCAAATATTAATAATAAGTATTTTGGATTTTATCCGCTTACTGAAGATATGATTAACCAAGATTTACTCATTTTAAACCTCCCTGATCTTGATGAACGATCAAAAAATGAGTGGGAAATCATGTCGTTTGCCCATCTCGTCCCCTTAACAGATTAGTCGCTTGCGATGTTTAATTGTATTGCTAGTAGTGAATATTAAAACTAGTTTATGTTATTAGTATTTATTGTAAACATTTATATAAGAAGAAGCCATTGGCTCCATTATACAGTGTATACTAGAGCCAATGGATTCAAAACAATAATTGTCAACAATTGTCTAAAACAATAAATTAATTCCATTATTCATTATTCATGAAATTTAGTATAGTATTTTATCTACACTAATGTTGTAACATTCTACTTTGTTTCCAATACTTGACTTATAATGACTACTGTTATAGCGCAGACAACAAAACACTCAATTTAAGCAATTTCACATGATGTTATAATATCCACATCGAAATCGTAAAATCTCATTATAACATCGCGCGCTCGCTCCTGATTGGCCCTGCGCACGCAGCTGCGCTCTCATTGGTTAGATTTTGATGGCGCCAAGTTCACTGTGACAATACACGTACGCGTGAATTTAATGTTTCGCAATATGTTTTTTATTTTTATTTTTATTAGTGAATAAATGACATCGCAATGTAGACTTAAGAAGCATAAATTAGTGAAGATAAAGTAGTGTATGCAACTGCATATAACACGGGTATTAAAACACTCGTTACTATTATGAAACTCGCTGCACTCGTTTCATAAACTCACACTCGTGTTTTAATAATACCCTTCATTATATGACAGTTGCATAAACTACTATTAAGCTATTGTGATGTACTTTTTGATGTCTTATAAAGATGGGCTACAAAGTAAAGTGCGGCACCCATCAAATAATGCCTCGTTTCAAAATAATTAGGCGGTTAGTAACTTGTCGTCTAATTAAGAGGCCCCCCCATAACAGCTGCCGCATTTTTGGCCCCGGAGCAACATTGGTATGGTCGGCCTAGGTTCTCGAGAGGCGTTCACTGAGATCTATTAGAATAAATTGTTGTCATAAACGAACCCAGTTTCATAATATTACGTATAATGTGAATACTAATCCTGATTAAATCTTTACATAAATACGTATCGTCTAAAATAATAAACTACACAACTAAAACGGAAGCGCTCAAAGCCTGGGATCGTAAAAACACAGTACGTTTTGTAACCCAATTAAAAATATTTTCGCAAAAATAATGAATGATTAAGAAGTAGGTAATTACTGTATTAAACAGGTATAATGTGTAAAGAAACAATTGAAAATAAAATGAAATTATACTTAAGTGATTCCCAGTAATTTTTGAATTTGCCACCTAAAAAGTTACTGCAAAAAGTTTTGTTTTTATAAGTACAATATTTTTCTTTCATATTTAAGTACTAGACGACCCGCCCCGGCTTCTTACAGGTGTATTATACATATAAACCGTCCTCTTGAATCACTCTATCCATTAAAAAAACCGCATCAAAATCCGTTGCGTAGTTTTAAAGATTTAAGCATACAGACAAACAAACAAACAAAAATGGCGATTTTATTTTATACTATGTAAGGATAAGGATTACTAAATACCTAGGAAAAAGTGGGTACTTTTTGCGCCTAGGTATATAATATAGTGTAAAGCTTACCACGCAAAAATGTGTTAGTTGTTCTCACAACCAGCAGATTTAATTATGTTGTAATAAAAAAATTACAAAACAAATTACAAAATTCAATTTTTCGTTTCGGTACATGTTTTTTTATCATATACTTGTAGTTATCCAAGCAATAGACCTCGCTGCACATCTCTGTTCAAATACATAAAGACCCACTATGGGGCCTTATCCTTATCCTTACATAGTATAAAATAAAGTCGCTATTTTCGTTTGTTTGTTTGTTTGTTTGTTTGTCTGTATGCTTAAATCTTTAAAACTACGCAACGGATTTTGATGCGGTTTTTTTAATGGATAGAGTGATTCAAGAGGAAGGTTTATATGTATAAAAATTCCCGAAATTCCCACGGGGACGGGCACAACGCGGGTAAAACCGCGGGGCGCTGCTAGTAAGTTCTAAAATAACTTAATAAAATAATTGACTGCTTCGGTGTCTCAGTGGTTAGTGACCCTAACTTCTGGGTCAAAGGGGCGTGGGTTCGATCCCCACCCAGTGCAAGTATTTATGTGATGAACATAGGTGTTTGCTCTGTGTCTGGGTGTTATTTAGGTATTATCTATATAAGTATGTATATAAAAATATGTATAAGTAGTATATCAGTCTCTAGCAACCATATCACAAGCTTTGCTTAGTTTGGGGTCAGAGACCGTGTGTAGGATGTCCTCAAATATTTATTTTTTATTTTTATTTTAAGTAAACTCCAAGTAGCCGAGCTATGGAGAGGGCTAGGCTCGGAGCCTCTCTGTGAGAGAAAAGTGAATAGAACCTAGGGGATCACGAAGTTCAAATGGCAATGGGCAGGCTACATTGCGTGGAGAAATTATGACCAATGGGGTAAAAAGTTATTACCCAAGAAAAGATTACGTACTAGCAAGCGCAGCGCAGGACGTTTACCCACAAGATGAACTGATGACCACTCATATAATCTAAATCCTTAAATAATATTATTCTTTTTTTTTTAGGTGCAGTTCCTCATAGTATTTGTTCACAACATAATTCCTCTGTGCAACGGCTGCAACTACCCCAAATTTATCAACATCGCACTTTGTTTATGCTCAATTCACTTCATTTACATGTTTGGGAGATTTTACTATGTTAATTACATCAAGATTTCAAAAGAAGACGATTTAAATGTGCAGAAAATAAAATAGTTTAAAATATTACCCACTTGTTTTTTTTAAAGGTACCTATCAGGTACAAAGGTAGCATCAAAAAATCAGGATTGACACAATTTCCAGACACATAATTATATAGTCTAATTGAGAACGTTCCCCTTCTTATTATTCGCTTAAAAATAATACTTAATATATAAGTATAGATGTCTAAGTATCAACTTAGATTAACTAAGGCCTAATTTCACCGAGCGATGTCAAATATTTAATGCCTTGTTAGAGCTATTAACAGACTGTTTAAGTTATCGAGTGTCCCACCTACCAGTTAAATCTAATAACTGCTTTTGAGGTCCGTTAAAGTCGACAGGCTGTCAGATGACAGATCTTAGGGGGAAAACAGGGCAATAGTAGTCAGCGGGGAAACATGGTCACGAGAAATTTCGAATCAAAATATATTTTTGTTTGTGTTATAACTGTTTTGTTTCCATTGAGTCCGTTGCGTCGACTTACCACAAAAAGGCAAAAAAAGACTAAAAGGAAAGCTTTAAAAAGGCTAATAAGGAAAGTTCTTCAAGAAGAAAGCGATTTCTCATTGACTAACGTAGATATTGCGGACCTCTACGTAAATGATGATGATCCGGAAATCCATTGTCTTAAATTGATCGAAACAACGAGTTGTGGGTACAGGTACACTTTCTGTGGGCTGAGGGCTCATTCTTCTTGAACTGATTAAGTACGATTCCGCTACAGAATACGTATGTGAGATAATCATCACCACTGTCCTCTTGTGTGTACAATGGTGGTCAAAGCCATTTTTTATTTTATTTTGATTTATCTATTAGACGAATACTCCAAAACAAATAAAATATTAACATGTTAACTACATACCTACTCATTATTACAAAATTATTCGACATAATAACGTCTTATTATCTACTTATATCAATAAAAGGATTCGGCGTGAGTAACTGACTAACAAATGGCGTACAGCCCAAACCGCTTAACATAAGTAGGTACTTTAAACTTGGAACATAAATTTATTGTACAACGCAATGGCGTACTAAGAACGGATTTTTGGAAATTCGGCCTCTACAGGTGTAAAACGGGCCCTTATTTATTGTATGATACTTTTTATCCGTTATTTTAAGCCGTGGCGGTCTAGTGGTAAGGACACTCGCCTTACAATCGTGAGGTCGTGGGTTCAAATCCCGGTCCCGTACCAATGAATTCTTTGGAATTTATGTACGGAATTTCACACCACTGGCTTTTCGGTAAAGGAAAACATCGTGAGGCAATCGTACGTCCGTAAATGAAATTCGATGGCGCATGTGAATACCGAATTTTTTTTTCATCCTAGCCGGGACGAAATTTCAAAAAATTCCAAAGTTTGTTAAACAAAACACCAATTTTGTGATTCCAACAACCCAAAACGGGCTGAATTGATAGGGATAACATTTGGTATTGGAGAAGCTAATAATATCTGAAAATTTATCTTATTTCTTCGGGATACCCAAACACTCTAAAAATATATTGTACTGACGAAAGAAATGGACGGATTCAAATGCAATTTGATACAGAAGTAGACGATGGTACAATTCAGTATTTTATATATAATAATATATTTTATATATTATTATATATAAAATTAGTATTTATATATAATTTGTTATAAATAAAAAAAAAAAAAAAAACAAAAAAAAAAAAAAAGTATATGGGATACTGTTATCCCGAAAAGTGTAAATGGTTTCTTAGGTAATTGACAAATAAGTTTACTTTGGGGCTCATTAAAAAATCTTATTTTACACCTAGAATAACATGTGTACGTTTCATATAATTTTTGTTAGTTTTTTAGGGTTCCGTACCCAAAGGGTAAAAACGGGACCCTATTACTAAGACTCCGCTGTCCGTCTGTCCGTCTGTCTGTCACCAGGCTGTATCTCATGAACCGTTATAGCTAGAAAGCTGAAATTTTCACAGATGATTTGATGTATTTCTGTTGCCGCTCTAACAACAAATACTAAAACAGACTAAAATTAATATTTAAGGGGACTCCAACAAACCTGATGTTTTAGCCGTTTTTAGCTAGATATTTATAATGGGAATAGGTAGATGCTTGAAATTTTTACATAATATTAAGTTGTATATTCACTTTAATAGTAAATAATAAAATAAATATTTGAGGGCGGCTCCCATACTGTACGGCACCCTCCGAGCGCGAGTCCGACTCGTACTTGGCCGACTACTTTTAACTCGGTAATTTTTTACCCTCTAAGTTAATCTATGTTTGTATATTTTGTATAATTTTGTTCTTTTAAGTGTAATATATTGTATTTATCTCTAGCAGACCCGTTATTTGTTTTGTACGTACTCCTACAAATTATTTGCTGTCTAAATATACATATTTGCTTATAGCTATACTTATACCTACATACATAAGCACCAACAGTATTACCTAAGTGAAATTAAATAATAAATAAGTTATTATATACAGGGTGTTGTCTAGCAAAGAGCAGGGCCTGTTACAGGTATACATGCACATCAAATCATTAGAGTTCTTCAGTGACTCGCTCGAGGGAAACTCACTCGCGAAAACGAGTCACAACTCTCCGATTTCACCTATTTTTTGTAACGTTAACTCGCTCGCTACGACAAATTACAGTGATGAGAAAAATTATTTCGAGCAAGTTTCCTTCGAGCGAGTCACTGAATAATTCCATTATTGTAAACAATTTTTAATATGGGCCCAACTACAAATTCGAAAAAAAAATAGTGCTCAGAAGATTTTGCCGAGATTCAAAGATCTTTTTGTATGGAAAAGATGAAACATTTATCGCGATTTGGTAGTAAACAAAATAAAATTTAAATAGTTAAAATTAAGGAAAAAAAAGACTCAGGCCTATCTGAAAGTCCCTTTTCCTGTACTTTAGTCAAAGTCAAAGTCAAAGTCAAAATATTTATTTTGCGGAGACATGGGTAAAATGTAGGTGTTAAATTTGTTACATAATTATGTGCACCATGCTCTAGCATCATGGCATGCAAAATCATTATTATTGAATTTATAAGTACTTACATTAAACATTATATTTGCACAAAGATTTGTCATTTAAGAATTCATTTATAGAATAATATGTCTTGTCTATTAGTAATTTCTTAAGTCTAAATTTAAAAATGTCAACATTATCAGTATCTTTCACAACTTTCGGCAGTTTATTGTAAATAGTCAACCTCATCATAAACGTGCTGTTATTATAAAGAGCTGTCCTACGGTATGGCTCACGCAGTTTATCTTTGTGCCGTTTACTCGTTAACTTTTCATACTTATCTAGGTTATTCTTGACTAGTACGGCTGATTCGTAAATGTATATCGAAGGAAGTGTCAGTAGTTTTAATTTCCGAAAAAAGGGCTTACAGGAATCTCTTTGCTTCAACCCACATATTGCTCTAATGCATTTCTTTTGAGCTATTAGAGCTGATAGCTTTTCCCCGGAGTTGGCCCAGGCTAAAACACCATATTTTAGTGTTGATCCTACATAAGCGTGATAGGCGCTTAGTAAAGTGTTTTCGTTGGCCACTTTACGTAACATATACAGCGCGTATGAAAATTGGTTGAGCTTAGAGCACACATGAGCTACATGTGTCCTCCAAGATAGATTTGAGTCAATGTGAATTCCTAAAAATTTTGTCGTTTGGACTTCATTGATATGTTTGCCGTAATAATGTATATTTAAAATGTCAAAATTAGTATTATTGTTTTTAAATGTCATAATGTGTGTTTTGTCCAGATTTATTTTAAGATTATTGCTTTGAAGCCAGTCAATTATAGATTCTAAAGTACTATTAATGTCATGTTCGTGTTCACCACTTTTGTCATCTGCAAAAATTACGGTGCAGTCGTCAGCAAACATAACCATTGGGTGATTTGTGGCGCTGGGGAGGTCATTAATGTAAACCAAAAATAAGAGTGGACCCAGTATGCTACCTTGTGGCACTCCATATTTTATCTCCCTTCGACTTGAGAGGAATTTTGACTCTATTTTGTTTGTAGTATTAAGTCTAGTAATTTCTGTGTATTGGAACCTATTTGCTAAATATGATATTATCAAATTTAACACATTACCCCTTATACCATATCGCTCAAGCTTTTTAATTAATATATTGTGATCAACGTAATCAAATGCTTTCGACATATCCATGTACAGAGCAGTGATTCTCTTTTTGTTGTCTAGTCCGCAATATATCCTTCCAAGAAAATCTAATATAGCTGTATTTATTGATTTTTTCTTACGAAAGCCTGCTTGTTCGGGGGCAAAGATATTGTTCATTTCAAAAAAACTATTCAGTCGTTTGTGGATTACCTTTTCAAAAATTTTGGAAAATACTGGTATCATCGCAATTGGTCTATAGCAACCCATATCTTCTTTATCTTCTTTTTTGAAAAGAGGCACGACTACAGAAGTTTTTAATTTTTCGGGAAAGACGTCTCTCTCAAAGCTTTTGTTAATCATGTCGCTAAGGATAGGTGAAATAATTTTAGCTACACTCTTAACTACTCTGGTTGAGATACCGTCATACCCGGTGCTATTTGTATTATTTAAGGATTTAATAACCTGTTCAATTTCATCTGCACTTGTAGGTTCTAGGAAACAAGAGTTTGATTGGGAATGATTTAGCCTATTTGTAGTGCTGTTTGTATTATTTGCACGAGTATTCGCAGGATTTTTTTCTATTGCGTCAATGAAAAAGTTATTGAAAGCCTGCGCTATTTTCTTTGGGTTGGAAATAATTTTGCCATTTACCTTAACCTGAGTTATTTGTTCCCTCAAATTACATTTTTTAGATTTATTGATAACATTCCACACTGCCTTTGATTTATTCGTGGATTGTCCAATATAGTAATTATTTTGAGCTCTTTGTGTTTGCTTTATGATAAGCTTTAGTCTTGCCGAATACTTTTTAAAAGTTTCTCTGTTAGATTTATTCGATGAGTGTCTATATTTCCAAAGCAGGTGACGTTTTTGCTTAGTGCAGACCTTTACGCCTTTGCTTAACCATCTCGGTCGCTTTGTAAGAGGAATTTTTACTTTCACTGTGGGGAAACAAAGATTGTATAAGAGAAGGAACAAGTCAATAAATTCATCATACGCTTTGTTGACGTCATCGCTGTTATAAACTTCATGGAAGGACAGACTGCTAAGGTATTGAGAAAATTTAGCGATGTTCTCACTGCTGTAATCTTTTTTATATCTAAAAAACTGGGTTATAAAATAACTTTTCTTTACAGGACATGTCAAAATTTGCGCAGTATGATCAGACAGAGCGCATTCTATCACATCAGTTGTACCACCCCTGATATTATGAGCAATGTTGTCAAGGCACGTATTACTGCGAGGCCTTGTAGGTTGGTTTACGCTTAGTTTGAGGTTGAAATGAGACAGAATATCCTCAAACTGACGAACAGCAGGTTCTTTTTTTAAAGTGTTAAAATTAAAGTCACCGCAAAGTATCACTTTTTTTATTACGGTAGCAAGTAGCATTTAAAACCTCCTGTAACCTATCAAAAAACTTTTCTCGTGTTGATTTTTTTGTTCTCGGAGACCTATAAACGCATATTATTATCATCCTGTGCTCTACTAATTCGACAGCACAGCACTCAATTACATTAACAGTACTTAACGAGTTGACCTCAGGTAAGGTTTTGAATTTGTGCAAGTTATTAACTAATATGCATGATCCGCCTGCTCGATTAAGTCTACACGACTTGGAGGCCAGTGCATAGTTTTCTACATTTAGGATATGGGAGTCACTTTCTTTCATATTATGTTCAGTAATGCATACTACGTCAATAAATTTATTCTTGTTTTTTAACTCATCTAAACATACCGTCAAATTTTCCATTTTATTGATAAGACCATCAATGTTTTGGTGCATTATATTTACAGAGTTATAAACGAAAAAAATCTTTTTTAGTGTTAGTTTTGGACTGTTCGTAGTTTGTCTGTGAGTCATTTACATAATCATTATTATTAGAGTGGTTTGAAGTATCGAGTATTGGTTCCTGGGCCTTTCGGTTTGTGAGTTTAAATTTATAATCTAGACGTATCACATCTCTCAGAATGTTTGAAGCGACATGTCGCAAGAAGTGCTTTCCCTTCGGTATACATCTACTGTAACGCATATCTATGAAATGAGCGTTGTCGAATTTATTACATATGGATTGTACATTATCGTTTAATTTTTTTAAACAAAGAGACTGGTTATAGGGTGTTTCACAAACAATAACATTCGATTTTTTACTGTCGATTAAAAAGTTACTTAAGTGGTTCTGAAATTCATATGGGCTTGTGTCATTAGTACTTACCTCCTAACAAAACAATACAATCATTACTACTTAAATTCTGAATTTCCGTATCGTAACTCGATAGCAAGTGACTAAATTTAGCTCCCGGTTTGAAAGTGCATTCTACAGTATATTCCGAACCAAGTGTTGCCTCCAACGACGAACGTAGGTGTCGTCCCTGCTGATCGGCGATAATAACGACGCGTTTCTTGGGTTTAATACTGGAACGGGGTGGCAGGCAATCTTGGCTGGGTTTTCGTTCTTGCTTATTAGTCTTCGCTGTATTTATTTCATTGTAAGCCGGTGTATTCTGGTATGGTATATAATTTTGTTGAACCGTAGTATTTTCTTGGAGTGAGTGATCGAGCGAGATATTGTGATTATTGTCTTTGGGTTCTGTGTTCTTCTCTGGGGTCAAGGGTATTGTGCATTTTACGGGAGATTTATATGGTAAAAATACGGGATTGCTGTTTCTTCTTGTCCTACATTTTAATTTACTGACTGATCTGGGCGTTTTGCAAATCGCTTCGGCTGACCCTACTTTTTTATATATGTCTATAATCTTGTTTGATTTTTCTAGATTCTGTCGTAGACTCGAGTTTTCTAACATTAAACTATCGATTTCATTATTAGCTGATTCTAGTTGTTCCCGTAGTTTATTTATTATCCCTTTACAACCGGCTCAATACAATCGTGAGGATCGATAAAAAAATTGGTGCAAAAACCATATTGATTTTGTAAACACAACCGGTCTCATACGTTCGTGCGGGATGAGCAGATAACCGCACGATCGTATGAAACCGGTTGCGTTCACAAAATCACCATGGTTTTCCCGTCAATTTTTTTTTGATGATTTTATGCCTATATTGAGCCGGTTGTAAAGGGTTATGTCGTTTAGTTCTTTAACTCTTTGATTATCCTCCGTCGATAAGTTTTGCAAGCTAAGTGTCGTTGTCTCAAACATGGTCGTGTTATAAGTCGATGTGGAGATGTCATTCAATGAACTAGTTCTTTGTGGTTTTCTGAATGTGATGTTATTGCTCATACTGTAGTTGTTGCAATCCATTTTGTTTACTAAAGTGAAATTGTGTGCAAAAATATTAGGTGTGAGTGGATTCGATCTCGGTGCAGTCAAAGTCACTTCCTAATGTTCTCAAAGTTCCTCATGTTCTTCTTTGCAAAGCAACACCTTGTACTTAACAGAGCAAAGGATATTTAGTTCCTTATGCAAATGTTATATCTATTGTAAATGTAACCAACTAAGAACATAACATAAGCACGCTAATGGTATCTATGCAGTATTCCGTCTTCATACAGACGGTCGGAACGTGAACGAATGTTTGTAATCAGTAAGCGTGCGATTTACCTACCAGGCGGGCAGCCCTAGCACGTGTTACGTTCTGCGAGGCCACGTGGGGCTGTAGGTATGTATACCAAGGACAGGGCCGAGTCGCAATACTGCACCACGGTAATGAAAACTACAGTAGAGTGACTCGGCGCTGTCCTTGAGATATATACCTACGACGTCACGTGGCCTCAAAGAGCGAACCACGCCGTAGGGCTGGCCCGCCTTCAGTATTTTAATTTCATACTACTTACTCATTACCTACTAGAGTTTCTTTCTAGTTTTGTGTATTAAACTTGTTACACTATCCTATGGTACCTACATATAATGATGCAAAATTTTTATATTTAAGTACTTATTACAGAAAAGAAACTCGTGAATGAAAAAGGAAGCATTCAATAAAAATACATAGGTATACACAACCATAAACAGCACAATATGATCTATATTTTCTCATATTTAAAAGAAGTAGGTACGTAAATCGCACGCTTACTATATTATAGTTGCAAACCCACACTTTCGTTCGTCACTACGGCCGCGCCGCGACTGACTGGTATGCTTCTGAACATACTACGCTCGAGGCGCGTAGGTATGATTCGCGTTCCGACCGTTTGTATGGAGTCACTCTACTGTAGTTTTCATTACCGTGACTGCACCGATATACTATACTGTATACATACCTATGTCTTTTTGACCGACGAACCAAACCGGAGAAGGTACTCAATTCGACGCGTATTTTTTTTTTTTTATGTGTGACCACGCATAACTTTTTTCGTAGTAGTCAAAAATTATTTTTTTATTGGAAAGAGTATACTTTGAAATTGGTCCCATTAAAATTTTATTAAAATCGGCTGGGCCATTTTTGATAAATCAACAATAATGTGAAAATTTAACATCGATTCGTGCGAAATATTCGCGAATTCTGTACACGGGTGAAGTCGGTCGTGCTATTTTTTTGCGAAAAACAATTATTTATCTACTATTCCAATAATAAATCTATAATTCAAACACTATTATTTTTTATTTGCTACATCATAATTTGTTTAGTAATTACTGACGACGTGAGAAATTACCTCAACTTTGTATCGATAGAATACCTATTCTCTAAAAAAATCGGCCAAATGCAAGTTTGCCCGTTTTACTTAAGGCATTTTAAGATATATAGGATTCAAAATTCGAGAAAATTTATTTGTAATTTTTGTTTTGGCATGTAACTTTAGACAACAATCTTCCGTTCATGCATCAGAGCCTAGATTTATATGGTTTTATATAACAAATGAAATTTTATATCTTATTTATTAGCTAGCCTAGTCGTGTAACGGGAAATTATATTGCCCGTGACAATACTGGAAATAGAGTAGAGTCATGGGAAATGTACTTTTACGCGTAGCACTACTAGTAGTGTCACGGGATAGTAAAATTTCCCTTCGCTCTACTAGTTGAGCCACTTCTCTTCAGTCTACTTTGGAAGCGGCTTGCATCCAGCGCTATCCAGAGGTCTAAAACTTTCTACCCGCCCCCGCCGCGCCCCCGTACTGCAATCGCTGTCAACGCGAGCGCTACGCAGCCCGCAGTGCATTGTGAGACTGCTCCGCTATGATCCTATGATACTATAGTCATAATGATCTTTTCACGTGAGTGTCCCGTTATATCACTACATACGAGTACTTTGTGTAAAACAAAGTAGCTTCCCTGTCTGTCTGTCCCTATGTATGCTTATATCTTTAAAACTACGCAGCGGATTTTGATGCGGTTTTTTTAATAGATAGAGTGATTCAAGAGGAAGGTTTATATCTATAATACACCTGTGCGAAACCGGGCGTGTCACTAGTAAGGTATAAAAACCAGACAAGTGTGAGTCAGGCTCGCCCACCGAGAGTTCCGTAAAATCCAGAAAATCGCACGAAACTGGGAACTAGGTTTAGTAAGTAATCTTCAGGCGAACTCATCGATTGTTTACGCAAAAGTGAAGTAGATGGCGTTAGTTGTCCCTTAAAACGCTCAAAAAGGGTTCTTTATTCATTTCTCGTCATAACTCGAAAATTACGGGTTGTAAAAATAATAAAGAGCACGTTTTAGCTTGTGCTAGTAACGCTCTTTCATATGATACCCCACATGATACTATTCATTTACTTTAAAATTTCGACCGTCACGAAAAATTAGGGCGTATTTTTTGCGATTTAATCAAAACATGTAGATTTATTCCTATATGTGTACTCGAAGACAATGCTTTATGCTAAACTTAAAAATTATAGGAAGTACAACAGGAAGTACCCTATAATTAGGTTTTGACTCCCAAGTCCCATGTCAGGGTCGAAATATCCGGAATTTTAAAAAAAATGTTTGTGTTTATTTGATACAAAAACAGCTCTAACTTTTTTCACGATAACTGAAATGTTTAATCTTTTTGACAATTACTGCAAGAGACAGTAAATGTGCATGTTTGGTTTTAATTTTAACAAGACGGAAGGTTTTACATATAGACGGACAAACAGATAGACAGCCAGATAGACAACAAAGTGTTCCTTAACGGGTTCCGTTTTTTCCTTTTGAGATACAGAACCTAAAAATAAAAATAAAAATGTGCGAAAACTTATATATATATACTATGGAAACTCTGTTAGTTTCCATAGTATTTATATATTATAACTAGATTTTGCCCGCGGCTTCGCCCGCATGATATTTCGAGGCCCTACTACCACTCTCAATAAAGGAGGTGGAGAAAAAAAAAACTAAAAATATCGATTTGACATTTGTTCAATTTGACAGTTCTTTTTTGACATTTCTTGGAGCGCACGCTAGAATAGCTCGAAGATGGCAGAATTTTTCCTACTTAGCACTAAAGTTATTGTTATAGTATGGAAAATTTAAGCAATATCATTATAAATTATAGCCTCTGTGTAATTCTGATTTATAAACTATAGAATTACAAAGATTCATCTCAAACAAATACAAAATATACAAAATAATTTATTGTTTAAAATACAAGTTACATAATTATTAAAGAAACCCTGCTAGCTGTTTTGGCGTTAACTGTGTTGCAGCAGTCAGTCTCTTCCCCAATTAGTGGGTACTTAAAACAATAAAGTAAGCAATAAACACAAAGGCTTTATTACACTATTTATAGTAAATAAACACTGAAACAAGGTTGTTAAATCTTTTTCAACATAGACCAAATACAATTTTCAGTTTTAACTAAGAAGTATGTGTGAGTGTGAATATATATATATATATATATATATATATATATAAAAAATTTACATCCCGCAACATTTCTTGCGTCCACCTATGAAAAATCCCATAGTAATACTGCGTCCGGTACAACGGACACAAGATTATTTTTACCTCTAATCACCACCATTCGATACCTATAGGCCAGTGCCTAAACGATTTTTTTACTATAGGTGCCCAGTGGCACCTATAGTAAAAAAATCGTTGGGACGCAAATTTACCTCCAGAGCGCCTGGACGAGTATAATGAAGTTCACCGATTGTCCGCTAGCGGCGCTGCATCTATTTATACTTGTTTACATATACTCAATCCGTTCAGTAGTTTTTGCGTGAAAGAGTAACAAGAATCCATCCTTCCTTACAAATTTTCACGTTTATAATACGATATTAGTAGGAAGTAGGATATTTATTTATAGTACACTAGAACAATATTTTACACTAGCTTTTGCTCGCAGTTTCGCCCGCACGATATTTAAGTTTTTGTGCTATCCCATAGGAACCTTTTCTTTGGGACAGCATCTCTACAACTTTTAAACTACGAGTGCACCAATAGTAATAATAATCCAAGCAATAATCAAGTTGATCCTTTCTTCTCAGCTGCTGCGGCGAAAGACGAAAAACAAACCAATAAACACTTTCAGATTTAGTTATTGACTACACCCAAGAAGCCGTGGTGGTCTAGACGTAATGAAACCGGCCTTATAAGTGAGGTCGTGGGTTCAAATCCCGGTCCCGTACCAATGAGTTCTTCGGAATTTATGTACAGAATTTCACACCACTGGCTTTTCGGTGAAGAAAAACATCGTGAGGCAACCTGCATACGTCCATAGAAGAAATTCGATGGCGTGTTGTGAATTCACCAACCCGCACTGGGTCAGCGTGGTGGATATGGCCCAATCACCCTTCGTGGGCAGGCCTGCGTCCTGCAGTGGACTATTACAAAGCTGGTACAGCACATTACAGTATACCCAAGACTATATGTAATAGGTATGATACTATGGTACAATTATTATCTTGAAACAAGGTGCTATTTGGAACCGAGCTGCAACTGCAACTGCCGGCAGCACTGAGCACATACAGGAACTGATACAAACTAGTAGTGCAGCTATGGCCAAAACA
Source organism: Hypomecis atomaria (assembly GCA_964007245.1). Lineage (NCBI taxonomy): Eukaryota > Metazoa > Arthropoda > Insecta > Lepidoptera > Geometridae > Hypomecis > Hypomecis atomaria. The sequence goes on along the minus strand of OZ023284.1, from coordinate 21,462,636 downwards.
AATGAAGTTGGCCACAGATGCGCTACTAGTTTGTATCATTCACTGCACGTGCTGTCGGCAGTTGCACTTGGCACAATACTCGTAATGGCACATTAAAGCTGCTATTCTAAGAAATCGCTAATAAATGATCCGACAATAACTACTTTATGACAATACAGTCAAACCTGGATAAGAGAGAGTTGGAGGGACCGCCATCTAATTCTCGCTTATAGAGGTTTTTCACTTATCCAGGTTTCTCACTTATCCAGTTTCAGAAGAGGCTACTCTCTCTTATAGAGGTTAAAAAATACGTATAATTTGTACGTTGGTCCATTGGTCCATTGGTTTGTATGTATCTACCTATACATACGTGAAAAATGATAAATATATTTATAAATAGTATATAGGTACTAATTGTTCGGGATGTGTTGATTAGAATTGAACATAGATGATTGACTAATTCATTATAAAAGACCCTTTTTAAAATTGGGAAAATCAAAAATATTTTTGATAATTCCATGTCCTTTAGAGTACTGAGACCGTATGGGGTCTTTGGATTTTATTATTTTATAAAAGTTGGATTCTACTAAATCAAATTCATTGCGCACTTTATTTTCAGATTTTCCCCTTTTGATCACATTCAAGCTTGGCGATTTATTTGTTTATTCCTAAAGATTGATTTATTAACACCGAACCTTTCTCTTCAATTGAAACTTGTCAACTGTTGTTAGTTTGACCAATAAGATAGTGAAACGGACGTGTGGCTATTTCAAAAGAATGTGATACAAAAATATTGTTAGGTAGATAAATGAAAAACACAAAATAATTTTTAATATAACACTATTTCAACAAACGGGATAGTATAGACGCACACGTGTGCCCATTCCAATAAAAGTCGATACAAAAACAATGTTACTTATTTCCACGAAATACCAAAAAAATGTTTGAATAGAACACGATCTGAAATCAACGGTAGTAAGTTCCAAGAAATTTAAGAATGGGTCATAAATTGCAGATGTTTCATTACCCTCAACTCTCACTTATAGAGGTTCAGACAAGTAGTACTCTCAGTTATAGAGGTCCATGAGGGAAAAACAACTCTCTCTTATAGAGGTTTTGGTCTCTCACTTATAGAGGTATTTGAGGGGTAAAATGACGGGACCTGGCAATTTCTCTCACTTATAGAGGTTTCTCACTTATCCAGTTCTCAGTTAGCCAGGTTTGACTGTAGTTATTTATTGATCACTAAAAAAAGTTACAAGTAATAAGATACTAGAAGTGATTTCACTTGTTTATTTTTCTTCTCTTATTGTTCTAATGGTGCGAAAAAATCCTCAAAACACATCTAAATTTTGTGTCATAATTATGATTATTCACCCTTCCTTATCCTTATCCTTACATAGTATAAAATAAAGTCGCTATTTTTGTCTGTTTGTTTGTCTGTATGCTTAAATCTTTAAAACTACGCAACGGATTTTGATGCGATTTTTTTTAATGGATAGAGTGATTCAAGAGGAAGGTTTATATGTATAATACACCTGTGCGAATCCGGGGCGGGTCGTCTAGTGATTAATATTTAAATGCTAGAACAAACTTTAGTTTCAATTTTTTTTATGAAACATACGAGATTGAAATAATTTAATTTTTGTTTTCTTGATCAATCATTTATTTGGCTTGATATAGTTTTGTTATTGTAATAAAATATAATTATTTTTCGCAAAAATGGCATGACCGACTTCAACCTTGTATAGAATTCGCAAATAGTTTGCACATATAAATGTAACATTTTTCACATTATTGTTGATTTATCAAAAATGGCTGAGCTGATTTCGATAAAATTTAAATGGAACAATTTTGATACTCTTTCCAATAAAAAATAATTATTGAAATCGGTACACTATACAGGGTTATTTCTATTCAATTAGCATCCTTTCAGGGGCTTATTCTGTACATCAAAACTAACAACTTTTGTTCTACGACTTTTATTAATTCAAGTAAAAGTTGTTTTTCCATAGAAAAATATCGTTCACCCTCGACAAAATGTATGGAACAGCTGTTATTTTTTTCGAATTTTGACAAAAGTCATAGAACAAAAGTTGTTAGTTTTGATCTACAGAATAAGCCGCTGATGGATGCTAATTGATTAGAAATAACCCTGTATAAAAAGTAATACGTGGTTACACATAAAAATAAATATATACGCGTCGAATTGAGTACCTCCTCCGTTTCATCAGTCAAAAAACCATATTGTATTATTTTTGTAAAACCATAAAAATGCATTTATACATAAAATTAAACAACGTCATCCCCGCTTTCGCCCTAAAAATAAGCTTTAAATAGACCTCTTACTCGTACTAAGGGTAGTCAATTAGTCATCCAATTAAATCAAGCAAAAAAAGGTTCTTTTGTGTTGTGGTGTGAATGTTTTCAAAAGAAAACTTTTGATGGAAGAATCAGAATCAGAATCATTTATGATACGTTAATAAAGATACGAGCTTAATACTTTAATTAAAAATATAAAATCTGTATAATAATACATAGTACCGCCAACAATAGTTCTCGTCATTCAACTAAGAAAATACAAAATTGAAACGAGTATAAATATTTAAAAAAAAATGATTAATAATACACCTAATTAAAAAACCCCCGACACAAAAATATTTGACAACAAACTTTCAATTGACAACCATTTTGGGCACATTTGTAGAATTTTGGTTCTTCCATCCCCACTTTTCACCATAACTCTTAAATGGCTCAATCGATTTTTATAAAACATAGCTAAGAACACTCTCGATTAAGTCTCCTTTCATCCAAAAAAACTAAACTGAAATCGGTTCAGTGGTTCGGGCGCTATGATGCCACAGACAGACAGACACGTCAAACTTATAACACCCCTCTTTTTCGTCGGGGGTTAAAAATTTTACAAAATAACTCAGTAAGATTAAGAAGAAGAAGATTAGAAGGATCCTATACTGTTGACGTAAAGTTACATCGTAAATACCTATATATCCCGTGTGATTTTTTCGCACTTAATTATACTTATCATACATAACGATTTATTCATTAATTCTTTATAATGTAAAGACTAGTGAGTTTGAGGCTTAGTCTTTAATTAGCGGTTGTACGGATAGGTTGTCTGCCAGTCTTAGGGTTAGCTAAATAAATAAAATAATATTGTTTTATATTTACTGCGCTTTTTTAAATTCTGGTTAAATATGGTGGTGTCGCTGATGCTGCAACATGCTTTCAAAAAATATCATTACGTCATCGACGAGCTGTCAGGTAAGCTTTCAAAATATTTTTTTACTAGCAGCCTCCCTATTTTTTTTTATAAATATAATGAAGCCTATGACACCCGGGGATTGTGTAGCTTCCCAACAGTGAAATATTTTTTCAAATCGGTTCAGTAGTTTCGGAGCCTATTCAATGCAAACAAACAAAAAATCAAATCTTTCCTTTTTATATTATATTTTTTAATTTGTATACAACTACTAGCTTAACCGGAAAAACGTAGTTAAAAAAAAGAGATCACCCTTATACATAAGGTTATAAAAAAGCGATCGACGTTTTTTCAGACCTACCAAATAAACAAAATAATCGGCCAAGTACGAGTAGGACTCGCGCACGCAGGGTTCCGTACTGTATGGGAGCCCCCCCCCCATAAATATTTATTTTAATTTGATTATTTATTATTGAAGTGAATATACAACTAATATTCTGTGAAAATTTCAAGCATGGTAGATGCTGTTACTTACCATTATTGATATAAAGCGAAAAACGGCTAAAAATTCAGGTTTGTTGTATGGGAGCCCCCCTTAAATATTAATTTTATTCTGTTTTTAGTATTTGTTGTTATAGCGGCAACAGAAATACATCATTTGTTTCAGCTTTCTAGCTATAACGATTAATGAGATACAGCCTGGTGACAGACGGACAGACGGACAGCGGAGTCTTAGTAATAGGGTCACGTTTTTACCCTTTGGGTACGGAACCTTACAAAAGATGACATAAATTGATCAAATTTTTGGAGAGGAGTTCGATAACACACATTGTTGCTATAGATTATTCTAAATTACAATATTTTGTACTTTTACAAAAATTATAGTTTTGTTTATCTATGCTGAAATACAATCTAAAATATTAACTATTTTTCAACTGACTTCCAAAATGTAGGAGGTTATCCATGTCCAACGTTACATTTTAACATCTTTGTTGTTTGTGAGCTGATTCGTGAATTTTTTTTAACGCTCTTTATAAGATCAAACATTTGTGACATCAAAAATGTGAGGTTCTCGTTTCGTCTGTATGTTTTTTTTGTATGTATGTCGCGCGATTACTCCGCTAATAGTGAACCGATTTTAATTATAATTTATTTTTTTAGTAGATCATACTTTAGAGGTCATTTTGCAAAAAATTTATAGAAATCAGCTGAATTATTTTTGAAAATTTTAACTATTATGTGACATTACTAGGTCGATGATTCATTGTTCCATGCAAATTATTCTAATTATGTACAAGGTTGAATTCGGTTAAGCAATTTTTGAAAAATAATTATTTATACTGCGTTTACTTGATTGAAGTAACGATCACTAAATTCAAATTAAATTAAGGTTAAATTTATTGAAAGTACATATTATTATGTTTTCGGTGTGAAATGTGATAATAAAAAAACATTCGATATTAAATCAATATGAAGCAATAACCAAATAAGATCTTGGTTGAATCAGGAGTCAGAACATTTTACTACCATACAGTAAATTTATGGCATGCAAATTCTGAAAGATTATTTTACTATTGGTAGGTTCCTTGACATCATGATTGATAGAAGCCTCGGTGGCTTAGTGGTACGAGTACGCTCACTATGCAATAGTTACGTTGGGGTTTCAAATCCTACACCCAAATATATCTATGTGTCAAACCAATGAGTTGCTTTGAATTTATACAAAGATTTTTATATTTTTGTAGTATTAATGTATACAGGGTTATTTCTAATCAATTATCATACTTTTAAGGGCTTATTCTGTACATCAAAACTAACAACTTTTGTTCAGCGACTTTTGCCAGAACTCAAAAAAAAACAGTTATTCCATACACTTTATGACAACAAAAAAAAAATTATGAGTTTTGACAAAAGTCGCGGAACAAAAGTTGTTGGTTTTGATGTACATAATAAGCCCCTTAAAGGATATATTTATATTTATTACAATATAATATAAATAAAAATATAAGGATGCTAATTGATTAGAAATAATCCTGTATATTATTTACATTTACATTATAAAAATCAATTGTGTTCGGCAACTCCTATTTATACACTTGTTTGTGATTTTTTTCCGTTCAGTGGTTGCCTGGTAGAGATCGCTGTCAGCGATAAAGCCGCCAATTGTGGCACGAATTTAAGATAAGTAGGTATCTACTTTGTACCATTTGTTGTAGTTAATAGTATTAGTGAACACAGTAAAGAGTTATATCTATCTATCTATCAAAAACTTTAAAAATGAGTCGATGGCGTATTTTCATATACGGCATCTTTCTGATGATGATTCAATTTGTGATGGTAGATTAATTTAGAAACGCACTCAATCTGGGTGAGAACGCAAAGAAAACACAATCGCTTTTTGTGGGTAAGCCTATGTTGCAAAACGGACAACCAATAATTATTTTTCCCAATAAATGGCATAGACTACTTCAACCGTGTACAGAATTTGAATAGTTCGCATGAATCGATCTAGTAATTTTCACACTTTTGTTGATTTATCAAAAATGGCTCAGTTAATTTAGAAAACAATTAAATGTGACCGCTTTTGAAGTATGATCTACCAAAAAAAAGAATTATCAAAATCAGAACACTCTGTAAAACGTTATGTGTGGGAAAACATACAAATATATACCTATACTCGTCAACTTGTAAACATCCTCAGTTTCGGTTAAAAATAAATAAATTCATGAAGTAAGTACTAGGCAATTAGACATGTAATGTACGTAAGTCATAGATATCCCTATATGTGTAACTAATATACCAAAGAACCTAATTTTTAACCGACTTCCAACAAGGAGAAGGTTCTATGTTTGTCTGTATGTATTTTTTGTGGACATTCATCGATAATTTCACCAATTGTGAATTGAATCGAAAAAATATTTTTTAGTTCAAAAGGGCATACTCCCGAGTTAGTCTCATTTCAATTTTTCAAAAATCGGTTGAGCCGTTTTCGAAAAATCGACTAAAATGTAAACGATTCTAGCTAAATATTCGAATATTGTACACGATGGAAGGCGGTTTTGCAATTTTTGCGAAAAATAATTATTGTACCTTCAATATGTGTGTATAATACTCTCCTGAAAGCGATGTTGTAGCCGAGGGTAATGGAGAATTTCGTTTAGAAAATACCTATTCACTCTTGCCTTAATTTTTCTTAATTTATTTATCCAGATTATATTTGTCAGGAAGTAATGACTGAGGCAAAGCGTTCCAGTATTTGGCGGTTAGCATTACAAAAGTTTTGTTTGATTATCAGTGTTTATCAATGGTTGGATTAGCTCAAAAAATATTAAAGTCAGTCAAAATTTGACTTTTACTACATGAAAAGCTCAAAACCTCATGAAAATAAAAGAACAAAAGCCTCTCATTACTTTTTTGATGAAAATAGCTCATTAGCATGCATAATTAATTTTTTTTTATTGTCCTTATCTCATTTCGTATCTTTATTTTAAAAAGGATACGAAAATGTATCACATAAACATTATACATTTATTAAGTATTTCTTAATTTACAGGCAAATGAATTAAGTAAATTAAATAAGTGCAATTTGTATAATAGTACCTAATGATCAAATTCCAGGGAATGAATATAGTAATTACGTAATTATTTTTAGTAAAATTTACCAATTATTATCATTCAAACTCATTGACTAATCGTATTTTTTCCGGTGATAACAATATATTATGCAAATGAGGTGAAAGAAACTCTAGGTAAATTCAAATCAAGCCTAGACAACGTGAGTTATCACACATGCACACTCGCGCAAGCGCCCTGCGCCGTCTTACGAATTTTCTATCAGAGTCACGTGTCCTGACACGAGTTTAACATTTTTACGGTTCCTTACCCAAAGGGTAAAAACGGGACCCTATTACTAAGACTTCGATGTCCGTCTGTACGTCTGTCCATCTGTCCGTCTGTCTGTCTGTCACCGGGCTGTATCTCATGAACCATGATAGCTTGGCAGCTGAAATTTTCACAGATGATGTATTTTTGTTTCCGCTATAACAACAAATACTAAAAACACAATAAAATAAATATTTAAGGGGGGCTCCCAAACAACAAACGTGATTTTTTGGAGTTTTTTGTTCGCTATTAATAACAGCAAGAGGAATGGGGCTCCTATACGGTACGGAACCCTTTGTGCGCGAGTCTGACTCGCACTTGGCCGATTTTTTGCAAAATTACCCTGTCAAAGTCACACACGATCTGTCCTAGCATTCTAGCAATTAGATAAAACTAGAAAAATATAATTTTGTGCTTTTGAAATACGTCGACAAGATCCTTAAAATAAATACTTGATTGGTATGTAGCGACGTGACAGCTTAATAATCGGCTAAGTGCGAGTCGGACTTGCGCACGAAGGGTTCCGTACCGTATGGAAGCCCCCCTTAAATACATTTTTTTAATTTTAATTATTTAACTATCCCAAAAAGTGCACAACGCCTCTAAAGAAGTTTTACTTCAAAAATCTAAAAACGTTAAGAATTAATGTTGGTTTATTTGTGTTTTTAAAGATTCGTTTAAAAATGCGACCTACAGAGAAGCAGCGACATACAAATTATGTAGAAAAAAAAAACAAACCATAAAATCGGCCAACTGCGAGTCGGACTCGCGCACGAAGGGTTCCGTACCGTATTGGAGCCCCATTCCTCTTGGCGTTATTAATAGCGAGCAAAAAACTCCTAAAAATTACGTTTGTTGTATGGGAGCCCCCCTTAAATATTTATTTTAGTAAGTTTATGTAGTATGATTTACTATTAGGTATACAAATAAATCAGATAATGTTCATTCAAAATAAAAACAAAAGTAAATAAATTAAATTATAAAGGACTGAATACCGGCAAGCGCAGCGTAGGACGTCCACCCACAAGGTGGACGGATGACCCGCAGGATCACGCTGGATGCAAGCCGCTCATTGGGGATCCATAGGGGAGGCTTATGTCCACCAGTGGACGTCTTATGGCTGATCGATGGATCGATGGAAATTAAGTTATAATGTCTTAGTTGAGATTAATTTGTCTGATGTTAAATATAAAAAAATCGGCCAAGTGCGAGTCGAACTCGCGCACGGAGGGTTCCGTACCGTATAGGAGCCCCATTCCTCTTACCTTTATTAATAGCGAGCAAAAAACTCCAAAAAATCACGTTTGTTATATGGGAGCCCCCCTTAAATATTTATTTTATTCTGTTTTTAGTATTTGTTGTTATAGCGGCAACAGAAATACATCATCTGGTAAAATTTCAACTTTCTAGCTATAACAGTTCATGAGATACAGCCTGGTGACAGACAGACGGACAGACGGAGTCTTAGTAATAGGGTCCCGTTTTTACCCTTTGGGTACGGAACCCTAAAAATAGAGGTACTCTATCGCACCGGCATTTTGATAATCCACTACTGAACAAAGGCCTGGGTAGGCCACCCAAAAAGAGCAATTATGGCTTTGATCACCACGCTGACTCATTGCGAATCAATGATATAATTATAAATAAGTATTTTGTCAAAAGTTGTTGAACCTTTTTTATAGATCACCTGATTTCGCTATTTTTAGGGTTCCGTACCCAAAAGATAAAAACGGGACCCTATTACTAAGACTCCGATGTCCGTCTGTCCGTCTGTCTGTCACCAGGCTGTATCTCATGAACCGTGATAGCTAGATAGCTGAAATTTTCACAGATGATGTATTTATATTGCCGCTATGACAACAAATAGTTAAAACCAAATAAAATAAATATTTACGGGGGGCTGCCATACAACAAACGTGATTTTTTTTGCCGTTTTTTGCCCCATATTAATAACGGCAACAGGTAGACGCTTTAAATGGGGCTAAGGGGGTTCCCGTAGGGTACGGAACCCTTCGTGCGCGAGTCCAACTCGCACTTGGCCAATTATTTTTAATGCAGAATAGGGCTACGTTTGGCCACTAACTTGCCTGATGGAAAGCGAAGTTGTAGTCGAAGATGGAGACCTAGAAGATATACACACTTATTTATGGTGCTATTTTAGGGTTGGTCCATATAAATTTTGTAAAATTACTAAATGAGGGTTACCGCGTATCAATTCACCGCTAGAGGCGCTAGCATCGCGGCAGGTCTACGAAACGTCAAACTTCACTGTTTTTGTTCGGGTTACGCTGTTTATTAATAAAAACTGCGGTTACAACTAAATATTTTGGTTTAAAACTGAATAAATTACAAAATGAGTTAAAGCTTCGATGACTGTTAATAATTTGAATGCGGAATTAAGTAAAAGAAATGCTAAATTAAGCGGGACGAAAGTGCAACTTGGTTTGTTTACTGTTTTGAAACATATAAGTATGCATATTCGCCAATTTTCCATCGATGTTTTTTCATATACAGACTTCTGGACTATGATAGGAACAATATTTTGTTGGAACTAATGAAGTATTTCATCTATAAGATGATTTGGTGCTAAGTGTTGAGTGGCCTTTAGATAGTTAATACCTACAGCAGATTCACTTCGAAAATTCACCTAACTTCGATGTATAAGTGGAGTCAATTTAATAGGTAACATTTGATAGTTCATTTATGCAACGAAAAATATACCTTACACTAAAGGAATAAAACTCCAAGCCATCTTCGAGAACACTTATCGGTCGTCGTCAATATTGTTTTTATGAGTTTTATTCCTCTACTGTAAGGTAAGTTTATTTTTCTTTGCATAAATGAACTGTCAAATGTTACCTATTAAAATGACTCCACTTTAGTGAATATTTCAACATACTTTAAGACAATACAGGGATGGCAGAGTATGCTCCCGTTAACAGGAAAGGCTATAATAACAATGGCACGTAAATATATTTAGTAGCTTTAGTGTCATGTACACAAAACAATTTGTTTTTTTTTTTTTTTTATAAAGGACAAGTCAGATCAGAAGTTACTAAAGCCTTATCATATTTTGTGTGTATTGCTATTAAATCAGATGGAAAAATCATCCAGTTCATAAATGATTACACACTTTAATAGGATTTTAAATATTTTTCGTAAAAACATTCGTCGCGTCCACAATAACAATGATTTTGATAGCTATAGTGGACCTTCATCGACAGTGGCGCCAACTGGTGAGCACAAAAACGGTGGCCCTGATTGTTGTAATAATTAATATAATTATTGATAAAATTTTGACATTGGTTTATATTCTGTCAAATAAAATTATGTACCTATTTAAATAGTATGCACGATTGTTTTCTGTTTACGTTGAATCAGCTCAAAAGATTTCAGTGACTGTAACTTTTAAACTTTCTCGATTTGAAAACGTGATAAAGTCTAACGGACCATACATAATAATCGACCAAGTACGAGGAGGACTCGCGCACGTAGGGTTCCGTACTGAATGGGAGCCCCCATTAAATCTTTATTTTATTTAAATTTAAATATTTCAAGCATCTACCTGTTACCATTAGGTATTAATATCGAGCGAAAAACGGTTAAAAATTCAGGTTTACTTTTATTCTGTTTGTATTATATTTGTTGTTATAGCGGTTACAGAAATACTGCATCTGTGAAAATTTCTGCTTTCTATCTATAACGGTTTATGAGATTCAGCTCGGTAACAGACAGACAGACGAACAGACGGACATCGAAGTCCTAGAAATAGGGTCCCGTTTTTACCCTTTGGGTAAGGAACCCTAAAAAACATTACTGCGTTTTTTTTCTCTCTACCTATGCTGTCCTACTTCTGGGCAAAGGTCTCCCCCACTTTCTTCCATTTATCGCGTTCTGTAGCCAAATCCCGCCAACCTTCCCGGAAAGTGTCAAGATCGTCGCGCCAGCGTCTTTTAGGCCTTCCCTGCTTTCGTCTGCCGTCCGGTACCCACTGTGTGACGATCCTAGCCCATCTCTCGGGGTGCATACGAACCACATGACCCGCCCAATCCCATTTTAGCTTAGCAGCTTTTTGGCCTACGTCAACTACACCTGTGATGGAACGCAGTGTTTTGTTTCGAACTCTGTCCGTTCTCTTGATTCTACTGCGTTATACCTGCTACAAAATAGTAGTTTATGCAACTGTCATATAATGAAGGGTATTAAAACACGAGTGTGAGTTTATAAAACGAGCGCAGCGAGTTTCATAATAGTAACGAGTGTTTTAATACCCGTGTTATATGCAGTTGCATACACTACTTTATCTTCACTAATAAAAAAAAAAAAAAAAAAAAAAAAAACATATTGCGAATCATTAAATTCACGCGTACGTATATTGTCACAGTGAACTTGGCGCCATTAAAATCTAACCAATGAGAGCGCAGATGCGCGCGCAGGGCCAATCAGGAGCGAGCGCGCGATGTTATAATGAGATTTTACGATATCGATGTGGATATTATAACATCATGTGAAATTGCTTAAATTGAGTGTTTTGTTGTCTGCGCTATAACATTAGTCATTATAAGTCAAGTATTGGAAACATAAGTAGAATGTTACAACATTAGTGTAGATAAAAGTGTTTTATGTTTTCATCCCGCAGAATATAGGTAAATTGTCGTTGTGATTGTAGCGCACATAGCGTAGTTTGAGTAGGTGTTCGTTAGCGATCATCGAAGTAGGGCACGGACCGTTCAGCACGGTCACCCTTCGGATGGGTGACCGCGGGTGGCATTTACAACTGAGCAGTACCGTGGCTCGAATGACACATTAAATTATAAGCCCAGGTTAAACTAACCGTTAAGCCTTGTCAGACGCGTTCAGGTGGCTTAAAAAACTCTGACACCAGGGCTATACGAATACCGAAAACCTATACGAATTTACTTACCTACACTCAATTATTATTGTCGTTATCTCTTTAGATTATTACAGAACAGTTGTGTGACTATCAGTGAGTTCGTAGGTAAACTAAGCAGATTACTAAATCATTTTTGAGCAAATGAGGTCACACGTGATGTACACGTAATTAGATGATTTCAATTGATAAAATAGATAGGTATTATGTGTTCTATCCGATTAAAGGCAGAGGCAATATTTTATCTCATGTTATTGCATATTTTCTTATCACTATCGATATAGGCATTTGGTACAGAGAGTGTGAGCTCGTATTATAATGATTCATATAGTTATATACTCGTACTATGAATCAGTTAGCTTAGCATGCGACCACGAAAAGCCACGAAAAGAACTCATTTCGACGTGTGTAAAAGTGACAGATATATGTATACTTCGCCATAACTCTGTCTTGTTCTGACACATCGAAAGCAATATTTCGTGATGCGCATCATAGCCCGGCTGATCACGTTAGAACCAAAGCTATCTCTCTCGCACAGTGCTGGTTTGAAGCATTGATTTTTTAAAAACTCTTCGTGGCATTTATCAATATGTATACTTATAATGTTTTAAATGTAAGTTTTTGATGTATTTGATTTTTTAGCTTTTTAACGTGAAATTACACTGGCAAGATAGTATCCTCGCATGTTCAATCCCTTTGTACCTTAAAGATAAAAAAACAAACATTTATTAGGTATTACAACAAGTGGAGGTACTTCTAAATAATAATCTTAAAAATAAGGTGCGGTGGAATGTAGCAAAAGTACCTTTAAAATACTTTGACATTTCACTAGGTCTCGTTAGAGCCTGTATAGCAGAGTACAATTTTCTATTGGTCCTTTGACCGCTAAAGTAACCTAAAGTAACTTTAATACTTACATTTAATTTTGAAAACAGATATCTTAGCTACATTTTGAAACACAAATTGAAAAGTTACATTAGAAAAAAAGTTGGTGGGACTATTTTTAGGGTTCCGTACCCAAAGGGTAAAAACGGGACCCTATTACTAAGACTGCGATGTCCGTTTGTCCGTCTGTCTGTCTGTCCGTCCGTCTGTCACCGTGCTGTATCTCATGAAGCATGATAGCTAGGCAGCTGAAATTTTCACAGATGATGTATTTCTGTTGCCGCTATAACAACAAATACTAAAAAGAAAATAAAAAAAATATTTAAGGGGGGCTCCCATACAACAAACCGCTACCGATTTTTTAGACGTTTTTCGATCTATTTTAATAATGATAACAGGTAGATGCTTGAAATTTTCACAGAATATTTAGTTTTATATTCACTTCAAAAATAAATAATAAAATTAAAATAAAATAAATATTTAAATATTTAATATTCCCATACAGTACGGAACCCTCCGTGCGCGAGTCCGACTCGTACTTGGCCGATTATTTATACAGTCAAACCTGGATAAGAGAGAGTTGGAGGGACCGCCATCTAATTCTCGCTTATAGAGGTTTTTCACTTATCCAGGTTTCTCACTTATCCAGTTTCAGAAGAGGCTACTCTCTCTTATAGAGGTTAAAAAATACGTATAATTTGTACGTTGGTCCATTGGTCCATTGGTTTGTATGTATCTACCTATACATACGTGAAAAATGATAAATATATTTATAAATAGTATATAGGTACTAATTGTTCGGGATGTGTTGATTAGAATTGAACATAGATGATTGACTAATTCATTATAAAAGACCCTTTTTAAAATTGGGAAAATCAAAAATATTTTTGATAATTCCATGTCCTTTAGAGTACTGAGACCGTATGGGGTCTTTGGATTTTATTATTTTATAAAAGTTGGATTCTACTAAATCAAATTCATTGCGCACTTTATTTTCAGATTTTCCCCTTTTGATCACATTCAAGCTTGGCGATTTATTTGTTTATTCCTAAAGATTGATTTATTAACACCGAACCTTTCTCTTCAATTGAAACTTGTCAACTGTTGTTAGTTTGACCAATAAGATAGTGAAACGGACGTGTGGCTATTTCAAAAGAATGTGATACAAAAATATTGTTAGGTAGATAAATGAAAAACACAAAATAATTTTTAATATAACACTATTTCAACAAACGGGATAGTATAGACGCACACGTGTGCCCATTCCAATAAAAGTCGATACAAAAACAATGTTACTTATTTCCACGAAATACCAAAAAAATGTTTGAATAGAACACGATCTGAAATCAACGGTAGTAAGTTCCAAGAAATTTAAGAATGGGTCATAAATTGCAGATGTTTCATTACCCTCAACTCTCACTTATAGAGGTTCAGACAAGTAGTACTCTCAGTTATAGAGGTCCATGAGGGAAAAACAACTCTCTCTTATAGAGGTTTTGGTCTCTCACTTATAGAGGTATTTGAGGGGTAAAATGACGGGACCTGGCAATTTCTCTCACTTATAGAGGTTTCTCACTTATCCAGTTCTCAGTTAGCCAGGTTTGACTGTACTACGCTCAGCAATCGTCAGAAAAACTGTATGACCCATCAATACGCAATCGAAACAGTGAAATCTACGCGCTAAGAAAATCACAATAGACTCAATCGTCATGGGAAAATAACACCTAAAAACTTTACTCCTCACCTTTGCGAAAACTTAACGGAAGATTGGTCCACGTGACTTTGACATCATTTCGTATTAATTACATTCTCAAGTAATTAGCTAATTTGCTAATTAAAGGTTTTTTTTGATGAAATACAAATTTTGTTATACTTAATTGATACTTATAGCAACTCTAGTTCTTAGTAAATACGAGAGTCATGTTGGTAGTAGGTAATATTTGGTTAAATAAAAGAGAGTATAAGTTATTTTGTAAAAAGGTCATAAAGATCAGTTCAATAATCAATTATTGTAGAATGTAGTAATGTCGAATAGAGAAATATCTTGTTTATTAGCATGTAGCATTTATTTTTATGTATTATGTGGACGCAACATAGATAAAAATAAATAAAATAATCGGCCAAGTACGAGTCAGACTCGCGCACGGAGGGTTCCGTACTGTATGGGAGCCCCTTTAAATATTTATTTTAATTTTAATTTTATTATTTATTATTGAAGATAATATAAAACTAAACATTCTGTGAAAATTTCAAGCATCTACCTGGTACCATTATTAATATAGAGCGAAAAACGTCAAAAAATTCAGGTTTGTTGTATGGGAGCCCCCCTTAAATATATATTTTATTTTGTTTTTAGTATTTGTTGTTATAGCGGCAACCTAAATACATCATCTGTGAAAATTTCAGCTGCCTAGCTATCAAGGTTCATGAGATACAGCCCGGTGACAGACGGACAGACAGACAGACGGACAGACGGACATCGAAGTCTTAGTAATAGGGTCCCGTTTTTCCCTTTGGGTACGGAACCCTAAAAAGGCAGCACTGACGTAAATTTTGAGAATGCGCATAATTCGCAAATACAAAATACATATTACAATAAAATACTTAATAACTTATCATATACTATATTAATAATAACTTATCATTTACTATATTATTTAATACAATTAGTTGTCATGTTCCTGCATTTTAACTAGTCTATGCGTTCATAATTAAGATTTGTTATCGAAATGGTCAAAACGACCAGTTGTACTCAATAATAAGAGAAAATCTCCCTTCCGTTGTATGCAGGTTCGGATAATTCTTCGGATGTATTATCTTCGGATTTCAATTCATTGGGCAACTTTTTTAAATATAGTTTATGGACATTGATAGTGTCCCAGAAGAGTGTATATATGTTAAGCGATTACTTTGCCAGTTATGAACGGATTTTGATGATTTTATTGGTAGATCAGACTTCAAAGTGGTCTCATATAAATGTTATCAAAATCAGCTGAGTCATTCTTGAAAAATAAACAATAATGTAAAAATTACTACATCGTCGATAAATCGATTCTTACGAACTATTCGAATTCTATACACGGTTGAAGTCGGTTATGCCATTTTTGGCGAAAACTCATCTTACACCCTTAATAATAATTGTGAGTACTAAGCTATGTTATTATTTTTAACCGACTTCCAAAAAGGAGGAGGTTCTATGTTCGTCTGTATTTTTTTTTGTGTATGTTCATCGATAATTCCGCCAATTGTAATCTGAATCGAAAA
This sequence comes from Hypomecis atomaria, assembly GCA_964007245.1. Lineage (NCBI taxonomy): Eukaryota > Metazoa > Arthropoda > Insecta > Lepidoptera > Geometridae > Hypomecis > Hypomecis atomaria. The sequence continues at coordinate 21,446,515 of OZ023284.1, read as the reverse complement.
GTTATTTTATCTACACTAATGTTGTAACATTCTACTTATGTTTCCAATACTTGACTTATAATGTCTACTGTTATAGCGCAGACAACAAAACACTCAATTTAAGCAATTTCACATGATGTTATAATATCCACATCGCTATCGTAAAATCTCATTATAACATCGCGTGCTCGCTCCTGATTGGCTCTGCGCGCGCAGCTGCGCTCTCATTGGTTAGATTTTAATGGCGCCAAGTTCACTGTGACAATACACGTACGCGTGAATTTAATGTTTCGCAATATGTTTTTTTATTTTATTTTTATTAGTGAAGATAAAGTAGTGTATGCAACTGCATATAACACGGGTATTAAAACACTCGTTACTATTATGAAACTCGCTGCGCTCGTTTCATAAACTCACACTCGTGTTTTAATACCCTTCATTATATGACAGTTGCATAAACTACTATTTTAGTTCGAAAGGGATTTAGTTCGAAAGCAGTTTTTGATAAATCAACAATAATGTCAACAATTAGAGCGAAATATTCGAATTTTGCACACGATGGAAGGCGATTTTGCCATTTTTTTGCGAAAAATAATTATTTTCAAAATTTGTATTTTTCAGATCACAGAACCAAATCCTGGTGGCTGATGGAAGGCCCTGGTCCGCTGCTATGTATCCTGGCAAGCTACCTCTTCTTCTGCAGCTACGCCGGCCCTCAGTTCATGAAAGAACGGAAACCTTTCAAGCTCAAGAATGTTATCATGGTCTACAATCTGTTCCAGATAGCTTTGAGCGTCTTTTTAGTATATCGAGTAAGTATTTAACTTCTGGATAATGCAATTCAAATTCATCATCATCATCATCTTGCCCTTATCCCACTAGGTGGGGTCGGCACAGCACGTTTCCTTTCGCCACTTCACTCTATCATTCGTCATCTTATCATCAACTCATCCTCAATGCAATTCAAAAATAGCATGACCGACTTCACCCGTGTACAGAATTCGCGAATATTTCGCACGGATCGATGTTACATTTTTCACATTATTGTTGATTTATCAAAAATGGCTCAGACGATTTCAATAAAATTTTAATGGGATCAATTTCAAAGTATACTATTTCTAATAAAAAAAGAATTATGGAAACCGGACTACTACAAAAAAAGTTATGCGTGGTTATACATAAAAAAAAAATATCCTCCCTCCTCCAGTCGATTTCCTCATATCTGAGGGTCGTGACCACCACCTTCCACCAATTTCTCCCGGATGATTTTCTTCCACTCTTTCCGGTCCTCGGCGACATGCAGCGCGTCGTACACTGAGGAGTCCAATGTGGTGCGGATCTGGTCGGACCAACGCATCGGACTGCGGCCTCGAAGACGTTTCCCCTCTTCCTTATATATACCCTCTACCTTATATAAAAAAAATATATACGCGTCGAATTGAGTACCTCCTCCAGTTTGGTTCGTCGGTCAAAAAATAAACAAATTGACATGCTGTGATTTTTTTTATATTTTTAACCGACTTCCAAAAAGGGGGAGGTTTTATGTTCTATTCTGAGGGTTCTATGTTCGTCTGTATGTATGTTTTTTTTGTGTATGTTCAATGGTTATTTCGCTAATTGTGAACCGAATCGAATAAATTATTTTTAGTTCAAAAGGTTATACATCCGAGGTGGTCCCATTTAAATTTTAAATGTAATCAATTCGAGCGAAATTTTCAAATTTTGCACACGATGGAAGGCGGTTTTGCCATTTTTTTGCAAAAAAAAATATTATATTTGTTTACTTTTTACTTCAAACTTTTGATTTCTTTGAAATTATTTTAGTTTTTTAGGGTTCCGTACCCAATGGGTAAAACGGCACCATTATACTAAGACTCCGCTGTCCGTCTGTCTGTCTGTCTCCAGGCTGTATCTCGTGAACCGTTATAGCTAGAAAGCTGAAATTTTCGCAGATGATATATTTCTGTTGCCGCTATACCAATAAATAAACAACTAAAAACCGAATAAAATTACATTTAAGGGGGTATTTGTAATTTTCACCATTGATAATATCGAGCAAAAAAAGGCAAAAAAATCAGGTTTGCTACATGGGAGCCTCCCTTAAATATTTATTTATTCGGTTTTTAGTATTTATTGTTATAGCAGCAACAGAAATACGTCATCTGTGAAAATTCAAACGTTCTAGCTATCACGGCTCATGAGATACAACCTGGTGATAGACAGACAGACGGACGCACAGTGGAGTCTTAGTAATAGGGTCCCGTTACCCTTTGGCTACGGAACCCTATAAAACGTGAATTTAAAATTCAGAAGTCACAAAGTCAATATATTCAAAACGACGCGCGACGTCAACAATACAAATGCTAAATGTAAAATGACAAGACAAATAATTAATTAAAATAGTACTAGTTGAACTTACTAAGTACGAGTAATAGTAGGTATACATTCCAATATAATATTCACAATTACGTAGGTATACTCGTAGGTGGAATAGAAGAACCAAAGTTACTGACATAGCCCAACGAATCGGCAAGTTGAAATGGCAGTAGGCAGGACACATAGCGCTGTGGACTGATGTCCGATGGGGTCGAAAAGTTCTCGAGTGGAGACCAAGTACCGGCAAGCGCAGGGTAGGACGTCCACCCACAAGGTGGACGGAAGACCTCACTAAGACCGCAGGATCGCGCTGGATGCAAGCCGCTTCCAACTGGTCTCATTGGATATCCATAGGGGAAGCCTATGTCCAGCAGTGGACTTCTTATGGCTTATTGATATGTGGAATGGAAATAATGCAATAAATACTGGTTGACCGAGCGAACGAAGTCAGACAGAGTCTCAGTTTTGACTCGAGAATAATAATTTAACCTTCAATTTGACCTTCAAGTAGTACTATTAATTCATAAAATAATAAAAGAATCGGCCAAGTGCGAGTCGGATTCGCCCACGAAGGGTTCCGTACTGTATGGTAGCCCTCTTAGTATATTTTATTTTAGTTATTTAGTTTTGGAGGGAATAATTATAATACTTTATATTCTGTGAATATTTCAAGCATTTTCCTGTTCCCGTATTAATATCAAGCAAAAAAAATCACGTTTCTTGTGTGGGGATGAATATTTATTTTATTTTAATTTGATTATTTTTTAAAGTGAACATTTAACTAAATATTTTATGAATATTTCAAGCATCTACCTGCTACCGTTATTTAATATCGAGCTAAAAAAGGCAAATAATTCAGGTTTGTTGTATGGGGGCCCCTTTAAATATTTATTATTTTCTAATTTTAGTATTTGTTGTTATAGCGGCAACAGAAATACATTATCTGTGAAAATTTCAACATTCTAGATATCACCGTTCTTGAGAAACAGCCTGGTAAGAGACAGACGGACAGACTATTAACTATTAGTTTTAATTTCAATTGTAATATTTAATGTATTTTGTTGGACATTCACAAGTATACATAATTGTATCTATGTTGAGAAATAAATGAAATGAAATGAAAAAGACGGACAGGCGGACAGCGGAGTCTTAGAAATAGGGTCCCGTTTTTACCCTTTGGGTACGAAACCCTAAAAACTAATTCTAAAATTTAAAAAAAATCAATCTATCTCAATAATAAATAAAGGAAGTAAAATATGTCTTTGAATATCAGTTAGTTATTCTTGCAATAAAATTAATTGTATAACTGTTTAAATGGTGCGTCAGGCATCTGTTTTGTACATGTACAGGTCACACAAAAATATTAGTTTTACATTATGTCGATATTTACTATGTAAATAAAGTTTGTACAAATATGTACAGTACCTACAGGTTTAGTAAGAAGAGATAGGCTAATTCACGTCATTAACCGACTTCCAAAAAAGGAGGAGGTTCTATGTTGTCTGTATGTTTTTTTTGTATATGTTCATCGATAATTTTGCCGATTGAGAACCGAATCGAATTTTTTTTAGTTCAAAAGGGTATACTCCCGATGTGGTCCCATTTAAATTTTGCAGAAATCGGCTGAGCCGTTTTTGAAAAATCAACAATTTTATATTTTTAACCGACTTCCAAAAAGGAGGAGGTTTTATGTTCGTCTGTATGTATGTTTTTTGTGTATGTTCATCGATTATTTCGCCAATTGTGAACCGAATTGGAAAAAAATATATTTTTAGTTCAAAAGGTTACGTACTCGTATACATCCGATGTGGTCCCATTTTAATTTTAAATGTAAACAATTCGAGCGAAATATTCTAATTTTGTACACTATGGAAGGCGGTTTTGCCACTTTTTACGAAAAATAATTATTATGAACAACTTTTACCTCTTTGGTCAAGGTCTTTTAGCTCTACAATTGTTCCTAAATTCGAGAAAAAAAATTCAGCAATCATTTTGTTTATTAATTTTTTACTTTTTTTCAGGGCATAGAGTTTGTTACTCAGACTACGTACAACTTAAGTTGCTATGCAGTTGATTATTCTGATAATCCCGATGCTGTGAGGGTAAGAACTATATTATTATGTTATTAATGATAAAACCTATAGTAAAATAATAGCTCGGTAAGAAACTATTTTTAACTGGAAACACTGCATAATTGAAATTATACCTTTTGCATAATTGAAATTATATCCTTGGATACAATAAACGTCCTGTTTTCTAATGTTGAGATTATCACAAAAAATTGGTTGACTGTAAAATTGATTTACGGACGATAACTTTACGTGATAAAGTCATATGAAAACATCGTTGAATCAACAACTGAAACAAGCCGAACGCTTAGGCCGATCGTGCCTCTCTATCGCTTGTCCCGCGCTCTCGCTTGCAAGCTCGGCTCAGGCTGAACGTTACACATGTTTTGTGCGTGCAACCGGCGTTCATAGATTTATAACTTATAGATCGATTTACGTTATCACGTCAAAATACTGCTGTATTTTCCATGTGAATATCTACATTTTTGTAAAACACCTCTAGCGATAATCCAATTTTTTTATCGCGCATAAGTCCTCGCTTGAACACCAATTCGCCTGATGGTAAGCGACGTTGTGGTCGAAGATGAAGTACGCAGACCTAAAAGATACCTATTCACTCTGATCTTGAAAAGCTTTAGATTACATCTCTTAGGAAAAAGGAAAGCAGGAATACTGTTCCATTCCCTGGCGGCACGAATCAGAAATGTTGAGTCAAACCGCTTCGTACGTATCGAAGGAAAATCGACAGTGTAGGGGTGGTAATGTGGCGTCTTTCTACTTGTCCTGTAGTAAAAAGGGGATGGCAGGATAAGGTAGTTTTGCATCCATCAGTTGTGGGACCTTCTCTGTTGCACATAGGCCTCCCCATGGATTTCCAATAAGCCTAGTTGAAAGCGGCTTGCATCCAGCACGTTCCTGCGGTCTCAGTTATGTCGTCGGTCCATCTAGTCGAAGAGGTCCTACGCTGCGCTTTTTCGGTACGAGAACCTAAACTCGAGTCTATATATGGTCTTGACATTATTTTAAATTATATTATTTTATTCTATTTTAGTTTTACAATCTCAGAAACTAACAGCTTTTATAATAACAACTCAAGATCTTAAATATATACTAACAAGTAAGCTAGGATGATCCAATGCTTTTTATGTAGTAGTAGTGTAGGTAATTTTAGCATATAAAGTAGTAATGTATTTTGTTCGTAGTAAGCTAACTATAAGTTTCTACTAATCGAAATATTTTGAAAATATGAAACGCTTTTAATTATGAACTAAATAAATGTTGAAATAGACAACTTTTTGCTTTGCTTTTATAACGAGTTAACAAACTGCAACTCATAATAATATGTAATGGAATGTAATGAGTAGCTTCACTCGTATTTCAGTATTTTAAGGAATCTTTGGCTTTCCATTCTTCAAAGTAGGTACCCTTGTGCCCTGCCACTATCATTTATGCCGCCTGAAGGTCTCTGATATGATTAAACGGTTAAAACAACCGGGATCTAAAATTTGACGTGTCATCCGAGCCACGGCAGCGCTCAGTTGTAAATGTCACCCGCGGTCACCCATCCGAAGACCGACCGTGCTGAAAGTTGCTTAACTTCGATGATCGCTGACGAACACCTAGTCAAACTACGCTATAAGCTCTGACACCAGGGCTTGCCACCCGGCCTTTACTTACTTACTTACTTTAATTTAAACTTGATAATCCGCTGGCTGGCTTTCAATACTCCAGTCGGTTGAAGCGCCTGACAAATTTAAAACTTTAAATACTTAGAGCACTTGCTATTTCGACTGCCAGGACGGCCCAGTGCTTAGCGACCCTGACTCCAGGGCCAAATGAAATGAAATGAAATAATTTATTGTCAAAATAGTTACACTGATAACAAATTCAATTCAATTGTTTATTCATCAAATAGGTACACAAAAGTACACTTTTGAACGTCAGATACAGGTAAAAGTACATAAGGTAATAAATAGTGAATAAGTCAAATTCATGTCAAAACTAATAACTACAAATCAATAATATCTAATGTCACGTGCTTACATGCCAGTTCATCCCTTAAAAAGTCGTCTATAGTGTAATACGCTTTCTTTGTTAACATTATTATGATGATTGCTTTAAAACGAGTGTCATTTAGACTTGCCAAACTCATAGGTAAATTATTGTGAAAACGTACACAATTATTTTTAAATGAATTGTCTATCTTGCCTAGTCTTTGGTATAATAAATTTTGACTTATGTCTGGTGGTATAATTATGTGTATCACATTTCTTTACGTATTTATGACAATTCTTTCGAGCATACATAATATTTTCCAGAATATACTGGCATGGCTTGGTCAAGATATTTAGTGATTTAAAAAGTTCCCTCAAGGAGTCTCTGGGCCGAAGCCTGTAGATATATCGAATCGCCCTCTTTTGCAATACAAAATAGTTCTAAGAGCATCAGCAGCATAGCCCCAAAGTAATATCCCATATGTCATTAATGAATGAAAAAAGCCAAAATAAACTGTTCTTGCAGTGTCAACGTCGGTAAGGTCTCTTATTTTACTTATTTCAAGTAATTTAATATTAGTATCGATGTTCCTATTTATGGACTCGTCCATCATAATATCATTTTAAAATAAATAATAACAACTAATAATTAATTACATCAATTAAAATTAATATAATTAAATAAAAACTAAATAAAACTATGCTCAAAAACCTATTTCGCGTCTCCGTCAGAAAACAAATATTATTTTATATGTAGGAGTTTTTATTATGTATCCGCTAATTTTCTACTGCACATAAAAACGTCGATCAGCTGTACTGTCGAGTCATACCTACACAAAGTAAACAACAATGTTTTCAAAGTAATATTTGTAATTTTTAATCCGCCGTCTAGGGGCTTCGTTACTAAACAATATCAGTAAATCACTCACATCATAAACTACATTAATTAAGAAATAATCAAATCAAAGACGCGTGGGTTCAATTCCGATCCAGAGTAAGCAATTTTGTGATGAACATAAGTGTTTGCTCTATAAGTAGATGTTATTACCTATGAAAGTATGTATTTTAAAATATGTGTACCTCGTACCGTCAGTCTCTGGCAGCTATATCACAAGCTTTTCTTAGTTTAGGGTCAGAGACTGTGTGTAAGATGTCCTATACCTGTACCAGCTTTTTTTGAATAGTCCGCTGCAGAACGCAGGCCTACCCACGAAGGGTGATTGGGCCATATCCACCACACTGGCCTAGTGCGTGTTGGTGGTATCACATACACCATCGAATTTCTTCTATGGACGTTTTACTTTCAGGTTGACTCATGATGTCTTCCTTCACCGAAAAACCACTGGTGTCAATGTCCGTAGATACATTAATTCCAAAGCGCTCATTGATATTTCATATACCTACATAGATATCTTCGTTCGTTCGTTTTAGCTATAGCACGTCCACTGCTGGACATAGGCCTCCCCTAAAGATCTCTAATAAGACCGGTTTGTAGCGGCTTGCATCCAGCGCGATCCTGCAGTTAATGAGGTCATCCGTCCACCTTGTGGGTGGACGTCCTACGCTGCACTTGCCGGTAAGTGGTCTCCACTCGAGAAATTTTCGACCCCGTCGGTCATCAGTCCTCCGCGCTATGTGCCCTGCCCGTTGCCACTTCAACCTGCCAATCCGCAATCATATAAATTAGATGTCGTTTAATATTCATTTATTTATTTCCAGTACGCAGGCAGTGTGTGGTGGTACTTCTTCTCCAAGATCACAGAACTGCTGGACACGGTGTTCTTCGTGCTCCGAAAGAAGAACAATCAGGTGTCGTTTTTGCACCTGTACCATCATACCCTGATGCCACTCCTGGCGTGGTTCGGGACTAAATATACCGCAGGTAAGCTGAATAAACCGACCGGATCATACAACTTGGTGGCTGTGATGTTGGCTACAAGCTGTGGATTGCCCATTACTGACTGAAGCTCATCTAACATCTGTGCGAGGACTGCGAGGATTGGGTGATCCGCAGCTTGTAACTAACGTCAAGTTGAATGACTCCGCCTATGTAATGCCACAACTGACTTCAATCGCGTACACAATTCGAAAAGTTTGCTCAAATCGATGTACATCATTTTTAGGGTTCCGTACCCAAAGGGAAAAACGGGACCCTATTACTATATAAGACTTCGATGTCCGTCTGTCTGTCTGTCTGTCACCGGGCTGTATCTCATGAACCATGATAGCTAGGCAGCTGAAATTTTCATAGATGATGTATTTCTGTTGCCGCTATAGGTAACAACAAATGATAAAAATAAAATAAATGTTTAAGGGGGGCTCCCATACAACAAACCTGGATTAATGGACGTTTTTCGCTCTATATTAATAATGGTAACAGGTAGATGCTTGAAATTTTCACAGAATATTTAGTTTTATATTCACTTCAATAGTAAATAATAAAATTAAAATAAAATAAATATATAAGGGGGGCTCCCATACAGTATGGAACCCTCCGTGCGCGAGTCCGACTCGTACTTGGCCGATTATTTGAATATTTTTGAAAACATAATTGGCCAAGAAATATGTTTTTGAGGTCCTTTGAGATGAATAACCTTTGACCAATGATCTATACTGTTACGAGATGGGTTCTTGGATAATCAGTTAAAACGCCGATTATTCACTTCGCACTTTATTGCACAAAATCACAGTACACACGACACAACTGGTTCGCACAACACTTCACACTGGCACGAATATTCACACAACTAGTCACTTCACAATCACTGGTACCGCACTTGAACACGAGATGTTTTCACTCCGGTATAAACGCGATAACTGCCACGAACGAAAACCATCGCCCTATTTATATCGGAATAAGGGTTCTCTAGAAATCTGTAGAATATTCGGTGCCATTGTGACTGACAAAGTAAACAAGTGTAAAGTTCGAGAAACCCTATTGTTCCTAATTATTACGAAAACACCACAAAAAAAATCTAACAAACAACAAACAATAGACGCGACACAAAGGCCGGTGCCGCCTGAGTCATAAAACCATAAATCTCGCGATTAGATGTAAACAACTAGCCGTCGTACCGCGCGCGGCCACAGATTAATAAATAGTTACTAACTGCGTGGCCTACTGCGTAACACCACCTCCTCCCAAGACATGCTCGTCCCGAGCATCGTTGCACCCGTGATATCGCGCCAATCGATCCACGTGAACTATCTTGGGGGCACCTCGATGTCCTTTCTGTATGCGGAACGTCACGTCGTTGATCTTGGTCACCACTCGGTACGGTCCATCCCATTTGGCTTGTAGCTTTGGAGACTTCCCTTTACTGCGTATAGGGTTGTGCAGCCATACCATCGAGCCTTCTTCGAACCCAGGATTGTTAGCCCGTCTGTCGTATCGAGTCTTCATTCTTTCAGATGCTTGCTGGCCATGCTCTCTAATGTGCTCATAGATGTCGTTCATCTTGTTCCGGAGGTCACTGGCGTACTCAGTTATGGGTTGTGGAGAATCCGGTGGAATGCCAGTTATTAAGTCGGCTGGTAGCCGTAATTCACGTCCAAAATTGGCAAAAGCGGGAGTGACATTTGTGCTCTCATGAACAGCACTTCGGTATGACAACAAAAATGGCTGGATATGCTTGTCCCAATCCCGTTGTTTGCTTCCGACTACTTTTGCCAGGTACCTCTCCAGAGTTTGGTTGAATCGCTCCACCATTCCATCTGATTGCGGGTGGTAAGACGTTGTCCTTGTTTTGTGTGCACCCATTAACCGGCACGTCTCTTGAAACAGCTGAGATTCAAAATTTCTTCCTTGGTCACTGTGGATTTCCAATGGTACTCCAAATCGACAGAATACTTCATGCACCAATTTGTCTGCTATCGTCGATGCCTCTTGGTTCGGAATTGCGAAGACTTCCGGCCACTTGGTGAAGTAATCCATGACGACAAGGAAGTACTTGTTGCCACTTTCACTCACAGGAAATGGTCCGGCCACATCCAGTGCGATTCGCTCCCATGGTGCTCCAACATTATACAGCTTTAATGCTCCTCTGCTGCGGGTATGCGGACCTTTCACTGATGCACAGCTCGTACATTTCCGTACCCAGTCTTCTACGTCATCTCTGCAGTTGATCCAGTAAAACCTTTCTCGAATTTTCAAGAGTGTCCGTTTCACACCCAGATGTCCTCCCGAAAACCCTTCGTGGTACAGCTTCAAAATTTCAGGTATCTTTGCTCTGGGTACAACCATTTGGAGATGGCATTGGTTGCCACGAGCATTTTCCCATTTTCGGCAAAGTACTCCCTCCTGAAGCACCAGACTATCCCATTGCGCCCAATAGCTCTTTGTCGTAACACTCATTGAAGCAATAGCACTCCAGTCTGGCTTAGGGGCATCTGATTCCATCCATTCAAGAATCGGCTTGATGTCGGCGTCTTCTTCTTGTGCAACCTGAAGGGTTTCTTTCCATTCGTCACCGATGTCAGCTTTGAGCATTCTGACGGGCACTGCATCTTTCGACTCATGTCTTGAGCAATGCTTGCAGTCCTCTGAGCATGGCCTTCTTGATAGTGCGTCCGCGTTGCCATGAGATTTTCCACTGCGATGCTCCGTGGTGAAGTCAAACTCTTGTAGTTGCTCAATCCATCTTGCCACTTGGCCTTCGGGATCCTTAAACTGTAGTAACCACTTAAGAGCAGCGTGGTCGGTCCTCAGATGGAATTTTCGCCCGAGCAGGTACTTGCTAAAATGTCGCAATGTCTTCACCACTGCAAGTAGCTCTTTTCTGGTCACACAGTAGTTCCTTTCCGGCTTGGACAGGGATTTGCTGAAATACGCAATCACCACTTCTTGGTCTCCTTTCCTTTGTGACAGTACTCCTCCAATGCCGGTGTTGCTGGCGTCAGTGTCCACGATGAACTCGTTCTCTGTGTCCGGGAAGCCAAGAATAGGCGTATTACAAAGTCGCTTCTTTAGCTCTTGAAAAGCTGCGTCGCAATTTTCATCCCAGAGGAAGGGTCGTTTTTCTTCAGTCAGTCTATGCAACGGCTTGGCTATGTCAGCAAAGTTCTTCACGAATCGCCTGTAGTAGGAGCATAAACCCAAAAATGCTCTAACTTCCGTCTTGTCTTTTGGCACAGGCCAATCCTTGACAGCACTCACTTTCCCTGGATCCGTCTGTACGCCAGCTTCGGAAATCACATGTCCCAGGAAATTCACTTGCCTCTTGAAGAAGGAACATTTCTTCGGACTCAGCTTGAGATTGGCTGCTCGAATCTTAGTCAATACTCGTTCCAGCTTTTGCAGATGGTCTTCGAAGGTTTTTCCCACAATTATGATGTCTTCCAAATAGACTAGGCATGCATCTCCAATCAGTCCCGCGAGCACTAACTCCATTAGTCTTTCGAACGTAGCGGGCGCGTTGCACAATCCAAACGGCATCACGTTGAATTGCCACAGGCCTTTTCCCGTCGAAAATGCGGTCCTCTCTTTATCTTTAGGATCTATTTCCACTTGCCAGTATCCGCTCTTTAAGTCCAGCGTAGTGAACCACTTCATACCTGTCAGTGTATCTAACATGTCATCAATCCTCGGCAAAGGATAGCTGTCTTTCTTCGTTACGTCGTTGAGTCGTCGATAATCAACGCAGAACCGCATACTGCCATCCTTCTTTTTCACTAGAACCACTGGCGAACACCACGGACTGGATGAAGGTTCTATCACACCATTGCGTGCCATGTCTTCGATCATTGACTCAACTTCTTTTTCTCGAGCCACTGGTATCCTTCTTGGCCGCTGTCGAATCGGTGACACGCTTCCTGTATTTATTGTGTGCTTCACTAACCCAGTCTTCCCGTTGACAGCATCATCGAGAGCAAATATGTCGGAGTAGCGCTGCAGCATCTTCTTTGCCATCAGAAGTTCTTTTTCGGACAGGTCTTCACGGGAATCTTCCAATAGCGTTGACACGTTGAAACTCCCAGCGCAATTGTATTTCTCCTTTGGTTGTTCATGGCATCTGCGCATCCAGTCTACTTCTTCACAAGTACCAATTGGGGTTCCTCCTTTGATGAGTTGTTCCTCGTTACTTGTGTTGAGCACACGCACTACAGCAGTATTAGTAGTCCTCACCAGAGTTCGGGCCAATAACCATGGTTGATCACCTTCCAATGGTTCTATTAACACACATCGTCGTTGATGTTCCAACTTCGGCGGTAATCTAATTGCCACAATTGTTTCCGATCTAGGTGGAAGGACTGTTCTCTGCAGACAATTAACCTTTCCTGTTATGGCGCCTTCCATGAAGATTTCTTCTCTTCCACACTTCAAGATTCCTTGGTTAACGTCAATCTCACAATGATGCTCTCGCATGAAGTCAAGACCCAGAATGCAATCGTCAACTATATCAGCCACGATGACCTTGTGTCGAAAAGTTTTCTCACCCAGCTTTAACTCCACCAGCTTCTCTCCTCGGACGGATATGTGCTGACCGGTCGCTGTCAGAAGTCGAACTGTTTTGCAGCTTTCGAAGTTCGGAAGAAAGCGCTTAGCCAATCGGGAACTGATGACAGTACGAGAGGCTCCAGTATCCAATGTCAGCTTGCAAGAAGTTCCATTGATGGCACCATTGATGATCAAGCTGTTCCCATCGTGAGCTTGTGAGACCAAAATCTTTGGGGCCTTTTCTAGACCGGCCAGCACCCGCCCCTTGGTCCTGGCGCTTACTCGTTTCCCTGCTGCTGTGTGGTTTCATGGTTTGTCTGTTCCAGTAGTGGTCGATCGTCCCTTGTTCGGCGTGGCTTCGGGCAACTTCGCCATAAATGGCCTCTCTCTTCACAGTTGTAGCATCTTGGGCCAAACCTCGTACAATGTGACGCTTCTTTAACTTCCCTTAAGTGTTGAACATCTCTCGCTGAATTTCGTACAGCTTCCACTTCCAAGGCTTGGGCCAAAGCTTCCTTTAGGGTTTTATGATGCCCGAGTTTCACTGCAGTTCTAACTTCGAAGTCTGCTATGCCGTTAGAAAATGCTTCCACCAAATGTTCGTCGTTGGGTAATGGTGCTGACTGATAGGCCTTCCGGAACAGTTTCTCCACTTCGACAGCCCACTGCTGAAGACTTTCGTTGCGACGTTGCACCCTGTTCTTTAACTGCGCTCTGTACACACGCTCTAGGTGCTCATCGCCGTAGCGACTCTCCAACATTTCCATTAATTTATCGTAGGTCACTTCCTTGCCCACAGCATCAAGAATACTCAGAGCTTCATCGCGAAGGCTCATGATGAGGGCGTTCTTGGCTTGGTCCTTGTTCCATCCATTGGTTTGAACGGCAGCGTCAAATTGAATTTTGTAGGCTGACCATGATGATGTCCCGTCGAAAGGCGTCACTTTAATCTTCTGTGAGGCTGGCGAGAAGGTTGTAGATGCAGTGGTTCCGCCTCCAGACTTGAAAACGTTGAGGGCTTTCCTCACATCGGCGATTTGTGCTTCCGCTTCAACAATACGGGATTCGTGCTCCTTTACGCTGGTATCAAGCTGCTTGACTGTGTCCTTGACCTCTTTTATTTCTTTGCCCAAAGTCGTCTGCAAGCTTGAAATCAGATCTTCTTTTTGGCGGTCCAATTTTTCTTCCAGCTGGCGAGTCTGCCTTTCATTGTTGCGGGCCTGTTCTTCCAGTAGACGAGCCTGTTCTTCCAGTAGGCGAGCCTGTTCTTCTTTGTTGCGATCAAACATCGACTGCATCATCGACATCATTGCAGCCATGTCAAATGCCGCAGGGGTAGCTGGTGCAGCAGCAGGTGCCACAGCAGGTGCTCCCGGGATCCTGGAGTCGTCATTGGTTGCCTCGGACTCGCTGCCTTCCATTAACAGCGAATTATTTCCGAAGCGTCGCTGGTCAACCTCCTCCTGGCGGCGCTCTTGCTCCTCTAGTCGGCGCGCTTCCTCCTGACGGCGCTGACTCCGTGTACGGGGCGTCTCGTCGTCGTACGGAGTAACCGGCATTTTCAATTATCCACCCTTCTGACACCAAATGTTACGAGATGGGTTCTTGGATAATCAGTTAAAACGCCGATTATTCACTTCGCACTTTATTGCACAAAATCACAGTACACACGACACAACTGGTTCGCACAACACTTCACACTGGCACGAATATTCACACAACTAGTCACTTCACAATCACTGGTACCGCACTTGAACACGAGATGTTTTCACTCCGGTATAAACGCGATAACTGCCACGAACGAAAACCATCGCCCTATTTATATCGGAATAAGGGTTCTCTAGAAATCTGTAGAATATTCCGTGCCATTGTGACTGACAAAGTAAACAAGTGTAAAGTTCGAGAAACCCTATTGTTCCTAATTATTACGAAAACACCACAAAAAAAATCTAACAAACAACAAACAATAGACGCGACACAAAGGCCGGTGCCGCCTGAGTCATAAAACCATAAATCTCGCGATTAGATGTAAACAACTAGCCGTCGTACCGCGCGCGGCCACAGATTAATAAATAGTTACTAACTGCGTGGCCTACTGCGTAACAATACTAAAACTATCCTAATGTCGAATTTCATATAATTTGGTCTATAAATGTGGAAGTTATAAGCCTTTTGTCACATTAGGACGGACGGACGGACGGACGGACACAACGAAGTTATAAGGGTTCCTCATTTTACTACGGAACCCTAAAAATGAAAAATTACATCTTACCTATTACTGCTGTATGTATTTTTGCGTATACGTTTTTGGAAACAGGTTACTTACTTGAAAATGCTACAAAAGAGATAATGCAAAAATAATATCGAACTAAGGCGATTATGTAACTTGTACAGTATTCAATTATTTGCTTTAGTTTTTTTGGAAGATGATGTTCCTATTATTTTCTTTCATAAAAAAAAGGAATTTTATATTTTTGGATCTTAATATGTTTTGAAATTTCTTGTAAAATATGGCGGCGTGATTTTGTCAAAAATCATATTAGAAAATATGAAATGCGTTCAATGCGGTTGTTTAACTATGCGTTTTACCATTTTTTAATGGATTTTTTGAGCTATTGTACACAGTCTGGAGCCACTTTGCAAGATCTTTATACTTGCTTGGTATACATATTTTAACGAACTGTACTGTACCAGCCTTTTTAATAGTCCACTGCAGGACGTAGGCCTACCTACGAAGGGTAATTTGGACAAATCCACCACGCTGGCCCAGTGCAGGTTAATGGATTCACATTCGCCATGGAATTTCTTCCTTGGACATATGCAGGTTGCCTCACGATGTTTTCCTTCACTGAAAAGCCAGTGGTGTGAAATTCCGTACATAAATTCCAAGGAATTCATTGATACGGGACCGGGTTTGAACCCACGACCTCGCGAATGTAAGGCGGGTGTCATTACCACTCGACCACCAAGGCATTGAAGAACTACTTGATTACAATTGGTTTTATTTTAAAATTTCAGGAGGACAAGCTATTCCTGAGGGCTCTATTAACGCATTCATACATATTCTGATGTATGGATACTATTTCCTGGCGGGACTGGGCCCTCATTATCAGAAATACTTGTGGTGGAAAAAATATATCACTGTTCTTCAGCTGGTACGTAAGATTGTTATATTGTAACGAATAATTGTTTACTCTTTGTAGAACATAGACATAAAGATTAAGTAAAAATCGTGATTCTTAGTAATCCGTTAGTTATCAAAAATAGCCAAATAAGCTTAAAACAATCTAATTAGTCTGTCAGTTACATTGTCGAAATATATTAGACATATTCGACACATATTTTTGGGTTCCGTACCAAAATGGTAAAAACGGGACCCTATTACTTAGACCCCGCTGTCCGTCCGTCTGTCCGTCTGTCTGTCTGTCACCAGGCTGTCTCTCATGAACTGTGATAGCTACTTAGACCGTTGAAATTTTCACAGATGCTGTAACAAATCAGTTAGACTACCGAGTTTGACCATCAGGAAGGACCCTATTTCTGTTGCCATTATAACAACAAATACTAAAAATAAAATAAATATTTAAGTTTAATAAATTTTTAAATGACCGATTTCGGTAAAATTTAAACGAGACTACCTCGGGAGTATACCCTTTCGAAATAAAAAAATAACTAAATCGGTTCACAACTGGCAAAAATATTGATGAACAATACACAAAAAATCTAAGGGTTCGGTAGAAATCCCAATAAAAACTTAAATTAAAAATTTAAAAACCCCCCGACACAAAAACCTACCCAAAAAACATTTGACAACCATTTTGAGCACATTTGTAAAATTTTGGTTCTTCCATCCCCACTTTAACCCACCATAACTCTTAAACGGCTCAATCGATTTTTAAAAAACATAGCTAAAAACACTCTCGACCAAGTCTCCTTTCATTCAAAAAAAACTAAACTGAAATCGGTTCAGTGGTTCGGGCGCTATGATGCCACAGACAGACAGACAGACAGACACACAGACAAACAGACACATCAAACTTATAACACCCCTCTTTTGCGTCGGGGGTTAAAAATTCAAGAAATCGGAAACAACATTGTTAAAACATTAGGGAAGAATGAAAAGTCTTAGCGAATCCAGTCATCAACAAAAGATGTTTTTTACATTACTGCGTTGAGGGTTTTTATTTTATCGCGTAAAAGTCCGCGCTTGACCACCAACTCGCCTTATGGTAAGCGACGTTGTGGTTGAAGATGAAGCACGCAGACCTAGAAGATACCTATTCACTCTGACCTTGAAAAGCTTTAGATTATATCTTTTAAGAAACAAAAAAGCAGGAAGACTATTCCATTCCCTGGCGGTACGAATCAGAAATATTGAGTCGAACCGCTTCGTACGTATCGAAGGAAAATCGACAGTGTAGGGGTGGTAATGTGGCGTCTTCAAAAATAATTAATAATAGTAATGTGGTGTTTGGGTCTTAAATATTGTTTTTTTTTTTTTATTACAAGTCCAGTTCAGCGTAGTGATGTACCTGGTGTTTGGGTTTTAAAATATTTAATATTTTTTTATTACAGGTCCAGTTCAGCGTAGTGATGTACCTCAACGTTAGCAGTCTCGTTGACCCGCAGTGCCGCTACCCAAAATCCCTTAGCCTGTTCGTCATCGCAAATTGCTTAGCATTTATGTACATGTTCGGCAAGTTTTACTACGTCAGCTACGTGCACAAAGGAAAGCAAGCTAGAACAACAGAGAGCAGCGAAAACGCAAACGGACTGAAAAAAGATAGCTAAATAATGTAGCTATGGTGTCTATACCTATAAGATTTTGTTTTGGAAAATGCCGGGACTTTCATAGGTATACTCGTATGTATTTAAGGTGGAGAATAGACATGAGGACTTGGTAATACAATCATTATTATAATTGATTGTGTGAGTTAGTGTGGTCAAAAGTCAATTGATTTTGGGTATGGAATAAGCTTTTTCACGATTTTGCAGTTAATCCGGTAATAAGAGTTGTTCATAATGATGTGCATATATCGCATAGCTTACAAACTTAGCAGTTCAATCAACAACGCCGTTTAACTAGCGGCTTTAATGATAGTCAGCCGTATCGTTTATTACAACATTTAATAAACTGGCTGGCTAATGCTTAGGCTATTCGTACTACTAATTATAGGGATTTCGATCGAAATTTGTTTTAATAATTAAACTGCTTTAGTCAGTCACAGCTAAATTGACATTGTTATTGTCACTAAAATCTTGCAATATACTACTTTTCATTTAACTTTGGAAAACACCATCAAAATTGTTTGTTTTTCAGCGCCATATAGAAAGTTTGGAGGGTATTGGTTCTAGATAGCTAGAACTAAATTGACATGCTAGGCAAGTAATGAAACGTCATCGATCCAAATCATTTGCCTAGCTGTTTGATCAAATGGCTGAATATCATTCAGCCCGCTAGTAAAATGTTGCTGTTTAATAAAGATGCTAGGCTGTTGATTGAACGGCTAATTAAGCTAGTTTGCTGCGACACATATACAGATCTGAAAGTGCTTAATTAGTGCTTAAGTGCTACTTTACAAAGAAAGGTGTGGTTTTATCAGAAAACATGTTTGCCACAAATTTTGTTCTTACTGTTTAGCACACTCTGTGTCTCACATACATTTTGTGCCTACTCACAAACTCAGTTGACAATTTTGGTGATTACGCCTTAAGAAGTACTTTTAATTAACCTAAAACTGGCGGGCTACTACTTCGGGGTAATTCAAAAAAGGCGTGCTAAGTCGAAAGGACATACAGTGCCATCAACTTAGCTGTTCAGTTAAAGGCGTCGCTAGTGTCGCAAATTCAAATTAATTAAAAATGGGGGCTGACGCATATGTAGTTCCAATTTAACCCACTTGAACAGCTAAGTTGGTAGCACTACAATTTAGACCTTTACGAACAACTTTTATAATGCGACGGACCCCAAAATTCATTAAGAAAACAGTTCTTTACAAAATTGCAACTCAGAATAAACAAAACGGATAAAAGCTGCTGCTCTTTTTTGGGTTCCGGGTTAGCCCTAGTAAAAGTTCAATAGAATGATGGCCTTAGCCACTACCTCCTTTAAGCTTGTTACAACCTTTCTGAATAACCCTGATGAATGATTGATTACAGTTATGTAATAAGTTATTTATTAGAGAAATGAAATAAACTAGTTCGAAAAAAAATCGACATTTTTATTTTTGTTTATAACATTATACCTATACAAATGATAGATTTATCGTTTTCAAGCCCAGCTTTAACAAAATTGTGTCAGAGAGAAAATAGCGTGGGCTGAGGTAAGCACAGAGTATGTGTGTACACAGAGAGTGTGGATGTACACCACATTTTGGCCTAGTACACCAATTTTTGGATAACCTTGTATACCGCTTGTGCACATATTTAATCTTACAAAAGTAGTTCTATCTAATAAAATCCCTAACTAGACCTATTTATTACCAAAATCGTTAGAGCCGTTTCCAAGATACGAATTTTGTACAGACAACAAATATACAAACAACTAATATAATCGGCCAAGTACGAGTCGGACTCGCGCACGGAGGGTATACTGTTTGGGAGCCCCCTTTGAATATTTGTTTTAATTTTACTATTTAAAATTGAAGTGAATACAAAAATAAATATTCTGTGAAAATTTCAAGCATCTACCTGTTACCATTATTAATATAGAGCGAAAAACGTCTAAAAAATCAGGTTTGTTCTATGGGAGCCCCCCTTAAATATTTATTTTCTTTTCTTTTTAGTATTTGTTGTTATAGCGGCAACAGAAATACATCATCTGTGAAAATTTCAGCTGCCTAGCTATCATGCTTCAAGGGATACAGCCCGGTGACAGACAGACAGACAGACAGACAGACGGACATCGAAGTCTTAGTAATAGGGTCCCGTTTTTCCCTTTGGGTACGGAACCCTAAAAACTGCTCATTTAAAAATATCAGATACTAAAGAATGCACTTAATACATACATTTATGACAACCTACTTATTTATACATTTTCTGATTCAGCGGTCAAGGTAAAATTTCATCGAATGACTTAATCATTTTTCACTACCATCAAAAGGACAATGGTATCCTTACTAATATAATAAATCTGAAAGTGTGTTTGTTTGTTACTCTTTCACGATGCTATAGCGTGAGAGATCAACTTGTTTTTTTTTGTGTGGATGCAGTTTACTCGTAAAAGAACCGAGAGTGATTCAGAGAGTTTCACCTGTCCAGTTGTCTGTAATCAACTTCCCGGTTGCCGATTGAGCTGAAAATACATGTGTAAATCGCGTATCAATGCAATATTATGATGACGCGGTGCTGATCTGATGATGGAGCTGGAAGGTGGCCAATGGAACTGAGCAATGAAACGACACAACCTCATCGAGTTTGGGTTCATTTGAATGGTCTTGGCAAGTAGTTTGTCTTTCAATGGTAACCAAGGTCTGATGATGGAGCTGGAAGGTCTTTTGTAATGAAACGACGGAAACCTATCGAGTATCGGCTCGTTTGATTCGTCTTGGCGAGTACTTGTTCAGGAAAAGCTTTTTTTTTTTTTTTTAAAGGTATTTTTTTAATGAGTATAAAACTTGTTCGTGAATAAGTCCGCGCTTGATCACCATTTCGCTTGATGGAAAGCGAAGTTATGATCAAATATGAAACCCGCAGTCTTCGAAGATATACCTACATATTCACTCTGACCTTGAAAAGCTTAAGATGGTATCTCTCAGAAAATAAGAAAGCGGGCATACGGCAGTCTGTTCCACTCCTTGGCTATCTATCCATCCATCCATCAACAATATAACGTCCACTGCTGGACAAAGGCCTCCCCTATGCATTTCCAATAAGGCTTATTGGAAGCGGCTTGCATCCAAAGCGATCTTAATGAGATCATCTGTCCACCCCGTAAGTGGACGTCCTACGCTGCGCTTGCTGGTACGTGGTCTCCATTCGAGAACTTTTCGACCCCATCAGTCATCAGTACTCCAAGCTATGTGCCATTTCAACTTGCCGATGCGCTGGGCTATATTAGTAACATTGGTTCTTCTAAGGATCGCCTTATTTCTGATTCGATCTCGCAGAGAGACTTCGAGCATAGTCCTCTCCATAGCTCATTGGGCTACTCGGAACTTACTAAAAAGGCCCATAGTGAGAAACCACGTTTCTGTGCTATTAGTCATCACTGGTAACACTCACTGGTCGAAAACTTTCGACTTGACATACAAAAGACACAGCATCGGTATCCCCTGCCTGTAGTAAGAGCCTACTAAAAGGGGACCCCTGGGCTCGTGGGTGGTCAGGGTTGGGGCTCCGGCCACCGACTAAAGCGGGCCCGAGGAGGACGACAGCGTGTGTGGCAACGCTGTCGTAGAGGACCGCACAAGCCTGGCTCTGGCCAGGCGAGTGCGTTCCTTTTGAAGATCCCGGAGCTCCCAAGAAGGACAAAAGCTGGCCACAGAGGGAGTTTTAGTGGGTACAATCCCACATAACTCTACTGCACCCCAATGCAGTTAGGGAATCTTCAAAAGATTTCCCCTCGTAAAAAAAAAGGTATGTCCGACGAAAAAACGTTACGCAATCTTCGGAACGCTGCGCGCTGCCCAAACGAGTTGAATTTGGCGTTTGTCCTTCTTCTTGACCTACCTAACTGGACCACTTGTCCTAGGCAGACGTACAAGTCAACGACTTCGAGAACCGAGTTCTCAATGGAAATGTAGGTGGGTACAACATGGGAATTACGCATGATCTTCGTCATGTGTATGTTCATTTTAAAAACCACCTGTTGAGATACTCGACTAAGGCCTTCAAGCATCGTGTCCGTGATCGTGCTGAGCTCTTCCATCGATTTGCTATGATTACGGTATCGTCGGCAAACCGAAGGTGAGTTATGTATTCGCCATTGATGTTGATGCCGAATCCTTTCCATTCCAGGCGCTTGAAAGCCTGACCGTATGGATCAAAAATCACCCTTCTTGAGTAGGCCTACGTCCTGCAGTGGACTATTCAAAAAAGGCCGATACAGTACAGTACATCAAAATCAAAAACGCATAAAACAAAATCGGGATCAAAAACGTTGAGGTAAGCCGCTTCGTATGTCTCGAAGGAAAATCAACAGTGTAGGGATGGTTATGCGTTGTACTACTTGTGCTATACTTAGTAAAAAGTGGGTGGTAAAATAGGGTTGTGTAACTCTGATCACTCTATGAAATGAATCCAAATATAATTATTTTTCGCAAAAATAGCATGACCGACTTCAACCGTGTACATAATTCGCGAATATTTCGCGCGTATCGATGTAGCATTTTTCACAATATTGTTTATTAATCAAAAATTGCTCAGCTTATTTCGATGAAATTTAAACCGGACCAATTTCGAAGTATACTATTTCCAAAAAGTTATGCGTGGTTATTTATTAAAAAAAAATAAAAAAAAAATTACGCGTCGAATTGAGTACCTCCTTCATTTCGTCGGTCAAAAAAATCCACAGCTCTCAACAAAATTGAAGTGTTTGGCATTTCCCACTAAAACGTTGGTGGCACCATCTGTGACTGTACTTTATTTTACGGTATTTCAACAGTTTTAACCAATCGAAGGTTGCAAATCAATTCAATTCAATCAATTGCACATTTACAAGCTTGAGTTCATAGGTTGAATTCTTTTAAAAATTTATGTGCATTTATATTATAAACCACAACACGTACAATGTTTATAAAATTATAAAAAGGAATTAAAAAGGAATTAAAAGTATAAAGTTGGTTTTGAAATCTTTTGACGTAACAGAAGACAGTGAAAATTACTGTTAATTTCTTTTATTTAGCTTTAAGAGACATAGTTCATTTTACACTACACATACACAGATGCACAGAAAAATATGACAAAAGTAGGTATTGTATCTTTCATAGTAGCTAGGTCTGAGTTAAAGATAACCATGAAGTTAAAAAAAATTGACTATTCCCTTTAAGGTCAGTAAAATTGTAGAGCAAAATCTTAGACCAAAAAAAAAAAACAAGACAGAATGTTGAGAAACAAACAAGTGAAGCCGGAAAAACTACGCCTCGCCGTGTACAAACACAAACAAAACACTTAGGTACAACAAAACCACGCCTTGGCTCGTCAGTCGAACTATGGCGGTGCAACACCGACACACTCACTACATGTATAAAAAAACTGGCCTTACTTGTCTGTTCACGAAGTTCTGTCTTGATTGTTATTTGTCATCTTAGCTGTATAATAATGAAATCATATATATTTATGCATTATATATATTTATTTAAGTACAATAATATGTAATAATGTATGTAGGTTTATTATTATTTTATTTTAGATAGGTAATATGTAGTTTATATGTTATTTATGTATGCATCATTTATTGGTATGTGTGTTAAGTAGATTTAGGTATTATTTTTGTTAAGTGTTTGTTTATGAGTTAATTTCTTCTTTCTGTTAAGGCCACGTTTTTTTGTAAACTTATATTTTCTTTCCGTACTTGGTTGCCTGGAAGAAATCGCTTAAAGCGATAAGGCCGCCAGTTAGAAACCTAAATTGTATTGTTTTTGTCCCTGTAATTTATTCTTTGTGTGGTTGTCTAATAAAGTGTTATTGTTTGTTTGTTTGTTTGATTTTTTTATTTGATCTGAGAGCAAAATAGCTACAGTACAAATTAAAAAAGACAATAAATAAAACTAATTAAGAGGAATACAAAAAAGAATAAAAGTGAAACTTTGACGGAACCACTTAAGAATGCCACAATACTCCAAGCAAATGTATGTAAATTCAATTAAATATTAACATATCTAAGTAATTCATAGGTATGGAGTTGGACATTCACGGCTATTCAGTGGCAAAGAAACATTCAAATTATCATACACAACTATTGTTTAAAAAAGAACAGTTTAAAAATAGGTTAACATAAAAAATAATACCTACCATTACTTGGCAGTCGTGTAAAAAACAACACGAAGCGGTCGTTATTGTAAATTTTATCTTTATTGAGTAAGTTAAATTAGTGTAAAATGGCGGCCATTTTAGGGAAATTATGGAATTTCTACCAGTTAATGTTTGAAGAACTTCCAGGTAATATTTTACTTATTTTACTAAAGCCGCGTTTTGCACACTTACAGAACAGTGCGAACATCGCGTGGCATGTGCTATTGTGCAGTAACGCAGATAAATAATCGGCCAAGTGCGAGTCAGACTCGCGCACGAAGCCGTGCTTGAGCCACCCTTAGCCCCATTCTTCTTGCCATTATTAATAGCGAGCAAAAAAACTCCTAAAAATCACGTTTGTTGTATAGGATCTTAAATATTTATTACATTCTGTTTTTATAGCATTTTATAGTATTTGTTGTTAGAGCGGCAACAGAAATACATCATCCTCAGATACATCCTGGTGACAGACAGACAGACAGACGGACAGACGGACATCGGAGTCTTAGTAATACACCACCACCTTTATGTGACATCAGCTAATTTATATAATATGATATAATATTTATTACAGAAGGTAAGTACCTGTTTTACGAACACAACGCATTGTGCGAAACACTACGTGACGTACCGATGGTGTATGGTTATATTTTATTATGGAAACTAACGTGGTTTTTGTTTTTGGATTTTGGTATTCTTACTTCCAATGTAAAATTACTCACGTAGTTTTATTCAGTACCCTGGTTCGACTTTGCGAGACGGGTCTACGCGTACTCGACAGCTTGACAAAGGCAATCCAAAGCAATAGAAAATACACATAAGCACGATACCACGTCGTATCGCACTAGGACGCGACATCGTTTCACGATGCGATGTCGTATCGTGGGAATATCGTTAAATTTTCTTCATAAATGTTTAAATGGCTTCACTTTTTTTAAATAATGCAAGGGCCTTTATGAACTACAACAAAACACAATACTACTGACATAGGCTAAAACTACGATAAAATGCGATTGGATCACCCACACATGATTTTTATTCCTTGACGGTCTAAAGATAATCCAAATGCTAAGCTCACTGCCAGTTGGCAGCGTTCCCAGAATGCTAGCAGCATCGCCACGCTGAATGGAATGGCTCTCGTTATTCATAATTAAAAGAAATACATGTATTTAATAGTTATCTTCTGTGTATCTGTTTCTTCTTTATTCGTGATTTCGTTGTTCGATGTGGTGTTGCTTGCTCGACATCAACGAAATCGCATCGTGATACGATGTCGCGTCGTATCGTGTTATTGTGTACGAGCTTTGTCCATAGTGGCGCTGTTTGAATTGACATGGCATTATTACTATGAATTTAGGGTTCAAAATAAAAGCTCCGCGGATGTGTTTGAAGTTTGTCCACCATTATTGTGAAATTGAATTTGACATTTGATCACAAGTTAAAGAGTCATTTGTGTCAAGATTACATAGCAGTTTCTCTTCTGCATGGCGTCGAAAACGAAGAA
The DNA here is from genome assembly GCA_964007245.1 of Hypomecis atomaria. Taxonomy (NCBI): domain Eukaryota; kingdom Metazoa; phylum Arthropoda; class Insecta; order Lepidoptera; family Geometridae; genus Hypomecis; species Hypomecis atomaria. The sequence goes on along the minus strand of OZ023284.1, from coordinate 21,421,204 downwards.
AAAAGTTGAGATGCATCTCAGAAGAGATGCATCTCAACTTTTTTACTTTACGTCACTTCTACTGTTTTCATTATTCTGAGGTCTTGACTGTCGATCTTAAAGTCTCCTTGACTTAGTGGTTGGTTGACAAACGTAAGGTAGATACACCGGTTGTGGCCAATTCTAATAATTTGAATGTTAAAATAGTATTACTAAAGAAATTTTCAAGCTTTTAATATGCATACAAACAATATTTCTGGTCTTACATGGTTCATAATCTATTTATGCAATAATTTTGAAATTAAATGACCAAAACCCGGGCAGTGGTCACAACCAGTGCATCCACTAGTTTAGTTGCGGGAAGAAATAATTCACATACACTATTAATTTCGTCCCCTGCAGGTTTCCATAGCCATCGATTTCTAAGTATGTATATATGTTTTTTTTCAGATCCAAGAACAAAACCATGGCTTTTTGTAGCAAAACCGTACCAAGTACTGACGATACTAGGAATTTACCTCATGTTTATATTCAAATGGGGTCCCAAGTGGATGAAAAATCGGCCTGCTTTCAACCTTCACAGAGTATTAATCGTATATAACATTGTGCAAGTACTCGCTTGCCTTTACATATTTATACGTGTAAGTAGACTTTTTTTTATATTTTTATCCTAATTAATACACATTAGACAAGAAATCGCCTGAGAAACGTCGCGATAAAAACGCAGGCAGATTATAAAAAAAATCATATTAACTACTATTTTAAAATCATCTCATACGCATTATGACTAAAAAAATATAATTTGTCCGTCAGATAGATTACAAAAAAATATTAGACACGTCTTTTTTCTTTTGTAAATTAAACAAAAATTGATGAAAATATACCCAATTGAAGTTCCGCGTGACGTCACAAGTGCCATACAAATGTTTAGACTTCGGTAAGAGAGGTGACGTCTCGACCCTGACTCCCAAACTTTGACATGGTTTATCTTTGTCATTTGTTATTTGATTGACAAAAGAAAAAAAATACGTGTCCAATAATTTTTGATAATTTTACTCACAGACTAATTATAATCATGTTTGTTTTACCCAGTCATTATGTCTATTTTACGACAGCTCCATGCAAGAAGCCCGATGCAGAATCGCGCTGTGTACAAGCTGATTCCAACTGGTGTTATTGGTGATAGAAGGCCTATGTCAAACAATAGACGCCTTATGGCTAAGAAAAAGAAGAAATTATACGTAGTGCTGATTTAGACAAATCTTATCTTCATCATTACGAACAGATTTTACTATGGGGCTAACTCGAACATTGGGAATAATTTACTAAAGGATACGTCCACAAAATAGGCTAGTATAATATTAATCAAAAAATCTAACCACAACATGCGTTAAGTACGTTTCGAAAAAATACGCCTCTTTCTGAGTCTCAGTCATCAGTTAAAATCAAAAAATAAACCTCCTATTTTTGGATTTCTTAGAATACATAAATGTATACAACAGAATAAGTAGATTATTTCTAGAAACTCAATCAATCAATCAATTTCTCTGACTGAATACCCCAGTTTTCCATTTCCCATTCAATTTACTTAATTATATATTTACTTAATAATGTTAATATTAATTATATTACAATTGATTACAGGCAATACAATTAGCATGGGGATGGGATTACAAATGGTTTTGCGAACCCGTGGACACGTCTACGGAACCCAAGCCTATGGAAATAGCTGTAACGGTCTACTACTACTTTGTGACTAAAATCGTTGACCTAGCTGACACTGTAAGTAACATACCTGCATTTTATTTGCATATTTGGGGCGTATTGATTGCCATTAGATTCAAATAGTAACGAAGAAATACATAGTTAGTTCCGTACCTCAAAAGCTGATACACTCTGACCACTCTGAGTCAGCTTGGGCCGGGTAGACTCACAGGATACATGTTCAGTTGCTACTCCGCTATGCATAAATAATTGGCCAAGAGCGAGTTGGACTCGCGCATGTAGGGTTCCGTACCCAATGGCACCCTTAACCCCCTTAGCCCCATTTCAAGCGTCTACCTGTCGCCGTCATTAATATGGAACAAATAATCGGCCAAGTACGAGTCGGACTCGCGCACGGAGGGTTCCGTACTGTTTTGGAGCCCGCCTTGAAATATTTATTTTATTTTATTTTATTATTTATTATTGAAGGGAATATAAAACTAAATATTCTGTGAAAATTTCAAGCATCTACCTGGTACCATTATTAATATAGAGCGAAAAACGTCTAAATATTCAGATTTATTGTATGGGAGCCCCCCTTAAATATTTATTTTATTTTTAGTATTTATTGGTATAGCGGCAACAAAAATACATCATCTGAAAAATTTCAGCTGCCTGGCTATCACGGTTCATGAGATACGACCTGGTGACAGACATACAGACAGACGCAGTTTGGGTACGAGACCCAAAGGATAAAAACGGGACCCTATTACTAATAAACCTTAAAAATAAAGTGCATCACTAGTAAAACTTATCCTCCTAAGCTGCAGTATAGCATCGTTCAGTTGTAAGCCGCTTCCAACAGGCTCTATCAGAATCTATTGCAGAGGTCGATCTCCAACGGAGGTTCTCCCACTGCTGATAGTTGTTGTCGTCGTTTTAACCATTTGACATCCACTGCAGGACATCGGTTTCCGTTATATGTCTCCAATAAGGCCGGTGTAAGCGGGTTGCATCCTGCGCGATCCCGCGGTCTTAAATGGGGCCATCTGATTTCGTCCTACGCTGCGCTTGCCGGCACGTGGTCTGCACTCGAATGATATTTCAAAGCCGAGCTAAAAGTAGAAAAAATCTCAGAGAATAAACTCGACTATTATATTCAATGTGCGTCTTTCTTTTCAATTTCCGTATATTTTTATGACCACGTAGTAGGTAATGACTAGTATTTTTTTCCCTACCGTTACATTTATAGCACATTTGTAATTCTAAGTAAAAGTGAACTACATTAAAAATAAGCTTCGTCATTTAACATTATCAAACAATAGGAAAAAAAACTATTCTTGGGAATAGCTTTGTTATTTTTTTACCTCTTAGTAACTCTTGTGTATATAAAAAAAAACAAAAGTATGGGTACCGTAAATTTATCACCTACTTGAAAACTATATATGAACTTACATATAGGAAAAAATAAATCTAGATTTTAGATTTCCCTTTTCTCTTGATTCTAGAATATACCTGAGAGGTTAGTATGATAAATTCCTAAAAGGAAATAGAAATAGAAATAGAAATAAACTTTATTGTTCAACTGTGTGCTGTGCTTACAAAAGCGGTCTTATTAACTAGAAATGTATCAACAGTCGTATTCATGCAGAACGTACAATAGAATTTTACTTATATCTACTTATTAGTTACCTACTTAGGTATAGGTTATAAAGTTATTTTATTACTAAGTATTGACAACATACTATATTACGAGTACTAGGTGCTTAGTTATTAATTATTAAATGGAAGTAGGTACTATAAAGTTGCGAATAGTTATTTGTCGTAGTACTCCTTCAGATTGTAATACACTTTATCTAGTAACCAATTTTTAAGAGAAGTTTTAAATTTATGCCCATTTAGTGTTTTTATTTCAGTGGGCAGATTATTGAAAATGAGTATGGCATTTATATATGTACTTTTGTGGTACATGGTATTATTAACCTGGGGAATCTGCATGTTGTATTTATATTTTGTCCGTAAGTTTTCATTTCTATTAGATTTACTACTGAAGTATATTTTTTCGTTATTTTTTACAAATAAACATATCTCTAATATGTATAAACTTGTCAAGGTTAGGACCTTATGAACTTTAAATATATTGCGTACAGAGTCGGTGGGTTTTAAATTGAATATTGAGCGGAGACATTTCTTTTGCAATATAAATTACGTGTTCTCAACATTTACAGAGTCACCCCAAAATATTATGCCATATGTTAAATGAGGGAATACGTATCCATAGTAGGCGTTCATTGCTACTGATTTTGAAGCGATGTTACTGAGCACTGATAAAGCGTAGATATGTTTAGAGATTTTGTTATTTATTTTTATAATGTGCGCTTTCCAGTTCAAGTGTTTATCCAAAGTTACTCCTAGGAAATTGGTTTCATTTATTTCCTTAATTCTGGTTCCGTTGTAAATGACGTTAAGATTAAGTGGGACAGTTTTATAGTTAGTAAATTGCATCATATTAGTTTTATTAATATTAACTTTTAAGTTTTTACTCTGTAACCAGTCTGTAACTTTCTTTAACGTATCATTTACTTCTTGTTCGAAATCGGTTTTACTAGCGTTTTTCTGAGGTATAAATATAGTGATGTCATCGGCGTACATAACACAGAGATGGTTGATGAATTGCGGTAGTTTGTTCACATATGAATCAAATAGGGTTGGCCCGGCAATACTACCCTGCGGGACACCTAAATCAATATTTTGGAATTCAGAGAGTTTTTGTTCTATTGTTTTTGTGTCTTTATTGTATGCATCTACAGCTGTTGCCTGTGTTCTTTTAATGAGATAGGACTCTAGTAAAGTAGACAATGTACCGCGTAAGCCCATCTCTTCTAATATATCGAGTAAAACTTTGTGCTCAACACAATCGAAGGCCATTGACAAATCTAGAAAGAGAGCCACACCAGTTTGTTTGTTATTAATTTCTTCCCAGACCTGTTTCAGCATTTTAAAGGTGGCATGAGTAGTGGTTTTTCCCTTACGGAAGCCAAACTGGTTGCAATTGAGAATTTTGTTCGATTCAAAAAATGATGTGATTCTATTACATAGGACTTTTTCAAATACTTTTGAAAAGCTTGGCAGTATGGCGATCGGCCTGTAGTTGCTCATTTCTGATTTTGAGCCCTTTTTGTGTATGGGCTTTATGATTGCCGGTTTCATGCCATCTGGAAATTGACCGGTTTCAATAGAGAGATTGATTATGTACGTCAGCGGTTCTAATATAAATTGTATAGTTTCCTTGATTACTTGTACAGAAATTCCGTCGTAGCCAGCGGTTTTTTTGTTTTTTAATAATTTTACTAAATTGTTTATTTCGTTACAGGTTACTGGTGAAATAAAAATGCTTTTCGGATTTCTTTCAGTAATCGTATGTTTTAAAGAGTTATTCAAATCAGTGGTTTTATTGCGATTTATGAAGTATTCGTTCAGTAATGAAGCTATTTTATCTGGTTCTCTAATTTCTTTATCGTTTATTTTTATTTTATCGATTGAAGTTTTAATACTGTTGGTCTGTGAGGTTTGATTTTTTATGATGCCCCAGGTGGCTTTGTTTTTATTAGTGCTGCTATTTACATATTTTATATTAGATAGTTTTTTTGATACACGGATAACTTTTTTAAACGTTTTTGTGTATTTTTTATATAGATAATCATTATTACAAGTTGTGTTTTTTTGCCATTTTAGAAAAATGTCTCTTTTGGTTTTACTGGAAATTTTGATACCTTTTGATTTCCAGTTTGCAGTTTTATTGTATGTAACTCTTACTTTTTCTACTGGAATACATAAATTAAGTATCAGGCAGTAAATATTTATAAATTCATTGTAGGCTTGGTTGGGGTCATCAAAGGCATATACATTCTTAAAACTAATTTGCGACAAATACTTTTGGAAAATACTCATATTTGTGTCTACTTTTCTTTTGTAAACGTACCAGTATTTTTCTCTAAAACTTAGGTTAACACAGAGGCTTATTATTTGGGCTGTATGGTCAGATATATCTAGGTTCATTATTTCAGTTTTAAAACGTTTGACATTTGTTAAGATATTGTCTATGCAGGTTTCAGTGTGCTGCGTAATTCTCGTAGCACCAGTAATAGCTGGCTGCATGTTAAACATTTGAAGTGTATTTAAGAATATTTCTCTTTGTCTTGTCTCTTTAAATAAATTTGTATTAAAATCTCTGCCAATTATAATTTTGTTCTTATTAATTTTGAAGTTAGAAGTTATTTTTTTAAGTAGTATTTCTAAATTTTCGATAAAGAGATTAAAGTTGCTTTTCGGAGATCTGTATATACAAATTATGACAAGATTTAAGTCTGGTATTGCCACCCCACAGCATTCAAAGTGGCGCTCAATAGAAATGTCTTCAATCCAGTTCAGTTTTTTAAAAGTGATGGAGTTTTTTATATAGACACTTACACCGCCCTGTTTAGCTTTTTTTCTACAAAAATGTGCTGCGTTTTGGTACCCATTAAGTTTAATTGATTCTAATTGTTCATTTTTTAGGAAAGTTTCACTAAAGCAACAAATATCAATATTTTGTTTGTCTTCTAATAATAATTCTAATTGTCCGGTTTTATTTTTTATTCCTTGAACGTTGAGATGAAGAATATTTAGATCGTTGGAATTTTTTTGTTCAGGCTCGAAAAAGCCTAGAAGTGGGGGTGGGGTCAGATTCAGTGTTGGGTGTTTGCGTTATATTGTTGTTGGTATTTACTATTTGTTTCTGGAAATAGAAGGGAATTGTTCCAGGGCGAGGCTCTTTATTTGCGAGATTTGCAGGGGGACCTGTTTTAGATTGTGGATCTGTTTTAGGGATCTTAGCTTTTCTTATTTTGTCAAAGAAATAGGGTAATGTGCCTTTTTTTAATATTGGGTCTCTTTGGTTTTTTATCATTTTAGTGATATTATGTCCTAGGTAGCAGGACTCATAGTCATCATTGTTTATAAAAGCATTAAGAGCTTTGTATATATATCTGCCATTTTTAGGATTCGACTTTTGAACTGACAAGAATTTGCAATGCTCAAAGTTATTAACAATAATTTTTAACTCGTGGTTCAGTTTTCCCTCATTTAGATAGCAGTTATTGGCAATTCCTATTACTAATATTTTAGTTTTTACAAATTTCTGCAAGAATGCAGAGAGCTCGATAAATAATCGAGTTGGGTTTGCGTCGTTTGAGCCATAGGATAGAACCAGCCAATCATCTTCGAGAAAATCTGCATCAGAAAGTTTGAAGTTTCCGAAAATGAAGTCTGATGGTGCATTAGGATATGAATACGTACATATTTCATATTCTTTCGCATTTATGTGTTTAGATCTTAGCATCTTAAGTAATGTTGAAAGTTCCGAGCATGTTTAGTCTCCTATTATGGTGATTTTAGGCTTTCTAGATGTGCTAGGTAGGTTTGACACTTTGAGTGGTTTTTTAATAGGTCTCATTACGTTGTTGTCTACTTTAGGCTGTGATGACGGCTTCTCGGGTTCTAGTCCAGCTTGTACGTCAGACTTTTTAGTTGATTGAGTGCCAGTTTTCAAGTTTTGGTGGTTCTCTTGGGTTGTTGACGAGCTTTTAAGTAATAAGTCTTCTGGCATACTGGATCTAGATTGCTTTGGAGTCCGGGTTTGTGATAATGCATCTTTTATTTGTTGCTGTTGATGTAAGTAGTCATTAGTGCTTTTTTCTTCACGAAGTTTTTCGATAGTGCTTTTGAGTTCGGTGTTTTCAGATAGTAATTTGTTGATTTCTGCTTTTGCTTTAATCAACTGTTCTGTGAGTTCTTCTACTTCAATTTTTAGATTTTCTTCGGAGCTGGGATATAATGACGTTTCTTCGGCGCTTTCATCTAGCGCATTGCTTGAGAGGGAAATATTTTCCAAAGATAGTCGGCGACGACGCATATTGTTCGGCTTTCTTATCGTTACATTGTTCATGGGGCTATCATCTAACTTGAATTCGAGGATGTTGTGACTACCAACCGGTGTATCTGTGTTGTCCCTTTTTGGCTTTTTAGAATAGCACGGTGTGCATCTCCACGCTTTCTTTTTATCTTGGCCCATGATTTGGAATCGGGTAAATGATACATTTGCGCAAATTAGGTCATAGGTGCAATTACAAGCTGAACACAACATATATTGTCGGTTGGTAATCTTGTTGGGACAACCTGCACAGTCCAGATTAATAGCTGAAGGCGCGGATGCATTAGTCGAATTTATTGGAAGCGCCATTTTATATTACAGTTAAATATTTCATTCGCCGGGTGATCGGTATTATTATTCCGCTAAATACTTAGCATGGAATTTCGAGGTTGCGGTGATTTACAGCGGCTAAAGCGCTTGATAGAATTAGCTAATAACAAAATCAATCAGCGGCGTTGTGAGTCATTATCTTTCAGCGCGTCAGCGGTTTTATTTACAAGTTCACCATCCCGAATCACAATCACACTTTTCGACAAAAAGGTCTTAAGCGCCGCCAAATCCGCGTCACTTACGCGTTTACACAAATCACTGCAATGTTATGATAAAAATGGCTGAAGTAATAAAGTTTTTGGTTAGATTTCAATGGAATATCACTATTTATCGAATGTTTTATACTTTTATGTCACTGTTAATGAGTCACTGGTTGCCTTATACATTGAATTATTACATATGTTTTGAAAATACTGTACTGCTTACTGCACAAATTATTAAATTATTATTTTATTAGGAAGCTGCGAAAGTTTTCGTCTGACTCAATTCATTTTTAGAGTGCCCTTGAAACGAGGAAGAAGTAACAAAAATGTATGAAGCTATACCTACGCAAATAATAACAGTTTTTGGTTACGTAGTACGCTTCTTAGTTATTTTAGTCAGAAGTGTGAGCTGCAAATTACGAATTGAAACGAAATTGATAAAATATTCACCAGCGTAATGAGCGAACTTCGAGGCGCGTAGGTACTAGTTAGTATTCAACTAGTATTTGAATCAAGCATCGCACTTGTTTCTTTTTTTAGTTTAAAACGGGTCTAAAACCTGTGATTTTTATTTTTAGTCTATAATCACCTTATAATGCATACTGAGTCTCCGCAAGAACGAATCAGGAATAAGCAGATCAGTCGATTTTTAACTTGAAACTGAAGTGGACAGGTCACATAGCACGGAGGACTGATGACCGATGAGGTCGAAAATTTCTCTAGTAAGACCACGTACCGACAAGCACAACGTAGGACGTCCACCCACAAGATGGACATACGACTTCACTAAGCCCCCAGGATTACGCTGGGTGCAAGCCGCTTTCTACTGGTCTTATCGGAGATCTATACGAGAGGCCTATATGTCCAGCAGTGAACTTCTTATGGGTAAAATAACGACGACGATGAATTCATACTGCAAATAGTTCTATATTTTGTTTAAAATTCAATTGGAGTTTTCAATTTCCAGGTTTTCTTCGTTCTCAGGAAAAACTACAGACAAATATCGTTCTTGCACGTATACCACCACACTGGCATGGTGCTACTGATTTGGGGAGCTGTTACCTATTTGCCAGGTAAATTATCAAATATTTATGTTAAATAGATTATTTAGATTTAGAAAAAAGGGTAGGAATTTACTTTATGCATCGACTTGGCATTTTTTTGCTTTAAATTCCAAATTGATTACTTCTTGCAATCGACCTAGGGATGTATAAAATTGAACTTGCACGTTCAGACATGCGGGAACCGCGAGATTTACAATCGCACGGTTTGGCTTTTTGCTTGACTAACCGCGAGGTTACGTGTAAACAAAACAAAAATAAGACCCGCGTGATTCCCATCCCACAAGATTTCGAAACCGTGCGTTTCCCGCTGTGTCTGAACTGAACTAGAGCTTAGAACAGCTAGGCGCTAGGCGGGTGCGTCATCATCCCGGACCAGCCCGGTTCCGTCACGCGGCCGCTGCGAGTCAATCTTTAGGGTAATCTGTGTATAGTCTGAGGGCCGAGCGGCAGATTTTAACCTTCGAAACCTGCTCGATCGCGTTAACGTTTGATATTATTTCTATGGAAATGGCACAGCGCCATCTTGTGTCACGTACGGAAAACTGAATAGGTCAGTGTGAGTTTTATTTACGGTAATATAACGAGCGCCAAACCGATCGAACACAAGCGCCGCAACGTCTGTGATTGGGTGTATTAGTCAAGTGTGTGTGTCAATGTGCTCGCGTGTGTGCTCGGCGCGCTCGGTCAACGCGACGTAAAAGTAATTCGATTTGATTTGCAAAACTCCCACTCGACACTCTGGGCTGCGGGGGCCAACGAATGCACTGCGTTTTCTCCTGGATAAGACGCGACGTGTACTTGACCTTTGGCTGCCGGGGCTGTACACAGCATTATACCCACTACAATATTGTATTTATACGTCATAATGTAGATCAGGTCGCGATGGCACTGACATGCCACTGTTAGCCAAAGTCCCCAATAAATTAACGAATAAAAAAATAACCGCTAGGGTCTATGGCTAGGACGTGTACGAAGCTTCGACAGAGGGGTTAGTCCAGGTTTACACGTAAATTGAAACTACGGCTGTTTCCGTATGGCTCTATACATTTTGTACTGCTCCCCTGGCGGAAACAAGGAAGAACTAACCAGATTGTATAGAGCCACACGCGAACGCGAAAGTTTAAGTAAACTACGCAAAATCTGGACTAAGGGCTCTGATTGTATTGAATAAAGTAAAGTTAAGTTTCGTAAAGTTTCTTAAACGTCCTAGCTGTTCGAAGTTCAATTGTAGGTCTCCTGTAGCCCAATTTTTGAAACGAAAAACCCCTGATCGACGTGCAGAAAGTCGTCGATTTTAACCTCTTATTGCATGAATTATGAAGGAAATGATGAAATTTTATTTTTTTAACTGAAACATATTTTATTTCCGATATATAAACATACTGAAAAATATATATATATCTATCTCATTAATTACACGCTGAATTACACGTTGAAAACAAACAAAAAGGCAAAAAAGGCAACAAAAAATACTTTCCGTGAAACGAACCTTGAGCCTTGAACCTGGAGCCTTGTGAGCTCAATTTATGAACTATTCGAATATGATTATTATAAACGAATGCTATTCTATCTGGTTCGCACTAAGAACATTGATTACATATATTATAATATCAATGCATGCCCCTAGACGGTTCTACTTTTGAGGTATGAGTGAATGGTGACGAGATCGAATAACAGCAAGAGCAAGCATTAAAATAGTTATTTGTTATATAAGAGTGCAAAGTTGCTTTTTAACCGCGTTCTCAATTTTGACGACCGAGCAAGCGAAGGATTCTAAACCAGAATCCTGAGAGTTAGCGAGGGAATCAAAAGAGCACAAGGTGAAAAATCTTTGCACTCGAGTAACAACACGTAACTTTTCATCTCACCTATGCGAGGAAATTACGAAAGTGGTCTTCGAGTCTACATATCGTACCGTTTGAAATACTTCTCGCGTGATTGTTGAGGGAGAGAGCTCATTTGCGCATTATTATCAAATAAACTCGTCACCAGAATCACTAATTTTAGGTTTCTCACTTGTTTTTAAATTAACAATATGAAGTGAAAAAAATCCTTCGCGAACGAGCATTTTAAAATTAAAAAGTACACCAAATAGGTTCCAAGTCTGAGTTTTTAACAAAGTAAAAAGGTTGTATGATAAATTCGGCACCAGGGAGGTAGAAAAATATGTTTAATGATGTTTTGAATTCACAAACTTAGTGTACCTGATGTTCTAAATTCAATTTTTACTTTATCCTCTAGCGTATAAAAACGGCTTTTGCACTCAGATATCGAATAGCTAAAAAACTATTTTACGGGATGGGGGGGATGAAACTTAATTTATCTTAGGACGCACTTACGGGATAGTTAGTGTGGCCTGTGAATACTAAAGCATTTTTTTTAGTCGTAATGCATTTCCAAACCAAGGTGTTTCAGGCAAAGTCTTGATATTTTTTTATTTAACTTTTGCTATTCAAATTTGGTAGGCGTTGCTTGGTTGCTTATTATTATTTTTTGTTTACACAATTTAATATTTGATGATTTATATGACTATTGATTTGTATTGACTTGTATCTTGTATGTTGATATCAATAAAATAATATGAATATGAATATGGATAAATTTTGATTTTATTTTTTTCAGGAGGCCACGGGACTCTCATTGGTGTGATCAACTCCTTCGTACACATCGTTATGTATTCCTACTACTTATACACGGTTGCTGTACCAAGCGCCAAGAACTCTTTGTGGTGGAAGAAATATATCACGCAGTTGCAAATCGTAAGTTTTGAAAAGCTTAATATTCACTTAAGGTTTTCTTCTCGGGTGGAGATCACGCGCATCCAATAATGTCTACTGACTAGGTGGACAAATGACCAGATTATGACCTCAGGGATGATGGATGTGAGTCGCTTGCAACCGATCTTATTGAATATATATAGGGCTGGATTATGTCCAGTAGTGGATATCCTACGGTTGACAGTGATGAAATTTTTATTTAAAGTTGCGTGCAAAAACAAACTGAAGTGGCATTGTCCAACAGAAACTTACTAATCTGCTGGTATATGTCGGTTTTATTATAAACTAGTTTTTACCCGCGGCTTCACCCGTATGATATTTGTGCTATTCCATGGGAACCCTTTATTTATCCGAGATAAAAAGAAGACTATGTCACTTTCCGTCTTTCAAACCCGAGGTCCTACCTTACCACCCTTATTAAAGGAGGTGGAAAATAAAAAAAAAAACGATTTGACGGTTGATCGATTCTACAGCTGTTGTTGTTTTTGACATTTCTTGAAGCGCACTCTAGAATAGCTCGCAGATAACAGATTTTTTCCTACTTACTTAACAATTTTCGTTATATTATGAAAAATTAACGCAATATCATTATAATTTATAGCCTATCATTATAATTTATAGCTTGTGTTATTCTGATATATAAGCTACATTATAGCAAAGTTTCATTTCAATCCGTTCAGTAGTTTTTGCGTGAAAGAGTAACAAACATCCATACATCCATCCATCCATCCAACCTTACAAACTTTCGCGTTTATAATATTAGTAGGATGTTTGAACTATTTTTAACATTGGCTTTTTTAAACCTGTTATTAACAGAATACAAGCGCATCTCATTCGCACACAGCCTTGTAATTGTTTATACTGCCTCGCGTTTGCTCCTACAGCTACCCTATATGCTTGTCTGGCAAGGGGTTGGAACTATTAAAACTGTCTGGCTAGTGAGGAAACATCATTTACTTATTACCCAAGTATTATACCTAAACATAAAAATCAGCTTTTATACTATAACGTAAGTAAAATTATAATTTCATGAACATGAAGGGCATCTGGCAAGGGATTTCCACCATGTTAAGTGTCTAGCAATGAATAACGTGATTTTTAATAATATTCTGAAGGTAATGCCAAAGAATCGCCATTTATTGTTTAACGAATTTAGATCGGTATTTTACACATTTTTGGTACAATTTCCCAGCCAAAGCCACCGTAACCCAAAGTCCATAATGAGCCATCGTTCTTACCTGTGTTGAGAGCATGCGCTGACAAACTTTCAGCTTTTATAAAATGACGAGGGTCTGGGGTTCACGGGCTCTTGCTCTATCACGTCTTGAGAAACTAAGTCAAATTATTCTCAAGGCATCATACTATTAGACTAATCAATCAAAATGACAATTACGTAGCTACTTCTTAAAAAAACAATCTTTCATCCGCCATAAAACACACAGAATAGCTATTTTTAGTTTTTAGAAGTTTCAGGGTCTATCCTACATTAAATTTCGTTTGTAATTATGTTAAGAGATATGTAACTATATTTATATCTTAAAGTATAGAGTCAGCTAGCATAACTGGCCATCTATTGTACAATAAGCACTTTACCATACGTATGTAAATCATCCATCAATTCTATTACTTATTTGGATTTTCAGGTTCAATTCTTCTGGTGCGTAGTCCACATGGCTGCAGTCGTCTTCATCCCTGACTGCGCCTTCCCTCGCTGGACCGCCGCCGTCTTCCTTCCGCAAAACCTCTTTATATTAGTCCTATTCATAGAGTTTTACATCAAAAACTACATTAAAAAGCCCGCTGAAAAACTCAAAGAACAAGCAAACGGTCACACTAAAGACCACAATCATAAAAACGGCCATAAAATCCAACACTTAAACGGCAAAGAAAACGGAACGAACGAATCGAGTTTCTCCAAAGAGAACGACTACATTTCTAGCATTGTACGTCGTAAAGTTGAGTAGGAACATGAAGAATTCGGTTCATTGTTATGCTAGCGACGTAGCGACTAAAGCTGTTTCGGGAACTGCCCCGCGACACGCAAACGTAGCCAAATTTAGGTTGTCAAGAATACACGTGGTCAATTTACGCATCAAGTTCATGTCAAATATACCGGGTGGCTGCGAATTCTTTGCTCAATACTCTATCTTTCTCAATACTCTAGGATGTAGTTATGCTAGTCATTATAACCAACTTTCTTTGTGGGGTCAACACCGAAGTCGCAAAAATAAATTGACTGTCTGTAAAGTCGGTTTACGGACCATACAATTTTACTTGATAACTCAACGTCTAAGAAACCATTGTTGAATACACAACTGAAACAAGCCGAACGTTTAGGCCGATTGTGCTTCTCTATCGCTTGTTCCGCGCTCTCGCTTGCACGCTCGGCTCAGGCGGAACGAGACAATGCGTCATGCTTTTTCGTGCGTAAAGTCGGTGTTCATCGATTTATAAGACGTTATCACGTCAAAAACAACTATCAATACAATATGTTTGCTTAACTTCTAGAAAATTTATGGAAATGCTGATATTTCTTCGCAACTTCAGAGTTGGACATATAAAAAAGTTGGTTACAGCAACGAGCACAACTACATACCAGATAATTGTTAATTGACTCACAGACAATACGTATTAAGCGGGATGTTTTTTAAACGATAGACACAACGATAGAACACTAAAATTTTACTGTATTTCATACAAATAACAATAATTCGCCATTTTACGTTAAGTGGAGTTACAACTAGCGACGTGCTTTCCCTAGGGCCAAAAGCCATTTCCCGGGGCATTAACTGCCATAAGCTACGCCTTTTTTAGTATTATGCACCTTTTTTACTTTAAATGTTAATAATAATTTTTCGCAAAAAACGACATGACCGACTCCACCCATGTACAGAATTCGCGAATATTTCGCACGGTTCCATGTTACATTTGTCACATTATTGTTGATTTATCAAAAATGACTGAGCCGAGTTCAATAAAATTTAATGAGACTAATTTTGAAGTATATCGTTTCCAATGAAAAAAAAATTTTTGAAATCGGACCACTACGAAAAAAGTTATGCGTGGTAAAGTTATACATAAAAAAAAAAATTGAGTACCTCCTCCGGTTGGTTCGTCGGTCAAAAATTGGTATGCATTTTAAAAACAGTGTAAAATCATCGTAAAATATTTGCGCCCGCTACGCTCGCGTCTTCTGAACGTGATCTTTTGTTCATTTAATCAAAAACAAACTCAATGTAACTCAAAGATGTAAAATCGTAACTCCTCTTATTGTAAAAATGGAGTACCTATCATATACCTCTGAAATACAGCTTACTGTACCTACGCATTTGATTGCGATTCTTATAAGGTCGTGAAAACAAAATCAGATTTTGCATATACAGGGTTATTTCTAATCAATTAGCACCCTTTTAGGGGTTTTTTTTCTGTACACCAAAACCAACAACTTTTGTTCTGCGAATTTGTCAGAAATCAAAAAAAAGTTGTTCCATAGGTACATTATGCCGCAGGTAAACGATATTTTTCTATGGAAAAACAATTTATTTTTAGTTATGACAAAAGTCGCAGAACAAAATTTGTTAGTTTTGATTTACAGAATAAGCCCCTAAAAGGATGCGATTGATTAGAAATAAACCTTTATTTTGACAAAGTTTTTTATCTGAAACATAAGTGTTTTCTCAATTTTTTCGTTTTTGTTATAATAAAAACTGATCAGAAGAATGAGCGCTTCGTCCTTGATTTCCTAAAATATGTCTTTCGTTTAAAAATCATCCCGAAGACAGAACTGTACATCACACTTTTAGATATACCTACTATATTTTAATTAAAGTATAACACAGGTGTTATTCACGCTTAATTTCAGTAGATAATTGCTAATCAATGTGATTAAGCGTAAGTAACACCTATGTTATACTTTAATTGAAATGTGCAAAAATCACGCTAGTTTCCATAATCATAACCGCAATATATTATAGCATACAACATATTGTAAGTAAATATTATAGCGATTGTACCTAGTATCATTAATATTATTGTAATAGCATTTAAGTAATAAATAGAATTAGTTGTAAATAATTTTCTTTTAGCTTAATAAAAATAATCAAATTTTTTATTTCTTTTGAAACAGTATCGGCTTCGACGACTTTGTATAGTGGCCAAAAATGCGTTAAAATATAGTAATCAAATTCACAGAAAAAAACCTCAGAAGAGTGACAAGTAATAGACTCCATGAAAGAAACCATGCTAAATTTTACTCAAATAAAAACTGCATTACAGCTGTCTTATTCATTTCTGGTTATACAGCATACGCGAGAGTGAGTGGAACAAAAAAAAACATTGTCCGTCGGCACACGTCAAATACTTAAAGCAAATAAATAATGAAATATTTAAGCCCAATTACAGAGGCGCCATCGCCAATTTACATATTTGCTAAATAGCATAGTTCTGTTTCTTTATCACTTTAAGCATTCGATAGAGATAACGCTTTTTACGTTGCTATTAAATATACGCTGGCGCCTCTGTAATCGGGCTTACTGTACTTACAAGATAATGGCCTAAGCTCTATACAAATTTTACATTATCTTTTTAAATTTCCGGTGGCTTTCCGTTTACCCATTTATGTAACTAATCATCCCCCTTTTAAGGTATCAAGGCCTTTTAGTGGCATGACCCCTAGATACATTAAATTTCCCAAAACGAAAGGTATAACAAAAAGAAAAGGTAGACTCCTCGATACTTACGAGTACATCTCTTCTTATGGCTATTTATCACGACTCGTTCGTTGAAATTTTGGATTTAAATACCTACAACAACCCCTAAATTTTAGCTTAATTTCCAACAAATACAGTTTTTCTTATAGAATATGTGTCTTACGTTTACTTAACTTGATTAATTTGATTTAATTTCATATTTTATTAATAGAATTTTCACTAAATTCTAAATACCAGAAGTTCTACAACATTGTATTGAAGTTTATTTTTCTTTCGTACAAATTATGTTGAATTTGCGATAAAGATTGCTACGTATTATAACTAGTAGTCCTGTACACGGAGGGATTACTAGTACATTACTAAAATACTACACGGAGGGACTACTAGACGGAGGGAGGATTAACTGTGGGTACAAGCACCAGCCAGACCCATAAGCTATTAATGTAATTATGTTTGATTCTGGATTTTGTAGAATTACGTCTAGTTTTTTGTAACTTTCAACACATTATGTTGAAATAAAAATAATAATAATAACAATGATGCAAATAAAAGTTTGTAATTATATATATCTTTTAATTTTGCAGAAGAGAGTGAAAATATATGTCGATTAATTTTTATTTTATTAACTCTGTTAAGTTACAAAATTTAAAAAAAAATATGTTTCTTCCACTGGCTTATCGGTGGAGGATAAAATTGTCAGGAAACCTGCATATTATGTCCGTAGTAAAAATTCGATGGCAAATATGAATCCACCAACTTACACGGACCACCCTTCGAGGATAGGCCTACGTCCTGCAGTGGACTATTAAAAAGGCTGGTACAATAAGACGCCAAGGTAGAAGCTAAGATAAGCTGTAGCTTATTTTAGCTTAGCTTAGCGAGCGGCATTTTCAGAGGAGGCGGCCAAAGTCCTAACTCATCATTAACGCATGTTTCATGTCTAAGACAAAAATTACTAGTTAAAGCAAAAATCTTAGAATATTAGTAGTTGCCCGAACAGTGGGCCTCGCGACACATCTTTATAACTGACTTTTAAATTCGATAACGTAGTATCATCTCATCAGTCATCTTTTTAACCGAATTCCAAAAAGGAGGAGGTTCTATGTTCGTGTGTATGTATTTTTTTTGTGTATGTTCATCGATAATTTCGCCAATTGCGAACCGAATCGAAAAATTATTTTTTACTTCAAAATTGTATACTCCCGAAATGGTCCCATTTGAATTTTACAGAAATCGGCTGAGCCCTTTTTGATAAATCAAGAATAATGTAAACAATTCGAGCGAAATATTCGAATTTTGTACACGATGGAAGGCGATTATGCCATTTTTTGAGAAAAAAATATTATAGAAACAATACTGTGTACCTACTTGCATTTTTGCGCTTACCTCCCGGACAGTAAGTACAAAATGTCAGTTAAAGAAAATTGCTGTTGTCTGATACCAGAAGACGAGAATCTATTAGCTCTACGTTTCATATTGTTTTTCTTTAGATCTCACGACACATCTCTTCAACTGAATCTTTATAAGTATAGGTATCTTGACTTTCTCTTGACCGATTTGGTTATTACTCGCATATCTTGTTTAGATTTAGATACTCAACAATATTATCGATCAACGATAATCGGCTGATAAATAGCGCAACAGCATACCTCCTCACCCTCTCTTTTTGACGGATCGAAAATCGCCGACGACAAAAAAAATAATTCAGTACCTAATATCTCAGAATAATGAAAAACAGCCTAATATACAAAATCTGTGAACCAAGTTTCGTCGAAATTTGTTGAAAAATGCAGCCTATCGACAAAAACCAACATTTGGACAGACGAAAGCAAAATTGCCGAGTTAAAACTGAGATCGCTTACGCTTGTAGAGAAACTAACTTTTTTGTAAGTTTCCCTACATTCAAATTATTTTTACTTTGCGATAACACTGTACATCACTTCTTTTTAGGGTTCCGTACCCAAAGAGTAAAAACGGGAAGGGTCCCGTCAGAGGAGTCTTAGTAATAGGGATTACTAAGACTCCTCTGTCCGTCTGTCTGTCTGTCTCCAAGCTGTATCTTGTGAACCGCTATAGCTAGAAAGTTGAAATTTTCACAGATGATGTATTTCTGTTGCCGCTATAACAACAAATACTAAAAACAGAATAAAATTAATAATTACCCTTAATTATTAATTTTAGGCGAGATTATAGCCATAAGAAGTTTCAGTTAAATAGATGTATCGAGGAGTCTACCTTTTCTTTTTGTTATACCTTTCGTTTTGGGAAATTTAATGTATCTAGGGGTCATACCACTAAAAGGCCTTGATACCTTAAAAGGGGGATGGTTAGTTACATAAATGGATAGTGGAAAGCAACCGGAAATTAAATAATCGGCCAAGTACGAGTCAAATATTGATTTTCTTTTGTTTTTAGTATTTGTTGTTATAGCGGCAACAGAAATACATCATCTGTGAAAATTTCAGCTGCCTAGCTATCATGGTTCATGAGATACAGCCCAGTCGCAGACAGACAGACAGACAGACTGACAGACAGACATCGAAGTCTTAGTAATAGGGTCCCGTTTTTCCCTTTGGGTACGGAACCCTAAAAAGATAAAGCAAAATTGTAAAGACCTTAGGCCATTATCTTGTACAAGTAAGTACAGTATTTCATAATTTATTTATTTTGCTTAAAGTATTTGACTATGTCGACAGACAATGGTTTTTAGGGTTCCGTACCCAAAGGGAAAAATGGGACCCTATTACTAAGACTTCGATGTCCGTCTGTCCGTCTGTATGTCTGTCTGTCTGTCACCGGGCAGTATCTCATGAACTATGATAGCTAGGCAGCTGAAATTTTCACGCAAGATGTATTTCTGTTGCCGCTATAACAACAAATACTAAAAAGAAAATAAAATAAATATTTAAGTAGGGCTCCCATGCAGTACGGAACCCTCCGTGCGTGAGTCGGACTCGTACTTGGCCGATTATTATTTTTAAAATTTAAAAGTATTCGCTGACAAGATCAGCTATTTTGCATTTTGTTTTGGAAATTGGGGGAGTCGTCGAGAATGCACCGTCTGGTGTATGTACATTTGTGTAGAGTAGTGATATTTTTTTTTATATATCTTGTTTTTTTTTTATTTCGAATAGGTTTGCGTTTGACTACACACTACCTGATGTTAAGCAGATTTGCGGTCTTGGATGTAACACGCTTACCTAGAAGATACCTATTTACTCGGGATTTGAAGACACCTACATATATGAAATGTTATTAGTGTTCTCCTTTCCTGCCGAGATCCCGGATGGATAAGGGACTGAGCTACTAGGATAGTATGTGATGAGAGACACCGCACCGTCTCTAAAGCTTTTCCAGATCGGCTCCTTTATTGGGGGCCGCTGTAACTCACCTAACGAGCGCCTGACCGGGGCGCTGTTACTGCATGTCCCCGTCGGCCAGACTGGGCTGACGCTCCGGCTGCGAGCACCAAGCTGGCGCTGCACCGTCAGCGTACTGCGTGAACCTCCGGCTGCCTCTCTACCCGCCTGCGCGAATCTCTCCGGTTACCGCTCTACTTCCCTGCGTGAACCTCTTGCTACCTCCCTACCCACCTGTGTGAATCTCTCCGGTCACCTCTCTACTTCCCTGCGTGTACCTCTTGCTACCTCCCTACCCGCCTGTGTGAATCTCTCCGTTTACCTCTCTACTCCCCTGCGTGAACCTTTTCGGCTATCTCTCTACCCGATAACATTTTCCAAATTTTAGGCGTGCGTTTCCCTATTGCGGCTGTTATTATAGACTTTAAGTGTGTTTGTAAATAGCGTATTAAAAGTGATGCTATACGGTTAGTCCTATATTTATATTTTACCCTCAAACCGCTAGGAATCCTAACCCTTAGGCAATTCTCTCTAGGTCTCAAATACTTATTAGCTTGTGGTGCTGCAAACTCTACCCGTTTGCAACATTACACGCTCGATCAAAAACAAGGAACCTTTATAACTTAGTTGTGTCCGTCTGTCCATACGTTCGCCCCAAAGTCACAAAGCCTTGTACACGTGTCAAAACTACAATTATGAAGCAAATTTCATGAAAGGAGATAATGCAAAATGGGCTCTGACTAGGTACAGTACCTCAAAAAATCCGTTAAACTATGATAAATAAATGCGCAGAGTAAATCAACCGCATCAGATGCTTAATTTATGAGTAATTTCACATTTTCCAATTTGATTTTTGTTCAGTCATTGAATTACTGTCATTTTGGTCACATGTAACCTTAATACCCGAATACACAAAATTACTATTAATGGACATTGTTCTTGTAAAAAATAACGGAAAAATCATTTTCCGAAAGAAACAAAGCCAATTAAGAAATACTGTACCCGTTAGTGGCCCAATTTCTATGCATATTTGCAATATCTCCTTTGACAATATGATAGTTCATTCCATGATGTCCATTTAAAGAGTAGGTAGTTCCCATACATGAAAAGTAGGGATAAGAATTCCGAAATATAGCCTATCCAAGTTAAAAAAAGAGTAGTTCTTGATTTCTAAAAACTATATTTTCGCATAGAATCTTATTATTTTCTAATTTTTAGACCATATTATAAACTTTCCATAGAGAACGAAGTCGTGTCTACTTTTGTCTGATGAATGGGATGAGTCATGATTTATAACATAGATAACTAATTTGATGTCGCCGATTCTATTTAATTAATGTAGCCTCAGTTTTTTTCATCGACTTGGCATTTTTAGCTTTTTAGGAAGAAAAATTATTCAGATTATTGAAACAGTCTTGTCTACACGAAGCAAAGCTATATTTCATTAAAAAACTTAATATTTCTTTAAATTATCAACAAATAAACACTGTGACAAAGAGAACTTTCCAAATCCAATAAAAGTTCTTCGTGTCACAGTGTTTATTTGTAGATAATTTAAAGAAATATGAAGTTTTTTAATGAAATATAGCTTTGCTTCGTGTAGACAAGACTGTTTCAATAATATGAATAATTTTTCTTCCATTTGCGGAGAGTACATGACAAATAATACAGTTTAATAGTGATATAGAGTTCGAAAAATTCAGAAACATTTAGAACAACTCATATTCAGTTTCAGCAAGAAGATAAATTTCTTTTTTTGAATTTAATGAAAAAATACCTTCAAATATGTAGAGTTTTATTGTAAAAGTACCCATGTGTCACATTTTGAAAACTAGAGCTGACAGAGAAGTCATATCGCCATCAAATACGAGTAAATAAAACAAATATTTAGCGACATCACACACGGTCTCAGACTCCAAACTAAGCAAAGCTTGTGATACGGCAGCCTTAATAAAAAAAATTGGTTGCCTGTAAAGTCGGTATACGGGCGAAAGTTTTACGTGACAACGACTTTATGTCTGTCTCTCTCGCTCTTAGGCGGGCTAACCATGCCCGAGTGGAAGGGACGCGTGCCTCTCACTCGCTCTCATTGTGAGCGCATAACGTGAGCGGAGCGTAACGCAGTTTCTTGAAGTGTCACCTGGCAAACCAATTTATAAGACGTTGTCACGTCAATAATAATAACCGTTTTTCGCTCATTACACAATAAATTGTAGGCTCCGGTTGTTTTAACCGTTTAGCCATCTCAGAGGATTCTGAAAAAAACTCTGACACCAGGACTAACCACCCAGCCTATGCAAGCTTTCTTACAAACAAACAAATAAATCATTTATTTTGACATAATAGACATTTTACAGTAATACATGATCCATAGGCCCCTGAAATAGTCTAAGACTGTGTCTCAGGAGCCAGTGGTTTCTCCATCTCCATATTAATATAAAACAATTATTATGTGAAAAAAAAAACCTTTTTTTAAAACAAGCTTTTACTGAACAAGTACCTACTTGCCAAGACGAATCAAACAAGCCGAAACTCGATAGGGTTGCGTCGTTTCATTGCAGAGTTCCTATGACCACCTTCCAGCTCCATCATCAGATCAGCTTTATGTCATCATATAATATACTAGTAGTCCGCCCCGGACTTAGACCTCGCGCTATTCCTATTTTATATCATAAATACTGTGATTTCAAAAAATTATAATAAAATTGGTATGAAAGTTAGGCGAATTCTTTTTAGGGTTTCGTACCCAATGGGTAAAAACGGGAAACGGTAAAATCATACTCCTATTATTGACCGAGCTTTAGCGAGGTCTCTGAGTCTAATGGGACGAGCCGGCACTTGAGCTGTCAGATGTATGTTTGTATGTTTCTTTGTTCGACGATAACTCAAGTACCGCTCAGCTGATCTCCATGAAATTTAGCATGCACGTAGTTTATATATGTAGAATTTTTAAGTTCGAATATGAGCATCTTCTGATCAGTGGTGTCGAAGATACCAGGACCGGTGTCAAAAAGAGGCAAAACGGCGCCACTTTCTGCGGGAGTTGCGGAGTAATATTACTGCACGCTCGAGTATTTTATTTAAAATTGTAAGAATAACGGCTCATGTTCACGCATAATTCAGAATAATATTTTGTTTGTAATTGTTAAGGCAAATTTCATGATAATATTTAATTTGTAATAATATTTATGTAATACCAAGCCCATTTTGGACGCCTAGCGCCACCTAGTGCTATCAAAGTGTAAACTTCACTTAGCGGTTGTTTTTAGGGTTCCGTACCCAAAGGGAAAAACGGGACCCTATTACTAAGACTTCGATGTCCGTCTGTCTGTCTGTCACCGGGCTGTATCTCATGAACCATGATAGCTAGGCAGCTGAACTTTTCACAGATGATGTATTTCCGTTGCCGCTATTACAACAAATACTAAAAACAAAATAAAATTAATATTTAAGGGGGGCTCCGATACAACAAACCTGAATTTTTAGACGTTTTTCGCTCTATATTAATAATGGTACCAGGTAGATGCTTGAGCTAGACAGGCACCTCATCTCTAGTCAGCTCACTTTTGGATATCAACACCGATGTACCAACATATACCGAGGTACAAGAGGCTATTGTTGGTCTCAAAGCAAACAAAGCGCCAGGCGAAGATCTTATAGCTGCTGAGATGCTCAAAATTGATGTTCCAACAGCTACCAACCTTTTAACCCCACTCATACAAAAAATTTGGCAAGAAGAAACTATGCCCGACGAGTGGAAAACGGGACTACTAGTGACTGTGCCAAAAAAGGGTGACTTAAGCAACTGCAGTAATTGGAGAGGAATCACGTTATTATCTGTGCCCTCTAAAGTGCTTTGCAGAATTCTCCTAGATCGGCTCGCAAAAGCAGTGGAACCATTACTACGGAAAGAGCAAGCAGGTTTCCGCCCCGGAAAGTCTTGCACTGACCAAATTAACACGCTGCGTATTATCCTAGAACAAGGTGCAGAATTCCAGAGGGAAATATATTCTCTATTTGTTGATTTCGAAAAAGCCTTTGATACGCTGCGTTGGACTGCAATTTGGTCAAGACTGGAATCAATCGGCGTACCTGCAAAGATCATCAACTTAATAAAGTCTTTCTATGACAACTACTCATGCAGAGTACGACATGATGAGCTAATTTCCGAGAAAATACCGGTACACGCCGGCGTTCGACAGGGCTGTCTTCTGTCACCGCTGCTGTTTCTCATAGTTCTGGATGGTATCATGACCCGTGTCAACAGCGTACCACCACGTGGAATTGAATGGGGCTTAACCAGTCATCTGCAAGACCTGGACTACGCCGATGACTTGTGTTTACTCAGCCACCGCCGCATTGACATGCAATCTAAACTGGACGATCTGCAGAGAGAAGCAGCAATGGTCGGCCTTAAAATAAACGTTCGAAAAACAAAAGACATGAGGAGTGGAGCTCGAGATGACAGTCCACTACTAATAGGCGATGAAGTAGTGGAAAGGGTGTCGAGCTTCACCTATCTTGGCAGCGTCGTGTCAACATCTGGAGGAACAGACTTAGACGTAGCTTCCCGGATTGCTAAAGCTCAAGGTGCCTTCGCGTGTCTCCGTTCAGTATGGCAGTCAAAACACCTCTCCCGTAGAGTGAAACTTCGAATATTTAATACAAACGTAAAAAGCGTACTGCTGTACGGATGTGAGACCTGGAAAGTTACAAAAGCAATAACACAACAGCTACAAGTTTTTCTCAACCGGTGCCTACGGCAAATCTTAAAGATCTTCTGGCCAGACACTATCGCCAATATAGACCTCTGGAGGGAATGCCATGAAGATCCTATAGAACTGCAAATACGGCGCCGTAAGTGGAACTGGGTTGGCCATACTTTGCGCAGGGGGCTGGACCACATTCCTAGGCAAGCCATGGATTGGAATCCACAAGGCCGACGCAAACCTGGCCGCCCCAAACAGACATGGCGGCGTTCCATCACTGCTGAGGCCAAAAGCATCGGACTGACTTGGAGCGAAGTGAAACGCAAGGCACAGGACAGAGAGGAATGGCGTAACATTGTATCAGCCCTCTGCCCCGACGTGGGGACTTAGGATACGAAGAGAGATGCTTGAAATTTTCACAGAATATTTAGTTTTATTTTCCCTTTAATAATAAATAATAAAATTTAAATAAAATAAATATTTAAGTAGGGCTCCCATGCAGTACGGAACCCTCCGTGCGTGAGTCGGACTCGTACTTGGCCGATTATTATTTTTAAAATTCAAACGTATTCGCTGACAAGATCAGCTATTTTGCATTTTGTTTTAGAAATTGGGGGAGTCGTGGAGAATGCACCGTCTGGTGTATGTACATTTGTGTAGAGTAGTGATATTTTTTTTATATATCTTGTTTTTTTTTTATTTCGAATAGGTTTGCGTTTGAATACACACTACCTGATGTTAAGCAGATTTGCGGTCTTGGATGTAACACGCTTACCTAGAAGATACCTATTTACTCGGGATTTGAAGACACCTACATATATAAAATGTTATTAGTGTTCTCCTTTCCTGCCGAGATCCCGGATGGATAAGGGACTGAGCTACTGGGATAGTATGTGGTGAGAGACACCGCACCGTCTCTAAAGCATTTTCCAGATCGGCTCCTTCATCGGGGGCCGATGTATCTCGCCTAGAGCGTCCGACCGTCGCTGCTGCTGCATGTCCCCGTCTTTCAGACTGGGCTGACGCTCCGGCTGCGAGCACCCAGCTGGCGCTGCACCGTCAGCGTACTGCGTGAACCTCCAGCTGCCTCTCTACCCGCCTGAGCGAATCTCTCTGGTTACCGCTCTACTTCCCCGCATGACCCTCTTGCTACCTCCCTACCCGCCTGCGTGAATCTCTCCGGTTCCCTCTAAACTTCCCCGCATGACTCTCTTGCTACCTCCCTACCCGCCTGTGTGAATCTCTCCGTTTACCTCTCTACTCCCCTGCGTGAACCTTTTCGGCTATCTCTCTACCCGATAACATTTTCCAAATTTTAGGCGTCCGTTTCCCTATTGCGGCTGTTATTATAGACTTAAAGCGTGTTTGTAAATTGCGTATTAAAAGTGATGCTATACGGTTAGTCCTATATTTTTATTTTACCCTCAAACCGCTAGGAATCCTAACCCTGAGGCAATTCTCTCTAGGTCTCAAATACTTATTAGCTTGTGGTGCTGCAAACTCTACCCGTTTGCAACATTACACGCTCGATCAAAAACAAGGAACCTTTATAACTTAGTTGTGTCCGTCTGTCCATACGTTCGCCCAAAAGTCACAAAGCCTTGTACACGTGTTAAAACTACAATTATGAAGCAAATTTCATGAAATTTGACAATATGATAGTTCATTCCATGATGTCCATTTAAAGAGTGTAATAGTTCCTATACATGAAAAGTAGGGATAATTATTCCGAAATATAGCCTATCCAAGTTAAAAAAAGAGTAGTTCTTGATTTCTAAAAACTATATTTTCGCATAGAATCTTATTATTTTCTAATTTTTAGACCATATTATAAACTTTCCATAGAGAACGAAGTCGTATCAACTTTTATCTGATGAATCGGATGAGTCATGATTTATCACATAGATAACTAATTTGATGTCGCCGATTCTATATATTATAGCCTCAGTTTTTTTCATCGACTTGGCATTTTTGGCTTTGGTTTGACTTTCAATAAAAGTTCTCTGTGTCACAGTGTTTATTTGTAGATAATTTAAAGAAATATTAAGTTTTTTAATGAAATATAGCTTCGTGTAGACAAGACTGTTTCAATAATCTGAATAATTTTTCTTCCTTTTGCGGAGAGTATACGACAAATAATACAGTTTAAAAGAGATATAGAGTTCGAAAAATTCAGAAACATTCAGAACAACTCATATTCAGTTTCAGCATAAAGATAAATTTCTTTTTTTGAATTTAATGACAAAATAAAAAAAATTACCTTCAAAAAAATGTAGTTTTATTGTAAAAGTACCCATGTGTCAAATTTTGAAAACTAGAGCTGACAGAGAAGTCATATCGGCATCAAATAAATAAATAAATAAATAAAACAAATATTTAGCGACATCTTACACAGCACACGGTCTCAGACTGCAAACTTAGCAAAGCTTGTGATATGGCAGCCATAATAAAATAAGAATAACCGTTTTTCGCTCAATCCTTACATAGTATAAAATAAAGTCGCTATTTTCGTTTGTTTATTTATTTGTTTGTTTGTTTGTCTGTATGCTTAAATCTTTAAAACTACGCAACGGATTTTGATGCGATTTTTTTTAATGGATAGAATGATTCAAGAGGAAGGTTTATATGTATAAAAATTCCCGAAATTCCCACGGGAACGGGCACAACGCGGGTAAAACCGCGGGGCACCGCTAGTACATAATAAATTGTAGTCCCCGGTTGTTTAAACCGTTTAGCCATCTCAGAGGCTTCTGAAAAAAACCCTGACCCCAGGACTAACCACCCAGCCTATACAAACTTTCTTACAAACAAACAAATAAATCATTTATTTTGACATAATAGACATTTTACAGTAATACATGATCCATAGGCCCCTGAAATAAGTCTAAGACTGTGTCTCAGGAGCCAGTGGTTTCTCCATATTAATATAAAACAATTATTATATGAAAAAAACGCTTTTTTTTAAAACAAGCTTTTACTGAACATGTACCTACTCGCCAAGACGAATCAAACAAGCCGAAACTCGATAGGGTTGCGTCGTTTCATTGCAGAGTTCCTATGACCACCTTCCAGCTCCATCATCAGATCAGCTTTGTGTCATCATATAATATAATACATTGTCACGCGATTTACATGTGTATGTAAAAGAAGGATGTCGGCAGCTCATACATACGAATAGCTGTTGTATACGAATACACTCATTTTCTCCCAAGATTATTTCTAAAAACGTTATGTTCGTCAGAGTAATTTATGTCGCTTCTAAAACTGCTCTGATATGTACAAGTTCGTTTTTAATGAAGTTTTAAAATATTTGGCCACAAAAGCATTCGTAAGGGATTTAGGTGGTAAAAGCAATAAAAATCATTGTAATTTTTCTAGTGGTCTACTTTTAATTCTAATTATTGATATGAAAACACCAACAAATCACTATATTTTGAAGGACATATCATCACTAGAAAAGATGTTTTGTTCCATGATTGTAAAAAATAAAATAAAAATGTTTTGACAGGTCAACAAATCTCTGCATCCTTCTTTCAGCTCAATCGGTAACCGGGAAGTGGATCAAATTTAACTCGCAAGATTTGATTACAGACCGACAGACAGACAACGGGACAGGTGAAACTAAATAAAAGCTTGTAAAAAGCATACCAAAATGTAAGTAGACTTAAGTCTATTTAGGAACTCATAGAAACAAATTATGTACTTTGTTTGGATTCCATGCAAATTTACAAAAAATTCAGCAGGGTAAAGATATGATGGTAGCTTATTATCTCTAAGTTTGAATCCTCAGAGACGTGTTGACAAAATCGCTGCCCCTTAGGTAATTCGTCCCCGTTTCTATGCCTAGTTCGCCGTCCTGAAATGGTAAATTATATTACCTGGCATAAGTAGGACATCTTAGGAGTCCTAACGTTGCGTGCCGCTACTGGAAAATCGGTCGATATGGCGCAGTGTGAGCCGAACCGCGGCGTCCGACACACCACTACCCCGAAGCATTACTTCACACATAGTTCTCCAGCTATTGTGACCGGAACCGGTAAGTCTAAAACCTCTTTTGTTTAAAAAGTGCAAGCTTAAAAAAAGAACGGGAAAAATATGAGAAAAAAGGTTATGTAATGTTTGCGGTGTTTGCGATCCGATCAGCTGATTGCATCGATGTTATGTCACGATTTTCGGTTGTCTGATACATTGGTGTGTTTTAGATCTGTTTTTGAAAATTTGTGCCCTTTTTTTGATTGTTTAATCTTGATTGTTATTTTATTAATTATGTAACTGGAACTGTTTGTTTACTTATAGGTTGCAGGAATAAAACAAATGCTTGTCGTGTTCAGTGAGATTATGTTGTTAGGGATAAATCAAATCAATATTGTGTATTGACAAATTGTTAAAAATACGTATTTTATTATTCATGCATATTTATTAATTTTCAACAGTAAAACAATCAATATGTATCTCGACAGATTTTTTACAAATGAAACAAATCAATTAGTAATTTATACCAATAAAAACTTTTTTAAACTAATCTAAAATTAATCCTAACTATCTATTTTGAATATTTATTTAATCTTAATTCCAAAAGAGCCATTCTCTTAAATTTACGAACCACTAATTTCTTTTTGCCTACAATATCTTCATGCAAACAACATGCAAAACATGCATTTTTGATTTCTATTATGTCAACAATTTTCAAAACGCAATGAAAATGCATATCAAGTCCTGTTTAATAAATTAATTAAATATTAACTAAATAGTGAATAGCTAACCACGTACTAGAATAACATATCAAATATTTAAAGATTAGCAATTTCCCGAAGGTTTTGAGAATGATTCTAGTATAGCTTATCATAATATGATAACATATTATGTAAAAGACATGAACAAAAATTTATTCATAGAATTATTTACTTAAGAAATGAAGAGGGTAAATGGTTAATTTTGATCACCTTTTTCATGATCATTCTGAATATTTTGTCAATCCAATAGTCACTTCATTGAAACTCACGTCAATTTACTTATAATAATAAAGTTGTCGCAGACGTAAGTTTTTAGGCTCGCGCAGACGGGCCTCAGACCACTACCACCGGTAGCAGTCATGCGCTACCGCTAAGTGTTTACTACCGCTGTATGTATCGCGAACAATATTGTAACGAGTAGCCGCCACCGGCCACATGTGTGCGCCACATTTTAACAAAATGTATGAAAAATCGCGTGAACTGCTTGTCGCTGGCCACCGGTGGCTGTGGTCGGCGGTCCGTCTGCGACGAGCCTTAGCCGGTTTTACTATTGTAAATCCAATAGTTGCATTCTATTTTATTTATGAGCGAATCATTATTTCATTGTACCTGATATCCAAACACACGTGCACTGTATGCTTTTTAGGGTTCCGTACCCAAAGGGTAAAAACGGGACCCTATTACTAAGACTCCGCTGTCCGTCTGTCCGTTACCAGTCTGTATCTCATGAACCGTGATAGCTAGAGCGTTAACATTTTCACAGATGACGGTATTTCTGTTGCCGCTATGACAACAAATACTAAAAACAGTAAAAAATAAGGGGGGCTCCTACACAACAAATCTAATTTTTTTGCTCTCTATTAATAACGGCGACAGGTGCCTAAAATATTCACAGATTATTTGGTTAAATATTCACTTCAAAAATTAATAGTTAAATTGGCTTCCATACAAGGAACGTGATTTTTTTGCTCAATACAACAACATGAAAATGTTTGAAATATTCACCATATATAAAGTTGTATATTACGTTCAAAAAAAAAAATATTAAGCTTTCATACGGTACGGAACCCTTCGCGGGTGAGTCCGACTCGCACTTGGCCGATTATATTGAAAGTCACCTCAAGAATTCACATGGATTTACAAATAATGAATTTCATCTACAGCTAAAATATTCGTATGTGCGTCTTTTATAATTGGTATAGGCCAAAATTTGGCCTATACCATTCATTTAATGAAACTACTTGGTGGCTTTAATATTAGCCACAAGCTATGGATAGCCCCATCCTGACTGAAGCTCATTTACCAGATTTCATGCAGCTTGTTGCTAACTTCACAGCCGCCTAGAATTTTGAATCGGCCTCTAAGGATGGTTGAAAATGGATGGATGCATGGATGTGCAGTATTTATGAGAGCCTCTTAGTGTGCATGTCTATGTCTATAGACTATCGGTTGAATTTCTGTACACTTTTCTTGGTTTTTGGTTCAAATTAAGTAAATCGTGATCACAACTGATCATAATGGGGTAAAATAATTGAGGTATATTCCTATTCAAAATTCAAAATTTATTTATTTTGTACAACTCTATCATGATCCATCTTTTGTTAGTAACTTATGCTGATGCTTACAAACTAGGGTTAGTTACTATTTATTTGGTCATATACTTTGGAGGCATCCCCTGCGGAATCATGGTCCGCACGAGATGCCTCAGTACCGGAGCATGCGGGTCATCCGATATCGCTTTCAGGATGGTGTTATCACTCCCCCGCAGCCTCCTCGCTAGCGACGCCACCTTCTTCCTAATGAATCTTGGAATGAATCATAATGAATTGCCTTCTCTATACATTTAATTCAATGATAGTTATTTTAAATTATTTTCGTACACTAAAATATCCTATAATAATTTATCCACCAGTAACCAGCCGTAAGACGTCTACGCTGGACATAATCTTCCCCTACGGAGTTCCGATAAGCCCGGTTGGAAGCGGCTTGCATCCAGTGTGTTCCTGCGGTTTTAATAATATCAATGGGAAGTTCTACGCTGCGTCTTTCGGTTTCGTGATCCCCACTCGCGAACTTTACGGATCCATCGGCCATCCATACTTTCCAACTATGAACCCTGCCCCCTGCTATTTTAACTTGCTAATCGTCAGCTATGTTTGTAAGTTTGGTTCGCCTGCTGTATTTCCAATGCTGATGAAAATTGTAATATTATTATAAGTACTACTTAATATTATTTTTTGTAATAGTAATACTTATTTATCCTTACTGCCTTACTTTATTATATTATAAATGAGAAAGTGTGTTTGTTGGTTTGTTCCTCTTTCACGCAACAACAGAGCAAGAAATAAATACATACTGATAAAATAAATAAATACTAAAAACGGATTGACTTGATTTTTGGAACGGATAAAGATTGAAGGACGAGATAGGTTACTTTATTCTATAAAAAAATAAAATGTTTAAATATTTTTTCATTATATTTCATCAAAATCGGTTTAGTCAGCTGTTAAAATTATCATCTCTTTTGTTACCTGCGGTAGCAACCTTGATGCATTGAGGGTTTATTTTTTTGAAATTTTAATTGTAATCTTGTATTTGATTGACTTGATTAACTTGACTGTTCAGTTGACACCATGATCATGAGCTACGGTTCAGTTGATACCATGATAATGAAGATGAGTTGCATTGAATCGGGTGACATGGCTAGGTATTAGAGATATTCTTTTCATTGGTCGTTATTATCTTCAATTGTATGAAATATCTAGGCTAGGAACTGCTTTAGAGTTCCGTCATCAACCGCCTACGGGGGCGGGAAATCATTTTCAATCAGATACTTAATATTTCAAGTAGGCGGCTTGTGTTTTTTTCGCGCCGAATAAATGTTGCCACAGTTTCAAGGCTTACATAACCAAATCGGCATTTTAGGGAAGTATTTTCACTTAGCTAGACTAAACTGTGTAGCCATAAATGGATTTGTTTACGATAAAGTATGCCGTATGACCAACTATAGGACTATAGGACCGACGTAATCAGTATGTAGTCAAACGCAAACCTATACGGAATATAAAAAAACAGCACCCTACAGGTATTATTTCACTTAGCTATATTAAACTGTGAAGCATAGATGTATAGGACGAATCATACAGAACCGAACAAATGTTGCCATAGTTTTAAGAATTCCATAAACAAATCGGCATTCTAGGGAAGTTTTTTCACTTAGCTAGACTAAACTGTGTAGCTATAGATGGATGTGTTTGTAAAATTTTCATAGCGCAGCGATTGTGTTTACATTATTAGTATATGGTATGCAGTATGACCAACTTTTACTATGAGACTAACCTAATCGGCACCCTAGAGGTATTATTTCACTTGATAGTACTTTATAAATTTTAATATCAGTTGTCATTTTCAATCCATACTTATCTATAAATATTTAAATAACATAAAAATGAAAACCTTTTTTAACTAAAATAACTAATCCAAACTTAAATAAACCTATCTAAACTAAATTATCCTATCTAAACTAAAATATCTTATATCTAAAGTTAACTAGTTAAAAATTAAATACTGTTTAAACCTATAAAATGTTTAAACAGTCTCTAATCTCAGGCAACGTGCCTAAAATGCTGGCCGCATTGCCTCGCTGAATTGCGAGGCTGACTTTCTGACCATAATACAGGTCAGCATTCTGGTCACGTGTGCTTTCTTTTAATCTCCTCGACAAATCTTTGAATATCTCTAGAACACCCGGCCCCCACGGTCCAAGTGTCTACCCCAAATGGCACAAATGAATATCCTCTGTCGAGAGATGAATATTTGCGCCGTTTGAGGGATTCTGCCGCAATAGCCGCACCGCTAGGCTGCCTTGATGTCTCTAGAAGATGTGACGGTGCCAGTGTATCGACACAAGATTATTATTATTTCACTTAGCTACTTTAAACTTTAAAGCTATAGATGTTTAGGCAGAATCATAGGTACAAGTCGGCGGATGTCTTGACTGAAGCTCACATTAAGCTGCGCATTGATTGTATATTGCGCTGCTTACATCCGCCGACTTGTATGATTCGGCCTATATGTGCTATGATTTTCATAGAGCAGCTATTATGTTCTTCATTTTGACCAACTTTTATCTAATAGAAACTCGAACTAGGGGTGTTTTTCCACTAAGCTAGGCTAAGTTGTGAGTTGTGATATCAAACTTGTTGTATTATTGATGGTGGACGTGTTGCCTAAAAGTACGCTGACATTATATTAGACGTGAAGCAAACACGCCTCACCGCCCACTACTTAGCCTTTGAAATATTGTCTTTTGATGCTATTTCTGCCAACTTCTCTACTGACAATCCTATCTGTGAGCGCTACAAAATTGATTGACGCGTGTCAGTCAATTTTTAACCGTTTCCAAAAAAGAGGAGGTTCTATATTCGTCTGTATGTATATTTTTTTTGTGTATGTTCATAGATAATTTTGACAATTGTGAACTGAATCGAAAAATTCTTTTTTAGTTCGAAAGGGTACTTCCGAGGTGGTCCCATTTAAATTTTACAGAAATCGGCTGAGACGTTTTTGATAAATCAACAATAATGTAAATAATTCAATCAAAATATTCGAATTTTGTACACGATGGAAGGCAGTTTTGCCATTTTTTGCGAAAAATAATTATGTAGCGCTCAGAACGTAGTTTTTACTCTACAACCACAGTTTAACTTATAAACATCAATTTTAAAAGAAAATAATTTTAACTTAGCGCTCAAGTAGTTTGACTAGGTGTTCGTTAGCGATCATCAAAGTTAAACAACGTTCAGCACGGTCAGTCTTCGGATGGGTGACCGCGGGTGGTATTTACAACAAAGCGCTACCGTGGCTCAGATGACACGTTTAACCCTTATTCAAACGCGAGCCTGTGAGAGGGTAAATTCAAAACAAAGATCGGTTTGAGGGTAAGTTTGGGTCGTAGATTTCGAAAATCCATAAAAAATGGGGGAAAGGGACCTTTTTTTGGTGGGAAGTAAGGCTCCCGTTGTCTGATAATGCGCTCACCTAAATCGAGTAAGTGGGAACTATAACTCCCATTGTCTGGTATCACATTGATATATTTATACTATACTTATTTATTAATTTGGTAGCATCAGTTCCTATATTATAGTGTTTATTTATTACAATTCCAACATAATATTTGGTAACTTATGTAGCTACATTATATTATACTTATTTGTTCATCACAATTTTTGGACTCTTTTATATCTTTTTTAGGTTTCTTTGATTTACAAACCCCAAGTAGGTATAAGTATTAGACAATAGTTTTCTTTCCTTATGTTTGAAGACAAACATTCATAATTTTATAAAGATAAATTCACTCGTAATTTATGTTCCACGGACATTGGGATCATATATTCCCACTTAGAAGACCCAAAATTAAGCAAGGCTGCAGCTATTTATCAAAGATTATATGGATACTTTGAGGTTAAAACAACAGAAATATAGTCTACTTTCCATTTCTGGGACCTGCTTCTACGTACCTGTTTTTTTCGCAGCAAAACACAAAAAACAAAACGGAATCACCGGCTTTTGAACAAAAAATCGCCTCATCAACCTTTGACGTTTACCTATGGTGACAAATGACATTTTATAGAAGAGTGTTGACATTAGAAATATTGCCTTATATTTAATGTCTGCGATAAGAAATAAGTGGATTCATTTAGTGATACCATATACAAACAAATGACGATTTGAGAGGTGGGAAGTCTTCCTCCCAATGCTTTAATAAGGGTTAATATAAGGTCCCGGTTGTTTTAACCGTTAAATCATGTCAGAGGCCTTCAGGCGGCTTTAAAACCAGGGCTCGCCACCCGGGCAAAATGAACTTACTTACTCAACAGAAAAGACGATTATTGGGTTCATGAGCATCACAAATATCGCAGGATAAGACATTTCCTCTTAATTTCTACGAACTATTTTCCCATAAAACTCATTGCTACGAGTAAAGCCAATAAAATTTACAATTACCTATAACTCATAGAACACAAACAATCGGCTATTCATTTGCGCTCAAACAACACTGCATTCTGCTATGTTTGAATCGTCAAGATGAAAATTTGCTAAAATATTACTATACAGGGTTATTTCTAATCATTTAGTATCCTTTTAGGGGCTTATTCTGTACATCAAAACTAACAACTATTGTTCTTAGCTGTGATTTAAATTAAGGAGTTTTGTGAGAGATTAGGTGTGCGCTAGACCAAATCGACGTCAATGTCCATCTTGCGAGATCTATGTGTAGTATTAATTGTTTCAATTTTTGATCAACATCAAGTAAGAAGGTTCTCCATTCGACTGCATGTTTTTTTTGTGTGTTTGATAATCAATAATATTAATACAACTTCGATTTATTATTTATTTACTATAATACATATACATCGATACATTCGGACTTTTCGAATTCTGTACACGATTGAAGTCAGTTGTGCCATTTTTCGCAAAACTTATTTTTTTATCGCGACTAAGTCCGCGCTTGACCACCAACTCGCCTGATGGTAAGCGACGTTGTAGTCGAAGATGAAGCACGCAGACCTAGAAGATACCTATTCACTCTGACGTTGAAAAGCTTTAGATTATATCTCTTAGGAAACAGAAAAGCAGGAAGACTGTTCCATTCCCTGGCGGTACGAATCAGAAGTGTTGAGTCAAACCGCTTCGTACGTATCAAAGGAAAATCGACAGTGTAGGTGTGGTAATGTGGCATCTTCCTACTTGTCCTGTAGTAAAACGGGGATGGTAAGATAAGGTCGTGCAGCTCAGATGCACACTCTCCGAAATGAATCCTATAGCAAATGGACAGACTCGCAACCCTACGGCGATGCTTCAGGCTATGAAGTTTTTTTGCAACTAACTTTTCATCACCTATAAGCCGAACAGCACGCCGGTCCACCGATTCCAACGCCTCGAGCTGATACTTAGCCGATAAATTTTCGTTTAGAAAAACCTTATATCGGTGTTTTAAACTTTTTCCGACTGTTTCATAAAAATAAATCTGCATTGAATCGTAGCGTAGAACGATGGCCCATTTCACTTCACATTGTTTTACTTGAATTTGAATCGTATTTGAACTATATTTTTACCTGAATACATGTTAATTAACGGTTACATGCAACTGTTAGTCATTGTTACTTGTACTTACTTTTGTTGTTGAATTGTCATCAAGAATTACGAGACCTTAAAGGGCATGTATGTGGCCGTTATATAGGATGTTTCTCTAAATGACGAATGTATTCTAGTTTATCATTGTATCATTGTAATTGTTAGAGAGATGCCAGACGGGCGGTGTCGCCGCGACGAGTGTTGCCGGGTTGCCGGGTCCCGTTTTTACCTTTTGGGCACTTTGGGTACGGAATCTAATAATTAAAGCTGAAATAAAATAAATTAATAAAATCACGACGCGTTTTACGCCCGCGGTGCGCGCGGTTGTTTGCGGCTCCCACTACACCGTCAGCGCCGACGCGGCGAGGAGCAACTAGTAGAATCGCGAGGACCGCGGTCAACCGCAACCTCAACGGGTTGCGACTGCGCTCTGCGTTCGGTTGGCGGCCTACGCGATCGTCGCCCGCCACGTTTGCGGGCGATAATCTCAACTGCGACGGCTGCGTAACCGCATTAATAATTGGCCGTGTGAGTATAGAAATAAAACCGCAGTTCCGCACCGCGGCCGGAACGGGAAATAATCGGTCAAGTGCGAGTCGGACTAACGCACGAAGGGATCCGTACTTCATAGGAGCTAAAAACGGCTATAAAATCAGGTTTATTGTACGGGGGCTCCCTTAAATATTTATTTTATTATATTTTTAGTATTTTTTGTTATTGCGGCAACAGAAATACATCATCTGTGACAATTTCAACTTTCTAGCTATCACAGTTCATGAGATACAGCCTGGTGACAGACAGATGGACAGACAGACAGCTAAGACAGCGGAATCTCAGTAATAGGGTCACGTTTTACCCTTTTGGTAAGGAACCCTTAAAACCGCTCCGTGAGTTCTTAGCCTTATTACTATTCAAATTGCAAACAGAAAATCCCAAACTCTTTGGATTAACATAAGTATAATATAATTTTAGTTTATTTTAATGGAGATAGTAACATCAAGTCGACACCGCTGATAGTAATGTCTTCACATGATTGATGATCATTGTAAGTCAATATGTTATACAAATTCAGACAATTTTGTTTGAGCGTGTCTGCTTTTGTATAAATAATACATGAGTTTATGTCAGTCTCGAAGTAGCACAACGATCTATGTAGCCTGGATGTTTTTAGGGTTTCGTACCCAAAAGGTAATGATCAGCCAAGTGCGAGTCGGGCGCACGCACCAAGGGTTCCGTACCGTACCTATGGTAATAGTACATTATGATATAAGTGCGGTAATTTTCAAAGCGCACGTACGAGTATGTCATGTGACGTTTTATAACACATTTGCGAGGAAATTAATTAAACTCTGACTTCCTTAAAGGAATAAACATTTACTTGTCCATAAATTAGCGATGCGCGCGCATCAACGTTTTTTTTAGGCAAAGGTACAAAAACAGCCAGTATTACTAATAAAGTAAATTAATATTTTGTGTTTTTGTTACAGTTGTAATTTTTGTCTAAATTAATTAAAATAAAGAATTAAATTTTTATTTATTATATTTTATCTCCCGAAGTTAATTTATTCATAAAATATTGACCACTTTTCTGACATAAAAACTCTTTGCTAAGATTTTTAAAAGTATCGTTCACTCGTGCGTTTTACATTACAATAACGCACAAGTACGGAATGAAATACATTACGATATTGAAATTGGTGTAATTACAGCCACTTTACGAGCAAATATGTTATAAAATATATTAAAGGATGCTTCCTTTAATACATTTCAATTTAATAACATATTTGTTTTTGAAGGAACATACTGCTTAATATTCTGTGAATATTTCAAGCATCTTCCTGTTGCCGTTATTAATATTGAGCAAAAAATTCACGTTACTGATATGGGAGCCCCCCATAAAGATTTATTCTTTTCTTTTTTTAGTGTTTGTTGATTGATATAGCGGTAAAAGAAATACATCATCTGTGGAAATTTCAACGTTCTAGCTATAACGGTTCATGAGATACAGACCGGTGACAGACAGACAGACGTACAGACGGACGGACAGCGGAGTCTTAGTGATAGGGTCCCGTTTTTACCCTGGGTACGGAACTCTAAAAACGGGACCCTGTTAAGACTTATTTTTGAAATTACTAGGCTTTAAGGTCGCTAGTTGCAAGAAAAACCACATTATCATAAAATGCAATACATACCTACCTACTCATCGAATACCTATAAAATCACAAATGACTAAGATCTTTATTCCGGAGATGAAATTTTACTATCGTCTTATTCTATGTCGGGCAACGTTAAACATTTTATGAAGCTGTAAACCGTGGAATATGATTTGCTAGTGTTATTAATTTATTATAGTCTTCACGGCAACAGTTTAATATCTGTGGTTAAGATAAAGTCGATATGTTATAATATGTGTGAAATAGAAGTCTTGACATGTCATGTTAGAAAAAGATACGAGTAGGTATTTAAGATTACTCGTAGTCTTAATTCGTATCGGTATGTCTTATTTAACTTGCATCTGTTTAACTGTATATTCATTGTTCATATGCCTATACCTATCTCGACTCACTCTTGACCGATTTTATTCATACTCGCGTATCTTGGTAGAATTTACATATTAAACAATCTTACTAAATACAATACTATCAAAACAGGTTGATAAAGAGCGCTACAGCAAATTTCCCCTCTTTTTGGGAGAAATATCCCTACAATCAAAAATTGAAAAATTGATGTGATTTGATTGGCTGTATTATGATTAAGTATGTGATATTATTTAAGATTGACTAGCGACCCGTCCTGGCTTCGCACAGGTATATTATACATATACATAACCTTCCTCTTGAATCACCCTATTTATTAAAAAAAACCGCATCAAAATCCGTTGCGTAGTTTTAAAGATATATGCAAACATAGGGACAGACAGAAAGGAAAGCGACTTTGTTTTATACTATGTAGTGAGTTTTATTTTAATTCTAATTGCAACAATGACTATGAATAATTAACGTTATTGGTGTAAATACCGTGTTAATTGGAATCAATGAAACGAAAATTAAAATTGAAAATGGAGTCATAGAAAAGTTAATTTTTTCGTCGTCTTTTGAGCCGTATGACGTTCACTGCTGGGCATAGGTCTCCCATACAGATTTCCAGTAAGACTGGTCAGGAGCTTGGAAGTTGGACGATGTTTTGAATTAATAAATAAAAATAATTATTTAAATTTATTTCAGACAAAACTTAGTCCATAAAACAGTTGTAATTTGTACTACATAATTATTATCCTATGATACCAAGCAAAATATTATTCCAATATCCCTGTAAAGGGTAATCAGGCTGACTAATAATTATGTTCAGGATACTGTTACTACTCGTACTACCACGCATTCTGCTCAGCAGGGAGTACACTTTTTTTCTCACGATGGCGTGGAAGCCGTCGGTTCGAGCTTGGGTAAACATCCCTAATGCGCTACAATAACGTGGCAGCCCCCAGCAGCATCCTAAAACCATTATTATTTCTGTACTCTAAGCGCACTGTTTTTTTGGTGTATGATACCTACAGGCTGCTCTAATAAAAAGACTGACAGAAAGCCTTAAATAGAGTTATTGAAGTTAAACTTCTAATGCGACATCCAACAAAGTTGCGTTAAACGTTTAACGCTACCATGGAGGGTGTATGAAAGAACTTTTGCGTCGAAGTGACACTTCTTCCGCGCGGAGGGACTCCACTTGCATTTTTTTACATCATTCGTGCATCGAGGAAACCTGCGGGCAACCATTTTACATCTTACTGCTAATGCTCTGCGTTCTCATTCTATATCTTGATCATCTTTGAGATCATCTGTCACTATATGACCAAGATATTTAAAACTGTTAACAATACTTAATTTATTTCCATATAACAAAATGGGAGGAACGGCAGTAGGATTGTTATTCTTTGCCTTGAAAACCATGACTTCGCTTTTTT
Source organism: Hypomecis atomaria (assembly GCA_964007245.1). Lineage (NCBI taxonomy): Eukaryota > Metazoa > Arthropoda > Insecta > Lepidoptera > Geometridae > Hypomecis > Hypomecis atomaria. The sequence continues at coordinate 21,380,571 of OZ023284.1, read as the reverse complement.
AGAATTATAGACTAAGCCATGTTCTGAAGCATATTTTTCACACACTCCCGATAATTTTCTGAGGCCACTAATCGACTGGCTCAGCAACACCATATCATCAGCGTGACTAATATTTTTAACGTTTGTTCCATAAATGTGGCATCCGACATGTGTGTTACTGAGCTCGATGATCAGATGGTTCACGTACAAATTAAATAATTTAGGCGATGTTAGCCCACCTTGCCGGATACCGCATTACAAACCATAAATTTCAGATATCTCACCTGCTCACCGCACCATATTTGTTTGATTGGAATACCATATTTTAAATATTCTTATTAATTCTACAGGTAATTCAATTTCAGTTAATTTTTCCCACAATATTTCATACGAAATGAGGTCAAAAGCTTTGGATAAATCAAAAAAGCAGGTTTAAATCGGAATTTTTCTATCTGTGTAGTATTTGACAGTGTGCTTAAACCATGATAACACTTTCTGTGGACAATCCGGCTTTGAATCCAAATTGGGTGTCATGTAGATTTAAGTGACTATCGAGGTAATTCTCAATGTTGGTTGTTAATGTTCTAACCTGAAAGCACTGACTACGTATTCAAAAAAAAAAATAACCCGTGCATGAAAATAGTAGATTATGTACCAAGAGAACCAAGTCGTGTCTTACGTCACGGGCGACATATTTGTCTTTAGGGAATTATTTAGAGTCCTGAGTGAAGCGAGGGGTTCAAGTCACCCAAGACGAAGACAGACTTGGTTCTAGTGGTGCTCACTCTACTTTTCATACATCCTGTGAGAAAATAAAACCCTAGGAATAAGAGTAATACTTACGTCATAAACTCAGTGTTTATATGTACTCACTAGGCAACTCAGTATTGTTCACATTAAAATAAAACAAATCAGAACGTACGCACGACTTTTCATGGAATCACACACAAATCCGTAATATAGCAGTATGTAAATACAACGTGAAAAACATAAGACCATGGCCAGCTCGATTATCATGTCCTAACACGGCCACCGCAAAGAAGTTTTTTTCTATGAAATCGAATAAAACCACCTTACGATGTCCGTTGTCGTGAAATGTAATGAGGTTATTCGATTTTACAAAATAAAACCTCTTTACGATGACCATAAATGTTCTAAGTTAAAAAAAAAACATAGTTACGAATTAGGCGTTCCAAATTTAAATCAGTTTACTCCCTTGGGAGTTTCATACAACATTATTGACCTGCCATAACCTTCGGGATTGTGTTAAGATAGTCCATCCATCCATCTATCAGCCGAAGGACGTCCACTGCTGGACATAGGCCTCCCCTATGGATCTCCAATAAGACCAGTTGAAAGCGGCTTGCATCCAGCGCGATCGTGCGGTCTTAATGAGGTCATCCGTCCACCTTGTGGGTGGACGTCCAACGCTGCGCTTGCCGGTACGTGGTCTCCACTCGAGAACTTTTCGACTCCACCGGTCATCAGTCCTCCGCGCTATGTGCCCTGCCCATTGCCATTTCAACTTGCTAATCCGTTGAATAGTAATGACTTGTTTTATGTTGAGATTGTACGATATAATTATAATGAGCCATTTTAAAGCATTGAAAAGGTAATTATTGCATGAGGTATTAACTGTTCAGCCATGTCAGAGGCCTTCAGGCGGCTTAAGAACTGACACCAGTGCCAGCCTCGGATTTATTGCATCAAGTTGAAATTTTCAGGAAGCTAACCTAATTAAAATGATTAAAAGTTACCTGTCGCAGTGCGGCCCGATGCGGCGAGTTTGTGGATCAGCTAATATTTTATGCTTTTTTAGCAGACTCAAGTACAAAGGCGGGCAAATTCGAGGGTAACCTTATTATCTTGTTGTTATCAATATTTAATTCCATGTTTTTTTTAGTTTTTTTTTAGCTAAGACCGCTTGTTGGTACGATTTAAATTGTAGATTCAATGTGAAAGTCCAAACGTCTACTTGTCTATAGTATAATGAAACCCTTATAAATTATGATACGTGTGTCGCTACACATTAATTCTCCAATCTTTATTTTTAATCTCGTAAGGATTTTGACTAAAAAATATTTTAAATAAAAATAGCCATAAACATTTTCGATAGGCAAGTTTTTTTTTTTTTATTAATTTCGAATAGGTTTCCGTTTGACTACACACTACCTGATGTTAAGCAGATATGCGGTCTAGGATGTAACACGCTTACCGAGAAGATACCTATTTACTCGGGATTTGCCAATTTAGGAATTGGCCAAAATTTCTTAGCTGCACCACTCAGTAACTATTTTTCGCAAAAAAATCCACCACCAACTTCCACCGTGTACAGAATTTGAATAGCTTTTTTCATGCAAAACAAAGCTTCATTTGGCCACCAACTCGCCTGATGGAAAGCGAAGTTGTAACCGAAGATGGAGTATGTAGACCTAGACGATACCTTTTCACACTTGACTTGAAGAATTATCCAAATTGTAATTGTCAAGAAACAATAAGTTAGCACGAATCGATGTGACATCCATGTAAATTATTTTTGATTGTTCAAAAATGACACAGACGATTTCGATAAAATTTAAATGGGACCACCACGAGAGAATATTCTTTCGAACTAAAAAAAACAATCAAATCGGTTCACAATTTACGAAACTATCGATTAAAATACACAAAAAAATACATACTGATGAACATAAAACTCATCCTTGTGGAAAGGTAATAATTTGACTGCCTCGGTGGCTCAGTGGTTAGTGACCCTTACTTCTGGGTCAAAGAGGCGTGAGTTCGATCCCCACCCAAGGCAAACATTTGTGTGATGAACATAGATGTTTGTCCTGTGTCTGGGTGTATATAGGTACTAGCTATATAAGTGTGTATTTAAAAATATGTATATGTAGTATATCAGTCTCTGGCAGCCATACCACAAGCTATGCCTAGATGAAATCGCCATGGGTGACAAGGCCGCCAATTTATAATCAAATTTGTTTTTTTGTCGTATATGTGAAAATAATTTTTATTTTTAAATTGTGGTTGTAAATAAAGAGTTTCGTCTTGTCTTGTCTATGCTTAGTTTGGGGTCAGAGACCGTGTGTAAGATGTCCCCTAATATTTATTAATTATTTTTCGCAAAAAATTGCAAATCCGTTCTGGATATTTCGCTCTTTATTTCGAATTGTTTACATTATTGTTGATTCATCAAAAATGGCTCAGTAAATTCTGTAAAATTTAAATGGGACCACCTTGGGAGTACATCCTTTCGAATTAAAAAATAATTTTTCGATTTGGTTCACAATTGGCGAAACTATCGATGTTCATCGTGTACAAAATTCGGATATTTCGCTCGAAATGCTTACATTGTTGTTGTCTTTTTTTCAAAAACGGCTCAGCCGATTTCTGTGAAAGTTAAATGGGACCACCTCGGGAGTATACCCTTTCGAACCAAAAAAAATTTCGATTCGATTCACAATTGGCGAAATTATCGATGAACATACACAAAAATACATACTGATGAACATAAGCCTTCCTTCTTGTGGAAAGGTAATAATCGGCCAAGTACAAGTAAGACTCGCACACGCAGGGTTCCGTACTGTATGGGAGCCCCCCTTAAATGGTTATTTTATTTTAATTTAATTATTTATTATTGAATTGTATATAAAACTTAAAATTCTGTAAATATTTCAAGCATACTACTACTACCTGTTACCATTATTAATATCGAGCGAAAAACGGTTAAAAATTCAGCTTTGTTGTATGGGAGCCCCCCTTAAATATTAATTTTATTCTTTTTTTTAGTAATTTTTGTTATAGCGAACAGAAATACATCATCTGTGAAAATTTCAGCTTTCTAGCTATAACGGTTTATGAGATACAGCCTGGTGACAGACGGACAGCGGAGTCTTAGTAATAGGGTCCCGTTATTACCCTTTGGGTACGGAACCCTAAAAACTACTTAAACTAACCTCGAACCAAGTCACGGCCAGCCTTGCAATTGTTTATTTATAGCAAGCACCGCGACTCACTGAATAACTGACTCCTACACAAATTGTAAAAGCAATTTTGTTATTAGGTTAATTGTATCCACTACTATCAATTTTCATAATGGAAAATGGTATTTTCGATTGAAACAGGTATGTAGTCATATCGATTTGGATAAAAATATTCATTTATTAACAAAGAGGTGATTAATTTAAACCCATATAGGATAGATACACATAAAGCCCGATTACAGAGGCGCCAGCGTAAATTTAATAGCAACGTAAAAAGCGTTCTCTCTATCGAATGCCTAAAGTGAAAAAGAAACAGAACTATGCTATATAGCCATTATAATTACGATGGCACCTCTGTAACCTAGCTAATGATGTCATTAAACAGTTGTCACCTAATTGCTAAATAAATAGTCAATATTTTTATACTACGGGACTAATCACTAATCAATAAAAATATTAAAAACAAAGAAAAAGAAGATGCGACACAAAAAAGGCTGTTTGAATTTTATAGAAAACTTATACGTAACTACTTTGCAAAAAACAGACACAAAAAGTATAGAATTCAGTTCACAAGATTGTAATAGGAGACCAATGGAGTACCTTTTCTTAAAATTTAGATAATATTAAATATCTCCATAACCGTGGCACTTTAACTGAACACAATTTTTGTGTTATTGGTTAGTAGTGAGACCCCCCCCCCGCCCGCCAGTGAAGTATTTTCCACTCTTTCCACTCTTTACTCGTAGCGTAGTATGACTAGGTGTTTGTCAGCGATCACCGAAATTAAGCAACGTTCCGCACGGTCACTATTTGAATGGGTGACCGCGGGTGGCATTTTCCAACTGAGCGCTACCGTGGCTTGGATGACATGTTAAATTGTAGGTCCCGGTTGTTTTAACCGTTTAGCCAAGTCAGAGGCCTTCAGGCGGCCTAAAAACTCTGACAACAGGGCTAGCTACCCAGCCTATACGAACTTACTTACTTACTGAATATCCTGTATAAGAACATTTCGCTATTTTTTAATGTCTTTAAAGACATAGGTACCTACAAAAAAATTGCATTAAAATTAATTAATAGTTTTAAAAAAAAACTAGAAAAATACGCTTTTTAATCATCAGACCTTGAAACCTGATCGTGGTCAAAGTTCATCACAAGACTTTTCTAAGAAATCCAAAAAGCTATGATTTTCGATTACGATGTAAGATTTTCCTTCATGAAGTTCCAGTTCATTACTTTTGGCTCCATCATCAGATCAGTTCGACAGTACCATATTATTGTAATGTCATCAGAACTAACTCGTACATACTCGTACAACAGCCAATTTTCATTACGCTACGACCCTTGGAAGATGGTTAAATTAGTTACCTTAGATTCCATTACATAGATATACAGGTCAACCTAATAAAAGCGTGTTAAAAGTGTAATTTCCCTATTTTTATTATTTTTATCATAATGCCAATGATTTTTATCGTTCAAATGAGAGTAGATAAGTATACAATCAGAACTCAAATCAATAGTTAACAAAAAGTTTGATTGCTCAATTTCAGTTCTTTAGTTTCTTGAGTGAATTATATCAAAATACTTACATTAGCATCGGTGTTGTAGTAGCATTGTAGTTAAGTCTGTTCCACAAGGCTACACAAATATTTCTGATTTCTCGGTAGGTAAAGTACCTATCTTATTTCCACATTTGACGCCACATTACCACCCCTAGACTGTCGATTTTCCTTCGATATGTATGAAGCTGTTTGACTCAACATTTCGGATTCGTACTGCCAGGGGATGGAAGTCTTTCTGTCAGTCTGCTTTCCTATTTCCTAAGAGATATAATCTAAAGCTTTTCAAGATCAGAGTGAATGGGTATCTTTTAGGTCTGCGTGCTTCATCTTCGACCACAACGTCGCTTACCATCAGGCTAGTTGGTGGTCAAGCGCGGACTTATTCGCAATAAAAAAATTGCAATACGAATATGTGTGGTAAAATTTAAATAAAATACTATAAAGCTAAGAGAGTTAAAAGAAGGTGATTCAAATCATCATTGGGAACAATTTGTCGATGCCGAATTGCTATTTTGTATGTATGGATCAGGTGAATTTTATTTCCTTTTTGTTTAGTACACCGTTTTTAAGGCTCCGTAGTAAAACGAGGAGCTCTTATAACTTCGTTGTGTCCGTTTGTCCCATAAATATGAAGTGGGGATGAATTTTTTTTATAGCAGTCAACCATCTAATGATATAAATAAATTTGGTTATTTTTATCATCATAATCATCGTCACCAACCATGGGAGCCTATCATACGCGTGTCTTGACACGCACTTCACAAGTTATTGAATAATTATCTACTAATACTGGTATATATAATAGATAGTTTTCCATACACGCGTCATAGACTTATTTTTAGCCAACCGACTGATGGCCTAGACAGTAATTACTTCGGAAAATGTAACGTCAAACTCCTCGTCTATTCTGGTATATAGGAAACCAATTATTTTAATCCACTTACTCGGTTTTAATAACTTGGAAACAACTAGCCAACTAGCAATATTTTATTATAGGTCTTAATTTTATTAATACAGGGTTATTCCTAATCAATTAGCATCCTTTTAGGGAATTATTCTGTACATCAAAACTAACAACTTTTGTTCTGCGACTTTTGTCACAACTCAAAAAAAAAACAGCTGCTCCATACATTTTGTCGCGGGTGAATAATGTTTTTCTATAGAACAACAATTTTGTTTGAGGCTTATAGTTTTGATGTACAGAATAGGAATGGATGCTAAAAGGATGCTAATTGATTAGAAATAACCTTGTATAGGTATAAATTATAGGTAGGTACTAATAGCTATCGATCTTAGTTGCTGTCATGATGCACTAACTAGGTACCCGTCCCGGCTTCTTCCAGTTCCATCTACGAATTATTTATATTGTATCAATAAACCTATTCTATTATGGAAAACAACACACATTTTAATACTTTATATAAAGGGAATGCACTCACGTTTATTTTCTTAGATTTTATTTATTGTTAATGTTGTATAAATGTTTATTCTTATTCTAAATGTACTTATATAATACTGATCTCATATTTTAAGTAAATTGTTCCTAGTACCTATATAAAAAATGTAACGTTTAGTTTTATAATAGACTGTAAGTTGCATTTTTAGTAAATAAATAAATTGAAATTGAAATCATAACATAATAACAGTGTTAAACTGTGTTGTAAAAGTGTGTAGCTGTAAAAATAATAAGGGAACTGAATTATTTGCGTTATTTTTTTCTTTTATTGCATTTTCTATAAAATGTTATTAATTTTTAACCCCGACCGCAAAAGAGTTCGAGAAAAGTGTTCGTTTATATAAGTCTCTATAAATATGTGTTTATTATACTCGTATTGTCAGAATGCCTATAGGACATCATGAGATTGTAGCAGTTAAAAGGATGAACATAATATGTTTAAATTTCAGTGATTTAATAGTATTTAAATTAAATTCAAAGATTAGGGTTTGTCGATTCACAAAAATAAAATTTAATGCATAAAAGAATGTTTAGCACATCTAATTTCATATTTTGTCGCAAGTTGAGAACTAACAAACTAAGTCGAGTTTCACAAGTAGATACTTAGAATTGTACCCTTTGTAACAGACTGTTTAAATTATATGATTGATGGAGTGTACCCACTTGAATTGTGAGAATCCAGAGTAGGCCAGCAGCTTAGGCATAATGATATTCAGAATACAGTGCGTACCATAGTAATCATTGTATAAGGGTCGTACGGTACTTAGTACCTAGCAAGTACGTTTTAAAGGTCCATCCACACTGGTCTACTGCACTTAGATCTAATATGAATACTTTTTTGTTGGGTATAGACATTATCTGCTTTTATAGCTTCTTTGAAGTTGTTGTAAATCTCTCTTGTAAATTTAATTAAATCGTTTTATGACGGTAATTCATAGTAATGAGGTGTGAAAATACTGAATTTCAAATTTTTAAAGCTGACAGAATGTCTGCCATAGTTTCACTAATTTGGGCGTCTTTTATCAAGATTACGTACTAGCGCAGGGACTCGTCTCATCTAGTATAGATAGAAATGTATTAAAAAATAAAATTTGCAAAAAAACACTAGTTCCCATAGTAAAAAAAAAAAAAATATTTCAATATCCTTACATAGTATAAAATAAAGTCGCTATTTTCGTTTGTTTGTCTGTATGCTTAAATCTTTAAAACTACGCAAAGGATTTTGATGCGGTTATGGATAGAGATATTTTTAATGGATAGAGTGATTCAAGAGGAAGGTTTATATGTATAAAAATTCCCGAAATTCCCACGGGAACGGGCACAACGCGGGTAAAACCGCGGGGCGCTGCTAGTTTTATCTAAACACGAAAAAGCCCTGATGTTTGTATCTATAGGCGTAGACAATTGTAATAGTATAACAATGTGCTACAACTGTGTATATTAAGGGCATACAAACCGACGTGAAGTGGTTTGATCCAGTGCGAGGTCGATGGAGATGACAGGTGGAGACAGTCGTTAAAGGTGAAATGCTGTTGATTTCACGTGCAACGGTAAACTCAATCGGAACACAATCATAGTGCTATTGTAACGTATGTATTTCTAAGGACTGTCTGCGCTTCTTGTGTTATCTCTTCTGTGTAACTCTATAACTGGGATTGAGTTTCTGTTTAGGCATATTACTTATATAGATAACTAGACGACCCGCCCCGGCTTCGCACAGGCGTAATATACATTTAAACCTTCCTCTTGAATCACTCTATCCATTAAAAAAAACCGCATCAAAATCCGTTGCGAAGTTTTAAAGATTTAAGCATACAGACAAACAAACAGACAAAAATAGCCACTTTATTTTATACTATTTAAGGAAGATAACATACGTTTATTGCTTCGAACTGTGTACATAGAAGTGGTACAATAAAATTAAAGACGCAACAGTTTGTCCTAACAGACATGCAATTTGTTAATTCGATTTTATCTACTTCAGAGTCATTCAGAGATTTCTGAATATGTCTATACCTACAAGGGTATCGGCTTGCCCTGTATTAAGTCAAAAGATGGTGATTAGGAACAACTTTTAGATACTATGGAGCTAACATGGAATCCAAGAAAAAAAAATCAACTGTTTCAATACATTTTGTCGCGAGCCACCAACCACCTGCGAGCCCAGGGGCCCCCTGTGTAATTTCTCTCATGATCTCAGATCTCATGATCATTGATTTGATCTAGCAGAGAGACTCCGAGCATAGCTTTTCCCCATAGCTCGTTCGGCTGCTTTAACCTTGCACATCAACAACTACAAAGTAGGTACATTTTATACCTACTACATATCTAAAAGACTCACTCAGTTCATTGCGAGACAGCTCCGCGCGCTCGCACTTGCCAACTTGAGAAAGACTGCCGAATGCGGTAGAAACTATAGTTGTAAAAATCATCAGCATCATCATCATATTTTCGTGGCAATGGATAAGAAGTGTTTTTTTGAAGGATTTTTTTATATACTATCAAAAAATGTTTCTTAATTTTATATCGAAAAAAAAAATACTAATCACAGCCGGGGTTCGTGCCCTTTGCTAACGAAAATTTACAATTATTTGATTGTACTGTACAAAGAATGTTAGTACATAGTTGAAATATTAGCCTAAGTTAAAAAATAAAAAAATAAAATAAATATTAGGGGACATCTTACACACGGTCTCTGACCCCAAACTAAGCAAAGCTTGTGAAATGGCTGCCAGAGACTGATATATACATATTTTAAATACATACTTATATAGATAGTACCTAAATAACACCCAGACACAGAGCAAACACCTATGTTCATCACACAAATGTTTGCCCTGGTGGGGATCGAACCCACGCCTCTTTGACCCAGAAGTCAGGGTCACTAACCACTGAGCCACCGAGGCAGTCAATCAAATTACGTTAGTTCAGTCCCTTTATATAAATTACTAGATGGCCCAACGAACTTCGTTTCACTGCCGGGCTGATTTGTGAATCTAAATCATCCAGGGCGCACCCAAACGCATACCTACAAAAAATTCACTCAAATCGGTCCAGCCGTTTAGGAGGAGTTCAGTGACATACATAAAGTAGAATCACTATCACTACATAGTATAAAATAAAGTCGCTTCCCGCTGTTTGTCCCCATGTATGCTTATATCTTTAAAACTACGCAACAGATTTTGAAGTTTTTTTTTTGTAATAGGTAGAGTGATTCAAGAGAAAGGTTTAAATGTATAATACACCTGTGCGAAGGCAGTGCGGGTCGCTAGTTGTTTATATAAATATAGAAATGTATAAAATTTACGCTATTTTCCATAGTAAAACTTCAAAATTAGTTCTAAAGATGTAGTGAAATCGGAGTAGGTACCTAGTTTTACCGAGTCAAATATTGAGGTCAGTAGAGCAACTCGTCTAGGGAATCCTTACAAGCAAATGCCAACGACCCACATAAGTCGGGGAGGTGCAAAATACACCGTGTAAGTAATAAAGTGTACCTACAACATGTTACAACTTACAACAATAACTAGTAGTTCTCCGCCTATATCTCGTCTTACTCTTGCTTGACGGATTTACTTAGTTCATAATCGCAAATCTTGTTAGGATTTAGATACTTAATAATCTTTCCTAATGTTGTTAAAATCAGCCAAGTAATGAATAGCGCAACAACAATCACCATTTTTGAGGTAAATACCCCATCAATCAAAAATCACCGAAGACATAAAAATCTGTAGGACCGTGTAAATATGAATGAGTTCTTTGTATTCGCGGGTTTTTCGTACCCAAAGGGTAAAAAAGGGACCTTATTACTAAGACTCCGCTGTCCGTCTGTCCGCCTGTCTGTCTGTCAGTCTGTCTCCAGGATGTATCTCATGAACCGTTATAGCTAGAAAGCTGAAATTTTCGCAGATGATATATTTCTGTTGCCGCTATACCAAATAATACTAAAAACAGAATTAAATTAACATTTAAAGGGGGCTCCCATACAACAAACCTGAATTTTAAACCGTTTTTCGCTCGATATTAATAATGGTAACAGGTAGATGCTTGAAATATTCACAGAATATTTAGTTGTATATTAGATTAACTAATAAATAAGTAAATTAAAATAAAATAATTATTTAAGGGGCGCTCCCATACAGTACGGAACCCTTCGTACGCGAGTCCTACTCGTACTTGGCCGATTATTGAATGAAATACCCCCTCACTCAAAAATCTCCGATAAATAAAAATCTATTAAAATTTATAAAAACCTGTGTATGTACGAAATTCGGACGGGATTCGTGAAAAATGCGACTCTTAGACAAAAATCAACAGATACCTAAGTAAGTAGTTGTGTAAACAAGACGTGTTTAAAAACGCGAATTTGACATGGGTATTTTCAGCATTATAAAATTAATTAACGTTTACATAAAATTATAATGTTTACATACTACGAATGCTCAAAATGCTTAAAATGCTATTTCTCTGTTTTTATAGTTGGCGTCGCATAGTTTATTCATTTGCCAGTGTCACGTGTGAGTTTTTGCTAGGATACGACAAAGCTCCATTCGATACAAGCGCCATCGTAAACTTAATAGCAACGTTAAAAGTTTTCTCTCTATCAAATGCCTAAAATGAAATAGAAACAGAAATTATTCTAAATTGCTAATATAACTACGATGGCGCCTTCATTATTGGGCCTAGTATCTGGCCAATTTAAATAATAACATGTATAAAACCTTCTTTTTATGAAATGTACATCCTCTCTCCTATAAAACCTTATTTGACCAATCAAAGCAGCATAGACCAAAACCTATTTAGTTAGAGATTTAAAACTCGTTTGTCAAAATTTTGCAGCCATTTTAAAACGATTTTAGTGAAGTGTCTATAAGGATCTGTCAAATTTAGTTTTCATTTGCAATTATTTGCAAGCACTTATTTTTTCTCGATTTTTTTCAGGTAAATAATTCACCATGAGTTATTTGGAAAAAGTGGACAGATACCTGGACTCCCTCAAAGTTGGGAAAAGTAAGTTTTTTTATATACTCTTATAATCTAAAGTTAAGACCACACTTTCATTATTCATATCCATATAAATTTCCTAATTGATACTAATATTACGTCCGTCATATGACGGTATCGCTATCCTAGGTAACCAGAGCTTGTAATATGGTAATTTTTTCTAAGAGACTTGATACAGAGAGAAGTATTTGACCATTCATTCAGTGAAATGCGGTGGTCTAGACGTGGTAGTGACGTCCGCCTTACAATCGTGAGTTCTTGGGTTCAAATCCCGGTTCTGTACCAACGAATTATTTGAAATTTATGTACTTACGGATTTTCACACTACTGGCTTTTCGGTGAAGAAAAAAAATGGTGAGAAAGGCTGCATATATCCGTAGAAGAAATTAAATGGCGTATATCAATTCTCCAACCCGAATGGGCCAGCGCGAGCGTGGCGGATATAGCTCAATCACCCTTCGTGGGTAGGCCTACGTCCTGCAGTGGACTATTAAAAAGGCAGAGACCTGATTATCTATCGACAAAACGTAACTTAACGTGGTAAGTGTTTAATGTATTTCCGTGAATTTCGTTTGGAGAAATGTTTGATAGATGTAAATTTACGTTAAAATGAATTATAAAGCGAGTTTAAGTTATGTTCTTTGAAAAATTAATATTTTTCACACGAATTTATCAAAAACAAAGAGCACGTTAGAGCGCGTTATGTGCTTGTTTTCATACAGAATCACCCACCTGGTGAAGTCAGTGAAACGCCTGCTCGTTTTGTATTACCATACCTACGTAGCAACATTGCAATCGAAATCAAGTATCTTTGCATTCATTGCTATCACTTTTCCTCGCTCCCACATCTCAGTCATGTTGTCTAGTCATATGGTGAATTGTGAATTCGTATCCTGACTATCACATAGAACTGACAGCGAAGAATAATTTATTTGATATAACCTACGAGAAAGTACTAGGTACTATTTAATTTTTAAATGTCGTAGTTCAAGATGACTGGCGCAGTGCACAGTGGTTCAATTTTTCCATTGTAGGTCGAAATGAATGCTCATTTAGCTCAATGATTTTTTCTATCAATTCAGTATTTATATTCTACTAGCGACTACTACTACCTACTCTATAAAAAACTATCTATTAAGTAAAACCGCATCAAAATCCGTTGCGTAGTTTTAAAGATATAAGCATATATGGGGACAGACAGCGGGAAGCGACTTTGTTTTATACTATGTAGTGATTGTGTTTATTATACGTAATTCAATGTTATGTATGACTATGACGTGACAAATCACGCACAGGATACTTTATACTCGTAGTTGTTTCTAAACGGTTACCATAGTAACAATCAACCCACGACAGGCTTGGTCAGCCTTCGAAGGGGTGGCCAGTGGCCACGAGTGGCATTAATAAATACGCTAAGCCTAGAATTATACAACCCGGTTGCTTTATCCGTTTAACCAACTACTTGTGGCTGAGATACTTACACTTGTGGCTCAGATACTTACCAGGGCCAGACACCTTATGCGATCTTACATGTTTTTACAAGCTTTTATTTAACTTGCAATGCATGTACGAACTTACATACATAGGTAAGTTCGGGTGGAATCTTGCAAGTTAAGTTTTACTGACTTGCCGGTTTCCGGTTGAGCTGAAATTTGGAAATGCAATAATATAGTAACTGATCTGATGATGGAGTCGGATAGGAACTTCTGTACTAAACAAGATAGACTCGTCGTGTTTGGGCTCGTTACTCGTCTTACTTGTCTTGGCTAGCACTTTGCTTCTACATGATATCCAGGATCTCATAAAGCTTGTATTTTAAAAAGTTATATTATAATTTTTATAATAATTTATTAAGAAGTAGAAGTGTCTTGTGTCAGAGGAAAACTTGAACTGCCATAAGCTTTCTCTCTCTCTATCTTTCTTAGGGCATAAGCTTCATTCTTTTCAGCCAATCATCCTGATTCTATGCTATTTGTCGCCGCATTTTTTTTTAAATATCATCTAGCCATTACTTTGTATTAGTTTGTATAGATATACAGTCAATTCAACATTCTCGTTGTAGCGCTAGCGCTTATAGCATAGTTTGACTAGCTGTTTGTCAGCGATCACCAAAGTTAAGCAACGATAGGCAAGGTCAGTCTTCGGATGGGTGATCGCGAATGGCATTAACAAATAAGCGGTACCGTGGCTCGGATGACACGTTAAATTGTAGGCCTTGGTTGTATTAATCGTTTAGCAATGTCAGAGGTCTTCAGGCGGCATAAAAACTCTGACATCAGGGCAACTTACTTATCTTCGGTTCGTTCGTTTTCAGTCATGTAACGTCCGCTGCTGGACGTAGGCTTCCCTTAAAGATCTCCATTAAGAACGGTTGGTAGCGGCTTGCATCCAGCGCGATCTTGCCATCTTAATGAGGTCATCCGTCCACCTTGTGGATGTTAGATACTATAATCCTACCGCTTAACCCAGTCTTCGCCTGGGCGGTACAGGGGCGCGGGTGTAGACGACAAAGGGGGACTGAGACAGGTGCGGACGGCGGATCGCTGCCGCCTGACTGAGTTAAGCGGTAGAATTATAATCATGCAACTTTTTTTTTATAACTTCGTCCCTATTCCAGGTGCCCTAGTGGACTCATGGTTTATGATGTCCAGCCCGATGCCAATCCTGACCGTGGTGGTGACGTACCTGGTCCTGATCCGGATTGGCCCGAGGCTCATGAAGAACCGGCCGGCGCTGCAGATGAACCGCCTCATAGCCTACTATAACGCCTTCCAGGTGCTGCTAGCGCTGATGATTTGCTTCAAGGTGAGAACTACCTTATGATACCCATCGTTATAATAACCCAGTGTCTACCCACTGCTGGGTTTAGGTCTTCTTCCTCTCTCTTGTGCCACCCATACTGAGATACTTTATAATAGTGTCTCTTTGGAACACCTCAGATAGACCTACTAAGTGTATCGACTAGACCAATTTCAAATTTCTTCCATTCCTTGGCTCTGTAAAGAGATGACAACGCGTCTACTAGATATCAAAACGACCTTACTGAGTATCACAATTACTCGAATTTCAAGTTACGTCGATTGCTTGGCTCTAAAAAAAGTAAGCGGTAAGGAATTAAGCCACAATATTATCTTGACCGTGGTGATCCTGAACCGGATCGGGTCGACGCTCATGAAAAACCGGCCGGCGCTGCAAAAGAACCGCCTCATAGCCTACTATAACGCTCGCTTCCAAGTTCTGTCAGACCTTCTTCTTGAAGTGCTAGTTCCAATCAGAGGTCTTCTTTCATTAAATTATGGGGACTAAGGAAACTACTGTGCGGAATAGTGATCTTGTGATCTGATTTTAATCTCGGTCTTTTTTGGAAGTCGGTTAAAAAGCAGACGGTTGCTGCTAGACGCTAGGTGGACGGTTGCTGCACAGCTTCTGCTCCAGTGGTCTAGCCTCTAGTAGCATTCTATATAATAATAAACAGGGATTTCCGTAGTCCATTTTGCAAACTAGTTAAGTTGTAAAAATATCAGGCGTTTCAGTAAGACTCAGTAATAAAGTGACAAAACCTTCATATCGTAAATCGGAACATTTTAAAACTAGAACATTTTTTAGGGTTCCGTACCCAAAGGGAAAAACGGGACCTATTACTAAGACTTCGATGTCCGCCTGTCCGTCTGTCTGTCTGTCTGTCCGTCTGTCACCGGGCTGTATCTCATGAACCATGATAGCTAGGCAGCTGAAATTTTCACAGATGATGTATTTCTGTTGCCGCTATAACAACAAATACTAAAAAGAAAATAAAATAAATATTTAAGGGGGGCTCCCATACAACAAACCTGATTTTTCAGACGTTTTTCGCTCTATATTAATAATGGTAACAGGTACATGCTTGAAATTTTCACAAAATATTTCATTTTATATTTACTTCAATAATAAATAATAAAATTAAATTAAATAAATATTCAAGGGGGGCTCCCATACAGTACGGAACCCTCCGTGCGCGAGTCCGACTCGTACTTGGCCGATTATTTTAGGATGGCGCGGCTGACGTTGCAGGTTTTCTGTTGGTTGGTTGGTGCATCGTGCATGCCCAAACTTAATTTCTGTTATATGAAATACTACCCATATAAGTTGATACAGCAAATTACCCATTGACTTGCATTGAACTTCAAAAAGAAGGTAGAAAGTAAAGATTAGTATGTACAGGTGATTCATTAATCAGTTTTCTTTCATTTCAGGTATTCAACTTGAAGTTGTTTCGAGATGGCATCATTTACGCGGGCTGTCGTTATCCGTCCAATACGCAAAATGTTATGGTAAGAATATGAAAATTGTCATTTAAAATTTTAACTGACCTAATAACTTGCAATATATTTCTTGCAATATTAATAAAATACCTATAACATATTAGGTCTTCCCAATACACATGAATTACGTGTGACTGTATGTTTCATCACGCATTTCTCTAAAACTCTGAACCGAATCGCGCTGGATTCAAGCTGCTTTCAACAAAGCTTATAGCCTTGCTTATAGACTTTATGTATCGCAGTTGAGTTGTTCCTGTAGCTGACATGATAATAATGTTTAATCCGAAGATAGCAGATAATAAGTAGGCTATAAGTGTAAGTAAGTTATAAGTCAACAAAACAACAACAAAACTTCGGTTCTGTTCGGTCAACAAAATCAAAAAATACTTTTTTTTGAAAATATTAAGATAGTATATGTATTGAACATTTTTAGATTCTTTATTGTTGTAATTATTTTTTTCTCATATTCCTTACGTTATTATTTTTTCTTACTTGCCAAACTTCTAGCGCTCCATTTGTATATGCATGCTGTGTTTGCACCTAGAAGATTGGACAGCCTAACATGTTCTATTGTTTTGTATCACTTAATAATTTTGACTGTATCAGCCAGTTTGCAAACAATTATGAAAAAAAAAAATTTCTTTGCATACCTAGTGAATAGTCCAACTTTCACTGAAATCGGTTGTTGGGCCATAGTATGAGTTTGCAAGTTAACGAAAGCTTTTATCGTTTTTCGCGTTTCCGCCAGAACCACTGTACAAAAATCCATGAAGGCACACGGAAACTTCTGTACTTCCCTTTTTTTATAATCGTATAAACTTATACTAACCCTTAGACAGAATGCTCGGGTTTTTCCATAGACACATTACTTAATCGATTTATTGATTACTATCAAAGCAAAGAAGGGGGTGTTATTATGACGTATTAATAATTCAATAGATGTCTGAGCACGACAAGCTTGCCTATTAAGTCTCGCCTGGCTGTCAGTCGATTTATTTATAAACAGTTAGCCCGATTACAGATTCGCCAGCGTAAATTTAATAGCAACGTAAAAAGCGTTCTCTCTATCGAATGCCTAAAGTGAAAAAGAAACAGAACTATGCTATTTAGCTAATATAATTACGATAGCGCCTCTGTAATCGGGCTTACTATATTACTGTGATATTAAGAGAAATAAGCATTATATAAACTGTTTGATAGGAATGAGAACTGTGACATTACCGTCAAGGTAAGTTTAGTTTCAAAAATAAGTATCATTCAATTATTAAGTGAGTGATTTTGTTGGAGAATATTATTCTCATTCTCATTGGTATTCAGTCGTATACAGCAGTCGGGGAGTCCTCTAATACGTGCAATCGACTAATGAAAGTAGGCTATCTATATCTTAGTCGATTTAAGGCATGCGGGCATTCCCCTTATATCGCCTAACAACCAATGAAATTCATCGGTTGGTGTAAAGCTAGCATGGCACGAGCACACGGTACCTCTGCTTAGTACCACTCTTTCAAAAAGAAAAATGCGCGGTGAAGAATATCCAACAATTCGCAAGCAGGCCGACTAAATGAAAACGGCTATAAGCTTTGGTCTGGTGATCGTGACGCACAACGCTGCGGTATGCGCCCCAACGCAGCGTCACGCACGACGCAGCATTTACCGTCCCTGCGGAGAGGTGGTCAGTTGATTTTGCCGCAGCTGACAAAATCTATATTGTCAACCCGTGACGCACACCCGCACACCGCAGCGTCAGAACGAGAACGACGCCGCGCTGTGCGGGAGTACACCTCCCCACTTCACCGCGCTCGCCCTTCGTCGCTGACGCATACTGCGATGGAACAAGAGAACATTCTCGATGTTTTTCATATAATTGAGTGTCTGGCATCGCATACCGCATACCGCAGCGTTGTGTGTCGTGATCGATGCTCGGGGAATATATCCTCCTATGGCATGATTAAACATAAATCTCCCGTACCTGGCATGTGGGCAATGAAAACGATTACATGCTATCCCTATGGTATGCGTGAACTGAAATCTTCCATCTTTGTTCATTCGTGGGAGTTACCCCGAATGCGAGCTCTAACCATCAATGAAAATGAGCCTTCCGAGAGAGGCGTCGCGTCGGTTCAGTATCAATGATTTTTTCAGATGCATTTATTTGTATAATACACTTGTGCGTACAGCACTAGGTATTTTCCCTGGGTTTGAATTCGCGCCTTATGCGCTTCGTAATGTCATGCGACCACACATAGACAAACTTATTTTCTGAGTATGGTGTTGGTAGTATGACCACAAACCTAGAGGAGTTCGTTGTGTTGGGTTGGCAACACTTCAACGTCCAACACTGTGAAGGACTGACGCGTCCCTGGTGTGAGCTGAGTATCTACGAGAGCGGAGGTTTTCTTCCCGCATCCGCGCACGCGCTGGTTTTATTGTTTCTGGAGTTACATTTGTTGATGAAGAAAACCCTCGACCTTTGGAATTTGTGAGCAAGCGAGGCGACAAAAAACTACACACAGACCCGAAAAGCAGGAACAGCTACCTCAGCACGAGGAGCCTCAAGGTGAGTGGCTGTCTCCACACCATACGTTTGGTCCTTCGAGCCGGATTCTGTGTTTTTCTGTGTGATGGTCGTATATTATCCCTATTTTTTTCCCATATTTCAATGAGTTTTCATACCGCCATTAGAAAAAGAAAATACCTAGTACTGTAGGTACGCACACCATACACCACCGACTTTTCGGTGAAAGTAACCATCGCGAGGGTTGCTTTAGGATTTCTGTGTCCGTTGAAAAAAATCAATGGGCTACTATTGGGCTAGTGTGGTAGAGACATGGTCTAATATCCTTAGTATGCAGGCCTATGATCGGCAGTGGAGTATTAAAAAGTCCGATACAGCTTAGGCTTAGGTTAATTCTTTTACTATATGTATTGTATCTACCATCACGAATCTTCTTTTGAATCCTCTTCATCGCAAGGTTGTCTGAAAGAGATCACTTTACCCGTTAAGGCCGCCAGTTGTCGCCCCACTGTATTACACTATGTACCTATTTCGATCTAAATTTATTCATCTTTTTATCTTTTCCATTACAGTTATTGGACCTAGGATGGTGGTACTTCTTTGCGAAGTTCACAGAGCTTCTAGACACGGTGTTTTTTGTTCTAAGGAAAAAAAATAAACAGGTAATTACTTAGTTTGAAATATCAAAATATTATTTTTGCTTTATCAACGCTCATTCTTGAACTGAAAAACAAAGGGTTTTTAATTATTTGAAGTAATGTGGGCTTCATCATATTATTGTAATAATGTAGTAACTTTTTTCACATTTTTGATTTTCGTAGGACTCTAATTATTGTTCTTGATGTCATAGTCATGTACGTACTTAGCACGATTTGTCGAGTTTTTACGTACATGATAGAGTTATAGTAAGCAAATACTTTGTAGGAACTCGTAATTAACCTCTCTGTCAACCTTTTAGTTCTTTTAAAGATGTTCTAATTATTGTTCTTTATGTCATAGTCATGTATTAAGTACGGGTTAGCCGAGTTTTTTACGAACTCGACAGAGTTGACGTAAAAAACTTATTTGTAGAAACTCATAATTAACCTCTCTGTCAATCGTTTTAGTTCATAATGTTGATACTTGCTAGTTTCTGCGAGTACTACAATAAAACAGTAAAATAAAAATGAACAACGTTGTGATAGAATCGTATAATGATGTACAAATCCTTATCACTTAGCCTTATTAATCTGAAAATATGTTTGTTGGTTTGTTATTCTTTCACGCAGCAACAGAGCACCGAATTAACTTAATTGTTAACACTGATATGTTAAAATTTTGGAGAGTGACTTACTAATAGGCTACCTTTTATCCCGGAAAAACAGAAAATTCCTATGGGATAAAAAATTATCACGCGGGCAAAGGTATTGATAGCGCGCGAGTTGAATGCAGTCGGGGTCTGAGGTAAAGAGCGGGAGCATCTCCCCTCGCTATCCGCACGCCCCACCTCACGCGCCTGGGCGGGTTGGGCGTGCGGATAGCAGGGGGAGACATTCGCATTCCTAAGCTCTGCATTCAACTCGCGCGCCTACTTTAGTTCCATATAAAACTGTAGCTTATTCTAATTCTATCGACTGTGTAAAAACGTGTGCGCGACATATTTTCTATAACATCAATCAAAGCTGTTCTTTAAGCTTTCGCCATTTGAGCACATTCATGTTTTACGAGATTTATCGCGCAATAAAAGTGCTGATATATTATATAAATTCCACTTATCCCGACGTTTTGACTGAGCCGAGTTCGGAGTACCAAATACCGAATGCGAATCAGTAAAACATCGGGTAAAAAAACGTATTTACTCTTATTAATCTTCTACTAGCGACCCGCGTCGGCTTCGCACAGGTGTATGACACATATAAACCTTTCTCTTGAATCACTATCTATTAAAAAAACTGCATCAAAATCCGTTCCGTAGTTTTAAATATATAAGCATACATGGAGACAGACAGCGGGAAGCGACTTTGTTTTATACTATGTAGTGATAGTGATGATATTACTACGCGATAAGTCTCTTAGAATCCTTACTATTATTATAAATCTGAAAGTATATTTGTTGATTTAATGGCTTGTTCCTCGTTTACGCGGCAACGGAGCAATAGATTGACTTCATTTTTCGCATGGATATAGTTCAAAGGTTAAAAAGTGACATAGACTACCTTTTATCTCGAAAAAAAAAAAGTTTCAATGGTATAAAAGTCAAAATATCGCGCCGGTAAAAGCTAGTTGTAATTTGGACGTAGTTTATCAGGGAGGACTCTGCCCACATGGCTATTCAAAAGCAAGCAAGCAAAAGAATTTTGCACACCTATCATGGTTGTTAGTGGATGGATATATGTTTGTATAATTTTAAGATCTTTTGTACACCCACTATCATGCAAATAAATACTTTGACTTTGACAGCAAAACGAAGCAAGTGTCTTATATCGCAAGACACGTTTTGATTTTGGACAGCCGCCGTGATTGAGTGTTTTCTGCTAAACCACGTCCAATTGTCGTTTACGCTTATTCTATCGAGTGCGTAAAAACGTGCGTGCGACACGTTTTATTTAGCATCACTCACATTGACTGCCTCGGTGGCTCAGTGGTTAGTGACCCTGACTTCTGGGTCAAAGAGGCGTGGGTTCCATCCCCACCCAGGGCAAACATTTTGTGTGATGAACATAGGTGTTTGCTCTGTGTCTGGGTGTTATTTAGATACTATCTATATAAGTATGTATTTAAAATATGTATATGTAGTGTATTAAAAAAAAAACTAGCACAATAACCTCTCGACTGAATCATAATTGTAATGTGACCGACCGTGTATTTTTGGAATGACAATGTGGATATAATTTTAATTTTGTAATGATAATTTAATTTTAATTTTGTCATGATGATTTGTTTTTGATTTTGTAAAGACAATTAATTTTTAATTTTGTAATGAAAATTTAGCAATGAGCCTTCCCAATGTAATTAATAATTTGCCATACCCTTAAAGGGTCATATGTATTTGACATTATTATAACATGTAATCTAAGAACCGCATGTAAAAATAACATATGTTGCAATAAATAATTGAATTGAATTGAATTGACCCCCAGATAACCTTTCTGCACGTGTACCATCACGTGATCATGGCTCTATATTCATGGAGCTACCTCAAGTTCGCGGCGGGTGGTGACGGCGCCGTCCTGGCACTACTCAACTCTATCGTCCACGTCGTTATGTATACCTACTATCTGCTGTCCGGACTGGGGCCTCGCTTCCAGAAGTATCTTTGGTGGAAGAAGTACGTCACAAAGATGCAATTGGTATGTATTTTTGTTTACACATCGTCTTTGCGGCGTGAGTTTTGCCCTTCTCAATTCTATCATGTGCGTTTTTAGGGTTTAAACGGGACCCTATTACTAAGACTCTGCTGTCCGTCTGTCCGTCCGACTGTCCGTCTGTTTCCAGGCTGTATCTCATGAACCGTTATAGCTAGAAAGCTGAAATTATCACAGATAATGAATTTCTGTTGCCGCTATAACAACAAATACTAAAAACAGAATAAAATTAATAATTAAGGGGGGCTGCCCATATAACAAACCTGTTTTTTTTAGCTGTTTTTCGCTCTATATCGATAATGGTAACAGGTTGATGCTTGAAATTTTCACAGAATATTTAGTTATATATTCACTTCAGTCATAAATAATAAAATTAAAATATATATTCAAGGGGGGCTCCCATACAGTACGGAACCCTCCGTGCGCGAGTGCGACTCGCACTTGGCCGATTATTTATTTATACCAACTTGATTTATTTGGAAGTGACAGCGGCGTCTTTATTGCTGTGCTTAACTCTATAGGTATCTAAATTGGCTTGCAAGTCATTTTATTATTATGCTAACAACAGCGAAAACTAACGTAACACCCTTATTTTGTAATACATGAATAATTTATGAGTTTCTAGTTCCACATTTGTTACATCCATTAAATTGTATAGCGTTTTTATTTTCCTTTGGTTAACAAACATAAAACTGTTACATTTAAAGAAAAAAGGTTAAATTACTTGAAAACATCTTTAGTTGTTTAAGTTGGAAAATATTCTAAGGGTGCGGACACATTGAGTAACATTTTAAATAACATGTTATATAACTTTTTTCAACAAGACCTTTTATGTCAATATTACTAACAAGTATTATGGACATAAAACGTCAACTTTTATTTTTAAAACAAGTTTATACTGAACAGGTGCATACCAAGACTAATTAAATGAGCCGAAACTCGATGGGGTTGCGTAGTTTCATTACAGAGTTCCTATGACCACCTTCCAGCTCCATCATCAGAACCTGGTTACCATTGAAAAAAAAAAACTACTCGCCAAGCAGTTCCTTTGGCCACCTTCCAGCTCCATCATCAAATCAGCACCATGTTATCATAATATTGCATTGTTACGCAATTTACAGATGTATGCAAAATTTCAACTCAATCGGTAACCGGGAAGTGGATCAAATGTAACTTGCAAGATTTGATTACAGACAGACAAGGGGACCGGTGAATTTAAATAAAAGCTTTTATAATAGAGTTATACTTACCTCAAAAATGTATTGAAATTGTTATATCGTATTTTCTTTTAAGACTGATTGTCTCGGTTAGCGCGCGGAATTTTAAGTATGATGTGTTGCGTGCAGTTTTTTCTGATGTTATTTTTTATGTGACAATCCTAGTTGTATTAATTCAACCTTTCTGTTTTATTTCAGATCCAATTCGTGCTGATGCTGGCATATTGCGCCAACACTCACTTCTCCCCTCGCTGCCAGTACGCCGCCGGCTTCACCTACTTCATCTGCTCCAACATCTTGATTTTCCTCTTCCTATTCCTTAACTTTTACTCCAAGAGCTACAAAAAGAAATGCATCGAAAAAGATATTGACAACGATTACGTGAAGAATCACAATGGCGTCAAAACCAACGGAGTTTTCAAGAATGGAGTACTAAAAGACGTGATAGACAATGGGATTAAAGTTGAAGCAAAGAATGATGATATATTAGATGATATTCCATATGAAGTTGAAAAAGGTTGCGGGGATTATATGAAAGATGGGAAAGGTTACATAACAAGACGGACCGCTAAAGCCGCTTATGGAGCTGAATACGACTTTGACAGTATAATAAAGAAATGATCGCCTGATATTCGTAGCAAAGTTTCGTTGAGACTGATATTTTGTGATGATGGAATTCGGTGGCTTGAATGCTAGCATTAAGTGTGTTAAGGTTTAGGGCTTTTTCAAAATTTTTATAAAAAAGGAAACAAAGAGGACCATTTGGTGCTTATAGTGTGTTCTTAGGATTTGTCAATGTTTGAATGAGCCCTAAATTTGTTAAATGAAATATGAATAGTCCAAAATTCTAAAATAAAACCATATCGTAGATTAGTACGCAGGTTCAATTTTTAATGATGAAATTTTAACAGTGAGAATTATACGCTTTACAATAAAAGCTTTATATGATACGGATATTAAAGATAAAAATACCAACCGCACAATCGAGTTAAGTATAGTGTGCGTGAGATGCTTGAAAATGTAAATTTAGTCCTTCACTTTGCTGTACAAATAAAACGGCGTTTAGGATAAAAAGAATAGATGTAATTTGCTAATGTTTTATATAATTAGTTATAGATTCATCTTAAGAATTTCTGTTACACAATTTTCAACATTAATTAATTATTAATGACTCATTAATCTTGTGTATAACTTTTTTGCGACATAATTCATTACATCCGCTGTATATTTGCTACTCGTCATTGGATAAAAATGTATTGCCGTTTCCTAAAATGTGTACTTCAAAACATTTTGAATTTTGCTGTTGTGCATTTTACGGGATTTTTTTCCGGCATAAGACAAAGGAATGTCATTGTACTCGTCATTAACAATATTGAACTAACCTTAAAAACATAATTGGTTGTTCCAAACATTTTTCCGTGAACAAGGAGCTTTTAGTACGGACTAGCCGATTTATTTTTCATGATTTCAATTATGGTCCAATATGTACCGAAAATTATTTTCACAAACCAAATACCTGGAGGCATGAGGAGAAAATATTAAATAAGTTGAAAAACTCTATCTAAATATCGAATTTTGTCAAAATCGTTAGAACCAATCTCGCAATTTAAATTTTAGAAATTTTAAAAAAATTGTTATCTATAAACGTGATAAAAGAGAAGATATTTATTATTTTTATCTTATTATTGTTGTTTATTATTGTTTTATTATTGTTTATCTAAAAAAAACACCTATAAGGTATGCAAATGACTAAATCTTTGATCTAAAGGCCACAAAAATACACGAGATGCAGAAGCATAATTTTTTTAATGACAATTGAGACTTTTGATATTATCCTTGTGCTTTTGGCACAGTAAGAGAGAGGCCTATACCCATCAGTAGGATAAAGAAGGCTGTGGATGATGTGATGAAAATGGGAGAGCTTGCAGAAAAAGTGTAGACCTAATCAAACTCCTTGGCAGTTGTGAATCTAGCTACAAGCTGCGCAAAATCCAATCCTTGTGCAGCTGTTGTGTGGACATAGTCTACATTGACACAATTTCATTTAATTTAATTATAAAATTATATTTTAATTTAATTTGTGTAATTTATTGTGGAATAAATTATACAAATTAAATTAAAATTACAATATCAAATAAATAGTATAATGCAAAACCGTTATTTTTGTGTGTCTGTCTGTGTATCCACTTATATCTTCCAAACTACACAACAGATTTCAGATGCTATTGCGATGCGATGCGAATAGATGCGGTATTCACTATCGTTGAGAACATTTCTTCCGGATGGTTTACAGCTATGATTCATTCATATCCAGGCAAAGCTGGGATGGATAGCTAGTATTTATTAAAATTTCAACAAAAAGCTAAGTTTAGCTAAGTTATTTTACCTTTAGCCAGGATTGGGTTTTTCGCAGCTTGTAGCTAACTTCACAGCCTAAAGAAGTATGATTACAGCTGATGTGATGAAAATGATAATCATCTTTTGTGCGTTGTTCGTTTGTTTTCCTTGGTTTTTATTTTAGTGAGTTTATGTTTCGATCATTGTTCTTAACAATGATACAGTAGCAGATTTGAATTGTCTGACTAAACAAATCAAGATTGTAATTCTAAAAACACTTTGGATTCACCAATTCAACCTAGTAGGAAACTGAAGCCATTAAACTGTGCTGCGTGTTTAAAATTGCCACCTGTTTTTTACAAAAAGTTGTGCGACTATCGACATTATCGTCGGCTTATTGCAAGAACTCATTCAGTGACATAAACAAAACTTTGAGAAATCAGTTAATTACTTTTGATTTTATTAGATGTCCTATAAAATCTTATTATATTATATGTTTATAAAAAAATAAACACCACTAGAGAGTTAAATATATTTATTAATAAAATCAAACATAAGTAGTTAAAAAAATTGAGGCATATTTTTTTAAAAGCTTAAAAACAAAGTTAATGACTTCTTGTCATTGAAAGTTTACACTAAGTGTGAATTAGACATTTCTTAAATTAGACTAATTATTAACATTATACTACTTTCTAAAAGGAACCAACTGGTATTAATCAGACTTAAAAGTTAACAAAACAGTCTTCTTTATCTTCACAACAAATTCTTAAAAAGAAAACAATTTTAAACTCAAAAAAATCACTTTGGCACATAAATCAGTACAAATAAAAGTAAACATGGTAACTAAATAAATGAAATAAGTATTAAACATACAAGTAATTTTTAACGACCTACTCATCTTCTTCCGAATTTACTTCTTCTGGTAAAATATCTCGACCTTCCTTCTCTGGTAGGTTTTGGTACCAGTGATGCAGCTCTGGGGGTATTATTTTTTCTGAGCACATTTTTAATAAATCTTTTTTCTTCGCTTTGGTTATAGGAAGCTTCTTGCAGTAAGCTTTTTTTAATGCGTAAGTGGAATAATCAAAATTGTTATTAAATGTGTCCACGTTAGGTTTTCGCTTTCGCAGATTTATAGTTTGGGTGGCTGTTTCAGTTGCTCCTTTTTTAGACACATCCAGTTCTTTATAGTCTGACCTATAGTCATACCGATATTGAACGATGTTAGGCCTCTTTTTTTCGAACTTAAAACTTTTAATTTTTAGCCATTGTACTCTTTCTCCATCAGGCCCAAGAGATCTATTCAACATCAAATTATTTCTTAGATCTTTTAGATCTAAAATCTCTGTGTGATCCATTACTACTGGTTCGTATGGTTTCTTGATATTGGTGCTTTTCTTTGACTTTCTGTTAGACCTGGCTAATCTAATGATATTGCAAAGATCTATCATCGACAAAACTGGCATATAACGCATCTGATTTTCAATTGCGCTGTGCATACTGTCCACCTCCATATGAGTGTGGCCCGATTCGAGATATTTATGTTCAATAACCTCAAGGTGTGTTGTCTGAACCAAATACAGTTGCAAACATAATAGAAATTGATTCCTATTTTGGCCTGCACAGGTATCAGAAAATATAGATATTTCGGTTACGGAAGATGGCAGACGTTTAATCCAAAGATACAATGCCGTTCCCACCTCATCACTGCCTTTCTTCCCATCAACTTCAGACCACAAGTAACAGAGACCATCATTTGGCGAACGAGCTTCGTAAATAGTAGCATTATATACATTCAATTTCCTTAAGTAGTAGAGAAGTGAGACGTTACTACATGGCATATGAAGTACTTTTTGTAAGTCCAACGTAATTGACATAAACTTTGCATCTTCGTTAGCCCGAATTTTATCTGCCTCTTTGGCTTCTCGGCTTTGTTCTTTAAGGGATATGTGTTCTT
Organism: Hypomecis atomaria; assembly: GCA_964007245.1. Lineage (NCBI taxonomy): Eukaryota > Metazoa > Arthropoda > Insecta > Lepidoptera > Geometridae > Hypomecis > Hypomecis atomaria. Next base: position 21,352,919 of record OZ023284.1, on the reverse strand, counting down.
CATATTTTTGTTGCCATATAGCAAAGTCGGGTGAGCCTTGTTTTTTAGCGCAGTTATATTTGTGACACAGTAAGCATTGGCAATCTAAATTATAGTGTGTACAAAATATATTTCGATACACATTTATTGAAATCGGAGATTTGGATGCTGTTTTACATTTTTCCTCGTACAGTTCGTACATTTTGGAAATAGATAAGCTGTTATCTAAATACTTTTTGACATGCACTCGTACGCAAACACAAATTCATTAAAAGTAAAAAAGAGTGAAACCGGAGTCCATCAAAAGTAGTTAACTGCATTTAATTTGTACAAAAAAAATAGATCGCCTAAACCTCGAAAAACAAATAATCGCTAAGATACAATAAGTAATTTTAACTAAACTAAAACTGTAAACAATGGCCGTCACTCGTTATAACAGAAGTCGTTAAAATTGTAAATTGTTTTATTTGTCATAAATCATAGATATAAAGAAGTCATTATGTGCACTTAATGATTTTTAACCAAATGCTGTTCAAAAGCGATGTGCGTAACGCGTATCTTAAAAAGTTATTAAGTTACTTTAATGACATTTATATTACAAAAAAATTTGCCACTTTGTTTTTTTTTATTTACTTAAAACTATTATTGTACTTTACCGAGTTTCTAAGAACTAGGTAATCCAAAATGGTAATTATCGACTTTACGTCTAGGTCATAACGGCTTAGTTTGAAACGCTAGAAATAAATGAGTTTTTGCACTTTATAGAGCTAATCGAGACAAGTTTAACTGTCATAATAACTGTACTTAATGATTTTTTGCCGTTAGTGAGTTCTTGCAATAAGCCGACGTTATACTCGTATAAGAAACTGATGTTTTTTTTTGCGATTTCACACCTAATAAATAAATAAATAAATAAAATAAGACTTTATTACTGTAAACATTACAAATACTTCACATATTAAATTATGTTATCGTCGGCGTCCGAGTTTTCTGTTTCAGCTTGTCCTTCGACAAAGGCCTCCTCTAAAGACTTCCACTCTTTCCGGCCTCTCGCTTTTCGGATCCAAGTTGGTCCAGCTACTTGTTTGATTTCGTCCTCCCACCTTTTATTTTGTCTACCTCGACTTCTTTTGCTATCTCTAGGATACCATTCTGTTTTAAGTTTGGTCCATTTTTCTTTTTTGTCCCTAATCATGTGACCTGTCCATCTCCATTTATATTGCCTGCACACTGTTTTTACGTTTATAAATTTGGTTATAGCTTTGATCTTCTCGAGTTTAACTCTGTCTCTTACTTTGACTCCTGTTACGCTTCTTTCTGTACTATTCTGGCAAACATTTATTTTTTCAGCTAATTGTTCTGTAAGTGCCCAGGTTTGACACCCGTACGTTAAGCATGGAAGGATACAGGTATTATAAATTTTTCTTTTTTCTTTGATAGGCATTTCTTTATTTTTCATAACTTCGCTGAGTGACCAAAACCTTTTCCAAGTTCTTCTAGAAGAAGAGTAACTAATACTTGATTTCACACCTACTTGTGTATCAAAACTATTCAGTTAGTACTGCAACAGCAGCTGATACATATTAGTAGTGCAGCTGTGGCTGACTTAATTTGTTTTGGCCACAGCTGCACGATTAGTTTGTATCAGCAGCTGCACGTGCTGTCGGTAGTTGCAACCAAATGTGTGTTGTGACCCTAACTGTATGATTCCGAACCGAGCTGCAGGCAGCAGCAGCAGGCAGCAGTGCTGCCACAGCACTACTTTCCCTCATATTGCTGCCGCGACAATGCTTCTTGGCTCGGAATGTAATCTTATAGAGATTATATGGGGACCAGTAGTGCTGCAGCAGCACTGCTGCGGTGTTGCTGCTGCCTGTAGTTCGGAATCATACTTTAAGGCATAGGTATGATTCCAAACTTAAGCCGTCATACACAAGTCATATTCGGTACAACGATGTTTGAAGTGAAGTCCGATTAAATGCCGCTAAACTTTTATAATATCATTTTTCAATCATTGTACACCATGATAATAAAACTTAAACATAAGATAGAAAATAACGTAGGATTTGCTTAAAATAATTTAAATATTGTTATGCTATATTTTAATTTTGGTATTGTAACTATAAATAATTAATTATTGTAAGTAAGGTGTTTGCTACTCGTCCTAAAATAATTTCTATTTTTACGTTTAATGAAGAAATTTATTTTGTGTAATTAAATTAGATTGCTGTAATTTAATTATAGTACAAAATTGTTAAATATAAGATAATAAAATAGGTAACGTCAATTATGTTGATTTTATTTCTAGGTGCCTAAGTATTTAGTATGTGATATTATTTACAATGTTAGTTAAACACTTTTTACACAATGGTGAACGCGCACCTGTCCACGCCGACCACGCTGGATACGTCAAACGTCTACAGCATTTGACAGAAAAACGAAACCGGCAGGCTGACGGGTGTTTCCTCGTGGGCATGCTAGTTTGTCATACCAGTATGACCACGATGATATACATGTCCTCGTGGTCATATTGCAATGACCAAGAGGATATGTGTGTTGTCGTGGTCATACTCATACGGTGGTTATGATATACATACTTCCATTTAAAGATTGAAGTCTGCGACGCCTTTGGCTTTTCGACGCGTAAAATCGGGTGGTTAACTTTATGGTGCCATTTGGAACCGAGTTGCCAACTGCAACTGCCGACAGCACGTGCAGCGGCTGATACAAATAATTAGTAGTGCAGCTTGTAGCGTTGCAAGCGGGAAGCCGGTTTCAGCACCACAAGTCACAAATCCTCTTAGGATCAGAGAGAAAAACACCACAGTTTTCATGCACCTTCTCTCGTGTCACCCAGATGACTCCCCATTTTCAAAACAAAGATCGCTGATCTTGTCAGCGATTCGTTTTTTAATTTGAAAAAAGTAAATTATAAAAACAGATGGGCAGTGCTCTAGCTAAGTATGAAGTTCGAATGTAGGGAAGCTAACAAAGAGGTTAGTTTCTCTACAAGTTGTGGCTGACTTAATTTGTTTTCGTCACAGCTGTTTGTACGTTTGTATCAGCAGCTGCACGTACGATACTATCGGCAGTTGCAGTTAGCGGCTCGGTTCCGAATGGCACCTTTAGCGTCTACTGTATCTGATCTTCATCTGTGCTATTTAAAAATTTTGAGAACTCCGGTGAATATCCGTGGTCTCAAACTCTCAAAGTTAGATTTGTTAGAATAAAACCGGACAAGTGCGAGTCAGGCTCGCACGCCGAGGGTTCCGTACAAATCCTGGAAAGCACTTTGAATTTTGGACCTATATTTTTCGTATTCAGGCCCCTTTTTTTATTTAATTAATAGTGTACAGTTTTCAGATTTATGTATACTCTACGACAATGCTTTTTGCCAAAATTCATAGTTCTAGGTCAACGGGAAGTACCCTGTATGTTTTGACTCCTTTGTGAGAGTCGAAACATGCCGCTGACTATCAATCTGACCAGTGGGAAACACTCGTTTTTTACGACATAAACAGTTATAACTTTTTGTACGATAACTGAGCAGTTGATTTCTTCACATCTCTAAGAGATTATATACGTATATATGGTTTAAATTTGAACTCTATATTTTTACGCGTTCTCGAGATAAAAGGCTTTGACACACTGACTGATAGACGGGCAACAAAGTGATCATATAAGGATTCCGTTTTATCATTTTGAGGAACCCTAAAAAGTATCATTTACCCCTGGAGAATTTCCAATTCTTTTCCAAAATCCAGTTATATTAAGATTAAATATTTTTCTTGAAAATAAAATCTGATAATATCAGTTTTTTAACTTTTTCTGTTCAATATCTTTACGGACTACTTATTTACAAAGTAGACAATTTATGAATAAAATATAAGCTTATTGACGGGGTGAATTTATTATATACTTGTAAACCGTGAATAGTCTTTATTTGCTGTTTATGAGTACTTATACTCGTACAATATTATACATACATAAATTAAGTGAAATGTTGCTTAACTTTTGGACTTTGTAACTCGACGTGTGTACGTCATAATATATAATTCAAATCCTTACTTCCTTACATATTATAAATCCGAAAGAGTGTTTGTTGGTTTGTTCCTCTTTCCCGCAGCAATGGATTGGCTTGATTTTTGGCATGGACATGGTTTGAAGGGTGGGACGTGATTTATTTATTTATTTGTCACAATTACAACTACCATTACAGAAATTCCAATGCGATAGTGTAAGTAATACATTGGTCAAAATTAAGTTACAATCTAGCTTCATGCATTACAAAATTCATATACAATGTCACACTTAATAAACAATGTCAACATTTGATACAATAATAATGATATTCTAAAATTATATAATTAGAATTATAATTCTATAAAACTTAAAATTATTTACATTTTATTTGGCTAACTGCATAAACCTAATTACTTATTTACATTTAATAGGAAAATAAAATTGAAATATGAAATCTATGTTTAAAAAAATACAAATATTATACAAATTACTGTAATATAGAAAAAAATTCACAGTACATTTCATATATACACTGTTTTTGTCTACCGGTGTCGGAGCCTTAAACGGTGACATATATGGTAAATTTTGAATAACTTTTACTGTAGGGTTAACTCTGAAAACGCAAAAAAAACAGCTTTTCCTTACTTTTTGTCGAAAGTCTATAAAAAATCGTATGGAACAGCAGTTTATTTTACGTTTTCACAGGTGGTCCCATAGTAAAAATTGTTCAAAAGATGCCAAAGATGTAACCGCTTAAGGCACCGGTAGACAAACACATTGTATAGTCTACTTATTATCCCGAAAAATTAATCGTGGTTCCAATAGGATAGGCAACACACTTTTTTATTAGTTTACCGACTTTTCCATATCTATGTCTAATATAAACAGACGAAACGTCAATGGTAGATAGGTGACGTTCCATCCATCCATCCATCAGCCATAAGAAGTCCACTGCTGGACATAGGCCTCCCCTATGGGTCTCCAATAAGACCGGTTGGAAGCGGCCTGCATCCAGCGCGATCCTGCGGTCCTAGTGAGGTCATCCGTCCACCTTGTGGGTGGACGTCCCACGTCCAAGGTGACATTGGCTGCAGATTTTCATGCATAGAAGAAGGAAAATAATCGGTCAAGTGCGAGTTGAACTCTCACAGGAAGGGTCCCGTACCGTATTGGAGCCCCCCATAATTTATATTTTTTTAATTTAATTATTTAATTTTTGGAATATACAACTTAATATTCTGTGAATATTTTTTGAGCATTTTCCTGTTGCCGTTATTAATATCGAGCAAAAAAAATCAAGTTTATGGGAATAAAAGAAACGTGATATTTTTGGTCGATTCTCCCTTAAATATTTATTTTATATAGATTTAATTATTTATTTTTAAACAAAATATTTTTTACATTCTGTGAATATTTTGAGTTGCTACCTACTTGTCACCGTTCATAAAATAGAGCAAAAAACAGCTAAAAATTTAGGTTTGTTGTATGGGAGCCCCCTTAAATATTTTTTTTTTCTGTTTCTAGTAGGTATTTGTTGTTATAGCGGCAACTTAAATACTCGTACGTCATCTGTGAAAATTTCAACGTTGTAACTATCACGGTTCACGAGATACGGCCTGGAGACAGACAGACGGACAGACGGGTTTATTCTTAGTAATAGGCTCCCGTTTTTACCCTTCGGAAAAAAGGAAAACACCCTACGACATGAACACCACAAAATGGCGTTGAAAATACATAGTAATTGATTTTGACTAAACTAGCCTATGCCTATTATGGGATAGAATCAAAATGTGACGGTTAAAGCGATGACTTAGTAGTCATCCGATTCCAACCGGCCTTATTGGAAATCCATTGGGGAGGCCTATGTCCAGCAGTGGACGTCATAGCTATTATTCCATCAATCCATCAATCAGCCGTAAGACGTCCACTGCTGGACATAGGCCTCCCCAATGGATTTCCAATAAGGCCGGTTGGAAGCGGCCTGCATCCAGCGCGTTCCTGCGATCTTTATTATATCGTCAGTCCACCTAGTCGGTGGACGTCCTACGCTGCGCTTGCTGGTCCGTGGTCTCCATTCGAGAACGTTACTGCCCCATCGGCCATCCGTTCTCCGAACTATGTGCCCTGCCCATTGCCACTTTAATTTGCTAATCCGCTGGGCTATGACTACTATATTAACACGGGACTTATCGCGCAATAATGTGCTCAAATCGCGAAAGTTTAAAACTATCAAAAGCGATGATTTAGATCATCATTATGAGCAACGTTTATTATGAAGTCTACGCGAGATTCGAGAAAAAATATCAGGTGTCAGCCATACTGCTATTTGAAATTGACAATACTACGACAATTCTAACACACAATTCTAATTCTACGTATGAAGTATCGGTTTTTTTCCTTTATTCTTTTTTGGGCAATCTTCGCAAGATAATAGACTAATTATTATAAGGTACCTACACTTTGAGTACACCCAGGACCCAGGGCAACGTACCATAACTCAGCCCTTTGCTCAGGTCTTCTTGAGTCTTCGTTGGCTTAACTGCTATCAACGACAACATGGCTACAAATCGTTCTTGTTCTCTCCGGGCCCATTTGAATGAATTGCCAGAGCCCCATGTTTTTAAAACATGTCCAGTAAAAATTATTTATGGATGTCACTGCGTGGGCAGATATTGGGTGGTTATGTGGGAATCCCCGCCGACTGACCGGTATACCGACTAAAAACCCTGGAGTGTTCCACGCTTGGTGTCGGGGCTACGGGCACGCTTCCGCACTCATCCGTGACACCGACAGCGCTCGAGCCCAGAGATTTTAGTAGGCTCTTTCTACGAGCAGGGGATACCCATGCCATGGATTTCCATACATCCATCCATCAGCCGTAGGACGTCCACTGCTGGACATAGGCCTCCCCAATGGATTTCCAATAAGGCCGGTTGGAAGCGGCCTGCATCCAGCGCGTTCCTGCGATCTTTATTGTATCGTCAGTCCACCTAGTCGGTAGACGTCCTTCGCTGCGCTTGTTGGTCCGAGGTCTCCATTCGAGAACTGTACGACCCCATTGGCCATCATTTCTAAGAACTATGTGCCCTGGCCATATCTATTTTAATTTGCTAATCCGCTGGGCTATGTCGGTAACTTTGGTTTGTCTGCGGATCTCCTCATTTCTGATTCGATCCCGCAGAGAGACACCGAGCATAGCCCTCTCCATAGCACGTTTGGCTATCATGAGCTTATTCATAAGGCCCTGCCAAAACATTGCCATGGATTTACGTACATACAAACATACAACAGGATTTTTGTTTAAACTAACACGGATATATTCCAAAGTACAAGTAAGTAATTGCTTTTGCCAGCCGTTACATAAGTATATTTAAATAAAATTCACAAGTCAAATCGGTAAACAGTTAATTGCAATAGATCGTAGTATATTAATGAACCAACAAAGTATTCCGTATATCATTACAATAAGTATTCACGTTGTTTTACGTTTAATATTGCTCGTCATTTTACTAATAGCCTTTCGACCCGGTACAGTTCATTATGGAAAAGTTTTCCGATAATAATTTTATTGAAAGTAATTTAAGGCCCAGTTTTTGGGAGTTCAAAGGCAAATGTAAGTATTGTTCTACAGTACATTTACCTAAAATTTTTCCTAATAATATTATTCTTTCTCTTCTCGATCGCTAATATTTTGTTAGAGCGGAATTGATGGAGCTTAAGATTTACCCTACGGGGTGGGGGTTAGTTGTCTAATATTACCCACCCCAAAAAAGTCGTCTACATAATATACATAGGGCACAGCCAACCCTAATTGCAATGTAGCCAAAACTGTTTTAGTCCAGCAGCCCTCTCCTGTGATCTTAAAGTGATTAATAACAGGCTGAATCTTCGTGGGCAGCTTAAGTTCGACGAGATGCCCAAATTAATCTTATACAAAAATCTCGATCGAGGTAGCTAAAGTACTGCGCAGGTATTAAACATGTCAATTTGGTGAGTGTCGATATTGTTACAATAACAGTAAGTTTTTTTTATTTTAATATCGAGGTAAATGGACGATAAACCCGGAAAAACAATTGTCCTACAAAATGGATGCTATGATTGGAGAGTCCTCCACTCCGAATGTTTCCAAATAACTAGTCATCACGAGTAATTTTGAATCATCGAAATTATTAATAACAAGCTGTTTTTTTGTGTGCAGCTTAGCAAATGTTTGTACAATCAAATGGCTACATAGTCCTACAAGTGGTATGTTTTTCCAGTCCTACCTTAAGTCCTACGCTTAGAAGTTGTTTATACCTGCGCAGTACTTTAGCTACCTCGATCTAGATTTTTTATAAAACTAATCTGGGCGTCTTGTCTAAACCTGTTACTAATCACTTTAAGATCATAAGAGAGGGCTGCTGGACTATTTGTTTATTCTTACTTCTTTACTAATAAATCATAAAGCCGAAAGTGCGTTCATTGGTTTATTTATTACCCGATTACATAGAGTCATCCTTCGTGGGTAGGTTTACGTTCTGCAGTAGACTAATTTAAAAGGATGGTATAGCTATAGTATATACAGTTACATAGAGTTGGCGCGATGCAGCGACGTGATTTTTTGCTTGGAGATAGTTTATGTCAGAAAATGCCTCCTTTTTGAGATATGGATTAAAACTACCTTCAAAATTTCTTCCAGACGATTTCACAGACGACTGGTTCCTCATGGGATCTCCATATCCCCTGCTGGTTATTACGGGAGCGTACCTCTTATTTGTACTGAAACTTGGCCCTGAGTATATGAAAAACAGAAGACCGTTTCAACTAAAGAATATCCTCCTATTGTATAACGTGTTCCAGGTCGCACTGTCAGCATTGATGTTAAACTTGGTAAGTAATAAGTATTTTTATATAGGTCGGTTGCGATAGCGATATCCCTAAACGATGTCAGGAAACAATGACGGGGGCAGGGCTTACCAATCCCTGGTGGTCTGCATTATGAAGAAAGAAGCGAATCGCTTAGTACAAGCAGGTGGTACGTCGACTATGTAGGGATGGTAGGTAGGTATTTATGCGACTTCCGGCTTGTTCAATGGTTCTTCATGAAGCAACCGCTGCAAAGTAGACGTAACTACTTACTTGGCTGAACATCTAGCTGACCGTGTCACATTAACTTGAACCGCTGACATGACAAGAAGAAAGTCTAATATAGCATGGTTACCCAGAAAATACAAGTACTGTACTGTGCCAGCCTTTTACTAGTTCACTGTAGGTCATGGGGTCAAATCCCAAGTATCGTACCAATTAATTTCTTCGAATTTATGTATGGAATTTTACACCTTTGACTGTTTGAATGAATGACTGAACACTTTATTGTTAACACTAAAATACAATACAGAAGAAATACACAGATAGGAAAAAGAAGCGACTCAAAACTAGTGCAACAAAGGGCGGCCTTATTGCTTACAGCAATCTCTTCCAGGCAACCCTTTAGGGCAATAATTGTAGGGCGGGTATCATGTCTTCGGGAAAATACCAGTAGCTTTGTTTAATTCGGTTTTAATGTGACAGCTTAAAATACCCCTTCTAGAGAATTATTAATAATGATATAAGCTATGCTGTTAAATGTAATCTGTAAAAATCAAAAACACAATAGAGTAACATTGGTACTGATGTCAGACATAGAAGAAACAAAAACAAAATCTGTAAAAAATCGTTTGTTTAAAACATAAATCTTTTTCAAATGCCTTAGATCTTTATAGCATACTTATAAGATTAGTACTATTTCAACATCATAAACATGATACTAATTATGTGGTACTTTTTAAAGCTTTCGGTATAACCTTTTTACTACAGGACAAGTAGGAGGACGCCACATTTCCACCCCTACACTGTCGATTTTCCTTCTATACGTACGAAGCGGTTTGACTCAACATTTCTGATTCGTACCGCCAGGGAATGGAACAATCTTCCTGCTTTCCTGTTTCCTAAGAGATATATTCTAAAGCTTTTCAAGATCAGAGTGAATAGGTATCTTCTAGGTCTGCTTGCTTCATCTTCGACCACAACGTCGCTTACCATCAGGCGAGTAGGTGGTCAAGCGCGGACTTATTCGTTTAAAAAAAGCTTTCGGTAAAAAAATAAAAACATTGTAAAGATGTTGGTATTTTTGGGTGCAATTACCTGTGTTATTAACATACAATTAGTAGTATTACGTGTGAAGTATTTTACATACATAATAATCTTTTGATATTATCGTTATTTTAAATTATTGTCGTGATGCATTTAAAAATAAGTACCTATATTTTGTTTATAGTGAAGTTTTGTGGAGATCGCTGTTGCTCATATTTAAAACACTTTTGCCTATTCAACCATCAAGTTTGCCACAGGGCACACCTTTTCTGGGGTGCCCGGGCAAGTCTGATCTCCCCCGCCGGGTGACGGCCCAAGCCGAGGTCCGAACCTTTTCAGGTGCCCTTGCGGTAGTCACCCTATAACCTAATCTTAGGGCTCAGCCGCCTTCTGCGCTCGCCCAAGTCCGTTAATCTACAGCTTAACGGACTTGGGCGAGCGCAGAAGGCCTCAGAGACCAACAGCTCAGTCATTTAAAAAGTAACAATAAAACAATCACAAAGCATTAGTGTACAAGCAATACTGTGTTCTGGACATTCGAAGGCCACGTTTCTAGCAAATATACAGGGCAAAATGGATCACAAAAAAAATTGTTGTCTGGAAAGTACTGACTGACGATAATTTTATGTGATAATGTCATTGCGTCACAAGGCCAACGCTTAAGCCGATAGTGCCTCTCTATAGCTTGTTCCGTGCTCTCGCTTGCACGGTTCAGCTCAGGCGAAACGTGATAATGAGTCATGCTTTTTCGTGCGTCGGTGAACGCCGGTCACCGATTTAATATAAGACGTTTTCACGTCAATATTCGTATCTCAGAGGGACAAGGATAGTACCATGTCGCGGAGGTTTTCGTCAGTCGGTCGAATATTCGATTACGTCTGTGACTCAACCAATTCGCACTGGGCCAGCGTGGTGGATATGGTCCGATCTCGACATTAAAGGCCGGTACAGTTATCAATATAGAAAGAATAAATGCCAATTGCCAAGTCGATGAGTACAGCCTGGAAGTTTGTTTTTAGCTATGTACTTAACAAAGTTAATTAGTTTATTTTTCTTTTTTCTGTTTTTGGTGTAAAACAATAAAGAATTATCTATCTATCTACAGTACAACTGAAGAAAAACGTAGGTAAATCATGTTTCATTTACATGTACGCAACTATTACATTCAAATTCAATGTAAATTTTATTTTTGCACGTCAACATGTATTTTTAAATTTGAATAGTCTATTTCATCATGTAGGTTGTGGAGTTAGGTACCTATACTATTTTCTTTCTAATGTTATAACCATGCCACTCAGACCAAATCAAAAAATCTTACTTGGTCTGAGCCATGCCATTTACCAACCACAACCAAACAAATCAATGTAGTTTTTGCATCTTGATAAATAACGACAAACAATACAAATATTATTTACAAATTGAAAAATTGTTAGACAATACAAATTAACACAGATAGATGCAGATAGTATTGATACGTTAGTTTTAAAATCATGATAAGTACCTAATTTTAATAATCGAAATCCACTACGTGGGCACAGGCCTGATAAAAATATAAATCAAAAACACAAAAATATGTGAATTAAAAAAATGTTATAAAACAGATAAACGAACGATGAAACATATAGGACTGGGACCCAAGTTCACCAACGCTTGTTGATTACTGTATTTAACAACGGTTTTTGCTTGCTGATCAGCTAAATTTCGTTAAAAAGCTGTTTAAGATTTAACCAACGGTTGATAAATTAACATCAGTTGGTGAAATAGGATCTAAAACCCGAGTTTAATCGTTGTTTAAATACAGTAGTACTCACACGTTTAACTTAATCAAGCGTTGGTGAACTTGGGTCTTAGTGGTAAGTTCATGTGACGCGTTCCCGCACACGCACCACTCTCATCGATCGAAAGTCAAGAAGCAAACATACAAACAAACAAATCAACTAAAACGAGGATGATTAAGACTAGCAGGATTTGTATTCCTTGTCATTAGTCCTCTGCTAGACATTATTTATAGAGAAGTATTTCTTTGTGGTCTCTAACTATGGGCCTTATAAATAAGCTCCAAGTAGCACAACGAGCTATGGAGAGGGCTATGCTCGGAGTCTCTCTGCGAGATCGAAGCAGGAATGAAAAAATACGTAGAAGAACCAAAGTTACCGACATAGGCTGCGGATTGGCAAGTTGAAGTGGCAAATGGGCAGGGCACATAGCGCAGAGGACTGACGATGGGGTCGAAAAATTCTCTAGTGGAGACCACGCACCGGCAAGCGCAGCGTAGGACGTCCACCCACAAGGTGGACGGATGACCTCATTAAGACCGCAGGATCGCGCTGGATGCAAGCCGCTATCAACAGTTCTTATTTGAGATCTATAGGGGAGGCCTATGTCCAGCAGTGGACGTCTTATGGCTGATGGATGGATGAATTGATTTCTTTGTAGTTACTAGACGTTGTTTATAGCTAGATGTAATTATAGGCCTTTATAGTTTTTCAATTACTGAACTTTTTTCAACACCATACAGGCTTATCCAGAAATGATGTACTAAGTCGAAAGGAGTGATACAGGACATCATTATAAACAACATTTACTAAACTCGAAAAAAAAAAACAGCTGTTTCATACATTTTGTTTCTTATCGAGTTGCAATTTTGTATGGAACAGCTATATGGAGCATTTATTTTTCTCGAATTCTGGGTTGGCACCTTAGTAAAAGTTGTTCATAATACCTAATGCTCTTAATCACCCCCTTTCGGCTTAGAACAGGAAAAGCAGATAACCCTGTATTATAGGCCGCGCCTCACAAGTTGGCGGATGTGAAGTTAGCAATATCCAATCAACGCGCGGTTTTATGTGAGCTTCAGTCAGGATTGGATATTGCGCAGCTTGTAGCTAACTTCACATCCGCCTACTTGTGTGGCGCGGCCTATACTTGCACTAACTTTCATACATTTCACTTTATTCCTTTTTATGTTGCAGTGCCTTGAAGTAATGTGGAAAATTGGGCCTATCCATCGTACCTGCCTGACTGACACCAAAGAGGAGAAATACAGAGTAAGCAGTTAGCACATTTTAGATTTTTTTTATCTTGTTCTAGCGCATAAAAAATTGCGAAAGCGCATTTATTAAAGCTTTTATTAGTTTGTCCCAACTGGACAGCTTCGCTTGGCGTGAAATAATTAATAATTTTTAAAACCAATAAATATATATTTGAGCGGTGATGTTTATGTAATAAATCCATGGCGGTGAAAAATACAGCCATATTTCATTTTGACATCCATCATTTTACGGAATCATTTAGTTCATTGTTTTGAACAACTCAAAAAATCTGCTGTACTATTAAAAGTTCAGCGACTCGATCAAAATGTATTCTGTACCGTATTGTTGAAGTACCGAGCAAAATGAATTAAAATACGGAATGTTTTAAATTATTAGGCTTGTATAACATCGACCCTTAAATAACCAAACTGTTGGTGTTTAATTAGCTCGTTTAAGCATTAAGCCATGTATTTACTGAACAATAATTGTATATAAATACTGTATCAGAAACAAAATTTACGTGTTTCTGAAACAAAAAATACTGTTTCAGAGACAAATATTCTGTTCTGGAAACACTACGTCTTTTTTGGTATGTTTCGGTGCTCCCCGTCGTGACGTTTCAGAAACTGTGTACCCGAAACAATGTTGCTCAGTGAATACATGGTTTTACCATTCAGCGTGGCAATAAGTGAGTTCGTATAGGCCGGGTGGCTAGCCCTGCCGTCAGAGATTTTGAGCCGCTAAAAGGCCCCTTCGCAGACTAACCAAAGTTACCGACATAGCCCAGGGGATTAGTAAGTTGAAATGGCAATGGGTAGGACTCGGAGAACTGATGGCCGATGGGGCAGTAAAGTTCTCGAAAAGAGACCAACAACCGACAAGCGCAGCGTAAGACGTCCACCGACCAGGTGGACCGACGATGTTATTAAGACAGCTTGAACGCTCTGGATGTAAGCCGGTTCCAATCGGGCTTAATGGAATTTTATAGGGGAGGCTTATGTCTAGCTGTAGACGTAGTACGGTTGATAATGAAAATAAAATAAGTTTTTATTTCTGTAACCAATAATTCATTAACTTACTGTAGATTGGGGCATTCTAATAGGTATAAAAATACCTGCGTCAGAAGACCCCGCTCTTCGATATCCATACTATGGTGATAATGATGATGGTGATAATGCCTCTGACATAACTAAACGGTTAAACAACAAGTAACCGGGACCCACAATTTAACGTGTCATCCGAGCCACGGATCGATAGCGTACAGTAAAAATGCTACCCTCAGTCATCCATCCGAAGACTGAACGTGTCGTGTGCTAAACTCGCTCGCTAATAAACATCTAGGTAGCCTTTCATCGTACGATGTTTGTTAGTTCTTAATGAGGCATTAGCTGATGAGTCTTTAAAAGTAACAGAACTGTTTGGATCATTTTCTGTCCTATAAAGAAAATATAACAAATCGTTAGTAAACCCCACGTTAAGCAAATTGTTCACTCTGTGTTCATTCTCATTGTAAAAAAACTTACCTATATATACAGGGCTATTGGTAATCAATTAGCATCATTTTAGCGACTATTTCTGTACATCAAAACTAACAACTTTTATTCAACTTCTATCAAAACTCAAAAAAAATCTAAACTAAAAAAAAAATCAAATCTAAACTGATCTAAAATAATCAAAACTCAAGAAATGCTGTTCCATAGAAAAATATCGTTTACTCTCGACAAAATGTATGGAACAGCTGTTTTTTTTTTTTTGAGTTTTGACTTTAGCCGCAGAACTAAAGTTGTTAGTTTTGATGTACAGAATAAGCTCCTAAAAGATTAGGAATAACCCTGTATATAACATACCTAGTTACGATACTTTTATCAATTTTCAGCTAGCAACGCTCATATACTACTACTTCGCATGCAAGATAACCGAACTCGCCGACACTGTACTCTTTGTCCTTCGGAAGAAACAGAACCAAGTGACTTTCCTTCACGTCTACCACCACACCATGATGGCTTGGAATGGCTGGATCTTCCTGAAATACGAACCAGGGTACTGGATGCTTTTCGTGGGCACCATCAACTGTTTCGTTCACACTATCATGTATACTTACTATGGATTGTCGGCGTACCCAAGCCTTCATAAATATTTATGGTGGAAGAAGTACATCACTTCGTTGCAATTGGTATGATTTTTTTGTACATATTTGATTTTAGATTTCTTTGTATGTGTGGCTTGACCATAAAGTTTCCTAAATCCGTTGAGACTTTAAAAAACCGGACAAGTGCGAGTCAGGCTCGCCCACCGAGGGTTCCGTACCATTCACAAAAATTGTACGTAGCCGAAATTTACATTCCGAATCATTTACATTAAACAAAATTAATGTAAATGATTATACATAACAAAATTCTAACTGACCGGTGCGGAACTGATATTATATACATCGGCAAGTTTGCGCTCGAAGAAATACAACTAATCAATTCCGTCTCTCACTATAAACGCTATGAATGAGGCTCTCAGTCTCCTTGTAAGATAAATTTGAAAGACAGACGTTTCTTTTAAAAATTCCGGAAGTTTAGTAAGTTTTTCTGCAGACATTGTTGAACACACATGATAGAGAGTATGCGGAACTGCGTTTGGCCAGCAACGGATTAAATCGTGGGACAGGAACTCGACACAAGAAACTACATTTTTTGTGCTCCATTTTATATTTGGGTATATTTCTTTATATTTTCTAAAGCAGTGTTTTTCTTTTTCAGATTCAATTTGCTTTGGTCCTCCTACATACGACCGTTAATTATTTCGTAAACGAATGCAGGGTTTCAATATATACTCTGTTTTACTTTTACTTCAACTTGATGCTGTTCATATACTTATTTACCAGTTTTTACAAGGAATCTTATTCAAAGGACAAGAAAATTCTAAACAGCGTTGACGGAAAACCAACCACATCAAACAATACCAAAATTTATGAAAATGGACTCCATTCAAACAAAAAAGCTGGAGCTAGTTATAGAAATAGTTCCAAGAAATCCGTTGTTAAGTGATTAAAGTATAAATAAATTATTAAGGGTTAATAACAAGTAACAATACGATCCTTATTTACTAATATTAAAAATCCTATCCTCTTGTGTCTTTAGTTTTAGGATAAATATTATTCAATCTTGATCTATATTACGACTAGACAGACGCGACCAAAGCGGCACCCTTTTATAGTGGACATTCAAGCGTTTCGAATCCTCATTCCTCATAATACGAACAGCCAGAATGTAGAACGCTTTACCTGAGTCTGTCTTCTCGCTAAAGCACAACATAGGTCATAGGTGTCTTCTGGATCTGGAGTAAATACTCGTAGGTATCTTCTAGGTGAGCGTGCTACACCTTAGATCGCAAATCTGAATAGCATCAGGCAGTATGTAGACAAACGCAAACATATTTTTAAAAGAATACGGAATCAGGTGACTGTGGAGGGTGTTTAAAAACGATTTTTCTATATCAGCGCTGGTTGCTCGTAAGTGCAACCAGCATTACGCTGAGTTGGGACCAGTTTTGTGACAGAAATACTAGGTAAAATACTGTTGTTTTTTGTGTTTTATCATTTGTTTTGTTCGTTGTTTATGAATTGTACCTCTTATTTTTGTTGCAAAAAAAAATTTCTGTAATTTCTGTATCAGGATCAACTGTGACGGGAAATTTCTCATTTTGTTATCCTTTATTAAAAAGTAGGTGACCTCACACCTCACACAAGTGTCGTCTTCCGAATACCATCCTCAATAAGGTAAGTAACAAGTCCTAAAACTTTCACATTGCACCGTAAGAACCAGTTCATTTTAAGTAATTGGACCAGGGCAGCTTTCTTTCGTGGACCTTGAAATTTTGAGACAGTTACTGAAATCAAGTTTTGGAAATACCTACTGCTGCAATCCTTTATGTTATTATTTTTATTTGCTTACGCTTGGAGTTGAATTGAAATTTAGTTACCAAACATCGAATGAAGATAGTCCACCGCAATAGGTGGACAGACAATCTGATAAAAATCAGCCAAGTGCGAGTCGGATTCGCGTACGTAGGATCCGTACCGTACCGTACCTTGGCCCCATTTCAAGCGTCTACCTATTGCCGTTATTAATATTGAGCAAAAAGCGTCAAATAAATCACGGTTGTTGTACTCCTTTTAATATCTATATTATTCTGTTTTTAGTAAGTATTTGTTGTTATAGCGGCAACAGAAATTCAGCTGTATAGCTATCACGGATCATGAGATACAGTTTGGTGACAGACAGACAGACGAACGGACGGACTACGGAATAGGTCTTAGTAATAGGGTCCCGTTTTTGCCCTTTGGGTACGGATCCCTAAAAGTCGCATGAACTCGCTAGATGTAAGTAACTTCTACCCTTTGCACTTGTCGGTGCGTGGTGTCCATTCGGGAACTTCCTTCCCAATGGTCAACACTCTATGACTGCCTCGATGGCTCAGTGGTTAGTAACCTACTGGATCAAAGAGGCGTGGGTTCGATCCCCTATTATATTAGATCCCGATAGAGGACATATTCTAAATAGAATATTATTATATTCATCATTATGGCAAACTTTTATCAATGGGCTTACTGCAAAATTGTGAATAATTATTTTTCACAAAAATGACAAAACCGCCTTCCATCGTGTACAAAATTCGAATATTTCGCTCGAATTGTTTACATTATTCTTGATTTATCAAAAACGGCTCAGCCGATTTCTGTAAAATTTAAATGGGACCATCTCGGGAGTATACCCTTTCGAACTAAAAAAATAATTTTTCGATTCGATTCACAATTGGCGAAATTATCGATGTTCATCGTGTACAAAATTAGGATATTTCGCTCGAATTGCTAACATTTTTCAAAAACGGCTCAGCCGTTTTCTGTAAAATTTAAATGAGACCACCTCGGGAGTATACTCTTTCGACCTAAAAAAAATGTTTTCGATTAGGTTCACAATTGGCGAAATTATCGATGAACATACACAAAAAAAATTAAAAAAAACATACACACGAACATAGAACTTTGCATAGAACCTCCTCCTTTTTGGAAGTCGGTTAAAAAATCAGCTGTTCCTTACAAAGTTACAACATAGATGACACATCGATCAAAAGGTCAAATCATCGGTCAAAAGTTCATTGACTCTCTATCAAAATGAATGAAGTACTTAACCATATTTTTTCGCCATATTAATGTGATACCTTTATAATACACCGTCTAACCACAAAAGTTTTACGCACGCTTTATGCAATGTTTTACAGTACAATTAATAACACCGTGAAACAGTGTTTAAAGCGTGTTTAAATCTTTTGTGGTAAGGCGGACAGTGTTTGTTATCGAAGTCCTTCGAAACGGCATAACTGATTTTTAAGAATTGTTTTACCGATTTCCCAAAAGGAGGAGGAAACTATGTTCGTCTGTAGGTATGTATTTTGTGTATGTTCATCAAAATTTTTGCCAATTGTGAACCGATGTGATTTTTTTTATCTCGATAAGGTATCCTCTCGAGGTGGCATTTTAAATAAACGGCCTGAGCTGTATTTAAAAAAAAAAAAAAACAGTACCTAATGTAAAAATTACTACATGGTATTTTTTTTTTACATAGACTGACTATGTCAGGGTGTCGTTGTCAATCAGCCTCCTGGCTCGCCTCTCAATCGACTCCAGAGCCTCCAGTTGATATTTGGCAGAGCCATCCCAAAGGTGAGAGCAGTATTCCATGCACGACCTGACTTGATCTTTATACAGACTAAGCAGTTGCTCAGGTGTGAAATACCGTCTCACCTTAGAGAGAACACCAAGTTTTTTGGAAGCTAATTGGGCCTTTGACTCTATGTAAGAGCCAAAGTTAAGAGTCGATGAGAGTGAAACGCCTAATAGTTCCAAGCTGTCAGTTACCGGAACGGAGACACCACGGAAAGCGGGAGACAATTGGAAGGGTCTCTTTTTGGCCGAAAACAGACAGGCTTGAGTCTTCGTGGCATTAAACTTGACCAGGTTAGCATCACCCCAGTCAGAAACCGCCTCCAGATTCGATCTGTGGCCCGCTGGTTCTTGCATCGGATGTGTAGCTCTCCACGACTGTACTGTCGTCTGCGTACCCAAAGATTCCGGGCTTTAGCAGATCGTTGATATGCAGTAGGAAGAGGTTTGCAGAGAGCACTGACCCCTGAGGAACACCGGCATTGATAGCCATATGATCTAACAAGCAGCCATCTACAACCACTCGTATCGACCGATTCCTCAAGAAATCTGATATCCATGCGCACAAATCAGCAGGCAGGCCGTAAGATGGAAGCTTGCCAATTAGGCTCTCATGCCAGTTATTAGTCACATGGTTACTCTGGAAGTCGGTTATGTCATTTTAGGCAAAAAATAATGATAGTTGTTTTTAAACTTTCACGATTTGAACACATTATTATTATGTACTACGGGACTAATAACTCATCACGATCATAAAGACCACGACCGATGCAACTCGGTCGAAATGTCGGGATGATGAGGTATTTATCTCGTAATTTTAGTGCGCGATTAGTCCCGTAGTACAAAATAATAAAAAATAATGATGTGTAACACTAATTCGGAGGCTACTATTTTATATAGTAAAACAACATTAGCTGGGCCAGATAAGTAGTAGTTCTATAATAATAGCTACTTTGTAATTTAAAAAAAACGTGGTAGACCACAGACGGCCTTGCAACTATGAAATTATGCTGCCTAGAATCTAGGCAATAATTTCAGAAATTGGTCTGCACTGCAATTATATAACAAAGTTTAAGTAGAATCTACCTAGTTATTTTAATTAAGGTTCCGTACCCAAAGGGTAAAAACGGGACCCTATTACTAAGACTTCGATGTCCGTCTGTCCGTCTGGCTGTCTGTCCGTCTGTCCGTCTGTCTGTCTGTCACCGGGTCGTATCTCATGAACGGTGATAGCTAGGCAGCTGAAATTTTCACACATGATGTATTTATGTTGCCGCCACAACAACAAATACTAAAAACAGAATAAAATTAATATTTAAAGGGGGCTCACAAATCACAAACGTGATTTTTAGGAGTTTTTTGCTCGCTATTAATAACGGCAAGAGGAATGGGGCTCCCATACCCTTCATGCGCGAGTCCAACTCGCACTTGGCTGATTTTTTGTATAAATCTCTGTGGTTTGTTTAGATCTAATATACCTAGGAACAACACTAGCAAGAACTAGTAATTTAAAGCAATGATAGCTGAACGATTGTTGTGGGTTTGTTGATCGTTGTTCATCATTGATTTTGAAAATTATTTTAGTACCTAAGTAATTTTCGAAAGGACTATACAAGCCTTGATCACGACTAGGCATTGGTGGACTTACTTACTGGCTGCAGTAATGTATATAGGTACTACTAAAATATTAATAGTCCGCGCTGTTATGATGTTGCTCTAAGATACTTACAGGAGTAATTGATCAAGCGAAGCAAACAAATTATTTTTCTGCTTCGGGTGGATATTTTTTTTTCATATGTCCTTTGGATGCTAGTTAATTTGTCAATTTGTTAGTTAGTACTTTGCTTGTCGCGTAGAGGTCTCGTTTTTTTCACAATATTTATAAAATCTGTCTTCTCTAGCAAATCATACCCGGGCAAAGCCGAGGTGAAAATTCAAATCCGAAAATAAATAATATTGTGTGTCAAGAGGTTAGCATTATTGTAAAACCGAAATCACACTATTATTTTAAGGTTGATTTATGTTTATTATTTTACAAAATTGGGTGTTTGCTCTGAGAAGGTTGATCAACACAATGACATGTAAATATTTAGAACTAAGTTGTAAAATTTTGTAAGTACTGTATCAATCCGTTTGCAAACTTATTAATAAAAAAATATATCAGAAAGTACTTGATCGTATTATTTAATTGGTCTTGCAGGTTAGCAAGTTAAAGTGGCAGTAGGCAGGGCAGACAACACGAATTACAGGCCGAATCAATTTTATTGACACCTGTGAACACGGGGTGGGTCGTTGCGCAGTAGCAAATTCATGGCAGCGGCGCGGCGAGGAATTAGCACAGCTTTTAGCTAACTTCATAGACGCTACTTAGTTTGATTTGGTATAGTACGAGTGTGTACCTACAAAGGACTAATAAGGTAATCAGTAAGCGCAGCGAACTAAAAATTTCAAAATTGTGTACCTGCCTATTTAAGGGGTAGCTCCTTCGAGCAAATATCTACAGAGCCACAGTCCCCAAGTGAAAGTAGTAATAAAATGTCCGAGCGCCGTCATACATACCTACTTAGATATTTACATTAAATAATTCACAATGACCCGTTTATCGAATCTCGACGTTATGTCACCTAATTAGTGCTAGTAACCGAGCACTTCTGCATCGCGTGGCGTTGTAGTCGGCTTGCAATCGCCTTACGACTAACTAAAAAGCCTGCCCACTACGTAGCTTGGGGTGGGTTTTGGCTCGGACACTTTTTTGTACGATTATGACTCTATAGATATTTTATATATTTGCTCGAAGGTGGTGCCATTTTTATGGTGGTTCGTGGTGGCGGTTTACCGTGTTAATGTTTTCTTAGTAGTTAATCAATTGTATCTCTATATTCATATGTGTCTCGGACGTCCACATCTGCTGGGTGATTCTGTATGAAAACGCGCTCTAATGTGCTCATTGTTTTTAAGAAATTCGTATACAAAAAAATATTTTTCAAATAACATTCCTTAAATTCGGTATATAATTTTAACGTAATTTTACATTAAAAAAAAACACATGTTCGAACGAAATTCGCGGAAATAAATAAAATACGAGTACTTAACGCGTTAAGCAACGTTTTTACGTTTTGTCGATAGAGAATCAGGCCCCTGAGCAGTTAGGCCAATTAAAGAAAAATTTTTGTAAGTAAGGAGTTTCCCACATGATTTAACAATCTTTTCTAATATTATACAAAAAACTGTCCTTTCTAATAACTTTACAGAACAAAAACTAAAATGGTGCGTCCCTCTTCTGATTTTGCTGCGCCTGAACCCAAAAATTTATTTACCACCATGTACTGTATGGAAACAGATTATTTTAATAATGAATTTTGATGATTGGATCGTAGTCATCACGCACCCTGATGTGGGTTGTTGGATTCACATTACGTCATCGAGTTTCTTCTTCGGACTAGAGTTGGTTGTCTTAAGTTTCCCTACAGTGTGTAGTGAAGGGTTCAGAATATATTAACCCTTTCAAACCTGTTTTTTTTTTTTTATTAATATTGATGTGGTAATTTTTTTTATGGTAAAATAGCACTAGCTGTACGTAAAAAAAAATACAAAAAATAATAATAAAAAAAATCCTTGATGCTTAATTAACGAGAAAATATGGTTTTTCTTTATGTGCACAAATGAGGACATCCGGATAATATGATACTATACGGTAAACTACGCTGGCTCAATTCGGGATGATGGATTCATGTCATCGAACCTTTTCTATGGTCGTATGCAGCCGTCCCGCGATTATCTTCTTCATTGATAGCCCGTACTTTGGTTTCAACTTCTTACGATTGTGAGATGGAGGTTGCAGTTTTTCTAGATCTCCGCGATATTTTATGAATGTTTTTTTAACCCCCGACGAAAAAGAGGGGTCTGTCTGTCTGTCTGTCTGTGGAATCATAGCGCCCGAACCACTGAACCGATTTCAGTTTAGTTTTTTTTGGATGAAAGGAGACTTAATCGAGAGTGTTCTTAGCTATGTTTTATAAAAATCGATTGAGCCGTTTAAGAGTTATGGTGGGTTAAAGTGGGGATGGAAGAACCAAAATTCTACAAATGTGCCCAAAATGGTTGTCAATTGAAAGTTTGTTGTCAAATATTGTTGTGTCGGGGGTTTTTTAATTAGGTATATTATTTACCTTAGATTAATGATTGGTCTCGCTACGCTCGACTAGATAAATGCCAGATTTAGCTTACCGGATCCTCAGACTTATTCTAAGACCGGATCAGTCACTTCCTTTGGTCACATCACGTTGAAGGATGTGTATGACGCGGACGTACCGGACGACTGGATGTTTTAATAATATTTATCTACACTAATGTTGTAACATTCTACTTATGTTTCCAATACTTGACTTATAATGACTACTGTTATAGCGCAGACAACAAAACACTCAATTTAAGCAATTTCACATGATGTTATAATATCCACATCGATATCGTAAAATCTCATTATAACATCGCGCGCTCGCTCCTGATTGGCCCTGCGCGCGCAGCTGCGCTCTCATCGGTTAGATTTTAATGGCGCAAAGTTCACTGTGACAATACACGTACGCGTGAATTTAATGTTTCGCAATATGTTTTTTTTTATTTTTATTAGTGAAGATAAAGTAGTGTATGCAACTGCATATAACACGGGTATTAAAACACTCGTTACTATTATGAAACTCGCTGCGCTCGTTTCATAAACTCACACTCGTGTTTTAATACCCTTCATTATATGACAGTTGCATAAACTACTATTTTTGCAAAAAATGGCATGACCGACTTCAACCGTGTACAGAATTCACAAATTGATTTATCGAAAATGGCTCAGCCAATTTTAATAAAATTAAATGGGATCAATTTCGAAGTACACTCTTTTCAATAAAAAATAATTATTGAAATCGTGCAACTATGTAAAAAGTTATGCGTGGTTTTACATAAAAAATATATAGGTACGCATCGAATTGAGTACCTCCTCCATTATCACAAGACAATTCAATAATGATTTTCAGCATTCATGGAGGTATTGTTTTCAGATAGCGTGGTATCAAGTCAAGCGCAGCTAGACCAATTTTATATATTAATCCTAAGCTTTAACAATTGATATTTTGATATCCATGTTTCAGCTACATATTTGGGTTCATTTATGAGCCTGAGACCTTTGCAGCATTTCACAATAATATGTGAATATTAAACAACGATAAACGAGTATTTATTTTACAATACACTCAGTACCTACACCATATTAAATCATTTCATGAATATAAAATAACAATAAACGAGCATTTATTTTACAAGATACTCAACACACCATATTAAATAATTTGTTGCAACATAGTAGTATTTACCTACATGTGGTTCTTAAGTAGCATACATTTAGACAGGGTATTCATTTAGGTTGCTTTGCTTGCAAGGAGTACCTACTTTCAGTTGAAGAAAGTTTTATCTCATTATTATAAACACTTTTTACTTTCATCCATTTATTCATCAGCCATATGACGTGCTGGACATAGGCCTCCCTGTGGATCTCCAATAAGACCGGCTAGAAGCGGCTTGCATCCAGCGTGATCCTGCGCTCTTGATGAGATCATCTGTCCATCTCGTCCTACGTTGCTCTTGCCGGTACGTGGTCTCCACTCGAGAACTCTTTGACCCCTCCGGTCATCAGGCCGAGCTATGTGCCTTGCCCACTGCCATTTCAACTTGCCAATCCGCTGAGTTATGTCGGTAACTTTGGTTCTTATACTGATCTCTTCAATCCGGATCAGATCTCGCAGAGAAATTACGAGCACAGGCCTCTCCATAGCTCGTTGGGCTACTTACCGAGAGACCACGTTTCTGTGCCATACTATTACCAAAGAATATTCAGGGTTATTTCTAATCAATTAGCATCCTTTTAGGGGCCTATTTTGTACATCAAAACTAACTAACTCGAAAAAAAAAACAGCTGTTCCATACATTTTGTCGCGGGTGAACAATGTTTTTCTATGGAACAACAACTTTTTTTTGAATTTTTGTTGACAAAAGTTGCAGAACAAAAGTTGTTAGTTTTAATGTACCTACAGAATAAGCCCCTAAAAGGATGCTAATTGATAAGAAATAACCCTGTATAATAATCCCGAAAACGCAACTAGCTAATTTTTGTGTTCACTGCATTTTGCCTAGAATCAATGAATGTTTTGTATAGAACACTTGATTTTTAGGGTACCGTACCCCAAAGAAAGAAAGCGGAACCCTTATAGGATTACTTTTTGGTTTTCGGTTAGTCCGTCTGTCACCTTTTTATCTCAGTAACTCTGGGAGATAGGTATCGAATTAAAATCATAAAATATTACGCAAATCTGTAGTCTTTTACATTTGAAAATACATAATACAACCATTTACGTCGAGAAAAACGTAGATTTGGCATTCACGAAAGAATGAAAATCTTTAAAGTACCCTGCGTACTTATTAGTAGATACTTTATAATACTTCAGAACTTTAAGTTGACCTATAACTACGGAATTTAGTCTGAAGCGTTTTCTACAGTACACATTAAAGGAAAAAAATCAAAATTGTAACAAAAATAGGATCTTTGCAAATAATAGGCCCAATTATGAAGGTGCCATCGTAAATTTAATAGCAACTTAAAAAGTGTTCTCTCTATCGAATGCCTCAAGTGAAAAAGAAACAGAAATAGTCTAATTAGCTTTTATAATTACGAAGGTGCGTTCATGTATGCCTTCAAGACAAGTAAACCATAATATTAGCGTATGATGGCATCATATAACACAGTTTCGGTAGCACAGTTTCAGTTTCACTGAGCGCTACTGTGGCTCGGATGACACGTTAAATTGTAGGCCCCGGTTGTTTTAACCGTTTAGCCATGTCAGAGGCCTTCAGGCGGCCTAAAAACTCTGATACTAGGGCTAGCCACCCGGCCTATACGAACTTACTTACTTTTTTAGTAGCACAAACAAAAACAAGGTTAATCCAAGGTCTAAGCTACCTTCATACCAAATTTTCAATTACATCCAATTACTTTGACGATGCTTAATTTTCTGTTCTTGACAAAAGTTGAAAATAATATAGGTAGGTACTTACCTACAATAACCCTCTTTTATAAATGACTTGTTTCGCTCTAAGGTCTAAACAACTTAAA
This sequence comes from Hypomecis atomaria, assembly GCA_964007245.1. Taxonomy (NCBI): domain Eukaryota; kingdom Metazoa; phylum Arthropoda; class Insecta; order Lepidoptera; family Geometridae; genus Hypomecis; species Hypomecis atomaria. The sequence continues at coordinate 21,326,908 of OZ023284.1, read as the reverse complement.
GTGCATTTACTAGGTCAGCGCGCTAAATTCAAATATTTTTGTTTTTAGGTTTCCGTACCCAAAAGTAAAAACGGGACTCTGTTACTAAGACTTCTCTATCCGTCTGTCTGTCACCAGGCTGTATCTCATCAACCGTGATAGGTAGGCAGCTGAAATTTTCATAGATGATGTATTTCTGTTGCCGCTATAACAACAAATACTAAAAAGAGAATAAAATAAATATTTAAGGGGGCTCCCATACAACAAACGACATTTTTTTACCGTTTTTTTGCTCCATTTTAATAGCGGCAACAGGTAGATGCTTGAAATGGAGCAAAGGGGGATCCCATAGGGTACGGCACCTTTCGTGCGCCAGTCCAACTCGCACTCGGCCAATTATTATTTTTTTGTCATCATTTGCATTTTTTTTATTCCATATAGGTTTGCGTTTGACTACATACTGCCTGATGTTGAGCAGATATGCGGTCTAGGATGTAGCACGCTTACCTAGAAGATACCTATTTACTCGGGATTTGAAGACACCCACGTCGTACTTTAGCGGGAAGACAGACCCAGGCAAAGCGTTCCACATTCTGGCTGTTCGTATGAGGAATGAGGACTCGAAACGCTTGGTTCTAACGCGTGGAATGTCCACCATAAAAGGGTGGCGCTTTGGTCGCTGATTTCTATCAACAATTCGCATCATTCACATTAACTGATTTTCACCTTAGTTTTTAATTGATGCACTTTCGTGCCTAAACTGGGAACTATTTTAGATGTATGCACCTCGTAAACACTACCTGGCCGCTAATACAGTTTTTTGTAAGCTCACAATGAGTAGTTTTTCTGTAAATGGCATAAAACACAAAACAATTTGAAATTCGCGCGCTGTCCTAGTAAACCCACCTGAGTTCCCAGTTTTGCAGGGTTTTCGGGATTCATACGGAACCCATTAAGAATGCGTCTGACTCGCACTTGTCCAGTTAGTTTGAAAGGTCCAGATGGTTTCATTTTATAAATAGTTCATAACGTACTTGCGAATATAAAAATATTAGTATTAATACTATATTAGTCGTTTTCTGTATTTGATAATAATTAATAATTATTACTTGTAAACGACAAAAGACGGACTAACTACTCCCAACAGAATATTGTCTCTGTGTTCTAAAGTTACTAAACCCTTTAATGCTTCTCTTGAATGTATCTATTCATTGAAGGTACGTAAATACACGTGCTGTATATTTTTATTCGTGGTTAACTGGGGTGCGTTTACGTACTCCAGATAATAGTTATGCTGAATACAAAATATTCTGAAAGGCGTCCATGAACTGCGTCATGGCTCTCAAATATATTAAGAACTAATAATATCTATCTAACTCTGGAACCAATTACCAACAGTCAAATTAGATTCGATGATAACTTGCTGACCAATCAGAGACAAGATAAAATTTATCTACCTAAAAACCTCGATAAAAACTTAGCTTAGTCGGGAGAAAAATTATACCGGTGGGAGTACGTGAACGGGGCAGATTAATTTTTAGTCGGAACAATTTTTCGCCTGACGGATGTCCTAAACGGGTGACATAAACTTAACCAGGTTAATTTTTATCTTAGTCTAGAGTGCGTAAACGCACCCCAGGTAGTACGGATGATCGGCGGAACGTTGAAGTTTCGTTCATTTCATGAACGGTTGTGACGGCGGCAAGAGGTGGTGGGATGTGAAATATTAATAATATTATAATTATTTTTTATTAATTTTGTTTTGTGTTACTATTGAATAGTAAAATTGCTTCGTTTAAACAGTGCCTTGGCTAATTGGAAACAGGATATTTATAAAGGTAAGTACTTACATTTTTTTCTTAAATTTATCTGTTACCTGAAAATATTTTCGCAAATATTATTTTAGATTTTAGAGTAGGTATGATGTAATGAAACAAAAAGACAGCTTATTTTTTTACCTGACTGCCAAGAAAGGGTATAATTTTGTTTTGTTAAAAAACAAACAGTGTGTAAGCAATATAATTGATTTGGTGAAATATTAAACGTTTAAAATATCGAAGTACTTTAAATAATATTTTTTTGCAAAAAATGGCATGACCGACTTCAACCGTGTACAGAATTCGCAATATTTCACTCGGATCGATGTAGCATTTTTTACATTATTGTTGATTTATCGAAAATGGCTCTGCCGATTTAGAAAATTTAAATGGGACCAATTTCGAAGTATACACTTTCCAATAAAAAAAGAATTTTTAAATCGGACCACTACGTAAAAAGTTATGCGTGGTTATACATTAAAAAAAAAAAACAACAAAAAAAAAACGCGTCGAATTGAGTAAGTACCTCCTCCGTTTCGTCGGTCTCAAATCAGCAGTACTTAAGTTTTTTTGCAAATATGAATTAAATTTAATGTAATAATTCGAACTTAACCAAAAGTAAATATAGTATACCCGTTTTAAAATATTTAAATTTTCTTTTTTGGCATAACATGAACAGAACTATTTTTATCTTATCTCTTTATCGTCTATGCAAATATTTTACTGCATGGCAAAAGTGGCTGAATACTCAGCCTGTCTATTACCTTTAGATAAGATTTCTGCAGTGGATCCTAATTTTCGTTTAATTTAACTAAGATCAATTGATATTATGAGTAGGTATACTTTTAATAATTATAATTAGAGTGTTTTAATATCGTGCGGATTTGATCACGCACGCGGGGTTGCCCCGCATACGGAAAATTTCACGCAACGTGAGACACGCAAGCCCACGATCTAGTTTTCTGCGGGCTGCTATCGTGTGGTTGTGTACAATGAACGACATATACATTGAAAAGTATTGATCTTGTACGTGATTAACAAAAGACTGGGGAAGAAATGATCACGGTATGACCTGTTATTTGAAAAAAAGGATTCTTGCTGGAACATTTGTCACACTATGGCAAAATACGAATCATCCATCCTTCAGCCATAGTTCACTGTAGGACATAGGCCTCCCTTATGGATCTCCAATAAGACCGGTTTGTAGCGGCATGCATCCAGCGTGATCCTGCGGTCTTAATAAGGTCATCCGTCCACCCTGTGGGGCGTCCTACGCTGCGCTTGCCGGTACGTTGTCTACACTCGAGAACTTTTCGACCCCATCGGTCATCAGTCCCCCGCGCTATGTGCCCTGCCCATTGCCATTTCAACTTGCCAATCCGCTGGGCTATGTCGGTAACTTTGGTTCTTCTGCGAATCTCCTCATTCCTGATTCGATCTCGCAGAGAGACATCGAGCATAGCCCTCACCATAGCTCGTTGGGCGACTTGGAGCTTATTTATAAGGCCCATAGTAAGAGTGAGACATGTGATAAATACGAATGAGTGAACGGAAATTTAAGTCAATCCTGAGGCGCCAGCTTGGCCATACAAAAACAATAAGCTGTTATATACATCTAAATATTATTAATCAAAAATGTACCGAAAATTTTCTAGATGTTCCACAGAAAACGCGAAAACAGTGGTCGATTCACGTCCATTGTACTTTTGATTATGTCTGTACTACGCGCGCGTGCACCCCGCATGACAGTAAAATGCATACTGGATTTCATAGAAGTGCACACGCACGCAGGGTCCCCGCGCCTGCTGTCTCGCCCCGCGTCCCGCGTGCGTATCCCACGCACTATAATAAATAATTCTTCTTCTTCTTTTTCGTTTTGGCGTCGCATTGTTGTGCATTTGCCAGTGTCAAGTGAAACGTTTTAATATTTTTTCATAATATTTGGTCAAAATAGTCAGTCGTAGTCACGTCATAGTCCAATAAAATCGCGGTCAAGTCCAAACACAGTCCAAGTCATACCTCGGTAAAGCAGTGGAGACTTTACTGGAGGCGTCTATGGAGTTTTGGTAACAACACGGAACAACATGATACGTCATATTATAACACATGCCTACACTCATGCACGTAAATCAGCTCATAATCAACGAAATGCCACAATTTTTCACTAAATATAACTGATAAAAACACATGTTTAACAAAATAATACAATGCGGCGACATGATTTTTCCGCGTTCCCGCCAAAACTCCATAATAAATACTTGTATGAAAAAGTATTTTGCGGGTGTCACGAATGCAGGGAATCCCGCGTGCGTGATCAAATCCGCACGATATTAATATAATTAATCGAGCAAACAAAGTGAGAGAGATATTCGTTTTAATCTGGCGACTTCGCTTTTTGTCTGTCCAGATGTTGGTTCTCTGGTCTATCTGGTTCTAAAAAGTTTAGTGGTTACAATAAATAAAATGTATATACGCGTCGAATTGAGTACCTCCCCCGTTTCGTCCGTCAAAAAAGATACAAGCCGGACTATGATCAGCAATGGATGTCCGACGGTTGTAATCATGATGATGATGAACATCCATTAGACTCAGGACGTATAGGCTGAATCATACAAGTCGGCGGATGTAAAGTTAGCTACAAGCTGCGCAATATCCAATCAACACGTATACTGGGTCATGTTGTAGACGTACGAAATTGCAAAGTAATACGTACCAAAAATTATAATGTATTTCCTATCTACCCTCTACTTACGACTTAATAAGACCTTTGGTAAATTTATAACATAATGTTTAGATACAAGTTTTAAAAGGTGACATTAGCCTACAAAACACTGTAATATTGTGGTAAATTGTAACGCTAAGCTAACGCTAAGCTTTACAAAACATTGTAATTTGATTATGTTATTAAAGGTTTCTTAAAATCAAATCAATCAATCAACACGTAGCTTAATGTGAGCTTCAGTCAGGATTGGATATTGCGCAGCTTGTAGCTAACTTCACATCCGACGACTTGTATGGTTCGGCATTTACCCACACTATTGTGTTAACACTTTCAGTGATAAGGCCGCCGGTTGCTTCACATATATAAACATCTCTTTTCTGTATTATGTAATGTGTGTAAACTGTGAACCAATAAAGAGTATATCTATCTATTGGATATAGATATCCCTTAGATTTTCAATAAGCCCGGTTGGAAGCGTCTTGCATTCAACGTGTTCCTGTGATCACAGTTATATTGACAGATTGTCAGGCTTATTGGTTACTAGCTTTTGGACGCGGTTTCGCCCACGTGGGTGAACTATAGGAACCTTTTATTTTTCCAGGATTAAGAGAAGTTAGTGACATTCTCCGACCTATATCCTTACAAAAAATCAAACCTATTTCTTACTCTCTTGCTGCGTGAAAGAGTACCCAACAAACAAAGTAACAAACACACTTTCGAATTTTTGCTATTACTAATATCTATGAATTATTATTTTTAGTAAAACTCTGCGCATATTTCGTAACCTTAATACTCGTATTATTGAAATGATTTTATCGTACTTCACATACTAGTTTTATAGAAATGTTCTTTTTGTGATAAACATTTCAAAAATTGCCGCGCTCGCAGGATTTGAACCTGCATCCCGCTGGGATTCCAAAGGGAAAAACGGGACCCTATTAATAAGACTTCAATGTCCGTCTGCCCGTCTGTCTGTCTCTCTGTCACCGAGCTGTATCTTATGAACCATGATAGCTAGGCAGCTGAAATTTTCACAGACGATGAATTTCTGTTGCCGCTATAGCAACAAATACTAAAAATAAATTAAATATTTAACTGGGGCTCCCACACAACAAACCTGAATTTTTAGACGTTTTTTGCTTTTTTAATAAAGGTAACAATGCTTGAAATTTTCACAAAATATTTAGTTTTACATTCACTTCAGTAAAAAAATAATTTTATTAAAATAAATATTTAAGGGTTTTAGGTTATATTAACAAATTCCCATATAGTACGGAACCCTCCGTGCGTGAGTCCGACTCGTACTTAGCCGATTATTAAAATTCTTATTGACAAAAACAATTTTACCTTTGGAAGTCAGTAATAAAAATAACTTGTAACGATACGCCATCAGCCATAATCACTTAATTTACGCATAAAGCATGCAACATGTCCTTATTGGACATGTTATTTTTGGTGCGCGGTTAATAAACTCGTGAACTTAAATTGTATCAAGCCGATCCCTTGAACTTGTTTTTACGAAATTAAGGTGAAAGTTGAGTGAAACTTCGGGAAAGTCTTATTAATCAGAATTAAGCGTTCATCTCGATCTTGATGACATTATAGAGTTATTCGGCTTACTTCTAAAGGTGTGTGTCCACTATACCATGACCGGGCTAGGAACGGAACGAGTCAGGCAAAACATACGTAACTTTTTATTTCTTGTGCTGATTAATTTGAAACTTAGTACACAAGCATTTCAGACAAAATAAAAAATACAGTTGTTCCTGTTTTTCGAAGTTTTTTATTTGAGGGGTCAGATAAGGTGCCAGAATTGGTGAAAAAACTTCAACTACATCCAACGAGCTGAACGGTTATGGATGAAATCTGGTGTGCAAGAAGCACGCAACATTTTTCAAAACAGGAAAAACTACTGTCCCGGAAAATTTGTAGGGTTCCTTAGGGTCAACCAAAATTAATCAGTTGCAAATATTTGAATACAATTCTTGATACGACAATGTATTCGTTTCAAATTACGTATAGTTGTAATTATGGATTACCATATTGTTATCCATGATCCCGAAAAACATTCGCGATTTCCTCGGGATAGAACAAAAAAGAATAAACTTTGTTCCAGATTTTGTTAAAATTTTGAAATAGAATTAACGATATTTTGTATGAAAATTCTTTACAGAAATAAATGGCTTATTTACGTTTCGGAAAAAGTGTACATTTCCCTGAGGAAAAAACCTAAATACATTTTTAACATGATACTAGATTTGTTTTAAAATTACAAGTATAGGAATAGGCAACAATAATATGTCGGAGTCTTAGTAATAGGTCCCGTTTTTACCTTTTGGGTACGGAACCCTAAAAATACACATTAAGACTGCCGGAACTTGCTGGATACAAGCCGCTTCCAACCAGTCTTATTGAAGATCTAGAAGACTATGATCAGTAATGGATGTCCGACGGTTGTAATCATGATGATGATGAACATCCATTAGACTCAGGACGTAGGTATAGGCTGAATCATACAAGTTGGCGGATGTGAAGTTAGCTACAAGCTGCGCAATATCCAATCAACACATAGCTTTATGTGAGCTTCAGTCAGGATTGGATACCTATAGCGCAGCTTTTAGCTAACTTCACATCCGCCGACTTGTATGATTCGGTCTATACCTACTATGGGATTTATTAACATCTCTTACAGATTTTCAACAAGCCCGGCTGGAAGCGTCTTGCATCCAGCGTGTTCCTGTGGTCTCAATTACATTGACAGATTGTCAGGCTTATATTGGTAACTAGTTTTTGCCCGCGGCTTCGTATTGTAGGTATAAAGAAAGGTTCCCTCGGGATAAAGTAACGAAATATTTGCATTGAAAAGTAGAGTTTGTGCAAAAAGAGAAGAGTCGTAAGAATTGAGGTCGCCCGTGTGCCAGTTTTAGTACACCTTTCCAGTTAGCCCCGAATACAAAATACAACGCAGAATGCATTGTAAATTTTACTGTCTCAACAAAATGTTTACTTTGGTTCTTACAAAAAAACTAACAATTTTTTCGATTATACTCGTATTCACAAGTTAATTTATTTTGACGAGTTATTTTCCATGATAAAAAAAGAAACAGCAAGGACATCGTAGGTCGTCCACCCACAAGGAAGACTTTAGCGCTGAACGCAAATCGCGTCCAATGGATCTTATTGGAGATGATGTAGGACAGACCTATGTCCCAAAGTGGATGTTCTATAGCTGAAATAATAAAAAGAAAAATACATTGACTGCCTCGGTTGCTCAGTGGTTTGTGACCCTGACTTCTGGGTCAAAGAGGCGTGGGTTCGATCCCCACCCAGGGAAAACATTTGTGTGATGAACATAAGTGTCTGTTCTGTGTCTGGGTTTTATTTAGGTACTATCTATATAAGTATGTATTTAAAATATGTATATGTGTCAGGTCTCTGGCAGCCATATCACAAGCTATGCTTAGTTTGGGTTCAGAGACCGTGTGTAAGATGTCTCCTAATATTTATTATTATTAATCATCGTCTGGGTGCAGACAGATGGGCAAAGGTCTCAACGGAGTGGGTTCCTCTGTCCAGTCGACCCCGAGGCCGTCCTCCAACACGATGGCGCGACCAAATCGAGAGGTTTAAAAAAGATTGGACGGAGGTAGCACAGAACAGAAAGGAATGGAAGGAATTTTATTGGGGGAGACCTTTGCCCAGCAGTGGGACAGTACAGGTTAAATAAATAAAAAAAAAAAATTGGTTGCCTGTAAAGTCGGTATACGGGCGAAAGTTTTACGTGACAACGACTTTGAGACGAATGAGAGCGCATGAAGTGTGAGCGGAGCGTAACGCAGTTTCTTGAAGTGTCACCCGGCAAACCAATTTATAAGACGTTGTCACGTCAAAAAAAACATCGTATCATACCAACCAATAACTGCAAAACATTTTTTTCTTTTTCTGTAGGTTGAAACCGTCTATTATGTAAGTCGAATCAATCTATGAACACGCGGAAAGTCATTGCGCTGTACCTTTAAAATTCAGCGAGGGTGAGGAGTAGGGTTTTGCGCTGCTTGTAGTTAACTTCAGACACTATCACATTTGATTTGACGTATACGTGAAATTCCTACAATACGATACAAGATAATTGGTTAATAAGTATGAATGAATACAATTACCTATGCATTTACCTATTTTGCAAAGTACCTTATGACTTAGGCTTATGAGCTATTGTATAAAACAAATTCCCACGAACATAGACGTGCAGATATGCAAATATAAACATTTTTTATCTATTTATACGTGATAATTACAAGATGCTGTGTTTGGGAGTCAATTGAGCGTGGTATGACTGACAATGACATACACAAGTAGCTATAGGACGAATCAAATTAAAATCAATTGATGCAGTTATGTGTACAGACTGGTATTGTGGTTTTTAAGTGTGTGTGTGTACCTCGTGAAACTTTAGCAGTTGATCCCATCGTAAAAGTTGTTTATAATGATGAACATTATATGCCTCTGAATGTTCCTGACTTTGCAAAACAACATCTTTTAGAAAATTGTCGTGAAGGTACGTTAATTTTTACGAGCATATCCGTCCATCCATCAGCCATTGGACATCTTGGACATTTGTCTACTCTCCCTTGTGGACGCCAATAAGACCGGTTGGAAGCGGCTTGCATCCAGCGCGATGCGCGCGTTTTGTTATTCGGCCGCGATAGAAAAACCGGTTCATTAAATGAACCGTAAATCGTAAACGGTAAGTTTCACAAAAAAAAATTACTGAGAACAAAACATGCAAATTTTTACTTCCTATAATAATAGATATGACTTATGCCTTAAAGTAAATAGTTTCCGAGAAATTGGCCAAAAACGATTTTCCAAGATGGCGCTTGAAGCTCCACCTGGATCTGTCAGCATTTTGTGATTTGATGCTCAGTAAGTGATCCTAAACCTAAACTATAAAAAAAATTAGATCGGTAATTTAGTGCAAAATGACCAAAAAAACGTCTATTATTCCTGAGGTACATAACCGGACAATACATTCTGATTAGGGCACGGCAGTGCCCCCGCCAAGTCGAGCGCGAAGCAAACACTGCCGTACCATCCTTTACTGGAACCATTTCGCCGCATTTTCAGGCCCCTATTTGAAAACCTCTGGATAAGACCAGAACGCAGAAATTTTAAATAATAAATATAAATTAAAAAACAAGAATAAAATTAATATTTATTTTATTCTATCAAATCATTTTTTTTTCCACCTCCTTTATTAGAGCTGGAGGTAGGGCCTCGAAATATCATGCGGGCGAAACCGCGGGCAAAATCTAGTTGCCAATGAATTAATAGTATGCCGTTTTATTAGTTGTACTTTAAATTGTTTCACATTTTGGTGTCATAATTGTATATTTACTGTCAATTCCAGTAATAATTGTAATTGATTCTTTATCTGTAAAAATACGGGTTCAGAATTTGTGTAAATGAACAAATCATTTTGGTTTCCGCTGTACGAAAAAATCTCTATTTACAAGATAATTATCGTGTAGTTATGATTTATTTTTATTTCTACTTATTAAATCGCGTGATATTTATTGTTTTTGCAATTAACTACTTACATAAAAAAGTGAAAGAAACCACGAGAAAGCTTTTTCTGTCGAGACTTGCATACGCACCACGGCATAATGTCGCCGATTTGTGTAAATGTGATTTATTATATTAAACGCAATTATAACACTTAACATCAGGTGAGCAAATTAAGGCAAGAGTGCCTTTATTAACTACTACAACAAAATACAATAGGTACTATATGCTAAAACTACCTACACTACACATAAAAAGCATTGGATCATCCTCAGACCTTTGAAGGTCTAAAGATAATCCAAATGCTCAAGCCCACTGCCGGTGGCAGCGTGCCCAGCATGCTGGCTGCATTGCCACGCTAAATGGCAATGCTTATGCGTTGAGCCAAATAAGGTAAACGTACCAATGTACGGACGTTTTTGAACTTCGCTGACTTTGCAGTAATACTACGCTGATACTAACAGACTTACAACAACAAAGTGAATATGACCATATAGAGCATTTATCGGAGTTTTATAATAATTAAATTCTATCTAATTTGTTTGAGCTGTAATGGGAATTAATACCCAAAATGTAAAAAAATACCCAAATGTACCAAACCGCGGACGATTTGTCCTAATGCGCGGAATGTCGTCCCAATTCCTGGACGCCATACGAAATTGAACTCTATTTGTTTTACATTAGAATTTAAATAGCCTTTCTACCGTATTATTATTTGTATGAACTTTAAAATCGACCCAAATCTATTACAAATCGTCCTAATTCACGGGCGCTATGCGAATTAGAACTCTATTTGCTTTACATTAGAATTTAAATTGACTTTATATTGTATTATTTCTTACTATTATTAAATGATATTTTAGTTAAAGCCATTCAAGGTGTCTTAAATCAAAGAAACAATGGTTTACATGCAAAAAATTATATTTCAAACAAAACAAAAATCACATTATGAAAAAAAATGCTGAAACGTTAGGTAGTTAGCACAACAGTATTGGTATAGGAACCGTATTTAGTCCGTGGCAAGATAATCGGCTTAAATGATCCCCAAGGTAATGTGTTCAGTCTTCCCATGCAAAATAAAATGCGTTCTTTTTTATAATTATATCCCACAGGTCATATAAGGCACCTTAGGTGACACATTTGTGTAATGATGATTTCACGGTAGTTAAATTGGATACCAGTCTCTAAGGCAACCTCAGTAGTATATTTACCTTAAGAGCACGGCGTACCTGGATATCGTAGAAGTGGCGCAACATCTGGCGGTCGCCGAATTAATGCTTTCAGTACAAGAAAAAAACAAGAAACTAAAGTAGGGTGTGACTTAAACGCCCACTGTGTTGTCTGGGAATGTCCCAATACAAACGAGAGGAGAAATAACGTACTTGACTTCATCTTCAGGCATTATTCAGATCTACTAAACCATGGCTCTGAGTTTATTTTCGTAACGTCTTGGGAATCAATTATCGACATCATACTTGCTACGAGCAATATCTCTAAAACAATCAATGAGTAGCGCGTGGCAACTGATGAATACTCTGATTCCGAAACACGAACCTGAAGCATACCGATATAGCAACTTTTAGAAATAAACTAAAAATAGCTATAAAGAGGAACCTTTACAATAGCTAGAAAACAGCTCGAGATAGAAAAGCATGAGCTAGTCATAGAGAACGATGTATCTGACGATATATTGCTATCTTGGAACATATACGCGGATAGTGCAAAAACAAGCTTGGACTAAGAGGCTCCCTTGCCCTGAGTAAAACAACATAAACTTTGCAAGCGGAAGCCATGGGCCTTTTGCTAGCCGCAAAAAAAACTTAAACTTTTATATGAACTGAGCTTCTAACAGCTACTGGAAACAGTGAGGCCAAAGAAGTGATCATGTTCACAATTGACAGTGCTGCTACTATCTATGAACTCAGAAGACCTGTAACAAGGTCAAAATAAATCGCTGCGCGTCATGCAACATTCCAAACTCTATCAAATAAACAGTGCGGTGGAAAAAGAGTCACAGATCATGTTCAGGCAACAACATAGCAGACACGCTTTCCAAAGAAATAAGATTCAGTTGTAACTTAGAAAATCCAATTTTCAAAGATTTTAAAGATTTTATTTCAAAGATTTATTTCATTATAATACTTAAAGACGTTACAACTCTAGAATACATAAATTACATCTAACAATACATTAAATACCTAAGTTACCTAGATTTTGTATCCTAGATGATAAAAATATTGCAGTGAGCCCCAAACTAAGCTGAATGCTTGTATTTTGGAGCTCGAGTGCGAAGTTTTTGTAAAAAGTTTGTGCGACAAAAGTTTAACATGCATTACACAAATTATAAAATTTATGAGTAAGTGAATGATTATTCATAGAAAAATGCTAAGCTTTTTGAAACATTTTTTTTTTTTAATATACGTCGGCAAATTTGCGCTTAAATAAATACAACTATTCAAGTCCGTCTCTGACTGTAAACGCTATGAATGGGGCTATCAGTCTCCTTGTAAGATAATTTTGAAAGCCAGCTTTTGATGTTTCTCTTAAAAATAGTGTTTTATTATATTGTAATCTTAATCATATAATCTAAATCCCAATTTTTTAGTACTATAGTTGATTATTGTATCGATATAATAATCAACTTTTACAAAAAAAAATGGCTCAATGAAGAGACAGATTTTTACTCTGATATTAGGACTAGCCACGCGGCCCATACGAACGTCCTTTTTTTACTTTTTGCTACCTATTTATGACAAATTAAATGTTTATTATTTTCTATGAAACACCAAAAGTTTAGTATTTCTTAAAAAATAAAAACATAATAACAAAATCTGCGAACAATAAATCTTACTTAAGATAATCTTTTAAACACAATGTAATATTGTTTAAATACATGTTGTAAATCGATCAAACAATTGTTTTTGTCATGCACAAAAAACAGTTTAAACAACGCTAAAGCAAATTGAACACGACTATTGTTTGAACTAGTCCAAAATAATTCTTAATTCCTTTGAATGAGACGCAACTGAATTATAATAATTGCTTTTTCACGGTTTTGAAAACGAAGTTCTTACATGCAAGGAAAAATGAGACTTATTTCAAGGCAATAAGGTCGAGATCCAACCTTTGGTACAACGGGTTTTAAAGAACTGATGTGTGTCCCACTTCTCGGACGAAAAATGTGATTATTGTCCGTGCATTGGGACAAGTACGGGTTTTGTGAGTACCATTAGGCGGATACGCAAATATTATAAATGATCAACAAGATTATGTCTAGATTAGAAGTTATAATATTAGGTAATTTATCTAAGTATCGTAATAAAATAGCACACTTACCGTATCACATTCCACAACTAAGAAATTATCTGAAGTTTATGACAGGGTAGACACCAAATTCAGCTACTGAATTAACAGATTAACGAAAATTTTACGACACCGCACTTTTGAGATCATTTGGTTTGGACACCATTACACTACGTGTACAGTTTTTCTTGTATAATACTTTGAAATATAACCAAGAATTTATTGTCATTCATAAGATTAAGTTAAACTTTCTTGGAAAATTACAAAAATTAAAAAACCGAGTGACGTCCGCGTTCTGGGACTCGTCCGCAATTACGTGCGTTTACCTTACACGCCAGCATTTTGGTCACTCGTCGCGTTCACCAGACGCTCAGAAAGACTTTTGAAAATAAGATGATTATATGCAAATAAAGTGATCGATGAAAATATAGTAGAAAAGACGGCAAACATCTAAAACAGATACATTAAATATCGTTCGGACCTAGTAAATAATAAGCTGTTATAATGCCAATTGGGGTTTTAAGCGTTCCGTAGTAAAACGAGGAACCCTTCTAACTGCGTTGAGTCCGTCCGTCTGTACTAGGGCATGCAAACCGGTTAACCGAAAACCGAAAAAACCGAATAACCGACCGCATTAGAAACTCGGTTTTTTCTAGTTATAAAACCGGTTTTTTCGGGTTTATCGGTGTTTTCTACAAATTTTTTAAATTCGCATATTAACTTTCCCCTTCGCAATAAAATACATTATTGTCATCTAGTTGCTCTAACCTACAGAGAAATAATAAGCCAAGCGAACTAAGATACTTTTTTTCCATTTAAAAAATTAAGTCTAATGTACCTATACGTGCTAAGGATGAAATTCAAGTGCGAAAGTTCTCACTCTCTCTCTGCCTTTACATAGCGAGTACCGTGATCGTGATATAGGCAGAGCGCTGCGCTGTAGCGTTATAAGCGTAATGGGACGCGTTTTGTCTCATCTTCACCGAAACGCTATCGACCACCGCCATTTTGTTTCGTTACATTATTCCGGCAGTATCTGCTAAGCTACGTAGTAAAACTACGCGTGGTATTTGTTGCACGTTTGTCTAATATTTGTAAATTATACATTAAAGTAAGTCATACATAATAGTAGATTATGTACCAAGAGAATTAAGTCGTGTTTTACGTCACGGGCGATATATTGGACCCTGAGCGTAGCAGGGGACCCTACAGTTAACTCCCGAGCGCAGCGAGAGTGTTTTTTGTTAAGAAAAGAAAACCCCAGGAATATGAGAATACTTACTTCGTAAACTCACTAAGTGTGGGTACTCACTAGGCAACTCGGTATTGTTCACAATAAAATAAAATAGAATGGCACATAAAACCGTAATAAAACAGAGAATGTAAATACTACGTGAAAACATAAGACCATGGCCAGCTCGATTATTACGGCCTATCACGAGTATTGCAAAGAGGTTTAATTCTATTAAATCTAACTAATACTGGCACCAAAGAGGTTTTATCAACAGTGGACCCATGGATTATTTAAAAGTCGAACGTGTTCAGTTCGATTTTGAAATAAGCTTATTGATTAGTTTATTTACTGAATTCATAAAAAATAATTAAAACATTATATATATAATTAAACTATTTGTATTCGTTACACGGTAGAAGTCAGTGTTGCCTTTTTTTGCGAAAAATAATTAATTACTTTATACTTTCGCTTTGTTGCCATTTCATATTTTATTTTTATTTACAAATCAACCCGATCCAACTACAAACCGCAATAGATGTACCTCATAAAAAATGCAAGTGGAGTCCCTCCGCGCGGAAGAAGTGAAACTTCACCGTAACAGTGCTTTCATACCCCCACCATGGTAGCGTTAAATATTTAACGCAACCTTGTTTTTAGGGTTCCGTATCCAAAGGGAAAAACGGGACCCTATTACTAAGACTTCGATGTCCGTCTGTCCGTCTGTCTGTCTGTCTGTCACCGGGCTGTATCTCATGAACTATGATAGCTAGGCAACTGAAATTTTCACAAATGATGTATTTCGGTTGCCGCTATAACAACAAATACTAAAAACAAAATAAAATAAATATTTAAGGGCATACAACATATACAATACAACATATACAAGGGCATATTTAAGCCCATACAACAAACCTGAATGAATTTTTAGACGTTTTTCGCTCTATATTAATAATGGTACCAGGTAGATGCTTGAAATTTTCACAGAATATTTAGTTTTATTTTCCCTTTAATAATAAATAATAAAATTAAAATAAAATAAATATTGAGATATTAATAAAGATTGAGATACAGTTATTAACTAGTTCAGAGTCAAGGGACAAGAGAATATGGTTAAAGTGTTTTAAGGCAAATAAAGTTATTTTTTATTTGTATTTTTGTATTTAAGGGGGGCTCCCATACGCGAGTCCGACTCGTAATTGGCCGATTATTTATTATTTGAAACTAATACATATACAATATACTCATACATATAACAGCACCAAAAAACCTTTCGGTTTGTCTCTGTACCTTAATTCACCACTCGCTACTCATTAATAACTTTAGTAGTAATAAACTACCAAGTCTAAATCAAATAAAAACAAAAACAAGTTCGACACCTAGAATAAAAACAACTGAAACTAAAATCAATTGAAGTAAAATCCAAGCACAAGCAGAAAACCTAAACACCACGAAGTAAACAGCTGCTCACTCGAAAACAATAAGAATATCTTGTTGGTAGTCGCATTAGAAGTTTCACTCCAATAAATTTCTAATGTCTTTACTATGGTAGTCATTAACCGTTAAATTGTTAGTAAATTATTAATATTACTTCTAATGAGCATTCCAGCTCTACTGGTTCTAACATTATCGTTCATTCCGTCAGAACCACAGGTTCTTCAAAATTACATCGTAGTGATTTATCGTAGCTAGGTGTTACTAGCGATCACCGAAGTTAAGCAACGTTCGGCACGGTCACTTGTCGGATGGGTGACCGCGGGTGTTGTTTACAATTGAGCGCAGTCGTGGCTCAAATTACACGCCAAATTGTGGGTCCTGATTGTTTTAACCGTTTAGGCATGTCAGAGGCCTTCAAGCTTAAAAACTGTGACACCAGGGCGAGCCTTCAAAACCCTTCGTTTCGCATTATTAAATATTCTATGGTTTCGCTTTAAAAGACAGAGAGAAGCTAATCGAGTGCAGTACAAAGTACAACAGTACTCTATTTTATAGTAATTTTTGAGGCTTTTACTATTCAAGTGCAAAAACCTTTCTGATTTATTTCGTGTTAGAAGTGATTTATGTTCCTATATGTATTGAGTTTGTCAAGAATTGTGAATTTATTTTAGTTTATTTTACTATTTGAGTGCAAAAATCTTTCTGGATTATTTCGTGTTCGAAGTGATTTATGTTCCAATATGAACTAAGTTTGTAAAGAACTGTGAATTTAGTGTTTATTTCTTGTTTTTAGTGTTGGAAGAACACCGCTCTTTCAAGATGAATTCTGTGATTGGACTGAAAAACCCAGGGTGGGATTTAAACAAAAGCAAATGTAAGTACATTTTTTTATACGGAAATAAAAACAAATGATTATATTTATTAGTAAGCTCCAAGTAGTAGAACGAGCTATGGTGAAGTTTATGTTCAGAATCTCTTTGCGAGACCGAATTGTTTTGGCCTTATTGTGTAAGCGCTCTAACGTTCGGCTTCGCTTTTTCTCCTGCTCGCTCCAGTTTCTCACGCCACGAGAACGAGCGGGAGGAAAAGCGAAGCCGAACATTAGAGTGCCTACACAATAAGGGCCCAGGTATAAGCCGAATCAAACATCGTGTCGCCTGTGAAGTTAGCTATAAGCTTCGCAATTCGAATATATTGCTTTAGAGCAATCATTTGCCACGTGATCACAGCCAAGAAGTATGATTCAAAATTTATGAGGAGTTCTGTAGAAGAACCAAAGTGACCTATATAGCGAACTATTATGGTCACCGCCTTTTAAACTTCCAAATTTTGCAACTTGATAATTATTTTTTGAAATAAATGGTAACCCGCCTTCCATCGTATAATAAATTCGAATTTTTCGCTCGAATTATGTAAGCAATTCGAGCAATATTGTTGATTTTTCAAAAAAGGGCTCAGCCGATTTCTGTAAAATTTAAAAGGGACTATCTCGGCAGTATATCCTTTTGAACTAAAAAACATTTTTTTAGTTCGGTTCGCAATTAGAGAAATTGTAGATGAACATACACACAAAAAAAATACATTCAGACGAACATAGAACCTCCTCCTTTTTGGAAGTCGGTTAATAAAACATTACACGGAGCAATGATGGCCAATGAAATAGAAAAGTTCTCGAGACCAAGCACCAGCAAGCGCAGCGTAAGACGTCCACCCACAAGGTACCTATGATCTCAAGACCGGTGAACCGCACTGCATGCAAGCCGCTTCCAACCGATCTTACTGGACATTTATAGGGGAGACTATGTCTAGCAGTGGACGTCCTACGGTTGATTCATCGATGGATGAATATTTATTTCACAAATTGGCCCCACTTCATCGTATGCCAGTTATGAAACAACCATCTGTTCTAGCAAATCCTAAAAACAATCTAAATTTTAAAATTTCTCAAAAACTATCAGTCAGTGAACCGTAACAAAATTAACATCTTGATTGTAGACATTTTCGAAACTAAAATAGAAACTTGTAATTTTGCTACACTGTACGGTAATTATAGTTGTTAGTTAATTAAGATATAATTAATCATTAAATCGTATAATTACGTTTGAAGTAATAACAATTGATTGAATCTACAACAAAGTCAAGATCAACGTCACCATTTCAGGCGTAGGACGATAAATGCTGGACATATGCCTCTCCTATCAAATTCCCTCAAGGAGTTTGATACAAAAATAAAATTGGTAAAAAAACTTTTTTTAATCTAACGGTTTTATGTACTAAAAGATAAAAAATAATAACTCAATAATAAAATCGTTCAGTTGTTATTTTTTAGCTTATAGTACATAAAATAGTTAGATTTAAAAAAGCTTTTACCAATTTTATTTTTGTGTTTTTAGTTTTTATTTTGTTACTACAAACTGTGTCATGAAAAGCCCTTTCATTTGATACCAAAAATGAGGGGGTTGTGTAAAAAAATGTATCCCGAGTATTTACGTCAATAATGAATACAAAAAAATGTATTGTCATCGAAACTAAACCTGTGTATCAAATACCTATCATAAAAATTAGTCCACGGAAAGGGGGTCAAATTCTAAAATTAGTAGATTTGACCCAAAAAACGGCAAATGAAGTTAAAAAAAACCGTTGGAAAATGTACCTTCAGAACGATGATTTATTCGGGATATTTATCGATGAAGGACATATTCTAGAATCTAGAATATACGAGTAGTTATACTCATCATTCTGACCAACTTATATTTCGGGACTAAGCATGAAATCCTGAAAAAAGAAACAGTGTTGTACCCTTCGAGCAAATACATATCTGTAGAGTCACAATAGTGCAAAAAAAAGTGTCCGAGTCAAAACTCTGCCCAAGCTATGTAGTGGGCAGGCTTTTTAGTTAGTCGTAAGGCCATTGCAAGTCGACTACAACGCAGCGCGATGCCAATGTGCTCAGTTACAAGCACTAATTAGGTGACAAACCGTCGTGCTTCGAGAAAACGGGTCATTGTGAATTATTTAATGTAAATATCTAAGTCGGTATGTATGACGGCGCTTGGACATTTTTTTACTTAGGGACTGTGGCTCTGTAGATATTTGCTCGAAGGCTGTACCATAAAAAACGTTCATCGAGTCTCGAAATAGAATACAGGCCTAACTGCTTACCGTTTATTAAGCTGAAAGAGGATGATTTAGACCATCGTTATGACCAACTTTTAATACGGAGCCCACCCGGGATTCGAAAAAAAAATCAGCTGTTTCAATTTTGTCGATACCGAGTTGCAATTTTGTAAGGAACAGATGATTTTTTTTTTAAATTCCGGTCTCACAGTAAAAATTGGTCATAATAATAGCTTTAATTACCCCGTTTTGGCTTAGTACAGACCAATCAGATAACCATTTATTCTATTAAAAAAAATTACAAAAACCACGTAATCAAACTTACCCGTAAAACCTGTAGGCATTAGACAGGAATCACGCAGCTTTAGATGTTGTTCATCCTATACTAGCTGCGCCCCGCGGTATTACCCGCGTTAGTCTGAGATAAAAGTAGCCTATGTGTTAATCCAAGGTCTACACTACCTTCATACCGAATTTCATCCAAATCGGTTCAGCCGTTTGTGCGTGAAAGAGTAACAAACATCCATAAATACTCACTAACTTTCGCGTTTATAATATTACTAGATTTTGCCCGCGGCTTCGCCCGCATGATATTTCGAGGCCCTACATAACCACTCTTAATAAAGGAGGTGGAAAATAAAAAAAAAACAAAAAAAAAAACGATTTGAAATTTGTTCGATTCGACAGTTCTTTTTTGACATTTCTTGGAGCGCACGCTAGAATAGCTCGCAGATGGCAGAATTTTTCCTACTTACTTAACACTTATTGTTAAAATATGGAAAATGTACGCAATATCATTATAATTTATAGCCTATGTGTTATTCTGATTTATAAGCTATATAATTGCAAAGTAACATCTCAATCCGTTCAGTAGTTTTTGCGTGAAAAAGTACCTAACAAACATCCATCCATCCTTACAAACTTTCACGTTTATAATATTAGTACCATTGTCATTTGCCATGTTTCAGATGCTGAAATAAACGACCTACCCCTGATGCCCACCGTCGGTCCTGTTCTGATCATCCTGGCATTGTACCTGGTGTTCGTGTTGAAGGTCGGACCAGCCTTCATGAGGAAACGAGAGGCCTACAAGCTGACGCACGTAATGCTGGCCTACAATGGCGTACAAGTCGCAATATCGGTGTATTTAGTTGCTAGGGTAAGTAAATAAAATAATAACATAAATAAATATGAAAGGACATCTTACACACGGTATCTGACCCCAAACTAAGCAAAGCTTGTGAAATGGCTGCCAGCGACTGATATACTACTTTTTTTTTTTAAATGTACTTATTATTAGATAACAACATTCAGACACAAAGCAAACATCTATGTTAATCACATATTATATGCGAATCGATGCCACCTAACCTAACCCATGGCGCGGCTTTTGACTCTTGTGATGTCACGCTCGTAAATCCGTTGCGGGGCTTTTTGGTTTCGTGCGGTCATGTTTAAATATCCATAACTCCGTCATTTATTAAGAAATTTGAGTAATTTTTTCACTGTATTTAATTTATTTCTAACTTCTTTAAAAGTATTGAATTATTATTATTTTTTGTGAGATGGGAAACTTCCTTATTATATTGGATCTTAAAGAGTATTAGGCTGCAAACTTCACCCTCATGGTTTTGAAATAATATGCCTAGTTTATTTTACATACTTATAAGACCAAATGTGTATATACTTTCTATAATTAAATATTTCATTGTTTTCTGTTACTTAAGTGAAAATTAAGTTTGACATATACGACAGAAATAAAAATTATAATACTTTTGTTAAATTTTTTATTTCTTTACTTTTAAACATATCAAAAAAAGTATGAGATTTCCAAGAAAAAAACAACGAGTTGCACTCCGGGAGTGCCGGCAGAAGTGATAACTTGAATAATAACATTGAGAGTCTATGAATATTTTGGAATGGTTAGGGAATAATTTCGCAAGAATTGTTTTATTTATCAGTAAGTATAGAAGTACTATCATTTATGTGGTAAGAATGTGGAACGCTTTGCCTGAGTCTGTCTTCCCGCTAAAGTACAATGTAGGTGTCTTCAAATCCCGAGTAAATAGGTATCTTCTAGGTAAGCGTGTTACATCCTAGACCGCACACCTGCTTAACATCAGGCAGTGTGTAGTCAAACACAAACCTATATGAAATAAAAAAAAAAGGATGGCAAAGAATTAAAATCATTTCGTCCACTTTTAAAGTCAGTTGTAAAATGTCAATATATACTTTGTGTTTCCACTCCAAGGGGATAAATTCGCAGAAAGACAATTTTTCTCTTTGCCAGAGTTGCTTAGCATAGCCTTACTCGTATATATTTATTTTGCAGTTCTTTTCAAATCTGCTGGACATGGGGCTGGTACCGAGAACGTGCTACATGGATGACAACGCTTCGAGAAGCAAGGTAATGTCATAATTAGAGACCGGATTATATGCAACACTAGCGTCCCGCCCCGGCTTCGCACAGGTTTATTATACACGTAAACCTTCCTCTTGCATTACTCTATCTTTATAAAAAACCGCATCAAAATCCGTTGTGTAGTTTTAAAGATATAAGCATACATGGAGACTGGGGACATAGGGACAGCGGAAGCGACTTTGTTTTATACTATGTAGTGATAAAAAGCTTGTTATACTTAAGCATGCAAATATGCATGAAAAATGCTTGAAATATGCACGAAGATTGGTCAAATATGAAACCCAACAAGAGAAGAATTAGTAAGTTTCCTTTTTAGGGTTCCGTACGCAAAGGGTAAAAACGGGACCCTATTACTAAGACTCCGCTGTCCGTCTGTCTTTCTGTCACCAGGCTGTATCTCATGAACCGTAATAGCTAGAAAGCTGAAATTTTCACAGATGATGTATTTCTGTTGCCAAAATAACAACAAATACTAAAAACAGATTTTTTAAATTTATTTAGGGGGGCTCCCATACAACAAACTTAAATTTTCTAGCCGTTTTCCGCTCGATATTAATAATGGAGACAGGTAGATGCTTGAAAAATTCATAGAATATTTAGTTGTATATTCACTTTAATAATAAATAATTAAATTAAAATAAAATAAGTATTTAAGGGTGGCTCTCATACAGTACGGAACCCTTCGTGTGCGAGTCCGACTCGTACTTAGCCGATTATTTAATCGGTCTTTTATAAAATCAGTATGTAATTAATAAATTATCCTTTGATTGGCGATGATAGGTACAGTAACATTACATGACCTTACAATTGCTTAATATTTTTATGAACGTAAACAATCAAGTATTGTTCCAAATGTTCAACGGTCAAATTGAAACTTCGATCAATAAAATTATTTTTACTAAATTTAGTCGGATTCGTGAAACGAGTATTGTTACTTTTATCACATTTTGAAATGCAGGGCATTACACTCGGAAATAAATATTATAGATTTACCGATAATATGCATCATAACTAGATCTTAGGTAAAATATGCTATAACCTCTGAGGATGGCTAAAATATGCTAATGCATATGCAGACATGCAATTGCAAATAATCCGGTCTTTAATCATAATCAATTTTATCTATCATTTTACAACAACTAAGTTGTAACTCATTGTACCTAAGTGTACGAAAACTCATTGAACGGTCATAAATAGGTAGTGTTAAGGAGGTAGGAATTTTGATGTACTTACTTTTTGTGCATAGACTGGCTTCTATTATGATTTTTAGGTAAGTATAAACATATATTTCGTGCTCCAAGTAGCACAACGAGCTATGGAGAGGACTATGCTCGGAGTCTCTCTGCGAGATCGAATCAGGAATGAGGGGATACGTAGAAGAACCTTAGTTATCGACATAGCCAAGCGGATTGACAAGTTGAAGTGGCAATGGGCAGGGCACATAGCACGAAGGACTGATGACCACTCGAACTTTTCGACCATGAGGTCGAAAAGTGTGCGTTTGTGTGAGTGAGAGAGTCAGTTGGAGACCACACACCGGTAAGCGCAGTGTAGGACGTCCACTCACAAGATGGACGGATGACCTCATTAAGACCGCAGGATGCGCTGGATGCAAGCCGCTACCAACCGGTCTTATTGGAGATCCATAGGGGAGACCTATGTCCAGCAGTGGACGTCTTATGGCTGATGGATGTGTGCATGGATATATCTCGTTATCACTGCCTATTCATGGCCGTTAAATTTGTTTTTGAATACTTTACATACAATGAGTACATTATCGGTAAATGCCAAAAAAAAATAAAGACTTGAGCAAGCCTAAGACAGTTGCCGCAGCTTTAAATCCTGTTATAACGAAAAATTACACCATATCACAAAATTATTCAAAAAAATATTTCTCATGCAAAATAGGTACATTTTGTTTTTCGGCTACTCAAATTCATGTTTGTTTTCCTGCTTGAAGAACTTGAAGCCACCTTGAAGAAACAAAGCTATTACCTAGTTATTTAAAATTAGCATTGTTATATTTATAATAGGTTGTCTGCTTAAATACTATTATTCAATATTATTTGATTGCTCACCTGAGTAAACAATCTATGAAGGTATGAGCTCATATATGTAGCGCTTATAGCGTAGTTTAACGAAGTGTTCGTTAGCGATCATCAAAGTTAAGCAACGTTCAGCACGGTCAGTCTTCGGGTGGGTGACCACGGGTGGCATTTACAACTCGGCGCTTGAATGACACGTTAAATTTTAGGCTCTGGTTATATTAACCTTTTAGCCATGTCACAAGCCTAGGGCGGCTTAAAAACACTGACGCCAGGGCTAGCCACCCGGCCTATACGAATTTACTTAGTTCATATATTATGTAAACGACAACTACAGTAGTCTCTTTGTAACGTACACTGTAAGACGTCCACCCACAAAGTGGACATAGGCCTAATTAAGACCTTAAGATCGTGCTGGATGCAAGCCTATCCAAAAGGAGATAATAAATACGGGAGCCGCAATCCAATCCTTTCCCATCTCCTATTGGATATTTATTAGGGAGGTTTAAGTCGAGCAGTGGACGTCCTACCATAAAACAACAAGGTTCAGAAAATTCATGAATATTGCAACGCCTGCCACAATAAAATTGTTCATACTTAAAACACGTTTACTAGAACAGTTTGGTATGGGAGGACTTGCTTGAACTCGGTTGTAGATAGATGACCTTTTTATTTATAACCACAGTTTAGTTAAAGCTAGTTAATTTTCACAAAATGACTTAACTGCGGCCAATAAAAGGCGGCATTATCGCTAATGGCGATTTCTCCCAGGCAACCAAGCACGAACAGGAATACAAATTTAAGAAGAAATAGAGGCATAATCTAAAGAATTACCTATACTTACATAACACATTTACAAAGAATACCTATGACAAAATTATATTTCGCAAAAAATGGCACCACCGACTTCCGTTGTGTACAGAATTCGAAAAGTTTGCGCGTATCGATGTGACACCCAAGTATTATGATTGATTTATCAAAATCGGCGAAGCCAATTTCGACAGAATTTAAATGAGACTTCAGGAGTGTACCTTTTTGAAATAAAAAAGATTTTTTATATCGGTTCACAATAGCGATAATAACGATGAGCATTCACAATATAACATACAGACGAACGTAGTACACAAATATCCTCCTTTTTAAAAGTCAGTAAAGTGATTACATGCTGTCCACTCTATAAATAATCTTTTGACAGCTCACGCTCATGAAGATTCGTAATAATTAAGTCAAAAAAATCATCTAAATAGTATTTTACTTCATGGACGTGTGATTATGACGTTTGTCTTAGTGATGTGCCACACCAATTACTACGATTGTACCATATATTATAGATATAGAAATAAATGCCAATTATGTAAATAAGTTATAATGTGTTTACTTATACAGAAGTTAAAAATCTTAAAAGTTGAAACCAATAAATTAAAATACTAACTTCAAATATGGTTTCATATTTTTCTTAGTAAGTATATGACAATAAAATACTATAACCAAAATAGTAAGTAGTAGTTTAATTCCTTTATTAACTACCACTAAATACAAGATCACTAAATACATAATCTAAAACTACATTGACTACTACTACATAACAAGCAATTGGATCATCCATAGACCCTTGAAGGTCTAAAGATAATCCAAATGCTCAAGCCCACTGCCAGTTGGCAGCGTGCAGGCACTTGCCCTTTTAAAAAAAACTATGTTTAATTCCTTTTATTTCCATGTCGAGTCGTCAAAACCAGCATCTATACTAGATTCGTCCGATGAGGATTCTTCAGTAATATTGATGATTAGCTCTTGTGTGCATAAATTATAATTTATCAAGTGCATTGACATTGCACTTGCTAATTATTAAGTGCAATTGTCACGGTCCCAATCAGACATTACGATTCTCGTAATTTCCTACACCACACTTTCCCAGTTCTCGGCCGTCGGGTGAATGCACGCGTTTTTGAGTAATTGCAACATTTTTTCGCTGTAAAAGAGCACAAAAGAAATAAGCAAAATTTATAACAAAATATACATGTCTCAACATCGATTATTGTGTACTTTAGGACATCACTAAACTTGGCAGTCGTCGAACTGTCAAAAGACCATTCTAAAAATGGAAATATTAAAGTTATTGGTAAATCTAAACTAACCGTACTACTGTAATGTTTTACCGTTTTTTAACCGACTTCCAAAAAGGAGGAGTTTCTATGTTCGTGTGTATGTTTTTTTGTGTATGTTCATCGATAATTTCGCCAATTGTGAACCGAATCGAAAAATTTTTTTTTAGTTCAAAAGGGTATATATACTCCCGAGGTGGTCCCATTCAAATTTTACAGAAATCGGCGGAGCCGTTTTTAAAAAAACCAACAATAATATAAGCAATTCGAGCAAAATATCTCAATTTTGTACACGATGAACCTCGATAATTTCGCCAATTCTGAACCGAATCGAAAAGTTATTTTTTAGTTCGAAAGGGTATACTCCCAAGGTGATCCTATTCAAATTTTACAGAAATCGGCTGAGCCATTTTTGATAAATGAACAATAACGTAAACAATTCGAGCGAAATATTGGAATTTTGTCCACGATGGAAGGCGGTTTAGCCATTTTTTGCGGAAAATAATTATGTCAAAAAATATTTGTTTTCATTTTAGCGACAATACCTATTTTCTAATTACAAAGTAATTATCTGGTAATTAACTACTACGCAAGTTAATTCATTAATTATTTTAATGATCGGAAACTTTCCACGGCAAATGACTCTTAAAAACTTGAAACTTTTTTATTATACTACTCATAGTGAAACGTGATGTTTAGCAAATGGGATAACAAATGAAAGAATACGTCAAAAGATAAAAAATAATAATGGATTCGTTTTCTTCATTATTTTTTGGGCTAAAAAAAAACAGCATTGTTAATTTAATTGTCTTTAATTATTTCTTACCTTGCATTACTTTTAAGTATGTATTGTGATTTACACAAACAATAAGTACAAAAGAATATCATATTATAAAAAATACTGCTTATGTTTAATGATGTTTTCGACTCACGCATTTTTTTTACAACACTGACGTAAAATCGACGTTGTGTTATAAGTTTGACCTCACTCTCTCTGTGTGTGTGTGTGTGGGTGTGAGTGTGTGTGTGTGTGTGTGTCTGTCTGTCTGTGGCATCGTAGCGTCCGAAGGGATGAACCTTAGAGAAATAACGTACTAGAGGGAGTACTAAAATAGCAAGAGAATACATCTCTTTGTCTCATTTTAATTATTAAATTTAAAAGGTGTTAGAAAAAGATGCACATAAACTCGAACTTACGTAATTTCGAAGGGTATCACAAACTTGCATTGAGCTATCGGAGGTGACATGAGATTGTCATGCCATAAGCAACATGCTAGTGTTGTAACTGTGTCGATTAAAATATCGATAAGAAAATATATTTATTTTTACGTCGCAAAAACGATGAACTGTCTTAAGTTTACGTTTCTGTGTGTCTATCTGTGGCATTGTAGTTACCGAACAGATAAACTGACATTAATTAATTTTTCTAAAGGTTAATCGATCGGGAGTAGTCTAATCTATATTTCATCATTGTTGGAAATAATTATCATTTTCACTCTTTTATTTTTAGGGTTCCGTACCCAAAGGGAAAAACGGGACCCTAAGACTAAGACTTCGATGTCCGTCTGTCCGTCTGTCTGTCACCGGGCTGTATCTCATGAACCATGATAGCTAGGCATCTGAAATTCACAGATGATGTATTTCTGT
Organism: Hypomecis atomaria; assembly: GCA_964007245.1. Lineage (NCBI taxonomy): Eukaryota > Metazoa > Arthropoda > Insecta > Lepidoptera > Geometridae > Hypomecis > Hypomecis atomaria. The sequence goes on along the minus strand of OZ023284.1, from coordinate 21,299,524 downwards.
TACCGCTATAACAACAAATACTAAAAACAAAATAAAATAAATATATAAGGGGGGCTCTCTTACAACAAACCTGAATTTTTAGACTTTTTTCGCTCTATATTAATAATGGTAATAGGTAGATGCTTGAAATATTCACAGAATATTTAGTTTTATACTTACTCCAATAATAAAAAATAAAAAAAAATAAAAAAGAAATTAAGGGGGTCTCCCATACAGTACGGAACGGAACCCTCCGTGCGCGAGTCAGACTCGTACTAGGCCGATTATTTACTATCAAGAGCATATTTACTAATATAATTTGCTTGTAGTTTACTATTAAAGTATTTCATAGGGTGGTTACATGACACATAGTGTAATAAGGGCCTTGACGAAGTCTCAATAGTCCTACGAAAATTATAGTCTTATAGTGGCACTCTGTAAGATTCCCAAAATTCAGTCTGACATTCATACCTAATTTGTATAAATTATTTCATTATTAGCCTACACATTGTTTTATCAGAATAGTTTCGACAAAGCTCTCACTCTACAGTGTGATACCTGTAATAACAATAATGTTTACATTTTTGAGGAGTTGCTTCGAAGTGAAACATTGTTTGATTTAGTTTTGTAGGCAAGGTAATGTAGGCACAGCATATGGCTGTAGTCGTCGATGTTTGATATTTTCACCCACAAAGCAATCTTCCGAAAGTGATAAGAACAAATGAGGCTATGTGGTTTTGGTGTCCAGTTGGTCTTGAAATTAGTGTAATCCATTGATTTTTAACTACTTCATCTCTAGGAAATCTAAAAAAAACATCGATACAGTCATTTTACCACAACACTAAGACGTGATAACCTGAACTATTATTTTTTGTAAAATATTGTATGAAAATTACATAAATTAGTCCAAAATGTATATGAAATTTAGTAATGATATAATTTAAAACAATTTCTGTTATACGTAGCTGTTTTTAAATCACAAAAAGTATAAATATTCCAACAAAACTCACCGATGAAAAGTCTCTTCTTCATTCTTATTATTTTTTCGGGATGAATGCGATGTGCACCCTCTTATAAGACACGCCATGTGAAATATATTACACCATTCATAAAGAATTTATACAAAACATCATAGTTTTAGCACTTTAGAACAGTTATTTTTAATAAATTATATTAAAACTCGACAACCGGCAATCGGTGTTGACAAACCATAGCTACGCAACAATTGACAGTTGATCTTTACGAAGAAGATCGCAGCTCCGGGATGTATTATTTTTGATTTAGTAGCACTATGTTTTATACTATTATTTATTCTGTGACAAATTAGAACCAACTTTTAACCATTTTGACATTCCAACTTGTGATTTTGACGTTAGACGGCAGACGTTGCGTTTTGTTTTGTTTCATTCACTCTTGCGTATGCTGTATAACCAGATATGAATAAGACAGCTGTTACACAGTTTTTATTTGAGCAAAATTTAGTACTCCCTCGATGAACAGATCTTTTTTATTTTTCTGACATTGATTGCTGTATTAAAATTCGAATTTTGTTATGATGTGTAATTTTGTATTTTTGCTAAAATGAGCCCTACATGCCTGAAATAAATTAATTTTATTTATTTTAATTTTATTTATTTAAAAAGTTAATTAGTAGGTGGTGTTCTCTTAGTTATGTTTCATCGAAATCGGTTCAGTCGTGGAAAATTTATAATATATATCTTTTGTTAGCTCCGCTAGGAATCATATTGTGTTGGGGTTTTTGAAATTTCTAATCCAATCTAGTTACCGCTGAATTTTATTACCTCTTTTAATTATTTAGAATTTAAAGACACCTACGTTGTAGTTACAACCATTTGTAAATAATTTTACCAAAGAAGCAGAGATTAGGTTATTTTAATAATACCTATAGGTTAATCATCGATCAATCAATCATCAATCTCGAATGCATCAATTAACTTCCAAAGAAAAATAGCGCATTAAAATCTGTCCATCTATTTGGGAGCTCATAGTATGGGAGCTACCGCTTAGGAGGAGCTTGAATCTAGCGTGTTTTTGCGATCTCTGCCCATTTTTTTAGGGTTCCGTACCCAAAGGGAAAAACGGAACCCTATTACTAAGACTTCGATGTCCGTGTGTCCGTCTGTATGTCTGTCTGTCTGTCACCGGGCTGTATCTCATGAACCATGATAGCTAGGCAGCTGAAATTTTCAAGCATGATGTATTTCGGTATATAACAACAGATACTAAAAACAAAATAAAATAAATATTTAAGGGGGGCTCCCATACAACAAACCTGAATTTTTAGACGTTTTTCGCTCTATACGAGGGTCAAACTGAAAGTTCTTAGAAAATCAAAAACTGATTACATTAGCCAGTTATTAGTTTTATTATATCTTTTCAAAATATTGTCCATTCACGTCAATACACCGCTGCATGCGATGGAACCACTGGGAAAAGCACTTTGCCCACTCGTCCTTAGGGGTCTCTTCAATGGCATCGCGATACGCAGCCACCGCTTCTTCAGCATTCATAAACCGCTTTCCTTTAAGTTTTTCTTTAATTTTTGAAAATAAATAAAAATCACAAGGCGCGAGGTCGGGGCTATACGGCGGGTGACCCAGTAATTCAACGTTTGATGTCGCCAAATAGTCGATCGTTCGCTTGGCGGTGTGCGATGAGGCGTTGTCGTGGTGAAGGAGGATCCTACTGCGAGGTCGTTTCTCTCGAACTTTTTCCAAGACAAGTGGCAAACAATTGGTAGTGTACCATTCTGCAGAAACTGTTTTTTGATCCTCTAACACAATTGTCGCGAAATGACCTATCCTTCCAAAGAACGAGGCCACCATTTTTTTCCCCGCACTTCGATCTCTCTTCACTTTAGTTGGCAACTCCTCGAAAGGAAACACCCACTGAGCAGATTGTCTTTTGGTTTCAGGATCATAACAGTAAATCCAGCTTTCGTCACCTGTTAGTATGTCGAACACAGCATTTGAGTCACCTCCGTTAAATCTTTCAATCATTTTACGGCACCAATCCACACGATGGAGTTTTTGAGCCTCAGTCAAATTATGAGGTATCCACCGGGCGCAAAGCTTCCTGACCGCTAAATGTTCGTGTAGGATTTTGTGCACTTGACTCATACCGATGCCTAAGCTTGTCCGAATCTGCTGATAGGTCACTCTTTTGTCAGTCTCTATCATACGCCGCACAACACAGATGTTATCTTCAGTCGTCGCCGTAGAAGGCCGTCCCTCACGTAAATCATCAGTGAGATTAGTGCGACCACGTTTAAACTCATTAAACCAGTTGTAAACAGTCGCACGAGATGGGGCTTCATCGTGAAAGGCCAATCGTAGTCTATCATAACTTTCTTGTTGACTTAAATGACATCGAAAGTCATAAAAAATCATTGCACGAAAATTTTCTCGTGTTAAATTCATGTTGACGTGACACAGACAATTTTCAATTTGCCGCCAAATCGTAAAACAAATGACAAATGAATGAAGTATATACTCAGTAATATTGGCAAAGAGTTCTATTTTCAAATTATAGAATTATTTTTTTATTATATTGTTTATAAGTGGCCAGTTCTAAGAACTTTCAGTTTGACCCTCGTATTAATAATGGTACCTGGTAGATGCTTGAAATTTTCACAGAATGTTTAGTTTTATATTCCCTTCAATAATAAATAATAAAATTAAATAAAATAAATATTTAAGGGGGGCTCCCATACAGTACGGAACCCTCCTTGCGCGAGTCCTACTCGTACTTCGCCGATTATTTCATATATCGTCCTATGCTGCGCTTATCGATATATAATTTCCATTCAAGAACTTTACGACACTATCTAAAATAACGTCTACATTCTACGAAGCAAATTTCCAATTCCCCTTTAAATTTGTCTATACTATGTTTATTACATTAGTCGGCTGTGGAAAAGGCTGAAATTCGAAGCTAATTTGCTTTTTTATTCCATTTCAGATACTCTTTGGCACTTACCTGTACTTCAGTGCAAAGATAACGGAACTCCTCGACACAGTCTTCTTCGTGCTTCGGAAGAAGAACAATCAGATCAGCTTCCTCCACCTCTACCACCATTCTATTATGGCTATTGGGACCTGGGCCATGCTGAAGTACTGGCCGTCGCATACCCTCATCTTCATTGGCTTCCTGAACTCTTTAGTACATGTCTTCATGTATACTTACTACGGGCTCGCCGCTTTAGGACCCAACGTCGCCAAATACTTAACGTGGAAGAAGTACATGACGAAGTTTCAGTTGGTAAGTTTATTTTTAGCTGCTAACTTCGGCAGTGGCATTTTTGAGCCATTTGGTGTTGAGAACAAGAGACGTTTGTATCTGTGGGAGCTGGGAGCTCATCTTGTTTTCAAAAATCTACCAGAGCGTCTGATAAACGCGACGCGTGACTCGGCGTGACCAAAATGCTGGCGTTTATTTGGTGTCAAAGTGTTGCTTTGCGATTCAGCGAAGTAATTCTGCGAGCATGCTGGCTTGAGCGGGTTTGAGCATTTGGATGCCAGAGCAAATTCTCAGCATTCTGGAACTTTACCTAGCCAAATAAAAATTTTGAGATATTACTTTTCCATATTCATAGATTATTGTTACGTATCATCATCATCGCTCTTTGATCGAATATTCTATTTAAAATAGTGTTCTTTTGAGAACTTTTATAGTAAGTAAGTAAGTTTGTATAAGCCGGGTGGCTAGCCCTGGTGTCAGAGTTTTTAGGCCGCCTGAAGGCCCCTGACTTGGCTAAACGGTTAAAACAACTTTTATAATGTCCGTTTGAGACTCGCGGACGATTATATAAATAATGTTATTTCGTAGTTATTCAACTACTGATTTCACAAATGGCATTTGCCATTTTTATATCTGAGAGGTTATCAAAGCAATTAACAATGAAAATAATATTATAGGGTAAGGTTAACATCAAAATAATTAGGTGTCCGCCGGTGTCAATAATTATCGATCAGTTATCGCTGCATTATTTTGCTCTGAATCTTATTTAATGAAAGGTGAATAACGGTGCTTAAATTTTTGGAAACCAATTTGGGTTGGCCAAATCTTTTTTGAAAGTAATCCTCGTCGAGGTCAAAGCATCCTTTTCTTTTTTAGAGTTTTGTTAGAGACTGAATACCTAGTTATTTATAACGCTTTATTTTGAGTTACTAATTTAAATGAACCAATAACAGTCCTGAAATAGAGACCGTGCACCGCCAAGCGCAATGCGAGAACTACATTTTCTCTCTCTATTTCAAGACGATCTAGTCAACTATGCATTTCCGATAATATCGATTGAAAGCGGCTCGCATCCAGCATTCAAAAACACGTTGGAGAGTATGCTTACGGCCAACAGTGGACGTCCTATAGCTTATAACGTAGTTGATAGCATTATATGATAACTCAGCGTTGGAGATTCACCAACAAAGAGGACCGATAGTCTAATACAAGCTGATCCTGACTTAATTCATTAAAAACCTATTAAAATTATCGATATACAATAGTAAACATTCTACGGCTGATACAAGTTAGTTCGTATAGGCCGGGTGGCTAACCCTGGTGGTGACCTATGACATGGCTAAACGGTTAAAACATTCAAGACCTCCAATTTAACATGTCTTCAGAGCCAGCGCTCAGTTGGAAATGTCACCCGCGGTCAGCCATCCGAAGACTGACTGTGCCGTAGCTACGTTGCTTATCTTTGATGATTGCTGACACACCTGATATAATATCCCAAACCACATGACAGATTGTTTTATTTTCTCTTTCAGATCCAATTCGTATCAATAATCGTCCAATACATCATGACCGTCGCAGTATCCGAGTGTCCTCCGTCACGAGGAGTGGCTATCTTCGTCTCCTGCAACACGGGATTCTTCCTCCTCCTATTTTTGAACTTTTACCGACAAAGTTACAATAATAGAAAAAGTAAAATGGCCAAAAAAGACTTCAGTGAAGTCAATTATAAGCCGGATAAACTTTCTGGGAATATTGTTGATCCAGATTTCGTCGTTACGGCCAATGGCTGCAGTATAGTAGATAATAATTTAAATGGTATTGCCAAATATAATGATGAAACTTTTTCTAATGAAACAGTTTTATCAAATAGTACAAATAAAGATACCATTCACAGTAATGGAAAGAATATATCAAACTTTATAACAGAAATGAGTATACCACGCAGAAAATATAGCCTAAAAAACGATTAATGTAATCTTATTAGGCAATAAGTTGTAATAAATCTTCACCCAGCAAATGCATTTTTAATCATTTAAAAATCAATGTAAATATTTTTTAAGAATGGTGGTAGCTTAGAAAAACATAAAATAAAAGAGGAAAATTTCAAGATAAATTGAAAGTGAACATCCTAGACTTCTAGAGGTACATTTTGTACCGAATAGCGTCGAGTACAGTATTGTACTGAGAACATTTTGAAAATAGAATCAAATCTTATCATCAGCAGATTCGATGAAAAACTATGATGTTATTGCTTTGAGCAATTATCTATAGAGCCACAGCCCCTAAGTGAAAGTAGTAAAAAAATGTCCGAGCGCCGTCATACAATAGATAGATATATACATTAAATAATTCACAATGACCCATTTTGTCGAATCTCGACGTTGTCACGTAATTAGTACTTGTAATCGAGCACTTTGGCATCGCGCGGCGTTGTAACTAAAAAGCCTGCCCACTACGTAGCTTGGGCAAGGTTTTGGCTTAGACACTTTTTTACACGATTGTGACTCACGATATGTTATTGTGATTTTGTTGTATACGAAAACAGCAAATTGCGTTTCATTAGTAATTATTGTAAATTGTAGCCATATTCAGCCATACGCAGTCCGAATATGGAAAAAATAAGTTTCCAGAATACACATCTATAAGTACTTGACCATATTTTTTTCATTTAATCTGTTTTTTATCAAGTAATGGTATAATCACGGTATAATAATGCAGAAAAAGAACCAACAAAGGCTAGAAAATAAAAACATGTACCTACATATGGTTTTAAGATTGAAACTAAAGATGTACCTATGTGGATCTAATATATCAATCTCTTAACAGGATAGATCAGATAAGACTATTTGAGGGCAACACAATTAAAACCCTAGTTTTACCGATAGGTAAGGTGGTTGCACTAGGACAACGCGCGACCTCAATTCATTCAAATTTAATTTTATGTTTTTTAGAATTTACAGAAACTGATAGCTGTAAGTAAAAAACCTCATTTAGAAGCCTTGAATAGATACACCTAGAAACGAGACATATACACCTAAAAACCAAAATAGTGGTCAGTTTACCCACCATTAAAAACTAAGGTGAAAATCAGTTGATGCACTTTTGTGTATAAATTGACTACTAATTTGGTTTTTAGGTGTATGTAACTCGTAAACACTACTTAATCATGGCCGCTGAATGATTTTTTGTAAACTAAAAATAAATAATTTATATGTAATAAGTGCATACCTCATATCTGCTGTTCTTGGGACACTTTATTTTTAAATTCCGTTAACATTTTATGAAAAGTGACCTATCGCATGTACGAGTACTAGTTATTTAATTTAAATAAAAATAATTGAAAATAATGAAAAATGTTTTATGAAAAGAATAATTAAATGTTGCATAATTAACTGGAAACGATTTTTATTTTACGGTTTCTGCTCCTACCAAAGGCAAAAAATGAAACTCCATGGAAACTAACCTGGTGTTTAGATACGAGTATTTTATTATTTCTTTTTGGTATGATTTGATATATTTACGCATCAGCGCTAAAATAATATTTAATGTCAGATCATTACATATTATAAGAGACCGGATTATATGCAATTGCATAACAAATGCATTTGCATATTTGAGCCATCCTTAGAGGTTATAGCATATTTTCCCTAAGATCTAGTTATGATGCATATTATCGGTACCTACATTTACAATATTTTTCCGAGTGCAATGCACTCACCCTGCGTTTCGAAATGTAATAAAAGTAACGATGTCGCCGACTGAACGACAAAGTAATCCGACGAAATTTAATAAATACAATTAATTTTTACTAATGATCGAAGTTACAATTTGACTCTAGAACATTTGGAACAATACTTGATTGTTTACGTTTACAAATATATTAAACATTTGTAAGGTCATGTAATGTTACTGTACCTATCATCGCCTATCAAAGGATAATCTATTAATTATGAAATTATTAAAAAAAAAGGAAAACTTACTATTTCTTCTTTTTTTGGGTTGCATATTTTGCCAATCTTTCATTTGATACTCATATTGAGGAGGTTGTTTAAAAAATATAATCCGACGAATACAATAAATTGTATTGTTATCGATACTCTGTATCAAATATCATATTAATCGGTCCACGGTAAGGGGGTCAAATTTCAATAACTAGATTTGACCAAACGGGCTAGTGAAGTTAAATAAAACCGTTTAAAAAATTTAACAAGGCCGTTAGATAGATTATTAGGTATCAAAGAATATTAGACACATTTTTTTTTCATGAATCAAACAAAAATTTATGAAGATATAGCCCGTTAATGTTCCGCGTAACGTCACGACTCGACTACAAAAGTATAGACTTTTGACAGAGAAATTTAACGACGTCACGGTCACGAGCGATTACTCTCGAACTTTGACAAGGTTTACCTTTGTCATTCAAGTATTGTTACACTTGGTAATTTGTGTTTTTCGGAAATTCGAACCCTCTAGTTCCAGTAAGAAGGTTTAAATCTCTGATCATTTTACCTTCTTACTTTTTACCTTTTTGAATTTGGACACCCGAGATAGCTCAATGCTAGTTTGTGACCTGAAACCCACTGAAACCCTTCGAAATGACGTAAGTTCGGGTGTATGTGCATCTTTTTCGAACACCTTTTAAATTTCATATTTAAAATGGGACAAAATGATGTAAGTATAATATATCTCTTGCTATTTTAATATTGTTTCTATTACTTTAGTTCTTATTCTATGGATACTACAATCAACTACACATCGCTCGATTTAGCAAATAATATCCAAAATATTGATTTCGCATTACATTTAATATCGTCACTGAACCATCTACTTTCTATAACAGGTTATTATTAATTGTATGGTAACTTTTGTCATTGCTTACGTATAAAAAAATCTTTTATTCTAAATTAAACAAAGATATACATGGACATAGGCATTAAACGAAAAACCTTGTAAGGGCGGGTCTAGTACATCTAAACAAACTACTTTTAAAAATTAAACGAATAAATCAGTTTTTTCATACAAAAATGTGTGGAGAAGTGATTTTTTTTTTTGAGAATTTTCTAAAGACGTAGTACAAAAGTTGTTTGTCTAGATGTACCTACTAGACCCGCTCGTAAAAGGCTTTGCGTTTAATACCTATGACCCTGTATATAAGTGATATTTTTTTATAAACTTACGAAGAATTTCGTTTGTTGTTTCTGAATTCTAATAGTCACTACAACGTACGTAGGTATATTATTTTCTTTGATGTTATTATACAATTTGTTGACTAATTTGTTACATCAATTGTAATTGATATACCTGAAAATTTGACCGCTAAGACTTAAAAAATATATTCCATATTTTCAAAAGGTTCTACCATGTTATTTCGTGTTATTATTTACTTAAATAAATATTTTCCATTGATAATTTTCTTTATATTTTTGACGTATTTTAGAGACTAGTAGCATTCATTTTCCAAAATAAGATTCTTTGAAAATTAAAAGTAGGTTTAATTACAAAGAATAATACATTTTTACAGTGTGTACCTACCTATAAACTGGTAGTAAAAGATATTCTTTATATACAAGTTTCTATCTAAAAACAATTTAAAAAAATATATTTTTCTGTCATGTCAATGCTAATAACTGAAAATAGTCTTCTCTACTTTAAATTAAGAGTTGTATGTGTATTTTTTACAAACTTATAACGCTTACAATTTTGCGATATCACAAATTTGTAATAATGTAAACTAAATGTAATAACAAGATTATTGCGATATTTTACTAATAAAATGGTTACATTTTAACTGTCATATAAATTGATAACGTTATTTTGTTCTAAATTCAAAAATATCTACCTAACTCTATCCCTCTTATAAGTACTTGTCTATTTACAAAATCTTGGGTAGGTATCACTGAAAGAACCGTATCTATTATTACTATTTGGATTATAACTGTTTATGTATAACAGAATAAGGAAGAACATTATACTATTCGCTACATGTGGCGCCATCATCTACGCGGCTGGTAGAGGAACTAGCCTGGCCGATCAGCCAATCACAAACCGAATCTGCAGGATTCGGTCGCGCGAACGAAAAATAAGAATATTCTACTGAAAACAGCACTCTGAAAATTTAGTCACTTCCCTACACCAAGTTTAAAATAATATCAAAAGTGAATTGGTAAACTCTGGTGTGATGATATACCTAATAAAGTATCAAAGCATGACTTGCAACGTGTATTGCCTTATCATTATTATAACGAAAAACAATCACATTACCTCTAAAAATAAAAATAAATCCCCGATAACAAGATCCTATAAGTCGTAGTCTAGTAGTGGTAACTCCTTACAATCGCCAGGTCGTGGGATCAAATCCCGGTCCCGTACCAATAAGTTCTTTAGAATTTATGTACGGAATTTAACACCACTGGCATTTCTGTGACGGAAAATATGGTGAGAAAATTTGTATACATCAATAGAAGAAATTCTATAGCGTATGTGAATTCACCAAGCTACACTGGATATTCTGTATCATATTATACACTTAAGACATTCCTAATCATATTATAATAAGATTTACATTGTCTATCAAAAAGAATGATTAATGTGCCATAAAAAAGATACGGTTCCTCCAGACAATTATTCTATTCGTAACCTAGTTTTCTTTTTTCGCATCACCATTAGATTGAGCATGACCGTTGGGCACGTGGCCATTGGTCAACTTCTTCTTCTCTTTCCTTTCTCCGGGTTTGCCGTAAGCCTTGTAGTAGAAGTCGTAGAAGAGGTAGTAGAAGAAAATGGAGTTGGGCAGGGTGAAAACCACGGACCAGCGCGGGTAGCCGCAGTCGTAGAAGAGAAGCTGGGAAGAATGCAGGAAGGCTATGCAGAACTGGAGCTGTGGATTGAGAAAATTATATATATGAGTCACATAATCATTGTAGGTTCATTAGAAAATAATAATTACTAAGGATCTCTTACAGTTATCTTAAAGGCCGAGATTCAATAAATAACTATTATTTTTAAGAGCCCTTGTTAGGAAAACATCGTGAGGCAACCTACATACGTTTGCAGAAGAAATTCGATGGCGTATGTGAATCCAACAACCCGCACTGGGCCAGCGTGGTGGATATAGCCCAATCACCCATCGTGGGTAGGACTACGTCCTGTAGTGGACTATTTAAAAAGCTGGTATAGGTACAATCCTCGCGCAGCTGTTAAGTGAGCTTCAGTCAGAATTGGGTTATCCGCGGACTGTGGCTAATATCACAACCACAAGATTTGATTCCGCCTATATGGTCGAGGATGGGTGACCGCGGGTGGACTTCACAACTGAGCGCTGCCGTGGTTCGAATGACACCTTAAATTGTCGGTTGTTTTAACCGTTTAACCATGTCAGAGGCCTCCAGGCGGTTTAAAAACTCTGACACCATGGCTAGCCACCCGGCCTATACGATCTTATTTATTATAACAAACCGGTTTTTCGCCGGGGCTGCGCACGGTTATATAAGCCGTGCCATTAATTAATCTATGAACGTGCGTACGTCAGGTCGCCGGTCGTCAGTTATCAACCAGGCTCTAGCGAAGGCGCGAGCAATAGTGCAAAGTAATCCGGTACAAACCGTGGTCGTGAAGAAGCTTAATCGGCACCCGGCCCGGCGGCGTTCGTTCAGGTAGAAACCGTCTCGTTAACAACAGACCTAAGGCGCCTTACGTTTATATGATAGCAAAATGTTTTGGCATTGCCATTATTATTTTATTAAAACAGTTCCTAAATAACGGTTACAGTCCAAATCTTACAAATTGGTGGATGTTAATTTAGCTAAATCTGCGCCATAAATATCAGATCCTGACTGAAGCTCGCAAATCCTAATATGTTAGAAAAAAAATACCAGTAAAAGTATAACGACGTATATTTCTATACATCACTACTTTGCAGATAGCTTCATAGCAGCTAACATGTAGTATATACAAAAAAATATGGACGAAGGAGTTAATCCGTTAATGCCGTGCCCCTTGGGTAGTACTCGGTGGCCGCCACGACATCATGGGCATCACGGTATGATAGCAAATGTGAAAAACTTAATAAAGCGTTGTGTGACTTTTAACTATCAATAAATACTTCACACAAATTGATAGGCTTGTTCATGCAAGAAGACCAATATACCATAACTGATTCTTTGGAAGTGACAGGGTTCCATGGCCCCGGTATGATATTTGGTGTCCTATCGGGAGACCATAGGCACGATGTGATGGAAGCAGTGAAGGAAATTACTATAGTACTGTGTTACTTTTACAAGCTTATTGTTATAAATCTAAAAGAAGTAAACGTAATTCTTACCATTTGCAAAGTGGTGATATATTTCTTCCAACCCAAGTACTTCTGGTACTGGGGCCCCAAAGCGGCCAGCATATAGTAGGTGTACATAATGATATGGACGAAGGAGTTGATGACCCCTATGAGGGTGCCGTGGCCCCCGGGGTAGTACTTGGTGGCCCCCCACGAGATCATGGGCATCACGGTGTGGTGATAGAGGTGGAGGAACGTGATCTGACGCTCTTTCTTCCTGATCACGAAGAAAACCGTGTCGAGGAGTTCGGACATCTTCGCTAGGAAGTAGATGTAGACGCCTCGGGCTACCTGGAATTTCAGAATTAAATTTGGTGATACAGATGTTTTTTGACAGACGAACTGGAGGAGGTACTCAATTCGACGCGTGTATATTTTTTTATGTAACCACGCATAACTTTTTCATAGTAGTCAGATTTCAATACTTCTTTTTTATTGGAAAGAGTATACTTCGGTTAATAAATTAAATAAATAAAAGAAGAACAAAAGTTGTTATTTTTGATGTACAGAATAAGCCCCTGAAAGGATGCTAATTGTATAGAAATGACCCTGTATGAATACTTCCATTGGTACATGGAATTTCGAAAATACCTATGTTGTACTTTAGCGGAAAGAAAGCTCAGGCAAAGCTTTACTTCTGGCTGTTCGTATGAGGAATGAGGATTCTCTCGATCAGACTAGTTAAAATACAGAACAACATAACTGGAAGAGGTATTTTTTTAAATCTTTATTTTTTAAAGATAGGGTTTGATCAGGCATGATCATGGCCTTTGCATTGGCCTTTCTTAAAGAACGAAAATATCTACTTATTCTATTTATGGAAGAGGTATTGTTATTCAAAGTGCACAGACTTTTAGAGGTAGGTATACCTACACATGCTCAACATCATGAACAACTTTTACTATGAAATAAACTACAAAATTGCGAAAAATAAATCAGATGTTTTATTGTTTTATACATATAATATTGGTCGATAGTCAATGAAATGTATTATTTATAAAACAGCCATTATTTCACGATTTCTCATTTGATTCCAATAGCACTTAGTGAAGTAGTACATAAATTAAAACATCGTTTTCTAGATTAGAAACTCCATAATTATGTTATGATGTTGCAACGGAAATAATGTTGAAAGCCATGTAATTTTCTTTCAATAAGTAAGGAAAATAATAATAAATATTCTGGTAAGAAGATGAAACGTTCGATGCCATGAAGATTACTTTATTACTACTGGAGTTAGATAGGAAGTAATACTGTTGGTTAAATAGTTTTTTTTTTTTTTTTTTTTTTGGGGTTCCGTACCCCCCCCCCCGAGTGGGTTCCCGCCTTGTCGTGGCGGGGGGGCTTAGTAGCCAGGTCTCGCCAGCCTGGTGAACGAAGAGGAACCCGAGGTGGGGCCGGCCTCTCCGGGTCTTGGGCCCAGACAAGCCCGTGCGGAGGCTGGCCAGTAGGTCGCAAGTCGACTGAGGTGGACTGCGGTGTCGCACTCGTCGCGATACCGCGGCCGAGCCCATCGAGGCGGGGGCGGCGACGGGATGGACGGGCGGCGAGTGTGCCGCTGTCTATCCGTCCTGCCAGCGGCCCTAACGGGTGCCGCCAACGTGTTGGCGGAGGCGGTGGGGCTGCAGGGGAAGAGGAGTGTTGGTATCGCGACGGCCGTTCTCCCTATCCTCTGCAGCCGTAGTGGCAGGCGCGGGGCCACTTTAATTGACCCGTTGCATCGGGACCAGGGCTGTCGGACACGGGTGCTGTCTGACGCCCAGTGCTGGTTGGTCCCAGATGGTGGATGACGATGTGTCTGGTGTTCGGCACATCGTCATTCTGGCGGGAGCCGAAGCTCCGTGGTGGGGCCCGAGTTGGGCCAGCGCTGTCGGGTGCCGCGGAGGAGTGCGCAAGCGTGCCCGTAGCCCCGACACCAAGCGCAGTGGCGGAACACCCAGGGGTTTTGGTGGGTATACTGTCCAGTCGGCAGGACTCCCACATAACCACTCGCCTGCCCTCGAGGTGCGGTGGTATCTATAAAAGATTTCCCCTGGTAAAAAAAAAAAAAAAAAAAAAAAAGGGTTCCGTACCCAAAGGGTAAAAACGGGACCATATTAATAAGACTCCGCTGTCCGTCCGTCTGTCCATATGTCTGTCACCAGGCTATATCTTTAGAACCGTGATAGCTAGAATGCTGAAATTGTCACAGATGGTGTATTTCTGTTGCCGCTATAACAACAAATACTAAAAGCAGAACAAAATAAATATTTAAGGTGGGCTTCCACACAAAATCTTGATTTTTCGTCGTTTTATGCTCGATATTAATAACGGCAATAGGTGGACGCTTGAAATGGGTTAAGGGGGCTTTATTAAGATACGGAACCCTTCGTGCGCGAGATCAACTCGCACTTTACTGATTTTATTTGTAATTCTCAATTGCTCATAGCGTAGTTTGACTGGGTGTTTCTTGGTAAGCTACGCAACATTCGGCACAGTCAGTCTTCAGATGGGAGACCGCGGTGATAATGTGGTATTTATATCTATAGTCTGACCGTTTAACTGAGTCCACGCCTGCGCGGGTACAGGGGCGCGGGGGTAGACGACAAAGGGGACTGAGACAGGTGCGGGCGGCGGGTCCTCACCGCCCGCACCTGTCTCAATCCCCCTTTGTCGTCTACCCCCGCGCCCCTGTACCGCGCAGGCGTGGACTCAGTTAAACGGTCAGACTATACATTCCTTATTATCCCGACGGTTCGACCAAGGCAACGTTGAGATAAGTAGGACTGCCTCGGTGGCTCAGTGGTTAGTGACCCTGACTTCTGGATCAAAGAGGCGTGGGCTCGATCCCCATCCAGGGCAAACATTTATGTGATGAAAATTAGTGTTTTCTCTGTGTCTGGGTGTTATTTAGGTACTATCTATAAAAGTATGTATTTAAAAAATATGTCTATGTAGTATATCGGTCTCTGGCAGCCATATCACAAGCTTTGCTTAGCTTGGGGCCAGAAACCGTGTGTAAGATGTCTCCTAATATTTAATATTTATTTATTAATTTATTTCTTATTTTCATTGCACAATAACTGTTTAGCCATGTCAGAGGCCTTCGGCTTTAAAAGTCTGACATCAAGGCTAGCCACCCGGTCTATCGTAATATAAGAACAATGTGCTCAAATTGCAAATAATAATAAAAATAACAGCATCTTCTCAAATATTTCTGTATTTATTTTGTTGTACAGACTTTGTGACTTTGTGTTGTTTTATATCGTTTTAAATGTAAATAAACTACCTTTTTGATTCATTTGTTTTTTTCCTTTGGTGTAAAGATCAAGTAATGGTGTGTAGCATCCAAATTGATGACCCTGAATGTGTTTACCCCTGCATTAATGACACTCTAACCATAATCCTTACATAGTATAAAATAAAGTCGCTATTTTTGTCTGTTTGTTTGTCTGTATGCTTAAATCTTTAAAACTACGCAACGGATTTTGATGCGGTTTTTTTTAATGGATAGAGTGATTCAAGAGGAAGGTTTATATGTATAAAACACCTGTGCGAAGCCGGGGCGGGTCGTCTAGTGATATTATATTATATTCATTGCTCTAACCTTGACAAAAAATATATTTTTGGCAGGGCTACCTTGTAGGCCATTTTTTCCCGCCTTTCCGATAGTACATTTTTACAAATTTCGACAAAATATACGTACTCTGATAGCTTCAGGCGTGTCCGAAAAGTCAACTGGTTGGCATTTCCAACTGTAAGTCCTCAACCACCCTGCTTCGAGGCCCTGGAATGGAAATAACATTACATTAAATATGCATGATTACTAAAAATATAATAAGTCCGTCGGATAGATAATCAAAATACCTTAGGCACATATTTGTTTCTTTTATCATTAAACAAAAATTGATGAAGTTAAAGTTTCGCGTAATGTCACGACTAGACTACAAAAGTATAGACTATTAACCGAGCAGTGACGTCACGAATCCCCCCCACCCCAAACGTTCACAAGATTTATCTTTGTCATTTATTGTTTAAAATTGACAAAAGAAAATATATGTGTCCTTTAATCCTACTAATATTATAAAAGCGAAAGTTTGTAAGGATGGATGGATGTATGGATGTTTGTTACTCTTTCACGCAAAAACTACCTACTGAACGGATTGAGATGAAACTTTGCAATAATATAGCTTATATATCAGAATAACACATAGGCTATAAATTAAAACGACATTGCGTAAATGTTTCATAATATAACTAAAATTGTTAAGTAAGTAGGAAAAATTCAGTTATCTGCGAGCTATTCTAGAGTGCGCTTCAAGAAATGACAAAAAAAAACAACTGTAGAATCGATCAACTGTCAAATCGTTTTTTTATTTTATTTTCCACCTCCTTTATTAAGGGTGGTAAGGTAGGACCTCGGGTTTGAAAGACGGAAAGAGACATAGTCTTCTTTTTATCCCGAATAAATAAAGGGTTCCCATGAAATAGCATAAAAATCAAAATATCATGCGGGCGAAGCCGCGGGTAAAAACTACTTTTAAATAAAATCCAACTAACTGGCTTTATAATTATAATAATGGTTTTTACCCAGTTGTCATACCTACCTTTTTAATGGGTTGTAAAATTTTATCATCAAGTATCGTATCAGCTGGAAGACGTCCATTGCTGGACCAAACCTCATAGATGAAATAAAAATAGAAACAGTTCACATCCAATCCCGTTCAGGTAGCCTATTGACCTTGTCGGTGAACGTCCTACGCTGCGCTTGCCGGTACCGATGCGGTCTTCGTTTGAGAACTTCATGGTTTAATTGGCCATTAGTTCCATAGAGGAATTAATCACTACATTAGTTCTACGAGTAATTTGCTCTCCTCAATGCAATTGTTTTCCAATAGACTTTTTTAGTAATTTTGATTTATCTCATATAATAAAAAATATAGATCAATATATAAAAGCTATAATTTAGAACAACATTGCTCACAATATTATGTTACTGTTATATTTTATGTTACTTAACGACCTTTGTTGAAATGTTAAATGTTTATTTTTTATATTTATTTTTATATTTAAATTGCTCTGTTTGAGTAAATTATTATGACTCTACATAATAATATGTAGTGAGCCTTGTGTATCTGAGCACCTGCTCTGAGACACAACGAGTAAAATAGACATTTTGCCTAGGTATGAATAAGTACTGATTTACTAACATCCTGTACACCTTAGCTCAAAAGAATGTTTTTTTTTTTGTTTTTTTCAATTTCAATTTTCTTTTTTAGTCATTGGTAAAACATGAAGATAGCATTAAAAGCAATAAACATACACATTTTAAAAACGTTTAAATAACCGACATAACAGAAATCTCTGCCAATAATAGGCACCCGCCGCACTTTCAGACTTTCGAATTCATCGTTTATTGGTCCCAATAAAATTAAAAAATAAAGTAACTTGTGCAGCCATGCAGTATGGAATAAGTGACAACTTTCTCATGTTAAATCTTGTCTTCAAAAAATTCTGGCGCAGAAATATAGGAAATCGAGCAAAATAGCAGTATTTTTTTAATGGGCAAAAGTGCCTTTATTAACTACAACAAAATACAATACTACTTTATAAGCTAAAACTACATACACTACTCGGTTGGTCCACCTAATTAGTGGACGTTGTCGCTACGTTTGCCGAATGCCGGTACGTGGTCTCTTTATAGTACTTATAATTATGTAAAGTATGTATAGCATACCTAAAGTAAAATATAAGTTATTTCATCCAGTTTATTTTTCAGTTATTTGGCTGTCAGAGAATAGTAAAAGTAAAAGAAATAGCGTTAATTAGCAGTTTTATATCATCTTAGATTTTTTTAAGAAAACTTTATGAACTTAATATTTGTAGCACGAAGGCTTGTAGGCAATGAGTAGAATTAGTTGAAGAGTTCCCTTCGATAAGTAAGAGACAAAGCGAACCTTGTTAACCGACCGAACGAAGTGAGAGAGTGTCTCAATTTCTTCTTGCTCATTTAAATCACTATCACTAGACAGTATAAAACAAAGTTGCTCTATCTGTCCCTATGTATGCTTATATCATCAAAACTTCGAAATGGATTTCAATGCGGTTTTTTTTAAAAGAAAGAGTGATTCAGGAGAAAGGTTTATATGTATAATACACATGTGCGAAGCCGGGGCGGGTCGCTAGTTATGGTATGTAATGTTTTGGTTTATTCTGTTAATTATGTACTGATTGGAAATCAATCAATATAAAATATAAATTTTAGCTCGATAATTGTTCTTTCGTCTGTTAGGATGTTTATTCTTCTCTATAAGTCACATTTTCAACGAATTTTATCGAAACTTCGTGCCTACATACATTAGTTTTTAAGGTTCCGTACCCAAAGGGTAAAAACGGGACCCTATTACTAAGACTTCGATGTCCGTCTGTCCGTCTGTCTGTCTGTCTGTCACCGGGCTGTATCTCATGAACCGTGATAGCTAGGACAGCTGTTGCCGCTATAACAACAAACACTAAAAATAGAATAATATAAATATTTAAGGGCTCCCATACAACAAACGTGATTTTTAGGAGTCATTTGCTCACTATTAATAACGGCAAGAGGAATGGGGCTCCCATAGGGTACGGAACCCTTCGTGCGCGAGTCTGACTCGCACTTGGCCGATTATTTATTTAAGTTTTTTGTCTGCCGCGATTTTGCTGACGCGCTATCAGCGGCAATATTATCTTGTATCTTAATTCTAACAAAATTTTCGAATATGGATCAATTGGTCAAGAGTGAGTCGAGGATTCAAAAATTATGAAAAATGGCTTACAAACATTCAGTGAAACAGGTACCAGGTCTACTGTTTAAAGAACTACTAGTTTAAAAGATATACTCACTTCATTGAACAACCAGACGCTAACGATTACTTGTATGAAGTTGTAGACTACCAGCGTTTTCTGCAACTGGAAGGGTTTCTTGTCGGCCATGTAGCGTGGGCCCCACTTCAGAGTGAACCAGAGGTACAGTCCCAGGATCGTCAGCCCCGGGACCGGACTGGTTATCATGAACCAGTCATTGGTTCTGTGATCTGAAATCATAAGAATTATTTTTAAGTATAAATAATTTTTCTCTCAAAATGCACTGCAACCAAAATCTGCGAACAAAATTCGAATAGTTGAAGATTTGTTATTAATACCTACTTATATTAAGTATGCCATTTTTAGTCGTATTTAAATTTTCAAAAACTACACAGCCGATTTCAATAAAAATTAATCAGGGTGGTGTCATTTAATTTTGAGAAGATATACCCCTCAAAAGTATGATAATTATACCAAATGACAAAAAAAAACATCAAAATTATTGGAGGAATAATCCCGTAACATACATGCAAACAAAACATACAGTTGAATTCACAGGCATGAACAACAGAACCTCCTTTTTTAAATTCGATTGAAAACGTATATACGGTACGTACGTAAACGAATGTAGACCATGGTCTTTTGGTTGAACACTGACTTTATTGTCATAGAAAATAATGAGGGTATATCAATAAGTACCCTCATAATATAAATATACTACAATTGCTACTGGAAATTTATGTTCAGCAGTGAACATCCTACAACCGATATGATGATGATGGATAGTAAGGAACAAAAACGACTTCATGCAATCAACCTCAAGCCAAAAGCAGCAAGCGCAAATTTGCTGATCGCTTTTGACTATTATTGCTTATCGATTCTTCGAAAAAATCATTTTTTTATTATTTATTATTATTTTCTGTATTCGCAAACAATGCTTTAAAATCTTCATGTACGGTTGTGTAACTATTATTAAATTATTGGAACAGGAAGGTGCATCTTAGTAATAACCTTCTTTGTAATGATAAAACTTGAAATTAATCTACGCGTAACATCGGCGCACAATACAGGTAATTATTATAACACAACGATATTATAAAAATATATTCTTTTTTAATAATTAATGGCAGAAAACAAAGTTTGATTGTACATAAATAAACCTAGAAATGCAATATTCATGTAGAGTGCGTTTCACGAAAAAAGTCCCTTAGATGACAACAAAAACACCAGGGCTAGCCACCCAGCTTATTTACATGACTGCCTCGGTGGCTCAGTGGTTAGTGACCCTGACTTCTGGATCAAAGGCGTGGGTTCGATCCCCACCCAGGGCAATCATTTGTGTGAAGAATATAGGTGTTTGCTCTGTGTCTGGGTGTAATTTAGGTAATATCTATATAAGTATGTACATAAAATATGTATATTGTGTAGTAGGTATATCAGTCTTTGGCAGTCATATCACAAGCGTTGCTTAGTTTGGGGTCAGGGACCGTGTGTAAGATGTCCCCTAATATTGATTTATTATATATTTACTTTATTACATTTCAACTCATAAATACCTAACTACCTAGACTTCAATTCAGTATCTCATAAGTCAGGCGCAGTCGCGGGTAAGAGCCAGCAGTTTATAAATAATAATGCACTTGCATGCAAAATTAACACGTCTAAGCTTGGACATGGTAATTACCCTTGACTTTGCATAATCTCGCGGCTTAACAATATTAAATAAATTATATCAACATTAACAGTATTAATAGCGGTATTCTAGATTTATAAGCAGAGGTATTCCAATTGAGTACATATACTTATAGCTCGGCCGTTCAGAGAATGCGTTCCTGACTCGTCATCTTGAAAAAATGTTTTGGCCGATATCTCGGAAACTATGTACTTAAGGGCAAAAAACATTACATTTTATTATTGTAGAAAATAAAATTTCGCATCTTTTGTATCCAGTAAACTTTTTTGTAAAACTTACCGTTTACGATTTATGGTCCATTTAATGAAATTTAATTAAATAAAATTGACCTTAAAACATTAAATGGTCCATAAATCGTAAACGGTAAGTTTTACAAATAAGTTTAATGGAGACAAAAGATGCGAAATTTTATTTTCTACAATAATGATCTTAATGTTTTTTGCCCTTAAGTACAAAGTTTCAGAGATATCGGCCAAAAACATTTTTTCAAGATGGCGTGTCAGGAACGCATTCTCTGAACGGCCGAACTTTAGTCGAAAAGGAACTCAAACCATATTGTGAACAACTTTTACCAAAGGGCTGACCTGGGATTGGACAACATGAGCAGCTGGCGAACAAAGGCGGATAATACGAGTATGTCCAAAGTGGGTTTATTTTTGCATTTTCGGGTTCTTAGTGTACCCGTCTATAAAATCCTGAAAAAATTGGCGAAATCGGTTCTAAAACATACAAATTAAACATCAAAATCTGCATTTTCAAGCAGAAACAAACATACACGTCCAGAAAAAAAAAACTTTAATCCATGTAAACTGAAAACGGGAATATGATGATAAAATGCACATGTAAAAAATTAGAACTCTAGCTAATTTTTGTATGCAATAATTTGTACTCTTGCTCTTCTTAATGTTTTTTGCCCTTAAGTACATAGTTTCCGAGATATCGGCCAAAAACATTTTTTCAAGATGGCGTGTCAGGAACGCATTCTCTGAACGGCCGAACTTTAGTCGAAAAGGAACTCAAACCATATTGTGAACAACTTTTACCAAAGGGCTGACCCGGGATTGGACAACATGAGCAGCTGGCGAACAAAGGCGGATAATACGAGTATGTCCAAAGTGGGTTTATTTTTGCATTTTCGGGTTCTTAGTGTACCCGTCTATAAAATCCTGAAAAAATTGGCGAAATCGGTTCTAAAACATACAAATTAAACATCAAAATCTGCATTTTCAAGCAGAAACAAACATACACGTCCAGAAAAAAAAAACTTTAATCCATGTAAACTGAAAACGGGAATATGATGATAAAATGCACATGTAAAAAATTAGAACTCTAGCTAATTTTTGTATGCAATAATTTGTACTCTTGCTCTCCTTCTCATTAGATTTTTTCTTAAAAAATGATAAATGGGACATGTCCACATTTGTTCGCCAGGTCTTTAAATGTAATTATTTTTCGCCTAAAATGGCATAATCCGCTTCCAACTTAGGTTTACAGAATTCGAATAGTTTGCACGGATCAATGTATCATCGATGTAAGTAGTAATTTTCACACGATTACAGATTTTACAAAAAAAAAAAATCCGATTACGATAAAATTTAAAATTTAAATAATTTAAAATTTAAACCTCTAATAGAAGAAAGATCTACCAAAAAATAAACACTAAAATCGATTCATAACTGGCGGAGTAATAAAAACATTCAGTTGAATTGAGAACTTCCTTTTATGACGTGGGCTATAAATTTAAAAGTAAACCAAATTAATATCACCTTATCTCAACAACCTGATCTGGATATACCTATTTTGTGATAGGTTGACCAGCAGCGGGGCAATTCTGCCAACCGATCTCGTTACTAAGGTGACACGTTCTTGAACCTGTCTCGTTTTTCTGACAGTTTTGAGCTGTCGGAACTGTCAGAAAAACGAGAGAGGTTCAAGAACGTATCACTTCAGTAAAGAGATCGGCTAACAGAATTGCCCCGCACATGTTTAGTAACATCATCCTTGCTCATCTAAATTACAGTAAATAAATAATTATTAGGGGACGTCTGACACACACACGGTCTTTGATCCCAAACTAAGCAGAACTTGTGATATGGCTGCCAGAGACTGATATACTACATATATTTTACTTTAAATACATACTCACATAGATAGATAGTACCTGAATAACATCCAGACAGAGCAAACACCTATGTTCATCATATAAATGCTTGCCCTGGGTGGGATTGAACTTTCGAACCCATGCCTCTTTGATCCAGAAGTCAGAGTCATTAACCACTGAGCCGCCGAGGCAGTAGGTACCTATATAATGTTTTGTAAAAGTACCTACATCTGTTAATTATGTACTGATTTGTAATAAATAAAATAAAGGTAACGAACCTGCTAATTCTATGAACAGGCGGTTGTAAGTCCGCGCAAAGGAGTTGTTGGACACTTCCATTTTGTTATCTACGTCTTCTTCCGGTCAGATTCACTTCCGCTGCGCTGTCATGAGAGGCTTTTCGGCATTTTACGGCACCACGCTGGCTTCGTCCTGAAACAACACAGTAAACTAAATTAAATAAATTTTAAATAAATAAAGATTCACTACTTTAGTGGCCCTAATTAATAAAATGAAATGAAAAATGAAGAAGTTTTTTCGACATTTCATAAAAATAAAATAGAAATAAGAATAGTAAAAATAGAAATGTCGAAAAGAGCTCAGTGCTAGTAGATACCGAGCACCCAGAGCTGGTTTTCAGGCGAACTTTTTTGTTAGAGGGTACATGACATAAAAATATAATAAGCAAAGGAAGTAAAAAGTGTTATACAAACAAGCTTAACAATCTTCAATTAGCTCAACGAGCTATGAAGAAGGCTATGCTCGGAATCTCTCTGTGAGATCGAATTAGAAATGAGGAGATCCGTAGAAGAACCAAAGTCACCGACATAGCCCAGCTGTTTGGCAAGTTGAAATGGCAGTTGGCAGAGCACATAGCGCGGAGGACTGATGACCGAAAAGTTCTCGAGTGGAGACCACGCACCGGCAAGCGCAGCGTAGGACGTCCACCCATAAGGTGGACAGATGACAGGATCGCGCTGGATGCAAGCCGCTACGAACCGCTCTTTTTGGAGATGTATGGGGGAGGCCTTTGTCCAGCAGTGGACGTCCTATGGCTGATGGCTGGATGGGTGATGGATGACTTAAGCATCTAATCAAAAATTCAAAGATGGTTTTTGACGCGAAAAAATTGTCTGGCATCGACACACGGCCTAGACGTATAAAAAAGCGTATACGTACGGTAATGATATCATTACAGTGGTATACGCAAACAAAGACAAAATATATTAGTTTCGTCCTGTTCACACTTTCATAATTGCACATCACGCCCTCTTACTTTTGTAATTATTATTATTTTAGTGTCCGGTCTACTTATACTTCACTATGCCTAAAACGGTTAAAACACTTTTCTTTTGTCAGGAGTCAAAAGCAAAGAAAACATTACAAAATAATTAAAACATAAAACGTACAAAAAAATCATGAAAGCTATTATTCTTTTATTTCCCATAGATTGGCCTGTGACCTTTGCCACCAATACCACAACCGTTAGTCTAGACAACTGTACTACCTACATCTAGTAACCCAGTTCAATACTTTTATAGCTGCCAAAATGAGAACGCATTTTTATTGCGCTATTTTTACAACAAACTTTATTGCGATTATCAGCCAGAAGCAAAATGACTGCAAAACATGTTTTTTTGCTGTGATTTTGCTTCTGGTTGGTCTGCAATCAAATTTTGCTGATCAATACCTGGTATCCATGAAAAAATCGAGCTGTCTGTAAAGCTACCTTCACCAAGCACCAATTGTAGCAACCTTATTCCCTGTATTTTGATTCTTCACGTTAAATAATAACAAAATTAAACAAAACTTTAAGTAACATTTTTGGAAGACGACGATTTCATTGATTTGGGGCAATTTTTTACATTATTTCACGGCATTTTACTGGAATTTTAGCGCTCGTCCGCACGCTAAGGAATCCGCGACGCAACTGAACCCATTGACCCCGTTGTGCCATTTCCTCCCTCTCTGCTATTGGTCGTTTGATTTTGAAAAGAGGGGTAGTCAGGGGTGTAGGGTGCTTTAGGGTGGTGCTAAATGAGCTTTGTTTGTATTGACGGGCAAACTTTGCCAAGATTCTGTGTAGGGTCTGTTATGTTAATCGTTTGCGGTAGGGAATGGTTCCCTTTTATCTGAATTTAATGCTTTTTATCGTGTTTTTACCATGTTGTTCTTTGTATAATGCTGGGAGTTACTGAAGCACTATACAGGGTTATTTATAATCAATTAGCTTCCTTTTAAGGGCTTTTTCTGTACATCAAAGTTAACACGTAAAAACGGGACTCTATTACAAAGACTACGATGCCCGTCTGTCCGTCTGTCTGTCACCAAGCTGTATCTCATGAACCGTGATAGCTACCCATAAAAAGGAAGCAATATGCCCCAATGCCTAATTATCAAAACATACCTTGACATAATAAAACGGCCTTAAAAACCAGCTTTCAGACGCAGCTAATGTATTTGCAACCATATGAAGAAGTGGGATTTTCCGCAACAATCGCGAAAAGGATGTTTCAATAATGCAATATGAAGCAAACTGCTTTGTTTATTCACGCGATATATGCACCTACTCGTAAAAATCATTTAGATTTTAAATCAATATCCCACCTGCGCATCGAATATGCTGTATTACTACTTATACGAGTATTAAATACTCATTCTTAAGGAACTATCGATAAATAATACCTATTTATTTAAATATAAGTAACAGCAATAACAGAAAATTAAATATATTTACTATCTAGAAAATTAATCAAATAACCCACCCCTCATCGTTCCTGGTGCAAAAGTGCCCAAAACGCTTGCTGCATTGCCGCGTTGGATAGCGAAGGACATTCTTTGCACCAGAAACGAGGAAGAACGAGAGTCACCTCCTCTTTCCCGAATCCTGCGCCCTATTTCAAAAGTTAACAATTTTCAGCGCCCCTGCTTCCCATGGTCTCCACGGCAACGGGCACGAAATAATAGCTGGGCAATAGCCTCAGCCGCTGCCGCTGGAGTACGAGTACGAGTACCACTACTTATATTATATTTATTAGGTATGAATCCGAAAGTGTGTTGGTTTGTTTACTACCCAAATAAAGGGTTTCAGTGGCTCAGTGGTTAGTGACCCTAACTACGGGATCAAAGAGGCGTAAGTTCGATTGCCACCCAGGGCAAGTATTTATGTGATGAACATAGGTGTTTGCTCTGTGTATGGGTGTTATTTAGGCGTTATCTATACAAGTATGTATTTTAAAATATGTATACTCCCGAGGTGGTCCCATTTAAATTTTATTGAAATCGGCCGAGCCGTTTTAAAAAAATCAGCAATTAATGTAAAAATTGTTTACAGCGATTCGAGCGAACTATTTGAATTTAGTACACGATGGTCGAAGTCGATTTTGCCATTTTTGCGAAAAATAATCATATACGGTTTAAGGCCACGCCTTTTTACAATGTGGTCATTGTCATGTGCTCTTTTTACAATGTGGACGATTTTAATAATCCTTTTTATTTGGTAGATCATACTTCACAGGTGGACCCGTTTTTTTTTTCGAAATCGGTTGAACTATTTTTGATATATCAACAATAATGTGAAAATTACTACATCGATCCGTGCAAACTATTCGAATTCTGTACACGGTTCATATCGGTTACGCCATTTTTTGCGAAAAGTAATTATTCGCTTAAGTATTTTCGCTGTTTTCCTAAAGTTATATTTTTTCTATCCTATGATGAAACAATAGGCCCAATATTAGAGACGTGATCGTAAATATAATAGCAATTTAAAATATTGATCTCTCTTTCAAATGCATATAATTATAGTTAAGTTGTTATTAAAATTACGATGGCGTTTTTAAAACCGGGCCTTATCAACCGAAAAGACACGAAGTAAGCATTACTCTTTGCTTGGATACCGACTTACTGAACTAATTTGTAATAATAATATAAGCCCGATTACAATAGCTAAATAGCATTTTCCTGTAATTATATTAGCTAAATAGCATTGTCCTGTTTCTTTTTCACTTTAGGCATTTGATAGAGAGAACGCATTTAACGTTGCTATTAAATTTACGCTGGCGCCTCTGTAATCGGGCTTAATATCCGATCACCAATATAATAACTTAATCTAGTCATCTCGATCGGAGAAATTAAAATTAATGGCCAAAACACAGGTCAAACCTTGACCATAAATCATAAAAATGTAGGTAAACTGGTAGGGCAACTAGTTTGGCTGGAAAGTGGCCATCTGCAATACCAGAGGCGGTTTCATCACCACCATTCTCATAGCTATTGCGTAACAGCTTGTTTTAATACGTTTGTGGGCTTATCACATACCAAATGATCTATTAGATTATTCTTGAGCACTTCTACAAGTTTTAATTAGAATATAACATAGGTCAGGTATCAAGTGTGTGAATCCTGTCATTCTTGAGGTCGTGGGTTCAATTGCGGTCCCGTACCAATGAGTTTCTTTGGAACTTATGTACGGAATTTCACACCACTGGCTTTTCGGTGAAGGAAAACATCGTGAGGCAACCTGCATACGACCTAAGAAGAAATTCGATGGCGTATGTGAATCCACCAACCCGCACTGAGCCAGCGTGGTGGATATGGCCCAATCACCCTTCGTGGGTAGGCAGTGGAGTATTAAAAAGGCAGGTACAGATAGGTCAGGGTGTTACTCACGCGTATTTTTTGGCAGACAGCAAGTCTTAATGGTTTCGCGCTAGTAGTTACTGTATCTTGAGAAAGATCGCCAAATGCAGTCAAATCTATATTAGACCTTATTAGACATGTTGTCTTCCATAAAAACCACAAGTGAGCAACTCTTGTGTTTTACATTATTCTAATAAGAATGTGCAAAAACCCACGCTAGTTTATAATCAAACCTCTGCATGCTTTAAAGTGTGTACCGATCCACGTTAGCGCTCGCTTACAATAACTTAAAATGAAACGGATATTTTATATAAGACATATGAAATGCATTGTCTGATGAGATACCAATATAAATTACATTAAGAGTTTTTGGAGGTAACTGTGGGTTCGAAACTTGGGTAACCCAAGTGAAGTGGAGAATTGCCTAAGTGTTCAGTGTGCGCGCTCTTGTTTATAGTAGATAGATACGTAGTATAATAATTATAGTGAAACGTTTTGGATACAATAATAATATGATTCACCATCACACCAGACGTAGGACATTCACTGCTAGACATATGCCTTTTCTATACATTTCTAATACGATCTTTTGGAAGCGGCTAGCATCCAGCGTGTTCCTGTGGTTTTAATTAGGTTGCCTGTCCATGGAGTCGGAGGACGTTCTACACTGTGCTTACTGGTACATGGTCTCCATTCGAAAACTACGGCCCCATCGGTCATCAGCCCTTCACGATATGTACCTTGCCTACTGCTAAGGAATTGGACCATACAGGGTTATTTCTAATTAAGTTAGCATCCTTTCAGGGGCTTATTCTGTACATCAAAACTAACAACTTTTTTTCTACGACTTTTATTAATTCTCAAAAAAAAGTTGTTGTTCCATGGAAAATGTCGTTCGCCCCTGACAAAATGTATGGAACAGCTGTTTTTTTTTAGTTTTAACAAAGGTCGTAGAACAAAAGTTGTTGGTTTTGATGTACAGAATAAGCCCCTAAGAGGATGTTAATTGATTAGAAATAACCCTGTATGTTAGTAACTTACTTTAGTTTGTCTACTGATCCCCTTATTTTTGATTCGATCTCGCATAGAAACTTCGAGCTTAACCCCTAGCTGATTTATTGCATGTTATTAAATAAAACAACTAACAACATAATTATTAGAACATCTTGTTTAGGAAATGAAAACAAATTACTTCACCATACATCGATGATTTTGCAAGAAACCATTCGGACCTATTTGCAACTCAAACGCAAGTTTGCAAAATCCAGTCCTGCTTGACCTCTACCGTCGCTCTGTTTGTACGTTTGTAGAGATCTTTTAAACTGGTTATTGGTAGTTGGACAACGTTAACTCATGCGGCTCGAAAGGACCGTGTGTTGATGAAATAAGAGTGATATTTGAATGAAAGAGATGTTTTCCAAATGTGTGGAAATCGTTTTGCTTGGGTGGCTGTCCTAAATACCTTTTACTTAGAAGATTTGTCATTCGGACTTCCTTCGTACTCTTCAGTGCAGAAAGATATAATTGCCTTGTTGTTGTGTTAAAATGTTTTCTTTTCTTTTTGCAAATTAAACAGGTCGGGATCAGAATTCTCACATCTAACAAAATATACAGGGTTATTTATAATCAGCTAGCATCCTTTTAGGGGCTTATTCTATACATCAAAACTAACAACTTCTGTTCTGCGACTTTTGTCAGAACTCAAAAAAAAAACCCGCTGTTCCATACATTTTGTCGCGGGTGAACGATATTTTTCTATGAAACGATATATTTTTTTTGAGTTTTGACAAAAGTCGCAGAACAAAAGTTAGTAGTTTTGATGTACAGAATAAGCCCCTGAAAGGATGCTAATTGATTAGAAATAACCCTGTATAGTTACCTAGTCAAGTTGTGAAATTCTCAAATGACGATCGCAGACTGGTAACGATAGAGAATAATAGTAGATTATGCACCTAGAGAACGAAATCGTGTCTTGTGTTATAGGCGACATAATTATTTAACCCTGAGTATAGCGAGGGACTCTAAGTTAACTCC
Organism: Hypomecis atomaria; assembly: GCA_964007245.1. Lineage (NCBI taxonomy): Eukaryota > Metazoa > Arthropoda > Insecta > Lepidoptera > Geometridae > Hypomecis > Hypomecis atomaria. Next base: position 21,269,665 of record OZ023284.1, on the reverse strand, counting down.
CGAGCTTAGCGAGGGTGTTTAAATTTAACTCCCGAGCTCAGCGAGGGTGTTTAAATTTAACTCCCGAGCGAAGTGAAGAATTTATTTAGAGTCCTAAGTGAAGCGAGGCCTTCAAGTTGCCCAAGACGAAAACAGTAAACTCTACTTATCATATCTCCTGCGAGAAAATAAATAATTGGCCAAGTACGAGTCGGACTCGCGCACGGAGGGTTCCGTACTGTATGGGAACTTACCCTGTACCCCCCTTAAATATTTATTTTTTTTAATTTTATTATTAATTTTTGAAGTGAATTTAAAACTAAATATTCTTTGAAAATTTCAAGCATCTACCTGTTATTATTATTAAAATAGAGCGAAAAACGTCTAAAAAATCAGGTTTGTTGTATAGGAGCCCCCCTTAAATATTTATTTTATTTTCTTTTTAGTATTTGTTGTTATAGCGGCAACAGAAATACATCATCTGTGAAAATTTCAGCTGCCTAGCTCTCGTGGTTCATGAGATACAGCACGGTGACAGACGGACAGCCGGACATCGACGTCTTAGTAATAGGGTCCCGTTTTTACCCTTTGGGTACGGAACCCTAAAAACAAGATATTTAAATACGTAATGCTACATAATATCATAATCTCGGTCCCGTACCAATGAATTCCTTGGAATTTATGTACGGAATTTCACACCACTGGCTTTTCGGTGAAAGAAAACATCGTGAGGCAACCTGCATACGTCCGTAGAAGAATTTCGATGGCGTATGTGAATCCACCAACCCGCACTGGGCCAGCGTGGTGGATATGGCTCAATCACCCTTCGTGGGTAGGCCTACGTCCTGCAGTGGACTATTAAAAAGGCTGGTACAGTACAGTACACATCATCATAACTTAATTACTTCACTAAGTGTACTCACTAGGCAACTCGGTATTGTTTACAAGTTTAGTTACATAGTGAAATTAATGATTCGTAGGCCTACCCACGAAGGGTGATTGGGCCATATCCACCACGCTGGTCCAGTGCGTGTAGGTGGATTCACATACGCCATCGAATTTATTCTACGGACGTATGTAGGTTGCCTCACGATGTTTTCTTTCACCGAAAAGCCAGTGTTGTGAAATTCCGTAGATAAATTCCAAGGAATTCATTGGTACGGGACCGGGATTTGAACCCACAACCTCACGATTGTAAGGCGGGTGTCATTACCACTAGACCACCACAGCTTTTAGTATGGCAAGTAGTTATGTTTTAGTTTATCTATTTCTACAATGTAGCAAGGAAAACTAGCTATTATAATCTTATTATTTATTTCTAGGTTCCGCAATGAGAAATAATATTGCAACATGTGGAACATGGTTAACAAGAATCTTATCAAACAGGATACCTAATTATTTTGAATTAAATAAGCAACAATTTCCTGATGCTTATTTTTTTGTTTTACCTTTGCTACAAACGATAGTCTGCGTTAATAGCCACGAGAGCGAGTAAAGCCGGATACAGACTGCTGTAACGTAACATGCATTGTAACATGAAAGGAGCATTTCATAATTGTGTCGACGCAGCGCGCGCGAACCGAGCATGTACCTACTCGCATCTGTTTTCAACATGCACGCGGCGAACCTAACGAACATACAGTAATGCCATGGCTACATCTGCGCCCTACGGCGAAGTTATCGTCACTGGGGGCGCATTTATCTAATTCAAACGGTAGTAATTGGTTGTTCACGATTTGAACTACTACCTGAAGCTGGGCACACACGCTGCGATGATCGCATCTATTCATCAGATCAGTCCGGCGAGGTCCTAATATAGTTGCATTGCCGGTAGGTAGTTATTGAGGAATCAAAAGGACACCCCTATTTTAATCGAAAAATATTGATTTAACAAAAAAATTATTGGCATCAAAGTTGTAGAAATTAAAATTTTAAACAACTTTTGTTCCTATAAGTTATGCTGTAAAATTGAAATAACACAAGTTATTGAAGAAATGGAATGGTGGAATCGTGAACAACCAATTACTACCGTTTGAATTAGTTGAATGAGCCCCCAGTGACGATAACTTCGCCGTAAGGCACAGATGTAGCCATAGCAATACAGACATCCACACTGGCGCTCCGTGCAAACTGCGCGCCCCTTTGGCTCTTTCATGGTTTCGCCCCGCAAGCTTTTCGGCCCGCGGGGCGAATCGCTTTGTGTTCGGCGTATAAACCGACAAATGACGGATTGCGGCGCGCACGTGTTGAAATGCCCCGTTCGTGCGCGCAAGGCGTACACACTACATAATAGGAATCCTGTTACATTGCATGATACATTGCGACGATGTGGACGGCAAATTGGTTCAATGCGTGTTAAGTAAGTAAGTAAGTTCGTATAGGCCGGGTGGCTAGCCCTGGTGTCAGAGTTTTTAGGCCGCCTGAAGGCCTCTGACATGGCTAAACGGTTGAAACAACCGGGGCCTACAATTTAACGTGTCATCCGAGCCACGGTAGCGCTCAGTTGGAAAATGCCACCCGCGGTCACCCATCCAAGTACTGACCGTGCAAAACGTTGCTTAATTTCGGTGATCGCTGACAATCACCTATTCAAACTACGCTACGAGCGCTACATTGTGTTACATGTACATGTAATGCGTGTTATATTGCATGTTACGTTACAGTAGTCTGTACCCGGCTTAACAGCAGGAGCGAGCATTGAACATTTATATTACTGTGGACGAGATAGCACGGAATGCAACTACGAGTATAAAAGTAATTTCTAACCGATTACAAAAAAACAGGTTCTCAATTCGTATGCATGTTTTTTGTATGTATGTTACGTGATGACTCCACTAATTATTATTTTGAACTGATTTTGATGTTACTTTTCTGGTTTGGTTGATCATATTATATCAGAGATAGTCCCTTTTAAATTTTATCGAAATCGGTTGAGTCTTTTTTGAAAAATAAACAAAAATATAAATATTAATACGTCAAATATAAACCGATCCGTGCGATCTATTAGAACTCTATACACGGTTGAAGTCGATTTTGCCATTTTTGGCAAAAAAATAGTTTTTTATTTAACTTAAAAATACGACTTCTGATACTCTTCAACCAAAATCAATGCTATTCGTTTACTATTTCTCAAAAAACGTTTAAAATAGTGAAGGTACGACAATGAAGTAAGCAAATTTCAAGTGTAAACCAAACATTCTACCGCCAATAGGTACATATTACGCAACCTAACATCACTACTGCCTTACTGACTAGTTAGTTACTAATGTGCTAGTAAGAATATGTTGTAAACATATGATTGAACTAATAAACAAGTTTAATGTACTGCTCTGGACCCAGTGTTGGCAACATAGGCTGTATATCACCGTTTAGGCTATTCGAGGGAGTAGGTCTGTTTATAGAATATATACTATTTTATTATTAACTAGCGACCCGCCCTGGCTTCGCACAGGTGTATTATACATATAAACCTTTCTCTTGAATCACTCTATCTATTTCAAAAAAACCGCATCAAAATCCGTTGCGTAGTTTTAAAGATATAAGTATACATGGGAACAGCGGAAGCGTTTTATACTATGTTTAAAACTAAGTCTTTGATTGTATTGTGAATTTGTGACTTGTAACAGTGATGTTATCAATATATGACTAAGACACTAAGACAATCGTAGCTACAAAAATCGTACCGAATCATAGAAGTCGGCGGATGTGAAGTTAGCTACAAGCTGCATAATATTCATTCCTGACTGAAGGTCTATATTCAAGCTGGTTCTAAGCGATGCGTTGATTGGATATTGCGCAACTTGTCGCTAACTTCACATCCGCTGACATCGCTGACTTGTATGATTCTGCCTATATTTGGCGTTACTCTAATTTAGGCTACTTTAGTGATCAGAAGCCAATGGAGGAGCCCTAACTGAGGTTTGTAAAAAGGATATAGAGAACTAAATTTTGCTAGAGAATTCAAGTTCAGGTTACTTCACGACAAGCTTTGCGCACCTTGAACCTTGCAATGGTTGGCAACACTGTTCTGGCCTTTTAATAGTCCACTGTTGAACATAGACTTATCAACGAAAAATGATCAGGTCATAGCTACCACTTTAGCCCAGTGCGGCTTGGTGGACGCTATTAAATTTATTTAGGCAATGGTACGGGACCAGGTTTGAACTTAGACCTTGCGTTAATAAGAAGAAAATTTTCGTACTGAGCCACCATTAGAAACAATTATTGTGTAAAATTTTAAATCAAAATCCCTGATTCATACACTTTAACATAGGTACTTAGTAGCGCTAAGTTGTTTGCTAAGAAACCAAGTTTAATAGGAATTTATTGAAATGTCCGGCTTTAACACATCACTGTGACATGCACAAGGAAATTGAGGAGATGACTATGTCACCTGTACTGCCGGAAAACGGTAACGACGCAACATTATGATATACATGACCTTTAATAGAGAGAAAGGACGCGGGAAGTGATGTTCAGTGCAAATTCCTCATAAAGCACGGTTCTACCGGAAATTATGTTCACTACATTTTAGACAACATGTTTGAATAAATTCCACAATACAATACAACACTTTATTGACACCAACACATAGGAAAAAATATCAGAAGAAAATAATCTGCCAAGTACGAGTCGGACTCGCGCATGAAAGATTCCGTACTGCAAAGGAGCCCCCCAATTATAATTTGATTATTGACGTGACAACGTCTTATAAATTGGTTTGCCGGGTGACACTTCAAGAAACTGCGTTACGCTCCGCTCACACTTTTCTCGAACTACCCCCTACTTAAGATTTAATCAGTTATTGTCAATAATAATTACTAACACCTAATAATTACAAACAACGAGACACTGTTGTGAGCGCTCTCATTCGTCTCATTCGTCTCAAAGTCGTTGTCACGTAAAACTTTCGCCCGTATACCGACTTTACAAGCAACAGTTTTTTATTATTAAAGACAATATGCAACTAAATATTCTGTGAAAGCAATTTCAAGCATCTACCAAAACGCGTGACCAAAATGCTGGTGTTTATTTGGCTCAACGCATAAGCATTGCCATTCAGCGTGGCAATGCAGCCAGCATGCTGGGCACGCTGCCAACTGGCAGTGGGCTTGAGCATTTGGATTATTTTTAGACCTTCAAAGGTCTGAGGATGATCCAATGCTTTTTGTGTAATAGTAGTGTAGTTTTGTTGTAGTTAATAAAGGCACTTTTGCCAGTAAAAAAAAAATTAAAAAAAAGCATCTACCTGTTACCATTATATATAAAGCGAAAAACGGCTAAAAAATCAGGTTTGTTGCATGGGAGCCCCCCTTTATTATTAATTTTATTCTGTTCGTATTTGTTGTTATAGCGGCAACAGAAATACATCATCTGTGATCGATTGTAAATTTCAGCTTTCTAGCTATAACGGTTCATGAGATACAGCCTGGAGACAGACGGACAGACGACAGCGGAGTCTTAGTAAGAAGGTCCCGTTTTTAACCTTTGGGTACGGAACCCTAAAAAATACAGAAAAGGCACAAAAGGCGGCCTTTAAATTAAATATTTATTTAAGTTAAATTAAATAAGAAGCTAAGCTTGTTTTAAAATAGTTCTTGTTTTAGGTTTAAATAATAATATGCGCCTTGAAATGACTCACAGTGGCGTATCATTATACGCCACTTTTAGCCTATAATACACCATTTTTGGTCCATAATACACCACTTTAGGTCAAAGATCTTATACCAGCTAAAGATAAACGCTCCCTGCGGTCACTAAAACAACTGCGGTTTCAAAATATAAGCCTACACGTTTAGTGGTTTCCATATTTTGAGGACCATCGTGTCAAGTCTCTTTACAGTCATTTTGAGCTTTATGCACATTGATATAAGGTATACCGTGGTGCTAAAATGGTGATATTGACCCGCTTTGTTAAAAGCCCTGGTGGGCAAATATTTCATAGTAATTAGCTGTTAAGTGTGGAATAGTTCCACAATATGTTTTATATTCACGGTTTGAAATGCTTCTGTTGAATATTTTGAATATATTTGCGCACTCGCAATATTTATTTAGAGCACTCGTATAACTAAAATAAACTGCCAAATCCAGTATAACTTTCGTGATAAGAGTAGTAATGGCTTTTCTTATTGGCCGGGTGTCTGGCTTGGCTTCGGAGTTTTTAAGCGGCCTAAATACCTCAAACATGGTTAAATGGTACCTACCTCACTATTAGTAGATACTCGTAACGCGTCACTTTGACTTGAATTCGATTTGTCCAAAATGCCTTAGACTAGAGCATAGGTACTAGCTAAGCTTTTTTTTAATTACGAACAGAGTTAGCGCTTTATGTTATGTTAAATGCTATGCTAGAATCGTACAAAATAACATTTGACTCTACTCGAGCCTATTATTTATTGCTCATCTAATTTTTACGTTCTAGGTACTCTCTTAGCCAAAATTATTGCTATCTCAATTTAATCTCCCAAAATTTATTACCCATTAAAAAAAAAAATTCGGAAAAATAAAATAGAAAAACAGAAATTTACAAGCAAATTTAACTGTATTTTTGCAGCCTCGCAAGATTAATAGCCGCACTATAGCTAATTGCACATGGAATAGCCATTAGGTACTTTTTTCTGTCCAAAGAAATTATACCTTGTCGGGAACAGTGAAAACATGACAAGCTATTATTTTGTTACATCGTAGCACGCTCGACAAATCATGAGAAGGGAACGGTATTTTGGTGAAATGCCGACCTAAGTACGGTCAGCAACTGTAGTGTAGAAATGCATACACATACCTTTTTAGCTACAATCATACAACTTAGGTTAAAAACACTCGGGACTTAATTTATGCGCATGCATATTAAATAAGTTTTACAGCAAGAATCCATTGCATTTTCACAAATAGGTGCAGTGATGTTTAACGCTCAATTACTGTGAATTTTAAGTGAATTGCTCAAATTTTAAGGTTCCGTATCCAAAGGGTACAAACGGAACCTTATTTACTAAGACTCCGCTATCCGTCCGTCTGTCAGTCTGTCTGTCACCAGGCTATATCTCATGAACCGTGACAGCTACACAGTTGAAATTTTTACAGATGATGTATTTCTGTTGACGCTATAACAACAAGTTCTAAAAATATAATAAAATAAGTATTTAAAGGTGACTCCTTTACAACAAACCTAAAATTTTAGCTGGTTTTCGCTCGATATAAATAATGGTAGCAGGTAGAAGCTTGAACCCCCCCGAGTGGGTTCCCGCCTTGTCGTGGCGGGGGGGCTTAGTAGCCAGGTCTCGCCAGCCTGGTGAACGAAGAGGAAACCGAGGTGGGGCCGGCCTCTCCGGGTCTTGGGCCCAGACAAGTCCGTGCGGAGGCTGGCCAGTAGGTCGCAAGTCGACTGAGGTGGACTGCGGTGTCGCGCTCGTCGCGATACCGCGGCCGAGCCCATCGAGGCGGGGGCGGCGACGGGATGGACGGGCGGCGAGTGTGCCGCTGTCTATCCGTCCTGCCAGCGGCCCTAACGGGTGCCGCCAACGTGTTGGCGGAGGCGGTGGGGCTGCAGGGGAAGAGGAGTGTCGGTATCGCGACGGCCGTTCTCCCTATCCTCTGCAGCCGTAGTGGCAGGCGCGGGGCCACTTTAATTGACCCGTTGCATCGGGACCAGGGCTGTCGGACACGGGTGCTGTCTGACGCCCAGTGCTGGTTGGTCCCAGGTGGTGGATGACGATGTGTCTGGTGTTCGGCACATCGTCATTCTGGAGGGAGCCGAAGCTCCGTGGTGGGGCCCGAGTTGGGCCAGCGCTGTCGGGTGCCGCGGAGGAGTGCGCAAGCGTGCCCGTAGCCCCGACACCAAGCGCAGTGGCGGAACACCCAGGGGTTTTGGTGGGTATACTGTCCAGTCGGCAGGACTCCCACATAACCACCCGCCTGCCCTCGAGGTGCGGTGGTATCTATAAAAGATTTCCCCTGGTAAAAAAAAAAAAAAAAAAAAAAAAAGGTAGAAGCTTGAAATATTCACAGAATAGATTATTTTTACTAACTTTAATAATTGATAATAAAATAAAATAAATATTTAAGGGGGTCTCCCACACAAGACACGTGATTTTTTGGCGTGATACTAAATTCGGTAACAGGTAGATGCTTGAAATATTCACAGAATATTGAGTTGTTTAATCGCTTGAAAAATAAGTAATTAAATTAAAATATATTAAGATCTCTCATACAGTACGGAACCCTTAGTGTGCGAGGCTGCGGCTAGGCTGAAAAATAATCCAACTTGTATGCCGTATTTGAAAAAAAAAATGGTTACAATAATTTATTGAACTCATTTGATGAATTTTGAAGAAACCTTTCCTAGCGTATTAAATTGCAAAGTCTTGTAAAAGCCAGTGTTAACTAAGTTACAATATATCATAATAGTACCTACAGTGTTTTGTGGGCTATATTCACCTGTGAAAAATCGTTTATGCAAATCTACTCTCATTTTTGATTTGGACAATAACGCATAGTCAGATAATAAAATGACACCATTCTAACCACATACTTGAATCGCATTATCGCATTATAAGAATTACCGACTCCATAAAAAACTAATATAGCACTAGTAGTAAATCGTAGCCCTTTTTGCTGACTGTACAAGTATATTACTTAGAACTTTGTCATAGAAAACAAAAAGTAACTCGATTATGATTATAGGTATTTGTTATGAAAATAATAAAATTAACCAGCCGAAATGACCTAGATAGAGGGGTACAATTGTTTTCTAAGTCAAAAGCAGGAGTATTCTTCATGTATATATAGGTACTTCCAACTACATAGTTTTTTATTGAAATACACTGAATGTGCATTGCGAGACGGCTCCGCGTGCTAGTACTCGCCAACTTGAGAAAGGTCGCCGAACGCGACCGAAACTATAGTCGTGTTATGACTATACAAACACGTGAGTGAGTCCCGTTTTATACCGTTTAAAAAAAATTGTGAAAACCACGTAAATTTCCATAGTAAAGTAGTTTCGGCTTGCTTGAAGTGCAGTGAGGTCTTAATGAGGTCATCTATCCACCTATGTGTTGTACTTTTCAACACCATCGATTAATAAAGTCCTTCATGCTACGAGTACGTGCCCTCTCTACTGCCAGTTCAACTTACTAACCTACGAAGCTATGTCAGTCACTTTGGTTCTTACTAAAAGAAGAATATTGTAAGATTTTAAGTACTACGATAAAACAAATAATCGGCAAAGTACGAGACGGACTCGCGCACGGAGGGTTCCGTACTGTATGTTAGCCCTCCTTAAATATTTACTTTATTTTAATTTAACTATTGAAGTGAATGTACAACTAAATATTCTGTTAAAATTCAAAGCATCTACCTGTTACCATTATTAATATAGAGCGGAAAACGATTAAAAATCAGGTTTTTTGTATGAGAGCACCCCGTAATTATTTATTTTAATATATTTTTAGTATTTGTTGTTATAGCGGCAACAGAAATACATCATCTGTGAAAATTTCAGCTTTCTATCTATAACGGTTCATGAGATACAGCTTGGAGACAGACATACAGACGGACAGACGGATAGACGAACAGACGGACAGCGGAGTCTTAGTAATAGGGTCCCGTTTTTACCCTATGGGTACGGAACCCTAATAAACATAGTCTTTATTAACCAGAAACATTACTTCCTTTATTATGTAGTTGAGTAAAGCAACGTAAATGACTTTACACTCACTGATGCTTGTTTACTACCAAACACAGCCGCAAATAAGTAGTTTCCATATCTTGCACAATAAGCTCGGTGGCTCATGTAACTGATCGTCGAACGTAAGTACCTATACAGTATACCAGAACTTAAAAGTAATCAAAAAATTTGCCAACTGCGAGTCGGACTCGCGCACGAAAGGTTCCGTACCGTATGGGAGCCCCATTCCTCTTGCCGTTATTAATAGCGAGCAAAAAAACTAAAAAATTACGTTTTTTGTATGGGAGCCCTTAGCCCTTAAACATTTATTTTATTCAGTTTTTAGTAGTTGTTGTTATAGCGGCAACAGAAATACATCATCTGTGAAAATGTCAGCTGCCTAGCTATCACGGTTCATGAAATACAGCCCGGTGACAGACAGACAGACAGACGGACAGACGGACATCGAAGTCTTAGTGATAGGGTCCCGTTTTTACCCTTTGGGTACGGAACCCTATGAAGCAGTACTGTAGTATGAAGAAGTCGTATTGTAGTATGAAGTAGTTTTAAGGTACTAAACTCTAAACGTTTATACCGAACAAACGTCCTTTAATTCTTCACCTAAAAAGCCTGATTCTTATTAAAAAAAATCTTGAGTATCGCCAGGGACTGAAATGCTTTACCTCCGTTATTGTTTCCTTACAATTAGGAACAATCAGGATGTCTTTCAGGCAAAAGGGAATAAGAATCTTCCATGTATAACCTCATTTTGACTCCTGGTAGTTTTCTGTTAAAAATAAAATTTCAAAAAACCCCGAGTCTCAAGCTACATACTTAAACCATCGCTTTCCATCAGGAGAGCTGGTGGCCAAACCTAGTTATTAACCCCCGACGCAAAAGAGGGGTGTTATAAGTTTGACGTGTCTGTTTGTCTGTCTGTGGCATCGTAGCGCCCGAACCACTGAACCGATTTCAGCTTAGTTTTTTTTGGATGAAAGGAGACTTAATCGAGAGTGTTCTTAGCTATGTTTTATAAAAATCGATTGAGCCGTTTAAGAGTTATGGTGGGTTAAAGTGGGGATGGAAGAACCAAAATTCTACAAATGTGCCCAAAATGGTTGTCAAATGAAAGATAAGGTTTCGTACTTTTTTTAGGTAGGTTTTTGTGTCGGGGGTTTTTTAAATTTTTAATTTAAGTTTTATAATGGTATAGATCTCCAATAAGACATCCATACATCCAGATCTGATTATGCACGATTCTAGAAAACCTACCCATATAATATGTAGAAGGTTTAAAAAAGCTTTAAATATTTTAACGAGTGTTTGCATATATAATACTAGACGACCCGCCCCGGCTTCGCACAGGTGTATTATACATATAAACCTTCCTCTTGAATCACTCTATCCATTAAAAAAAACCGCATCAAAATCCGTTGCGTAGTTATAAAGATTTAAGCATACAGACAAACAAACAAACAAACGAAAATAGCGACTTTATTTTATACTATGTAAGGATACTCGTGTGAGGTATAAATACTTTTTATATGGCTTCTTCGGGATTCTTCCTCTAGAATCGTGTAGGATCGGACTGAATGCAAAACGCTTACAGCCGGTCTTATTGGAGATCTGTAGGGAAAGCTTATGTTCAACAGTGGACTCAGATAAAGTACAGTACAGAGTTGACATATAGTAGTTTATGCAACTGTCATATAATGAAGTTTTAGAATGTTTTAATACCCGTGTTATATGCAGTTGCATACACTACTTTATCTTCACTAATAAAAATAAAATAAAAACATATTGCGAAACATTAAATTCACGCGTACGTGTATTGTCACAGTGAACTTGGCGCCATTAAAATCTAACCAAACAGAGCGCAGCTGCGCGCGCAGGGCCAATCAGGAGCGAGCGCGCGATGTTATAATGAGATTTTACGATATCGATGTGGATATTATAACATCATGTGAAATTGCTTAAATTGAGTGTTTTGTTGTCTGCGCTATAACAGTAGTCATTATAAGTCAAGTATTGGAAACATAAGTAGAATGTTACAACATTAGTGTAGATAAAAAATGTTTTATTGTAAACTACCAAGCTAGCTATTAACGCAGCTATAAAATCGTTTTGTTCTGCGATGCATTATTCGAAAAGACATTGAACCTTTGAACCCCGAACATTTGTACGCTAGGTGTTGCGCCAAGTAGGCTACCAGGTTACCTATAGTGCTTACCTATACAATATACACAGTAGGTATTTCGGACGATAGAGTGCCTGTATGCGCACACTACATGGGTGCAGCGTATCCAAGTCTACCGTTTTAAATGTAGAGCTACAGTTTTTTCAATACCCCTACAGTTTTCAGTTTAGGCCCAAAAAGAAAAACTGTAGATTTACTGTAGGTTATTGGGTAGATTAACGGTAGCTTTAATTTTTCTAGTTGAAATAATACAGTGTTTTTAAATTGTATAGTGCTGTTTAGTTTTGTAGGAACTTTTAGTATAAAATAAAACAATAAATGACAAAGACAAATCAACCTGTCAAAGTTCGGCAGTGGGGGCTCGTAACGTCACTTCTGTCAAAAGTCGATACTTTTGTAGTCTAGACATGACGTTACGCGGAATTTTAAGGGGTACCATCATTTTTTTTTTAATTTACAAAAGAAAAAAACGTGTCTAATATGTTTTGATAATTTATCTGACGAATTTATTATATTTTTTGACCGACGAAATAGAGGAGGTACTTATTTTATGGTATTTATATTTTTTATGTAAAACCACGCATAACTTTTTAGATAGTAGTCCGATTTCGATAATTATCTTTTTATTGAAAAAGATATATTTTGGAATTAGTCTCATTGAAATTTTATCGAAATCGGCTGAGCCATTTTTGATAAATAAACTATAATGTGAAAAATGCTACAACGATCCGTGCAAACCATTCGCGAATTCTGTACACGGTTGAAGCCGCTCATGCCATTTTATGCAAAAAATAATTATTTAGTCATCTAGTCTAATTACCAGCCAGAAAAATACTATTCCTTGACTTACACAACGAATTATGTTTAAGCAGTCGTAACGTAACCTTTGACTCCTTCATGCCGAAAAGTTGAAGCCTCCTCATAAATATGTAAGTGGTCTCAATAATGAAACTCTATCCGTCATCTTCAGTTCATGACAGAAGTACGACAGCAAATCACTTTCCCTCTCGACGTTCCACGCACTTGTTCGATGCGATGTTGGCCCACTCCCGTATTTAAATTACGTATTATATGAATGAGTTCTGAATTGCTAATATTCTAGGCCTTGACAAAAGCATTATTATTTTATGATGATAATAGTAATAAAGCTGGACAATATTCTCAAGTCGCGCAACATTTCCCAGTGTCTGAAGACTCGCCTATTCAAATAACATGTCCTTTTTGCCAGGGAAAATCCTTTGGATACAACCACACCTCGAGGGCAGGTGGGTGGTTTTGTGGGAGTCTCCGATGACTAGACGGTATACCTACCAGAAATCCTGGGTGTTCCATCACTGCGCCTGTGTCGGGGCTGCGGGTACGCTTTCTCACACCTCTGCGGCAACCAATGTATACTGTCAATTATGACGTATGGTGCGGAGACATGGATATGCTCACACATGATGCTGTCGACCATATTAGAGTTGTACAGAGAGCCATGGAGAGGAGGTCCATAATCGGTGTTAAACTCTAAGAACACGGAAACACGAAACACGGAAAGCAAGAACCAACGAAGAAGACAAAGAACCAACGTTTGGGACATCGGATCTGCTGTCACGAATCATGTGGACACGTGGCCAGGCAAAGTGACAAAATTTGAACAGTTCACTTCGATTTATTCAATTTCTACTTTGCTGTTGATTTTTCAAAAGTATCTCAGCCAATTCCGCTTAAATTGAAATGGGACCACATCGGGAGTACACCCTTTTGAAAGATATTTTTTAAATCGTTTCACAATTGGCGAAAATATCGATGAACGTTAACAAAAATATACACACAGAGGAACATAGTACCTGCTCGTTTTTAGAAGTCGGTAAAAATGAAACGCTATCTGTGATCTTTATATTCTCCATGACAGAATTGCGATAGTGGATCACTTTCCCTCCCGAGTCGATGACGTCCACGCTCTTGTTAGACACGCCATGTTGACCCACTTGTCGTGATTTTGCCGTAGTTGAATACCGCCAAAATAACTGAAGCAATGTGGGCAGTGTTGCCAACACCAACCTAGACTAAAGCTGTAAAAAAGCTATTCTTATAGCTGTAGTAAAGCTGAATAACTGTAAATTTCAACTTTAAAAACTAAACCTACAGTTACATCTAAAGATTTGCTTGTTTGAGGCTTGAACTGAAAACTATAAAAACGTCGTAAAATTGTAGATCTACATTTAAAACTATAGAGTTTGCTACGCTAAATGTGGGGATAGCAGGAATAGAAGAAATGTGATTCTACCGGACTTTTTTTATCTTTTGATGTACTTACGGAATCCTGTAAAAATATTAGGAAGGCTTTTTTACGTGATAACGTCTTATAAAATTATAAACCCCGGCTGCACGCACGAAAAAACATGACTCATTGACACGTTCCGCCTGAGCCGAGCGTGGAAGCGAGAGCGCGGAAAATGCGATAGAGAGGCACGATCGGCCTAAGCGTTCGGCTTGTGACGCCTATGACGTTATCACGTAAAATTATCTTCTTAAACCGACTTTACAGACAACCAATTATTATTTTCTCACTACTTTGGAATAGAATAAATAAAACTAGTCACAACTTAAATACTGTAGTAAAAGTACAGAAAAAGTAGGTAAACTAGGTATAGAAAAAGTGCGTGCTAGTGAACCAGAAGTGGCCGTATAACCACTTTGAAATTTAAAAAAAAACCTGTTGCAGTAAGTTTAGCTCATATCAAACAATTTTTTTTTTCTTTTTTGTGTTTTTTGATCGTGCAATCAGTCTATGAGACTATAAGCAGATGAGTTGCGTTCTTTTTGGCGTTTATAGCGCAGCTTCCAGCGGAGCTAGCCTATTTATTTTATGGATAATTGTTAATCCTTATCAAAAATATCCCGCCGCTTTTTGAGTCGACGTATGGTTTCAGGGATAGTAAATTGACCCGCTAGGGGGTTTGGATGGTTTTCCAGCCTTGTTTTGTATCTCGCTCCATGAGACTCTATTTCCTCTTTTCACCATTGGCACATCAAGATTTTCATGGACCTCCGTGTTTCTGATGAACCATGGTGCGTTTGATATTTGTTTTAGGATATAGTTTTGTACTCTTTGGATGACCATTATGTTGGAGGCACTAGCTGCGCCCCATAATTGTATTCCATAGGTCCAAATAGGTTTCAGGATCGATTTGTACAACAGCAACTTGTTATCAACTGATAGTTTGGAGTTACGGCCGAGCAGCCAGTAAAGACCCTTGTATTTTAGGTTAATCTCATCCCGTTTTGTTTTGATATGTTTCTGCCAGGTAAGTCTGCGGTCCAAATACATCCCCAGGTATCTCACTGTGTTGTGGCTCATATCAAACAAATAAAAACTGGTCATTTACATGAATAAGTCACAAAGCTTCTGTGCATCACATTTTATATTCAGCTATAAAATGCTTGTTACCACTGCCAACAAAAACACTAGAGAGCTCGTGCTCATCTAAGACCAAGTAAAACGCTGTAAACGCAACTGGAACTGGATAGGTCACACGCTGCGTAGGACTCCAGAAAACATTCTAAAACAAGCTTTGGACTAGACCTGCAGCCTGCAGGGTAAGAGAAGAACGGGCCGACCAAAGAAGGCACACCTGGCAGCGTTCTATCATGGCGGACATCCGGAAAATTGGCAAAACATGGCCGTAGGTGAAGCATGTAGCTCAAGGCAGGCTGCGATGGAGCGTCTCTGTGGACGCCCTCTGCCCCACCCTGGGGACCTAGAAATGTAAGTCAAATCTTGCTAATATTGAACATCTTATCCTCCAAGCAGCATAATTTTAGTAAAATAATAACATAGTCTTTAGGTTTTTAGATCAACTAATCATATATCCTCGTTACTAGAATGAGTGTTTCACAGCCTAATCAAATAGCATCTTTGTAATCAACAATCGATTGATCAACAATTTGTACATAAAAATATAGGTACCTACTGAATAATGTGCACATATTCAGTTCCCTGTGAATCAATTGTGTGTGCCATGCAACTCGTTAATATGTATTTTTGATTGTGAAAATGGTGAGAAAAAAAAATTCTTACAAAATTGTAATTATTCCTACTGGGTGTAAAATAAGTACCTACGAGAATCCACCTTTATTATAAAGCCATAATAAATGAAGTTAATTGAGAATATAATATCTAGACATATTTTGATCCTCAGGTATCCGTCCAGTTTTGATGAATGTAATATTTTTGTGTGCACGCGCTATCTATTGGTTTTATCGCCTATGGTACAGTTTAACACAGGTAATCAATCACAATATAGTTAAAAGTAGAGAAACCGATTCCATTAAATAACATTTACATAAGTACGTGTCTGAGAGCATAAGTTTATCGATAGTAATCTGTTATTGAAATGCTAACGCAATAATGCCGACGATGTAATATTTGCCAATGCTGGATAAACGTAAATATTATGTCGAATTTTTAAAATTATTAGTTTAAGATTTCATAGAAAAAAGTGTATTGTCAATGGAACTTTATGTGGTATCACTGCTTATAGGCCTACCCTTTAACTTATTTAAATTAATTCAGGCCATATCCGGGAGGTTACAGTACCGGAATTTGAACCCACAAATTCATGATTGCAAGATAACAAGCCGAGCGTTCTTTGGTTTATTTTAAAATTAAAACGAAGCTTTTAATATCTTTTGTAACAGTCTAAATAACTATAGATAGAGCTATTAGCTTGAAATAAGGGTCAGAAGGTAATTTTTTGATTGATTTAAAAAACATTCAGAAATTGCAATAAAATATCTGCCACGTCACAAAAAAGTTTTTGACCCGGCATAAAAAGTGAAAATGTTGTGTTTTTTCTCAATTCCAGAGTTCTAATATCTAGTAAAAGTTGTTTATACAAGTGAGCACAATGACCTTTTGGTTTGTTATCGAACAAGTGTTAGGTACTAGCTAGCTAGAAAATTTATTAGGTACTTAATTACAGTTTTCAATTTATTAGCAAGATAGCAATTTTTCACACATTAATTATGTCATTTTAATCTAATCTTCATTATGTAAGTAAAATGTTAGAGCAAAAAGAAAACAAATCGATGCCTTTGAGTTTATTTTAGAATTAAGAGTGCACATTGCACATTAATTTATCATTCTAAAGAATCGTAATGATAAAATATTAATTATTAGATAATCATTTAAAAATCTGGTACGATATTTCATCCCAAATATTAGAAAGTGATTCACGTGTTTTGATATTTATAGTTTTTTTTTTTTATACTCAATGTTGCAACTGAAGAAATAGGTATATTTTTACATTGAACAACTTTAGTTATTGCAATCAGATCACTAACAGACCCGACAAACGTAATTTTCCATACAAGAACAAATCTGTTATCGCCTAGGAGTATAAAAATATATACTGGAACCTATTTTCAGTCCTACTGAATATACACAAAAAAAAATCGAAACAAACATCATTTAAAAAAAAAAGTTTTTATACATGCCTTACTCCATCATCAAATCAGCACCATGCCATCAAAATATTACATTGTAATGCGATTTACAAATGTATGCAATATTTCAGCTCAATCGGTAACCGGGAAGAGGATTAAAAATTTCCAAGATTTGATGACAGACATCGGACAGTTGAAACTGTTCCCGACCCGACTACTATGGCGGGAACTATGTTCAGTCGTCGTCCTTATTCCTTCAAAGTGGACTGTAACTGAGGCGTTCGGCGAGGGCGACGACCTAGTAGTGTGATAGCTAGGCCGGGAACTTGATGTGGCTGGGGTTGGAGGATACTCGAAGAAATACCACCATTGTTTTCTTTGAATTTAAGACAATGGTTAAACAGTACAAATATCTTTTTCGGAAACTATTTCAAATAACTATTCTTTGGCGGTATGGAATAACCGAGCACCTGGTTATCGCTATCGTTTTACGGCTTCTCAATAAATACCGACTGGCTTTTGTTTAGCCCCTGGGAAAGCATGCTCGATCCCTAACAGTACTATAACTATCTTAAATTCTACGTTTATTATTTACATCAATCCTATTTATAATCGTAACGTATATCCCGTCGCGAATAGAAACCAAATAAAAGCTTGTAAAAAACGATCAAGTCGTTTTGGAAGAGTGTGATAACAAACACTGTGACACGAGATTTTTAAATACAGGGTTATTTCTAGTTAAATTAGCATCCTTTTAGGGGCTTATTCTATACATCAAAACTAACAACTGTTGTTTTGCGACTTTTGTCAAAACTGAAAAAGAATCTGTTGTTCCATACATTTTGTCGAGGGTGAACGATATTTTTCTATGGAACCACAACTTTTTTTTGAAAATAATGAAAGTCGTAGAACAAAAGTTTTTAGTTTTGATGTACAGAACAAGAAGGGTGCTAATTGATAAGAAATTACCCTGTATATTAGACAAATCAACGTGATGGAATTTGGAGGATTTAGCTACAGGAGAAGAATTAACCCCTCTGTAATGGTATGAGGTATTACATTTTCAGTGTGAATGAGACACTAGTAATTGAATCGCACAATTTAAGGCATAAACGGCTAAGCAATTAAGATGAAATTGGAACATCAATAACTGGGCTGCGCTGCTCACGCTCGCTCCGCGCTATAAGCCCGTTAATATTTTGACTATATTACTACATAATTTATTATGCTGTACTGTACTGTGTTGTACCAGCCTTTTTATAGTCCATTACAGGATGTAGGCCGACCCGCAAAAAGTGATTGGGCCATATCCACCACACTGGCCCAGTGCGGGTTGGTGGATTTACGTACGCCATCGAATTTCTTCTAAAGACGTAGGTATTCAGATTGCCTCACGATGTTTACTTCAACGAAAAGCCAGGGTGAAATTCCATACATAAATTCAAAGGATTTATTTGTACGGGAACGTGATTTGATCCGACGACTTCACGAATGTAAGGCGGGTATCATTACCACTAGACCACCAGAAAGGCTTCTTAATACGGCTAATATAAGCAATAATAGGTCGTAACTTGAACTTTTATTGAAAACCCCTCACCCTCCGCGTCACGTAACTAACAGAATGTAGTGAATGCGAATCGTAGTACGTTTCTAGTCCGAAAATAAACCGTCCCAGTGATGTAGTTTACAAATTAAGCGCCAGTTATAAACACTTACCTACTTACATAACTTGCATAACTTAAAATTATTTTGCCGCCATGCGGTACTTCAGTCAGGTGGCCAAGCCTTTATGATAAGTTTGGTAGAATGATTGAGTGAAAGAGCGAGCGAGCTTGAGTTTTCGCTTTCGTTGGAACCGGACTGGGTACTAGGTCAGATGTATCCGACACGCAACCGCTCCAAATTCTCCCGCACACTTCACATTAGATCTGAATAGCTCATATTTTTAACCGACTTCCATAAAGGAGGAGGTTCTATCTTCGTCTTTATGTATTTTTTTTGTGTATGTTCATAGATTATTTCGTCACATGTGAACCGAAACGAAAAGTTATTTTTTACTTCGAAAGTGAAGTGAAAAAAGTGAAAATTTAAATGGGGCCACCCATTTAAATTTTACGGAAAACGGCTGAGCCGTTTTTGACAACAATACTGTAAGCAATTTGACCGAAATATCCGAATTTTGTACACGATGAACATCGATTTCTCCACTTGTGAACCGAATCGATTTTTTTTTAAATTTCGAAAGGGTATATTCCCAAGATGTGATCCCATTTAAATTTTACAGAAATAGACTGAGCCGTTTTTTGAAAAATTATCAATAGTGTAAACAATTCTAGCGAAATATTCGAATTTTGTACACGGTAGAAGGCGGTTTTGCCATTTTTTGCGAAAAATAATTATCTAACAAAAATATACAAATGCCTAGAACGTAGAAATAATTACGTATTGATTTAGAAATAAAGCTCTGCGAGCAGGAACTGAAATTAGAATAAGTAAGTAAGTCACCTTACTGATATTACAAATCCAAAAATGGGTTTTTTAGTTTCATTTTACTCGTTCACGCTGCAACAGAGTAACGTGTCGACACATTTTTTGCGTGTGTATTAATTTATACCCAAGCTTAAAAGTTGATAAATACTCGTAGCTTCATAAATAGAGGCTCTTAATAATTTGCACATACACGAATAAATATTCAAATAATACGTATTTTAAATGAATAACATCGGCATTTTTAACACATTATCAGCTATAAAATAAAGCGATGCGTGAGGACTATCTTATTTATTTATTTAAATTACACAAAATTTATCTTTGAGTTATTTTATTAAATTCAGAGATAACTAATATAATGTCATCAATTCAGTTTTTGTTAGAAAACGTAAGAATGCATGGTTAACAATTATAATATGCTTTTCCATTGTTTATTAAGGGCAAACGTATCGCTTAACATCAACCACCGCGTGTAATGCTATAAGATTAGTATAATCTAACTTTTTAGATAAGTAAACTTCAACATTTTTATCTCATCAATTCACCGTAAAAGGAATTAAATTAAACCACGCGATTAGCGTTTCAAATTGCCATAATAAATTAGATTTACGATTTGCAAAACTGCAGAAGCCTTACATCTCTATAATGGTATGGCAAATTACACCGTAATATGGCAAATTAGTATTGCCCCTATAAAATAGAGTTGATGAGAGATTTGGCGAATTTATTGCGTGTTAGGCGTTTTGATTAACCAGTGGTTTTCTTAATTAGTTAAGTTGCTAATTTATGACTTAGTTTGGTGATTTTTTTTGTCAGTGTTTGTACTAAAAACTGAAATTATAATGCAAAACTAGAATAAACGTTTTTAGCGTTCCGTACCCAAAGGGTAAAAACGGGACCCTATTACTAAGAATCCGCTGTCCGTCTGTCTCTCTGTCTCCAGGCCGTATCTCATGAACCGTTATAGCTAGAAAGCTGAAATTTTCACTAATGATGTATTTCTGGTGCCGCTATAACAACAAATACTAAAAATGATATATAAGGGTGACTCCAATACAACAAACCTGATGTTTTAGCCATTTTTCGCTCGATATTAATAATGGAACAGGTGGATGCTTGAAATATTCACAGAATATTTAGCTGCATGCTTACTTTAATAATAAATACTTGAATTAAAATTAAATAAATATTTAAGGGCGACTCCCATACAGTACGGAACCCTTCGCACGCGAGTCCGACTCGTACTTGGCAGATTATAGGCAGCGTAATTTTTTCGGGCGCAATTCTGTGATATGTAGCGCGACCGAATGTGTACCTTTTGTTTTACAATATTTTAGCCGTACCAAGTAGGTACAGATGGAAAGACGAAGTAGGAAAAGATTTTCGTGAGCTTATTACACTTTTTTACATTATACCCATAATGCTTGATAGGAATTTGCCCAATCCAGACAAGACTAGTAACTATTACTTAGGAGGTACCGTATGCCGAGACATTTTGGATCGCTGCGCCAACATAGTAGTATTATATCTATTTTAGACAATATTTTTTGACAATTTTGTCTGATTTTAAGTGACTTGCTTGAATTATATTTTACTATTTGATTGATATTGAGAGCTATTTATAAGACAAGTACTTATTTTGTCTAATTTTGTACGAGTCGTGTCATTTAGAAAATTCAACAAAGCACAAACACTAACTATAAAATAAATTTAATGCTTATTCATAAAGATGTTTTGATTTTTTTGTAATGAGACTTGAGCGTTTGAAAATCGTTGTATGCCCTAAAATTCTAATTCGATTAGGTCATCTGTTTTCCAATTTACATACTTAAATAACATTAAATAAGTTGCTATGTTTATACTAGGCGTATTGACCCGGTCAAGTGGTCAGTTATTGAGTAACACCGATATTTTAACTGGCAAAAAATTCGTACGCAATGGGAAGTTGAGAGACCAACTAGATATTGGTTTTAAATAAATTAGAAGATTCACAAAAGCCACACATTCTCTATATTCAAATTGGTTAAAATGTGAGAAAACTTGCGTGTATGGTTTTAATTTCAACTTGTTATCTTTTACTTTTTATCACCCTACGTGGGTAGGCCTACGTCCTGCAGTGGACAATTAAAAAAGGCTAGTACAGTACAGTACCTTTACGCGTTCCCGAGATGAAAGGTCTTTGACACACAGATGGACGGACGGACAAATGGGTAACAAGATTATTCTGTATAATAAGGGTTACGTTATTTCTTTTGAAGCACAGAACCATAAAAATTAGTAACAAATTAAAACGACACAGGTATTTTATTTCACACACTATACCTCTACATCTTTAGTCCTTGGTTTTAATCCTATTTAAACATACAGACATCTTATGTCTTTATGTAAACGATCACTTATATCTAAGTAAATATTGATTGGTATTGTATTTTGATCTTTGTTTTTCATCATATATATTTTAATGGCTTCTAAAATATTTTATTCTTATGTCTTTAACTAAACTTATTTTAAAGTAGTAAAGCGTAAGGTATTTTCTTAATACAGTTTTATAATTTTCTAAGTTCGTATGTCAACACAGACTTTGTATTCTTATATTGCCAAAGCATTATTAAATATCATAACAATTTTCTTTTCATTTCACGGAAAATATAATTTATTTTTGATTAGCTATGTTTTCATTTTAAAATAATGATACTTACTTATTTTAATAAGTTACAAAGACCACGTTTATCGACTACATCGTCATGAAGCTTTCGAGTGCTAGATTGTCCATAAGGCTGTAACAGTACTTCTTAAACGATTTAATTAATAAATTGAAATACTTAATACTGAAATACAAACAAAAACATCAACTTTATGTCTCCACTATTGGTCATGAAAGTAGCTGTATGAACTCTACATATTCCTACCTTCATTATCAAGGATTCAGTATTCCTTCTTATCTTCATTATCAAGGCTTCAGTTTTCACATTAACTCTATTAAAATTTACCTAAAATTCAGTTTACTCTGCATTTTCATAAAATGATAAATCGTTGCAATCTACGTGTTTGACATTGAAATATTATAAATTGTTGACAATTTTATAAGCGCGAAGAGAATTGAAGCTCTCCTAAAACACACCTAAAATAGCTGGAAATACAGTTACCTAAATAGTTTTTCACGATAATTTTAAGAAATTTGTTATATCTTATACTTCATAGATTTTTCCATGAGTGAATAAAAAATGTAGTTTATTACCTATATTTTTACCAATATTAAGTAAATTAAGACATCTAATTAGTCGCAAATGTCTGAAAAAATAAATCCGCAAAAAAATTATGCTAAATACAAAACCTGACTAAACAATTACGTCATTTTCAAATTTCACATCCAAATACAATTTTAGCAACACTCTGTAGATATATTGAGAACTTTCAAACCAAAGTGATAGTTTTCACACCATTTTATAGCCAAATAAATTAAATCAAACACACATAGAAAAGTTCCAGTCATTGATTACAATGCGCATGTACAATCGATTTAACAGTTAGTTAAATTCTAAAAATCGATTTCAAGCATGTTTTTACAATCGATTAAATAAAAGTTTATTTACATTTAAACTAAATTTCTCATCTGTAAAATATTAATGAAAGTTTTGGAATAATGATACTTTGTCTCATTTATCAAAATTTTAAAACAATGCAGACAAATTCGTTGACGTCAAAGTAATATTTGAATACCTATTTATTATTTTTTGGCACTAACAACACGCGCATAAGCAGTTATTTGACACTCACATACATAATCAGGCGCATATTATGCAGTGATATAATTTAGTATTGGAAAAAAAAGGTCGGGATTGACAAAACAATAGGCATTGCATAATGACTGGGTAAAAAATCATTTTTAAAATTAGTCCGTGAGTTAGATTATCTATTTTTTCTTTTGTCAATTAAACAATGACAAAGATAAACCTTTCAAAATTCGGGAGTGGGCGACGTGACGTCACTTCTCTGACAAAGTCTATAAATGTGTGTGTGTCTCGTGACGTCATACGGAACTTTAACAGGCTACATCATCATCAATTTTTGTTTAATTGACATAAGAAAATACGTGTCAAATATTTTTTGATATTCTATCTGACGGACTAATAACGTTTTATTTAACGTTTACAAAAAAATCGTTGAGTTTTACTACAAAGGCAAAAGGTATCTTTCAAAGCCTCACTTTCATCGAAAAATAATACAATAAAAATAGAATTGTTTAGAATAGTAAAAGAAAATAATGTAAATATGCTT
Source organism: Hypomecis atomaria (assembly GCA_964007245.1). Taxonomy (NCBI): domain Eukaryota; kingdom Metazoa; phylum Arthropoda; class Insecta; order Lepidoptera; family Geometridae; genus Hypomecis; species Hypomecis atomaria. The sequence goes on along the minus strand of OZ023284.1, from coordinate 21,245,627 downwards.
GATAAGACATTCGAAGCAATAATTATAAATTAAAAATTTAAAAAACCCCCGACACAAAAACCTACCTAAAAAAGTACGAAATCTTATCTTTCATTTGACAACCATTTTGGGCACATTTATAGAAAATAGGTTCTTCCATCCCCACTTTAACCCACCATAACTCTTAAACGGCTCAATCGATTTTTATAAAACATAGCTAAGAACACTCTCGATTAAGTCTCCTTTCATCCAAAAAAAACTAAACTGAAATCGGTTCAGTGGTTCGGGCGCTATGATGTCACAGACAGACAGACACACAGACAGACAAACAGACACGTCAAATTTATAACACCCCTCTTTTGCGTCGGGGGTAAATTAAACAACGCTCGCCAGTCTGACTCATACAAATAATTTTACACATAATTTCCAAAATATTCGACCAATTTTACTTATGACGTGAGTAATTCTCTTAATGGGCTATTTTCCTTTCACTATTACATCCGAAACAATAAGAGGCATCAAAACACGCGGCCGCTAGAAAATATTACGTAACGTGTAGATACGTTATTTACATCATTATGAAGAGACGACACGCATGTGTGCGCTTTACTCCATGACGCTGCTAAGATAGATTGGAGTCCAGTTCTTGATGCGGAGTCGGTAGATGAGCAGGTTACTATTTTTAACACGCTGATCACTCAATTATATGACGTGCATGCTCCAATACGCTCCATCAAAATTAAACAGCTTCCTGCACCATGGCTCACCGATGACATAAAATCTTTGATGCACAAAAAGGCAGTTGCCAAAACCAGGTACAAGTTGCGTCCTACTGAGGCGAATCACGCCAAATACGTCCTGGCTCGAAATCGCTGTAATAAGGTGTGTAGGGATGCAATGCGTCGCCATATTCATGCTTCAGTTGAAGATGAAAACCCAGCAAGGGTTTGGAAATTTCTTAAGTCTATGGGAATTGGCAAATCTCGTCAAAATACTTCTCCTAACAATATTGATCTAAATGCTCTTAACCAACATTTCTCTTCTGCTTCCGCTATGCCGGACGCAGCTAAGAATCCAACTTTAAGTTCTCTTTCTGCCACTCCAACTCCCGACTTCTCCCCTTTTACGTTCAATCGTTTCACTGAATGTGATGTTAAGAGGAGTCTAATGTCAATCTCCTCCAACGCGGTTGGCGGTGACAATATAAGCCGGAACATGCTTGTGCCTATTCTGGACGTTATCCTTCCTGTCCTATGCGCTATTTTCAATAACTCCACCTCTAGTGGAATTTTTCCTGCATTATGGAAAGACGCGCAGATTATACCTTTGCCCAAGAAATCCAATCCCAGATCCTTTTCAGAATATCGTCCAATCTCTATCCTTCCGTTCCTGTCCAAAGTTCTTGAGCGTCTCGTTCACAGGCAGTTGAACGATTTCCTCAACGTACACAATCTCCTTAATCCTCTCCAATCCGGTTTTCGTCCTGGGCATAGTACTGTGTCTGCGCTTATTAAGATCACTGACGACATACGCTTGGGTATGGATGACGGTAGGCTTACTATTCTAACTTTGTTAGACTTCAGTAATGCCTTCAACACCGTCGACTTTGACATTTTACTGGCATTATTTCGCTCTTCTAACATATCTCCATCAGCGATCGATTGGTTTCACAGTTACTTGTATGGGCGCCGGCAACGTGTTCGCCTTGAAGATGTTTATTCCTCCTGGTGCAATACTGCAGCTGGCGTACTATCTCCTCTTCTTTTCGCATTTTTCATAAATTCTATATCTCAGTGCCTTAGTTCTTCCTACCACCTTTATGCAGATGATCTTCAAATTTACACACAAGCTAGGCTAGATGATCTGGACTCTGCGGTAGCTAGAATTAATAATGATCTTTGCCGGATTAAAGAGTGGAGTAATTCCTATGGTCTGCAAGTCAACCCGGCAAAAACTCAAGTTATTATTATTGGTAGTTCGTATGCAATCTCAAAAATTGATTGGGCTAAACTCCCTAGTGTTGTTTTTGACGGAATAACATTGCCTTATAGTGAGTCGGTGCGAAACCTTGGGGTTATGTTCGATCGGTCCTTAAACTGGGACGTACACATAAAGTTGATTTGTAGTAAACTGTTTGCTGCTGGTAGCTCGTTGAGACGACTCCGGAACTTTTTACCCACTGCCACTAAGGTGGCGCTCGCACAGTCTCTTCTCCTCCCCATATTAGATTATGCTGACGCTTGCTTTTTAGATCTCACCGAAACTCAGCTAGATAAACTTGAGCGGCTCCAAAATTATTGTATTAGATTCATATATGGCTTACGTAAGTATGACCGTATATCTCATTTTCGCGCAAAGCTCAAGTGGCTTCCAATTCGCTTTCGACGGAATGCACATATTCTCCATCTCCTCTACAACATCCTCTTTAACCCTTCAACTCCTTCTTACCTAAAAGACCTTTTTTCCTACTGGCACACCTTACATTCCCTCTCTCTCAGGTCCAAAGAAAATCTTAAGCTTAAAACACCATCCGCACGCTGCGAAACTTTTTATGGGAAGTCATTTGCTTTCCAGGCAGTTCAACTTTGGAATGCTTTGCCTGTGCCGATCAGACTTTCTTCATCACTTGCCGTGTTCAAAGAACAGGTTAAAAATCATTACTTGCAATTGTCCGCTCGTTGATAAACGATAGTGCTGTTGTCTTTATTTATTTATTTTTTTATTTAACTAGTTCTATCATATTTTTTTTTTCTTTTGTTATTATAAGTATGTTTATATAAGTATGGTAGGTTAATTTTATGTACTTTATGTTTATGTAAGTATTTATTAGTATGTATGTAAATGAATGTTTTATAAGTACGAACTATTATTGTTAACGCACACCCTCGTCTTTACTTGTTCTATATTCCTATTCCATCCAAAGGTTGCCTGGCAGAGATCGCTTTTAGCGATAAGGCCGCCTCTTGTTACACGCTATACTTATAATGTTTTTGTTATCTGTGTTACTTGTGCTCTTTGTGTTAACAATAAAGAATATCTATCTATCTATCTATCTATGTGTGTAAAGTTGACCGCACGTTTTTAGGGTTCCGTACCCAAAGGGTAAAAACGGGACTCTATTACTAAGACTTCGATGTCCGTCTGTCTGTCACCAGGCTGTATCTTATGAACCATATGATAGCTAGGCAGCTGAAATTTTCACAGATGATGTATTTCTGTTGCCGCTATAACAACAAATACTAAAAATAGAATAAAATAAATATTTAAGGGGGCTCCCATACAACAAACGTGATTTTTAGGAGTTTTTTGCTCGCTATTAACAACAGCAAGAGGAATGGGGCTCCCATACGGTACGGAACCCTTCGTACGCGAGTCCGACTTGCACTTGGCTGATATTTTTTATCGTAACTCACACCTAAGGATCATTTTTACTATCCACGGCCTTTTATTTCATTGGGTATCTAGAGACGTATAGTTCTCTCGCTCGTAGCTGTGTAAAATTACGACATAAATAAATACCTCATCATTCCAGTTTACCCGTGAGATATCTCGTAATTTTAGTGCGCGATTAGTCCCGTTGTACATAATAATAATGTGTTCAAATCGCGAAAGTACATATAAAACGAAAATAGAAAATACTTAAAAAAAAACTTTTTAAACAATCTTTTACTGAACAAGTACTCGCCAAGACGAATCAAACGAGCGGAAACGTTTCGTCACAGAATTCCTAGGATTACTTTCCAGCTCCATCATGAGACCCTGGTTACCATAAATATTGAAAGACAAACTACTCTTCAAGACCATTCAAATGAGCCCGAATTCGATGAGATTGTGTCGTTTCATTGCTAAGTTCCTTTGGCCACTTTCCAGCACAATCATCAGGTCAGCACCATGCCATCAAAATATTGCAATGTACCACAATTTACTCGTACATATGTATGAAAAATGTCAGCTCAATCGGAAACCGGGAAGTGGATCAAATTTAACTTGAAAGATTTGATTACAGAGAGTAAAAATCATATACCTAGTTATTAATTATAAATGCGGTGATTAGACGGCTCCGGAACAAAAAGTTTTTTTTAACGTGGATAAGTAGGTATCTAGGTTTTTGACAATTAGCACGACAGTGCTAAATGCTTGCAGCTCTTTATTTTCTCTGGCATTAGGCCGATAGCGTCGGTCGTAGTTTACAAATACGACTAAACATACAGAGAGTAGCATTTTTAATGTAAAAACGGGACCCTATTACGAAGACTCCGCTGTCCGTCTGTCTGTCTGTCCGTCTCCAGGCTGTATCTCATGATCCATTATAGCTAGAAAGCTGAAATTTTCACAGATGATGTATTTCTAGTGCCGCTATAACAACAAATACTAAAAACAAAATAAAATTAATAATTAAAGGGGGCTCCACAACAAACCTGTTTTTTTTTGTCGATTTTCGCTCGATATTAATAATGGTAACAGGTAGATGCTTGAAATTTGCACAGAATATTTCGTTTTATATTCACTTTAATAATAAATAATAAAATTAAAATATGTATAACAAATATTTATCCCATACAGTACGGAACCCTCCGTGCGCGAGTCCGACTCGTACTTGGCCGATTATTGATTTGATTCATAAAGAGATCGCTCCATTGGAATTGACTCTTGAAAATATTATAATAAAAATTGTTTTAGAATATTAGGATTCTAAAAGGTTTTCTTCAAGTCACTTTACAAATAGACTTACATACTATGGGTTTTTTTTGTAACGTGTTTATGTAATTTTTTTGTGAGTTCGGCTGATTTGATTCAGGCTGTAAAAACATACCCATTTAAAAACAAAACATATTTTGAAAATGATGAAATTTTTGTAAAGGTTTTATGTACCTACTTTTAATTTGACGAAGGTAAATAAGATAAATAATTAGTTTACCTACATCTGATCAGATAAACAGTTTTTTGGTATGCTGTTGTTTGTCAAATTATGTAAATAAATCCCTTATTTTCTTAAAAACAATAAATACATAATTTATATAACTATTTTATCATCATCATATTCGAAAACAATTATTATTAGACTTAGGGGTCTATACAGTTAATGCCTGTCTATTTCTATTTTATTTTGAAAGATTATAATCGTTCAAACTAACCTAACCTAACATTACAAGTAGATAAATAAAATGCATAAAAATACTCTAGTTCTTTTAGTTAATAAGAATTTTTTTATGAAAAGGAATTCTCCAAAAATATCGAAGATGCTGAAAGTATCATCTTTCAGAACTCTAGGGGTGCCCTAGCATGGTAAGGGGGCAAATTGTCTCTCCGCGAATTATCTCTTCGGAGTGAAAGAAAAAACTGACATTGACAACGGACATAAAAAGTGGATAAAATGGTTTGATGCCTTTTGTCTTGCTGGAGGTGCAGCATGGCAAACTTATCAAACCATTTTATTGATCAAATTTTTAATGTTAGGTATCAGTAACAATCCTTTCTTTGTATTCTCCACGAGGGTATACCCACAATGTGAATTGGTAGAAACACTTGTTATTCTTCTGAGGTAGAAACTCAATTTGTGTATTCACCTTGATAAAAATGCTGGAGTTTGCGGATAATTCATTGATACTTTTTAGGGTTCCGTACCCAAAGGGTAAAAACGGGACCCTATTACTAAGACTCCGCTGTCCGTCTCCAGGCTGTATCTCATGAACCATTATAGCTAGAAAGCTGAAATTTTCTCAGATGATGTATTTCTAGTGCCGCTATAACAACAAATACTAAAAACAAAATAAAATTAATAATTGAGGGGGGCTCCCATACAAGAAACCTGATTTTTAGTCGATTTTCGCTCGATATTAATAATGGTAACAGGTAGATGCTTGAAATATTCACAGAATGTTTAGCTGTATATATGATTCAGTAATACTTAAATAATTAAATTAAAATAAAATAAATATTTAAGGGAACCCATACAATACGGAACCCTGCGTGTGCGAGTCCTACTCGTACTTCGCCGATTATTATCTATCGTTAGAACAACAGTAAGCCGAGGTACTCGTAGTAATGGCTTTACAATTGTGATATCGTGGCTTCAAATTCCGGTCCCGTACCAATGAGTTCTTTGGAACTTAAATACGGAATTTCACACCACTGGCTTTTTAGTGATGGAAAACATCATAAGGCGCCTGTATACGTCTGTAGAACAGTCTCTTTTTGTAGGTAGATTAGTAGGTAGATGTACAGAAGAGGACTATTAAGAAGACCGGTACAGTATTTTAGCGCTTTGCCTAGTTTTCGCTTTCGAATAGTCTGGACTTTAGAAAAAGATTACAGTTCCTCTTTGATGTGTAAAATATCTTACTCAAACACTTTCATAACCATCAATGAAATTGTTTATGATTTTAGCTAAGACGTGCGTAAATCAAAGAGACGTTGCAGCAAGATAGTGAAATATCTATATAAATAAATAAATATTAGGGGACATCTTACACACGGTCTCTGACCCCAAACTAAGCAAAGCTTGTGATATGGCTGCCAGAGACTGATATACTACATATATATATATATATATTTTAAATACATACTTATATAGATAGTACCTAAATAACACCCAGACACAGAGCAAACACTTATATTCATCACACAAATGTTTGCCCTGGGTGGGGATCGAACCCACGCCTCTTTGACCCAGAAGTCAGGGTCACTAACCACTGAGCCACCGAGGCAGTCAAGTCTCTCAATTTGTCATCAGTCAGTCATCTCAATTTGAAAATGCCCTCTTACACGTTCTGATTTTCCTAAAGCCAACATCTAAATCGGATCTTATGTAACGTGATCGTTCCAATATTATTATTAATTCTGGTTGGTGGCTGAGTGGTGGGATCCATCAAGACAACCGTGCATCGGTACATAATTAGTTTGCTCTTTCTAAAGCATTTTTTTTAAATTCCAAATAGGTTTGCGTTTGACTACATACTGCCTGATGTTGAGCAGATGTGCGGTCTAGGCAATAGCTTACCTAGAAGACACCAATTTACTCGGGATTTGAAGACACCCACGTTGTTGTTGCGGGAAGACAGACACAGGTAAAGCGTTCCACATTCTGGTTGTTCGTATGAGGAATGAGTATTCAAAACGCTTGGTTCTAACGCGCGCATTTAAAGCAAAATTAAAAGCATTATTGTAAAACAACTCTGTTTGATTGTCTTCAGCCAAATCGGTATGTGTATGCGGTTTTAGTAGGTTTAAGTAAGATTTACCATTTACTAGAAACAGGTAAAGAAAGTAATTATTTTATCTACCTACATATTTGTTATTGTTGTAATTTATGATGCTAATGTTACTAAAAAAGTTTCGCAACAACCGATGAAATTGTTTAATGATTTCTATCAAGGATGTGCGTAAATCATGGACTAGTTGCACCAATCTTCAATGCTACATCGATTATAGGAATGCAATATTCATGCATTATTTCACACGTACGTTTCTTAATTTCCGCTTCGCTTTCCTGCTGAAAACTCAAGTTATTTTTATCGAATTACTAATTAGGTTGGTAAGAGTGTGTATTCAGCCAAGAAATTGGATCGTAAAATGACAGTGGGCACATAGCATGGAGGACTTACGGTCATCAGACCGGTGGGGTCGAAAAGTTCTCGAGTAGAGACCACGTACCGTCAAGCGCAGCGTGAAGTCAACCCACAAGGTGGACGGATGACATTAAGACTGCAGGAGCGCCCTGGAAGCAATCCCCTACCTTCCGGTCTTATTGGAGATCTATAGGGAAGGCCTATCAGTGGATGTCCTATAGCTGATGGATGGATTTTGACTAATAATGTTCAAGTGGTGAAGGTGGATGTCAAAAACGCCTTCAATACCGTTAATAGAAACGCTTTTTTGGCCCAAATCAAAGACAAAATTCCTTTTATTTACAATTTTGTTCGGCAATGTTATGGTGAACCCTCCAAATTATTGTACAAAAATAACGTGCTTTTGTCTGAAACTGGGTGTCAGCAGGGTGACCCCCTTGGGCCTGCTCTTTTTTCATTAGCTATTCATCCTATCATCAAAAAACTAGAATCGAAATTTAACGTCTGGTACTTAGACGATGGATCCCTTGGAGGCGACGTTAGCACTGTTATTAAAGACTTGCAATATTTAACAACAGAGTTTAGTACAATAGGGCTCGCCCTAAATTTCTCTAAATGCGAACTTTTTATTCCAAATTCCTCCTCAGTCCCAAAGGATGAGATAACAAAGCTTTTCGATCAAATTGCTCCAAATATAAAAATTTTAGAAAACCGATCGCTCCGCTTATTAGGTTCCCCAATTTTAGATGAGTCAATCAAAGATTTTGTTGACGAAAAAATTCAAAATTTTTACTCAGTGTCAAACCGTCTCCAAAAAATTAACATTCATATAGCATATTTCATTATTCGGTACTGTCTGTTTGTTCCAAAATTTATGTATTCTCTTAGATGTTGTCAGCTTTGGAATCATCCTTTATCTTTACAACAGCTTGATAACGTTCAAAGAGATACACTCACCACCATTCTTAACACCCCTTTAGACGATCGCGCTTGGCGCCAAGCCTCACTGCCTGTGAGGTTTGGTGGTCTCGGAATACGCAAAATTTCTAGTGTATCTTTGCCAGCTTTCTTGTCCTCAGTTTTCAGCACGCAAAAGTTAGTAAAAGACATATTATCATCCTCTCTTCCAAATTTAGAAATTACATATCTGAGTGACGCTGTCGAAAGTTGGAAAATAGCTTGCCCAAGCCAACTTTTGCCCAAGTCTCCCAATTCTCAGAGACAGTGGGACGGGCCGCTCTGTGAGTTAGAACTGCAAACACTAATTCAAACCTCAAGTTGTACCACAGAGCGCGCTCGCTTGCTTGCCGTTTCAAGATGGGAGTCGGGGCTTTGGCTACATGCCCTTCCTTCAAGTAACGTTGGCAACCTTTTGGATAATAACTCTTTCCGGATAGGCGTATCTCTCCGTTTAGGTGCCCCATGTCTGGTCCCGCACCGCTGCCAATGTGGCGATATGGTCGATCGTCTCGGTCACCACGCATTGTCATGCACAAAAAGTGCAGGGCGCTTTTCGCGGCACGCCACCCTAAATGATATCATCCGTCGGGCCTTTGTCAGTGCTGGCGTCCCGTCGGTCCTAGAGCCTAATGGACTGTTGCGGGACGACGGTAAAAGACCCGACGGAATGACGTTGGTGCCATGGAAAGTGGGACGACCTTTGGTGTGGGACGCGACGTGCGTCGACACACTGGCGTCGTCTCACCTTCCCGACACAGCAGACAGGGCTGGTGCTGCTGCAGCTAAAGCGGAAAACCTCAAACGGCACAAATATGGGTCCCTAGACAGGATGTACCATTTTGTGCCATTTGGGGTTGAGACTTTAGGTCCGTGGGGGCCGGACGCTCATAACCTATATAAAGATCTGGCCAGGCGTTTGGTAGAGGTGACACGTGACCAGAGTGCTGGCATCTATTTCGCCCAAAAGCTGAGTATTGCTATTCAGCGAGGCAATGCTGCCAGCATTCTGGCCACGTTACCCTCTGCCGAGGGGCTTTTAGACTAGGTTTTATTTTGTTTTGGGTTTTTTTTTTTTTTTTTTTTTAGTTTAAGTTTTAGTATTAGTTTATTCAATATTTTAGTAAAAGTTAGAATTAATTATTTAGTTTTGTATATATATATTGGATATAGTTAAGGTATTTTGTAAATATTTTAGCATAAGTTAGAATGAATTATGTTTTTTATTATTATTTCCCTAGTTTTAACTAAAAAAACTGATAACCAATAGTAATAGAACAATTCTGTAAGCTTGTAGGTAGGTACTCTTGAAGTTATTACATTCCTCGTTGCATCCAATGGTTGCATCCCACAAATAAAATTTTACTCATGTTCAAGTTTAAAGGACTGGAACATTATTTCAAAATCGGGAAAGAATGATTTTGAATTCGTCAGTCGGTTATTTTTTTAATTATGTTCTCGTTTCCTCATGCTCTAATAAATATTATCGCTTAATAATGATACTTTACGAAAGCACTGTCTATACAATAATACTTTATATTAATTTAACAGATATTTGTTAACATTTAGTTAAGCTGCGAAACTTAGTTTTTTTTTCAACGCGTGCTTTCTTTCGTTTGACAGACATTGTTTTGACAGACATTGTTTTTTATTATACTTGCATTTTTTCCATATTTTATAATGTTTATGTTGAAAATGCAATTTTTCGGTATAAATTTTAGCAATTTTATAGGTATAATTTATGGCAACTTCATACCACATTTGGGTTATCCAAGATTACTTTATTGAAAGTAGATAAATTTAATAAACTGACTTCTCTAAATAGCATCTTACTAAAAACATAGATATTGTTAAAAACAATGGCATGTAATAAGCACACTGAAGAAAAATTCTGTGAATTTATCTTACCATACGTTTGGATAATTCAATAAGATATGTAATAGTCAAAATAATTGCACATTGTGAAGGTACCATTAGTTTCATCCCAGCAAACACCACGGTATAGTAAACATAGATCTTGCCAGATGGGATATGTCATCGCGATCTAACGAGGAACTAATATAGCATACGAACAAGTAGGTACTTACTCGTACTAGTATTTCTTATGTCTAGAGTAATACTTACAACCACATTATGACCCTATAAGGTGTTGGAAATTTAATTATTTGTGTTGGAACAAATTATCACAACGTATACTAAATAATCATCTTTAGGTAAATAATTTGTCAAACCCAATGTGCAATATGTAAGCATACATCATTTGGTTGGTAATACTTTTTAGTCATTCTATGAAGCAACTTTTCTTTTCGGTATTTTATTGCACAATACAAAATATTTTTATAACTTAAAGTTTGGGCTAGAACTGTAGAAAGATAATAATAGATAGAAACCAGGGGCAGGATTTCACAGTAAGACACTCACTGATGAGCATTGGCCTGGATTTCCAATAAATCCTGTTAAGAATGGCTTGCATTCTGTATATACATTTTCGTTATAAACGATTAAAAAAACGCTTTGAAAGTGCAGGGACTTTCAGAGGGGTATAACTGTCATCCATCCATCCATCAGCCCTAGGACGTCCACTGCTAGGCATATGCCTTCCCTATGGATTTCCATTAAGACCGGTTGAAGCGCTGTTAAATTTAAATGGGATCTTTGCATTATGATCTATCTAACAAAATAAGAATAACTAAAACGATTAACTTGAACATGGGAATTACTGTTCGCCGTTCATCGGTACTATATAAGAAAACGTTCAGTTATTACCTTTTTTGGACGGTCGATTTGCTACATATAAGTATCTCAAGCACTGAGTAAAGATCTCAGCTTCTCAGATTTCTATGGTACATAAGTAGTAAGTAATTCAAGGTTTCTCCTACCGTGAGTTGTGACTCGGACGATATACGAGAGAGATCTGGGTTGTATTAGATAACCGACCCAGCAAGTGGCCCTAGAAAGATAATCGTTGTAAAAAAGACATTGAGAGTTACGTAAGTATAATAAGTTTGCAAGCAAAGTATGAGGTCCAGTTCGTATGATTTTTTATTTAACTATTAGTGTAACAATTGCAAATAAATTATTATAAAAGTATAACTTTTTAAGACAAGCTTTTGAGTTCCTGGAAATCACGTAGTAGTAAATTGCCAAGACAAGTAAAACGAGCCCAAACACTACGGGTCTATCTTGTTTAGTGCAGGAGTTCCTATGGCCACCTTCCGACTCCATCATCAGATCAGATCCATAATACCATATAATTGCATTGTCACGCGATAAACATATCCGTGCTAAATTTCAGCTCAATCGGAAACCGGGAAGTTGCTCAAATTTTACTTCTAAGATTCCACCCGAACTTACATACATACATAGGTACATCCATTGCATGTTAAATAAAAGCTTGTAAAAATTTGTAGTATCTTAGTGGGCCTTATAAGCAAGGTCAGAGTAGGTATCTGTGAGATGGAATCAGAAATGAAGATATCCATAGAAGAACTAAAGTGACAGACATAGCCCAGCAATTTGGCTAGTTGAAAAGACAGTATAGGCCAGGATTTACATAGCACAAAGGACTTAAGAACAAAATGGGTAGAAAGGTTCTCGAGTGGTGTTCACATACCGGCAAGAGTAGCGTAGGACGTCGACTCGATTGGTGGTCTGACGATCGTACTTTAACCACCGGATGATGTTTATTTATCAACATCAAAAGTAAATCGTAGGTGCATCGTCATGAATTATTGATAGATCAATTTTGCAACTGCGTAATTAACAGAAATTGAATCGAATAAAATTCGGGTAAAAGCTAATTTCCTAAATTATTCGCATTACGAAACTGTCAACAGACTAAAATGAGGGCGAAAAGTCGTATTATATGCATTCGTAAATGTGCAATGATATGCAATTAGCAAAAATGTACCTATAGAGTGACATATGAAAACATTTTCGGTGAACAATATAGGGGGCTTTTAACCGATAGTCGCTAGGACGTATGCGTAAATGGTCACAGGACCAATAAGATCATGAACGAACATTGTGAGTTTATGTTAGTGTGAACGAGATAGCGTAGCATGCAATTTCAAAAGTTATTTAAAAACTGAGCTCCAAAGCACATTATGAGCAAAATGAGTAAAAAGTACGCACTCAGTTTCACTGAGATAATTTGTAATCGTCCCTATATTTAAATGTGTACTACTGTAAAAAGTGTTAGCCCGAAGTAAAAAATATGGTAAAATGCGAGTTGGGTAATTTTCATATTTTTTTAACCAATGTAGTACTTACACATTATTATTTACTAATTGTTTAAATACAAGGCATCTCAAAGCTAGAGCTCAATTAATGATATTATTATCCTCGCTAAAGATTTTAAAATTAAATAGTTTACATTTACTATACTTAACTGATTTAGTCATGGCTCAAACACAATGTGTGCAAGAATGTTATAGGAAACTTGCTCTACTAAATTACTTGCCAGTCATTTAGTCCGCAGTCGTATTAAAGAAATGTAGAGATTTTAAAATAAAGTTTCGAGTTTTAAAGAAACTGTAAGACGCCAAAGAAGAAAATGCCGTGGTGGTCTAGTATTCGTAACACCAGTGTAACAATTGTGGGTTCAAATTCCAGTTCCGTGCCAATGAGTTATTTAAAATTTATGTACGGAATTTCACATCATTGGCTTTTCGGTGAAGGAAAACATTGCGATGCATCCTGCATACGTCCGTAGAAGAAATTCGATGGCGTAGGTATGTGAATCCTCCAACCTGTACCGGACGATCGTGGTGGATATGGTCAAAACCCTCTTCATGGGTAGGCCAACGTTTCGCAGAGGCCTACAAAAAGGCTGGTACAGGAAGACGTCAAGCTAGACTCTAAGTTAAACCACGGGCCTAGGGCGGCATTTTCAGGGGAGGCGGTGAAATTCAGACTTCGCATCTTAACTTACTCATCATTAACTTACTTTATTCACTGAGACGCAATTTACTGGGTAAAATGGTAATGATTTTATCTTATTGAATTTAAATATGAAATATAATTTCCATTTTAACTCATAAATTTTGTCTTCTTAAGGTGGTTAAATTAAAAGCACTTACCTACACCTACTGTATATTTATTATTTTTATATTATTCGAGATACTGTTACTTGGCGATGAGATTTTAATGAATTGTAACAAAATGATATAATAAATATTGATTATGATTATCAAAAATCTTCTTATATAAAAAAATCCCAGTGAAATCGCGTCCCAGTGAAAACGCTTCACCAATTTTTTTAATATTTTAAACAAGATTTTTTTCATCCTCCCATTTTATAATAATAATAATATAATGTTTAGACAACTAGTTATCCTTATTAATATTATAAATACGAAACTGTGTTTGTTGGTTTTGTCTGTTACTCTTTCAGCAACAGAACAACGGGTCGTCTTGAATTTTGGCAAATATAAAAGTTGGTAAGTTTCAGCTACTTTTATTTAGGAGCAGCACAAGCAGCTCAAAAATGCGGCCCTTGGTAGCGTTTTTTTTAACGCCAATATAGGCCCGATTATAGAGGCGTCAGCGTAAAAATAGCAACGTAAAAAGCATTCTCTCTATCGAATGCCTATACTTAGTGAATGTAAAAAAGAAACAGAACTATGCTATTTAGCTATTATAGTTATGATGGCGCCTCTGTAATCGGGCTTTATGTCTACACTTTACCAACTTGCCTGATGGTAAGCGACGTTGTGGTTGAAGATAAAGCACGTAGACTTAGAAGTTACAAATTTGAGCCGTTTGGAGTTGGCACATTGGGACCGTGGGGGCCGGGAGCTCATTTTATTTTCAAAAGTCTTTCTGACCGTCTGGTAACCAAAATGCTGGTGTTTATTTGGGCCAACGTACTCGTATAAGCATTGCCTGCTGAGTACGCTGCCAACTGGCAGTGAGCTTGAGCATTTGGGTTATCTTTAGACCTTCAAGGGTTTGTAGATGATCCAATTGCTTTAGTGTATTTAGTTTAAGTCTAAATGAGTAGTATTATATTTTGTTGTGGTAAATATTAGCTCTCCAGGAAAACTTAAGGAAAATTTGTGAAGCTATGGGTAAAGATGAGCACGACTTGGCAGGGGCACTCCCGTGCCCCAAAATTTTATATATATCTATATATTTTTCTCCGCCCCGATGTGAGATCTGGGTTGTTTAAAAAACCAACAGTAAAATTATTGCTGTTTTCATACTTTCACGTTAATAATTTTTACCGACTTCCAAAAAGAAGGAGGTACCTACTGTGTTCGTCTGTGTGTATTTTTTGTATGTGTTTGTCGATATTTACGACACCTTAAAAAATATTTTTTTGTTTGAAAGGATTATGATTATATATTTTTATTGACTCCGGAGGTGGTCCGGTTCAATTTAAATTATATCGAAATCGGCTGAGCCGTTTTTGAAAAATCAACAATAATGTATACATCGATTCGAGCGAACTATTCAAATTTTGTAAACGATTGAAGTCGCCATTTTTGTGAAAAATAATTATATCAAATATTTAAGTATTTTGAGATCCGGGCGTGTTTAAAAGACAACTGACAGTAAAATTACTGCTGTTTTTGTTA
Source organism: Hypomecis atomaria (assembly GCA_964007245.1). Classification (NCBI taxonomy): domain Eukaryota; kingdom Metazoa; phylum Arthropoda; class Insecta; order Lepidoptera; family Geometridae; genus Hypomecis; species Hypomecis atomaria. The sequence goes on along the minus strand of OZ023284.1, from coordinate 21,230,542 downwards.
CGTTAATACTTTTTACTATCTGTGGGTAAGTGTGAAACAGTTATTCTTAGTAGACAGTGGCCAGAATAAAATAACAGTGCAATAGATACAGCTAATATAAAAACGTGAGACGAACACACGCCCTGAGGGTTCTGTATGATTTACAAGGCCATACAAGTAACGTGATTTTATTGCTCGATATTAATAACGGCTACAGGAAGATGCTTCAAATGTTAAGGGGCATTTCTTCAAAAAAAAAAAAATAATTAAAAAATTATAATAAAATAAATTAAGGGGGCTTCCACACGGTACGCCACCCTTCGTGCGCGAGTCCGACTCGCACTTGGCCGGTTATTGATTACTTAATGACAGACGATATATATATTATCATATATAAATGCTGTGTTGATGAAGGCTTTACAAATAAAACCTATTGTCATATTGATGTCTTTAATTTCATGTTATGATTAGTGATTTGTATTCATTATCGTATGCTACATTTTTCAGCGTTGTTTCCATAGTACTAGTCCGTGGTTTTAAAATAATATGAGAACTTTTCGGTTTTTTTCAATTTTCTGTATTGAAAACTATTAATTTAATCAAATGTCTGAATGATTTAAAATCAAGATTCGAAAGACAAAATGTTACACTTTTAGTACCAAATAAGTACGTAATTTTTCTATGCCAAATAACCAATAAAATTGTTTATCTGTCAGTTTATCTGTTTAGCACAGATTAAAGATTAAAAATTATGTATGTAAATGAAACGAGAGTAAATACGCATAATTTTATGAATAAACTTACTTACTTTAGACGATGAAACCATCAACTCTATAAACTAAATAATCATTTTTCGCAAAAAAACAGCATACCCGACTTCACCCGTGTACGGAATTCGCGAATATTACGCACGGATCGATGTTACATTTTTCACATTATTGTTATTTGTCAAAAATGGATAAGCCGATTTCAATAAAGTTTTAATGAGACCAATTTCAAAGTATACTCTTTCCAATTAAAAAATAATTATTGAAATCGGACTACTACGAAAAAAGTTATGCGTGGTTACACATTTAAAAAAAATGTACGCGTCGAATTGAGTACCTACCTCCTCCGGCTTGGTTCGTCGGTCAAAAATATCTATTTAAGTATCAAATGATTGAAACTATTCATAAGAATATGAATTTATGTTGTCAAAATATAAATTTATAAAATTATTAAACACAAGAATTCCTTTCTTAAAAGCAAGATCAGATAAGAGAATAAGAGCAGAAACATTTGCAAATATAAAAAAAACCGTAATGCAATTCGTGAACTGGGCAAAGCCAATTTGTACCATCCACTAGTAAAAAACGAACGTAAGTTTGTTAGTTAACAGTAAAACTTTGACCACAAAAAATAACCGTTCCATTTATACGATAACCGCTCTTATTGCTAACAGATAAGGCGCCAAATTCGAACGCTATCACAAACTTTCAGGCTTCAAAATTTGCACATTAATTTATTAGACAGCATATTTTTATCAGGACAATTTTCGCTTAAATCTTAAAAAAATTGACTAACCTTAGTTATCCGTGTTTGAAGATGGAACAGATTTTCGTTTTAAAAATCGAATTTGCGATAACCGATCGGGGTTTTACACTGAACGGACCGACACGCACGGTGGTTGTAACTGAACTAAAGCCTGCGTTGCCTTTAGGCTGCGCGTGCACATAAAACCTTCTGAATGGGTTTCTAGCAACGTAAGGAGGTTCTACACATATAGTATGCTTTTAGGTTTATTGCTACGTTACACAATATTTTTGTTCTGGTTGGAGAGTGATACAACTAGGAAATGGGGAATGTTTAAATTGTATGCTAAACTATTGGTGAGCAACTCTTAGCGTAGTTTGAATAGGTGTTTGTCAGCGATTATCGAAGTTAGATAGATAGATATACTCTTTCTTGATTCACATTCACACACACATAAAACAGAAAAATAGAAAAAAACAGATGCTACAACATGTGAAGCAACCGGCGGCCTTATCACTGAAAGTGATTTCTTCCAGGCAACCTTAGGATGGAGAGAGAAAGGTAAAAAAGAAAAAAACGACGAGGTGTGCTAATTAAGAGGACACTTTAAAAATAAAAATAAAATATACAAAAAAAGAATTATAAAAATAAAATAGTCTAATAAATACTTTTAACTTCTTACATACACATATAAACAATGTATAAGTAAACAAATACAACTACTTAATTAATAAACCACCCAAAAACTAAGAACACTTGTCTTATGATGAACACTTATTATTATAGAAGTTATGCACGATGCAACATTCAGCACTAATAGCTTTCGGACGGGTGAACGAGGGCATTTACAACTGAGCGCTACCGTGGCTCGGATGACACGTTACGTACGTCTCAACCGTTTAGCCATGTCAGAGGCCTTCAGGCGACTCCTAAACGAACTTACTTTACTTAACTTGTGGTCAGCAAGACAGCATTTTGCTAAGATGCAGATTTCTACAAAAATATGGCCAATGCCATATTTTTGACCAATTAAAAAAAATAAGAGGAGGTAGTCCATTCAACTGTATCATTTTTACAAATACCTACTTCAGTACTTTTTTGGGAGAGGTGGACCAATTTTAATAATATTTCACGGGGAAATCAGTGCTTCTAATACAGTCTCATTTAAGTTTTTTCTAGATCACGGATCAGAAGTTTTAATATTTCCTAAATAAAGTATTAAAGTTTAACATATATTACAATGTTTTCAATAAATTCTATATATATCTTTTCACCTGATATAACAATGGTAAACATTCTATCAGAAAAATAAACAAAAAGTATTTAAATGATTAACAAGTTATAAGTAGAGCCCCGATGAGTACGATTGGCTAAAATATTGTATAGAGAACTTAGTTTAAAAGGTGGACTCACTAGGTCAGCGGACCAAATTTCAAATATTTTTGTTATTTTTTTGCCATTTATAGATAAACTACTCGTAGTAAGTTTACAAAAACTAGTTTAGCAGCCATGACCAAGTAATGTTTACTACGTACAAACATCTAAAAGGCTTCTTCTTGCGGCGGCGTCGGGTGTCGTGTCGTTCTCCCTCAAATATGGTTGAGGAGAGCGATGACTGGCACACTCGTGATCGGGTGCTGCATGCGGGTCGCCGGTTTGCTGGCGGCATTCACCCAATGCACCGAAACTACTAACTTATTCTACGATTTAAAATTTACTAACCCATCTCTATTGTACAGTAAAATCAAATAATTGTAAATTTTAGTTAACAAAGGGCACAGACCCTGGAGATATAGAATAATCATCTACGAGTAAAATCCAATAACGGTCAGTTTTTGCACCAAAGTGCATCAACTAAAAACTAAGGTGAAATTTGTCAACCGATAATTTTTTTTTTGTTCGAAACGGTATGTATACCTACTCCCGAGGTGGTCCCATTAAATTTTATAGAAATCGGCCGAGCCGTTTTTGACTGGTTCCGATTCGATTTTCATACACAACTTGAAGTCGGTTATGCAATTTATTTTTCGAAAAATAATTATTTTAAGTGTTTATCACTTATCACAAAAACAACTCTTATTTATCCATTTTTTGTACCGAAATGGAAATTTGATAATAAATACTTAATTTATTTTTTACCAATCAATAAGTACCTACTTTTTGTGACCCAAAATATTTCCACAACCTTCAAATGAGGAGGAGGTCGTCAATTCAGATATACAGGGTTATTGCATAGGTTGTGCTAGGCCGAAGGAGGTTGATTCAGATTATGAACAATTATTACTACAAGTCCAACTCGGAATTCGAAAAAAAAAATATGCTGCCCCATTCAAAATCACAAGTTAAAATCGACAAAACGTTTAAAATACTTAATATTTTTCTCGAATTTTGAGTTGACCTCCCAGTAAAAGTTATACATAATAATGGTCTGAGTTGTTCACGATGATAAGTATACTAATATTGAATTTTTGATTTAAAGATATTGCAACTCATAAAATTATACAAAACGTACAAATAGCCATGATGATTGAGAATACTAATCATTATTATAATAAGTCCGAGAGTTAGATTATCAAAAAAAAATGACACGTATTTTTTTTTTGTCAATCAAACAACGTAAGAATGATCGCTGTCAAAATTTCTCTAAACTCTAACGTGACGTCACTTCACAGATATAAGTCTATACATTTGTATGTGACTTGTGACGTCACGCCGAATTTCAAACGAAAAAATATGTGCCTAATATTTTTTGAAAATCTATCTAACGGACTAATATAATTTGACGGGGTGCTCCCATACGGTACGGAACCCTTCATGCGCGAGTCCGACTCGTACTTGGTTGTCAATGTTGATTGATATTGATGATAAAATATAAAAGGTATTGACCTTATACATTTTTGAAGGGGATAAAATATTGGCAAGACATTTTGTCTGTTTACCAAGATATGGTTGCTGACCGTTTACATCATACCCCTAGAAATGCCTTAAATGATGTCAATGTTTGCTAATCGATATCATCGATGCCTACTACTTAATTTCGCGAATTAGGTATATAAAATATTATGGATATTTTCCGCCACGTAATATTTTAACAATATGATGTTAACAGATTTATTTGAATTAAATATACAACAGATGTTTCACGATTTCAGATTTGATTAAATAAAATAAAAGTGACTTAGTAAGGATTGATTTAAATCAATCCTTACCTATATTTATGATCTATTGAAATAATACTCGGTAATCATTGTTACTACTTAGGTGGGTCGACGATATCGTCAATATTGTGGGTCGAAAAAAGACACGATGGGCAAAGGACCGAGGCACAGTTAGTGAGATGCCTATACCTATGAGAGATGCCGATGCCTATAGCAGTGGATAAAGAAGGCTGTGGATGATGATGATGATGAACTATTATTATTACTCAATAGAGATTCAATCAAGAATAAGTAGATTCGTAGACGAACCGAAGTTATCATAGATAGGCAAAGATATTATAGATAGGCAAGTTGAAATGACAGTAGACATGGCACATAATTCGTTAAGCAGATTGCCGATGAGGCCGTGAAAGTCTCGAACGGAGACCACGTATCAGCATGCTCAGTGTAGGATGTACACCGCCATATAGACTAATAATCTAATATATATGATCTAATACATACATTTGGAGAAGAAATTCCATAGGGCGTGTGAATTCACCGACCCGTAACTGTGTCAGCGTGGTAGGTACATACGACCCAATCAGCTTTTTAGGTAAGTTCCATGTTCAACAGTAGAGTGTTAAAAATCTGAAATGTTGAAATAGGGACTCCTAAGGTTTCTTGTAAGAATTCGCTTTGCGCAATAAGGCCGTCCATTAATCTATCGGATATTTTACTATTAAGTCTGACATTTTGTATTTTGTTTGGTGTTTTAATGAAATAATATGTATTAAAAGTACTTGAACTTTCGTTTTAATAGGGAAGCAATTTACTCTATTAGAAGGTGACATAAATAAATCACACTTAGGATCCATGACATAATCAAAAGTTCAAGTTCTTACCTATAATACAAGAATAAACGTTTCATTATTCTCTTAAAGATATTACCTACCTACAAATTTGCTTTGCTATATTGACGTTCTTTCACTTTTTTATCGCGAATAAGTTCGCTCTTAAACACCAACTTGCCTGATGATAGGTGACGTTAGTTGTGGCAGTTTTATTATTGATACGGCAATTGCCGTAATAGGTACACGGTAATTCAAGTCGTGTTACTGCAAAATACGGCTGACTTTTTACTAATATAGCTACGCCAATTTCATACTGTCGTAGCACCCTTTAAGATTTGAGATTCTAACGAGCACGCAACGGCATATTACGGAATTCCCCAAATTGGCCGAAATATGGCAATTTCAGAGGGGAGAATAGGCAGCCCAGAATTTTCAGATAGTGACACTACGTTGCGGTCGAAAATGAAGCAACCAGACTTAATAGATACCTATTTACTCTGAATCTGATTTATTTAAAATTTAAAGCTTAGATTAAATCTTTCGGGAAGTAAAAAATCCGGAATTCCCTGGTCATACGGATCAGAAACTGCTTCTTACGTATATCAGAAAAATAAAATATTTTAGTAAATAAATATCCCTCAGACCAAATAAAAAAATCAAGATAGAACTGTGTGAACAGAAAAGTGAGGCCAGGTTTTTATACATGTGGTGAGAGCGTCGGTGTTGCGCCGTCATAGTTCGACTGACGATCCAAGGCGTAGTTTCGTTGTACGTGTTTGTGTGTGTAATTGTGTCTGTACACGGCAAGGCGTAGTTTTGCCGGCCTCACTTGTTTGTTTCTCAACATTCTATCAAAGTCTCAATCCTAACAAAATCTCAATCCTAACAAAATTTACGACTTTGAACCAAATCAGTCAAAAACGAATCGAGATTCTTATGAATAGATAAAAGATGTGCCGTGAGGTGTACTCTTCGGATAGTAGTCTACTACTAGTATGACATGTTCCGTAATTTCAGAGTTATTCCATGATAAAATTGTTATCAAAAGATTTGCCCTTTCAAAAGTCAATTAAAAACTCAACACGTTTGAAAACACTTGAAGACAATGGTACAAGCTATATGTTATTTTATTTTGTGAGGTTTCTCAACAACCCATCGGTTTGCTAACCAGATTTTAGTGTTTGCCCAACCATCGCGTTTAGATGTTGAAACATATTCCTATGACTGGTATGATGTCTCCTAATCGATTTCCTCATGTCTGAGTGTCGTGACCTACCACAAATTTCGCCTAGATGATTTCCTTCCATCCCTTCATGTCCTGGACGATATGCAAGCCTTACAAAGGCATACTATTACGCAGACTTTTTTTCTTGGCCTGTTCTACTCGTAAGCTGAAAGAGGGTGATTAAGACCATCGTTATGAATAAATTTTACTATGGGGCCTACCCGGAATTCGAAAAAAGTCAGCTGCTTCTTACAAAATCGCAACTCGAAATCGACAAAAGTTATGTAACAGCTGATATTTTTTCTCGAATTTATGGTTGACCCCGCAGTAAAAGATTGAAAAGAAAAGATCATAATGATGGTCTGAATCACCTTCTTTCGGCTTAGAACACTAGTTCTGGATAACCTTGTATATACAAGATGTGGTTTTGCAAAGTTACCTCTGAAAGCCCGAGAACCGCCTTACATAAGCATACGAAAGATATAGACAGTAGTAGGTGGTGGTGGTGGTCCTTCCTACGTGGTCTCCACTTGATATGTCCCCATCGGTCATCAAATGCTGACAGATAAATAAACAAAAAATAATAAAAATAATAATATTAGCGTATATCTTACACACTGTCTCTGACCCCAAACTAAGCATAGCTTGTGATATGGCTGCCAGAGACTGATATACTACATATACCTATTTCTAAATACATACTTATATAGATAGTACCTAAATAACATCCAGACACAGAGCAAACATCTATGTTCATCACATAAATGTTTTCTCTGGGTGGGGATCGAACCCGCGCCTCTTTGATCCAGAAGTCAGGTTCACTAACAACTGTCAAGACAGTCAATGAAACGAAATATTTAGAAACTAAATTATTTACTTTGTCATAAAATAATCTTACAGTACACATAATTATGAATAGCTCTTTATCCAGCCTACCGAGCTTTAATAACATTGTCATCTATAAAATCCACTTCCTTCTGTTGAATCTTCTTAGCTCTATAGCTAGCGATGTAGAACTTCATGAACAGAACGAAGAAGGACGTGATGAGAGACATGCAGAAATAGTGGAAGAAGCCTGGTATAGGGCAAGGGGACAGTTTCTGTTGGTAGTGGAGATCAGACACTACTAGGATAAACTGCACCTGTAATAAAAATAATATTTTTCATCAAAAAAGGCACAGCCACCTTACAACAACAACATTGCAAACAATATTGCAATAGGTACAAATTTCGAATAGTTCACTCGTATCGATGTGTGCTGTTTTAAAATTATTTTTGATTTATCAAAAACCAATTTCGATATTATTTATATTGGATCAATTTATTTTATTTTCGAGGTATATCCCTTTCCAATAAATAATGAATTATCAAAATCGGACTACACTGTAAAAAGCTATGCGTATTCACAAATAAAAAAATATATTTAAACCTACGTGTCGACTTGAGTACCTCCTCCTCCTTAATTTTTAACTGAGGAAACCCTCAGTTAAAAATTAAGTTACATGCCGACATAGCCTAACGGAATAGCAAGTTAAAGTGACAGTGGCAGGGCAGGGCACACAGCGCGTAGAGATAGCGAATCTAATGTTCTGTACAGATCTTTCGACCACCTTTTTTGTGGCGATCCTACGCTGCGCTTGCTAATGTTCGGTCTTCATTTGAGATCTCTTTTAGCCATAGTTTTCCGCGCTATATACTGCCACTGTTCCCTTCCCAATGCTACTTTAAGTTGCTAGCCCGCTGGTCATAATTCGTATATTTCTAGTTTGTTTTATCTTCATTATATTATTTTACTACATCATAATCGAGCCACGTCGAATAGTGAGTACATTCATAAAATAATTTATGGTTATGATCACGTCGACACGCTTTTTGGGTGATACCTACTTTGATAGATACAACGTATAAATGGGAACCAATGTTAACATATTTATTTTTGGACCTTGGATTAGGCTATAAAAACTGCACAAATATTTTTAATTTATAAAAAATACTGCATTTTAAAAGTACCTACCTGCTTCTTGTACCTGCTTTTTTGCAACGTAAATTAAACCTACCTACGTTATAAATCCGTAAAAACAAAAATATCCCTCAAACTTCTGTCCGAACTGGTAAATATTGTGTTTTAGATTTCAAAGTATCAATAAAAAATATAACAAGCGTCATCATAACAATCCATGTTCAGTGCTGAACATGAAGCAAGCAGGCAGGGCGGCCTGTTTCAAAAATGATAGCTTGGTTGAATCAGTCCTAAGATACGGTGATATCTTCTGAGGCAACTCTACATACTTTAGCCATGCATAAAGCACAAAAGTGTTGTGTATTATTGGTCGCGGTCTATTGCAGAAAGAGAGCAACACTTTAAAACTTTAAAACCATTTACAGCTGCCAGAAAGCCTTTAAAATCGCGCATAATTATTGTTATGCTAATTTTTAAAATTATTACTTTGTTTTCTTTTTCTAAATTATCGTAATCGTTTTTGGCTTTATTTGTATTTATAATAGTAAGTTAATTAATTATTTGTTACGAAATAAAAAAATAAGGGCGATGTTTGGCCTTCGAGTAATCGATAATTGCAGACCAAAATTTAAATCCTGACACTTCCGTCACTTTTATATCTTGGAAGTGGCATACTTTGTAAAAATTCCCTATCAAATAGTAAAGTAATTCGTAATAGATATTACGAGTACAAACACAAACTTCAGATAGATCAACGTAAAAAGAAGGTTACAAGTGATAGCATTTTCTGAATGGGACCTCTAATTTACAACAAAATACAAAACTCGTTAAAAGAACTCAGCCATAATCTGTTTAACAAAATTAAAGAAAGAATGATTTTATGACTGATAAGAAAATTAATTGGAATATTAATTTTGAGTTACTAATCATTGACATTGTAATTAACTAACATAAAGGCAAAAGGCGTGACGGCATGACGCTGGTCCCATGGAAGTGTGGACGGCCCTTTCTATGGGACGCATCTTGCGTCGATACTTTGGCACCATCATATCTTTCGGAGACTCAGAGTAGGGCTGGAGCGGCGGCCAATTCGGCAGAGCAGCACAAGCGGAGCAAATATGCTAACCTCGGTAGTGGTTACATATTTGAGCCATTTGGAGTTGACACATTTGGTCCGTGGGGGACGGGAGATCATATCATTTTCAAAAGTCTTTCTGAGTGTCTGGTGGACGCGACGCGTGATCAAAATGCTGGTGTTTATTTGGCTCAACGCATAAGCATTGCCATTCAGCGTGGCAATGCAGCCAGCATGCTGGGCACGCTGCCAACTGGCAGTGGGCTTGAGCATTTGGATTATCTTTAGACCTTTAAAGGTATGTGGATGATCCAATGCTTTTTATGTAGTAGTAGTGTAGTTTTGTTGTAGTTAATAAAGGCACTAACATAATATTGACTAACTAATCTATGACATTGTAATCAACTAACATAATTTTATGACATTCATTTCTGTAATACTAATTTGATTTAATATTACGAATATAGATTTGTAACGTTGCAGTAACGTTGCACGCCTTGAAGAGGCAAGTGTGTATTGAACCTTGGCATTCTATAACCACCAATGTAAAACACAAACTGCAATAAATAATTTGACTTTGACTTTCAAAAAGACCTGTTGGAAGCGGTTTGCATCCAGCATGTTCCTGAAGTCGTTATTAAAACATAAACCTAGCTCGAGTTTGTATCTGGATAGAGTGAGAGCTAATTCCATTTATTTGCTGGATTTGCAGATGTTGGTAGGTGTCTTATAAATGCAGCGTCATTTCCGTAATGAAACTATTATTATTTACGTTTGACATACTTCTGTATAGTTGAGAGAATGTAAAAAAAAAACTCATACAGTACAGGCCGTTTTGTCGGTCATTGTGTTAGTGTTACGTCTCAGACGAGTTATTTTGTTTCAGAGCTTTATAATTAGGTATAACATAGAAGAAATAACGGTACCTTTACAGTTGCTACTCACCAATTGTACTTTGGTCAGATGCTTCTTCCACCAAATGTATTTCGCGTACTTTGGACCCAGAGACGCAATGCCGTAGTACGCGTACATCAGAACGTGAACGAAACTGTTCAGCATCCCCACCACCTATAACAAGTTCAATGTTACAAATTATGTGTGTCCATTTTAAAGAAGAGCCAAGGATTTTTAACTAAATACATCCATGGGAAGAGCTCACTCAAAATTTTGGGTGTCACTTGATTATAATAATGTTACAAAGTTGACAGAAATAAGTTTATCTTGTTGAATTTTGAATTGAATTTTGCAAAGTATATTTACTAAAGGGACTTTAAGAGGTGCAAAAAATATTCCGGAATAATTATTTTTCGCAAAAAATGACAAAACCGCCTTCCATCGTGTACAAAATTCGAAAATTTCCCTCAAATTGTTTACATTATTGTTGATTTATTAAAAGCGGCTCAGCCGAAATCTGTAAAATTTAAATGGGACTACCTAGGATGTATACCATTTCGAACTAAAAAATAATTTTTCGATTCGGTTCAAAATTGGCGAAATTATCGATGTTCATGTACAAAATTCTGATGTTTCGCTCGAATTGCTTAAATTAGTGTTGGTTTTTTCAAAAACGGCTCAGCCGATTTCTGTACAATTTAAATGGAACCTCGGGAGTATACCCTTTCGAATTATAAAAATAATTTTTCGATTCGGTTCACAATTGGCGAAATTATAGATGAAAATACACAAAAAAAAAATACATACACATGAACATAGAACCTCTACCTTTTTGGAATTTGGATAAAAATTAGCTGCTATATATTTCGAATACCTATTGAGTCACAATAGTGCATAAAAAGTGTCCGAGCCAAAACCCTGTCCAAGCTACATAGTGGGCAGGTTTTTAAGATTGTCGTAAGGCGATTGCAATCCGACTACAAAACCGCGCGATGCCAAAGTGCTCGGTTACAAGCACTAATTAGGTGACACAACGTCGAATTAATTAAAAATGAATTATTTAATGTAAATATCTAAGTGGTATGTATGACGGCGCTCGCACATTTTTTACTACTTTCACTTAAGGACTGTGGCTCTGTAGATATTTGCTCGAGGGCCACATACATACCTATATTTTGTCAAGAGTCAATGAACTTTTTGTATGGATCGACGGATTTTTTTCGATTTCGGCGATTTTGCAGTAAGTATGTGAACTGAGTACGTATAATAATTATTTTTCGCAAAAATTGCAAAACCGCCTTCCATCGTGTAGGTACAAAATTCGAATATTTCGCTCAAATTGTTTACATTATTGTTCATTTATCAAAAACGGCTCAGCTGATTTCTGTAAAATTTAAATGGGACTACCTTGGGAGTATACCTTTTCGAACTAAAAAATAATTTTTTGATTCGGTTCACAATTGGCGAAATTATCGATGAACGTACCCAAAAAAAATACCTACACACGAACATAGAACCTCCTCCTTTTTGGAAGTCGGTTAAAAATAACCAACTCATGAAAAGTCATGCCCAAGTCTGTTTCAAATGTATTACAGACTTACACAGGTTAACCATTCGAGTTATAACTTGATTGCGGCATAGAAAACAATCATCATTATCATAAGTGAGCTCTAACCGAAGTTTTTTTTCTTTTTCGAACTAAAAAATTTTTTTCGATTCGGTTCACTATCGATGTTCATCGTGCACAAAATTCGGAAATTTCGCTCGAAATGTTATTGTTGGTTTTTTCTAAAACGGCTCAACGGATTTCTGTAAAATTTAAATGTTAGTATACCTTTTCGAACTAAAAAGAATTTTTTGATTCGGTTCACAATTGGCGAAATTATCGATACACATAAACAAAAAAATACACACGAACATAGAACCTCTTCCTTTTTGCAAGTCAGTTAAAAATAACCAACTCATGACAAGGCATGCCCAAGTCTTTTTCAGATGTATTAGTAGACTATTCGAGTTATAACTTAATTGCGGCTTAGAGAACAATCATCATTATCATAAGTTAGAGCTCACGCTCTAACTGAAGATTTTTTCTAGTACCGGTTGGTGGATCAAAATGCTCCTTGTATTGAAAACCAAGGTGAAGGGATTACTCTGTGGGATCACAATCTCTTACGTTTTACATTCTAATTACCAACGGGCTTCTCGTTATACCAGTATTTTACAAGTTTCACTTTTTCGAAGTTCCATATTGAATGAGTAAAAGAGAGGTCTGTCTTTCTGTGGATTTACTCTCTACGTCACTACACAGGTTTAAGTGCATTGTGCATTCACTCTCTACGTCATTACACAGGCTTAAGGCAAATATTATCAACAAACCCTAGTCACAACCTCTTTTTAGGGTTTCGTACCCAAAGGGTAAAAACGGGACCCTAACACTAAGACTGTCTGTCTCCAGGCTTTATCTCATGCACCGTTATAGCTAGAAAGATGAAAATTTCGCAGATGATATATTTACCAACAAATAAAATAAACATTTAAGGGGGGCTCCCATACAACAAACCTGAATTTTTAACCGTTTTTCGCTCGATATTAATAATGGTAACAAGTAGATGCTTGAAATATTCACAGAATATTTAGTTGTAAATTCAATTTAATAACAAATAATTAAAATAAAGTAAAATTATTTAATGGATTCCCAAACAGTACGGAACCCTTCGTGCGCGAGTCCTACTCGCAAAAATAAAAATTATGTCTAAATTGGCATAAAATCATATAACTTACTTGAATTGAGGTCACAAAACCCATTTCTTGTTAAAACTGACCGCTAAATTAAATTTTCTACGTAAGATTTACACAAAACTTAATTATATTGATCCACAATAACAAACTGTTGCACGCGGTGCATATTTTCCTTGTGCTTTTACTGCAGCTTCTTTTCTGTTGCATTGCATTATATTGATCCACAGTAGCAAACTGTTGCACGCCGTGCATATTTTCCTTGTGCTTTTACTGCAGCTTCTTTTCTATTGCATTGCATTATATTGATCCACAATAACAAACTGTTGCACGCCGTGCATATTTTCCTTGTGCTTTTACTGCAGCTTCTTTTCTATTGCATTGCATTATATTGATCCACAATAACAAACTGTTGCACGCCGTGCATATTTTCCTTGTGCTTTTACTGCAGCTTCTTTTCTATTGCATTGCATTATATTGATCCACAATAACAAACTGTTGCACGCGGTGCATATTTTCCTTGTGCTTTTACTGCAGCTTCTTTTCTGTTGCATTGCATTATATTGATCCACAGTAGCAAACTGTTGCACGCCGTGCATATTTTCCTTGTGCTTTTACTGCAGCTTCTTTTCTATTGCATTGCATTATATTGATCCACAATAACAAACTGTTGCCCGCCGTGCATATTTTCCTTGTGCTTTTACTGCAGCTTCTTTTCTATTGCATTGCTCGATGTCGTTGTCGAGGTAGTAGGTTGAGTTTCAGGATACATAATGCTCAGAAAGCCTTTTATCTTGATTGTCAAGATTCTTGGTAAAGTTTGTTTTTCAATTTTCCATTGAGCCTGTAGCGTCATCCAGGCCATAGCCAAATCTAATATAAAGCCCACTATCTCATCATCAATAAACTGTGTACGTAACGCACACTATTTAACACTTACCACAAATAATCTCACGGGTGATATATTTACTATAAAATGATCATAGAGAGGATGTATGCGATCACACTTACCACAAACTGATCACAAGAACTATGTTCAATGAAAGCATGTGATAACCATATTTATGTCACTTGCCATAAAATTATCCCAGGGCTTACATTATCTTACTTCCTAACATTATACCAATTTAATAAACATATCATAAAATAGAATAATACATGTGACAATTAAGTAACTATGTTACCTATGACTCACTTGCCACAAAATAATCATAGAGGAGGATACATGTGATACACTCACCACAAACTGATCATATGTGTTACACTTACCACAAAATAATCGCACAGGCTATACATGCAACACAATAACCACAAAATGATCACATTGCTGAGACATGTGATACATTTACCACAAAATGATCACACGGGTGATACATGTGGAGCACGAAGAACAAAACTATAATGGTCTATAAATACTTCACATTTTTCACAAAATGACCACATGGGTGACATATTATGCGATACACTTACCATAAACTGATCACATGTGATACACACTTACCACAAAATGATCACACGGGTGATACATGTAATGGAACCACGTTCAGGTAACCATGGTGACATGGTGGTACAGGTGGAGGAACGTCACTTGGTTGTTCTTCTTATGAAGCACGAAGAACACTACTATAATGATACAAATACTATACATTTTTCACATGTATAGCACACACTTACCTCAAAATGACCATACGGGTGACATACTATGTGATACACTCACCACAAACTGATCATATGTGATACACTTACCACAAAATGATCACACGGGTGATACATGTAATGGAGCCACGTCCATGTGACCATGGTGACATGGTGGTACAGGTGGAGGAACGTCACTTGGTTGTCCTTCTTCCGAAGCACAAAGAAAACTGTGTCGAGGAGATCCAGATGTTTTGCGATAAAGTACGGGTAGATTTCGTTTATGACCTGAAATTCAAAAACAATTGATCTATTTAACCGATTTTAAAAGTGTTTATGAGTATTTTTCAAATTTATTACCTCATAAATTGAACATGATCAAAATCGTAGATTGGAGATCCAAATGGGGGTCATTCTGAACAAATTTTACTATGGGCAAACCTGGAATCCTTAAAAAAACGCAACTCAAAATCGGCAAAATGTATTTTATACTACACCTGCTCGTAAAGTACCTTGATACTTTATCAAATTTACGGTAGAAAGTACGTAGTCAACATCAGGCAGTATGTAGTCAAACGCAAACCTATATGGAATAAAAAAAAAAAATGTCATTGCATATCAAACAATGATGCGGGGTGCAAAAAACAAATATGCGGGGAGAAAACGCATCTGAGCGGGAGAGAAAAGTGTTTGAAAATCCATTTCTTACGTGGTTTTTCTTTTTTAATTTTGGGTAAGACTATGCGCTGGTAACCTAAATATCAAAAGCCAAAAAGTTTTTACAGTGAGTTTTTATCTCCAAGTTTGCAAAATGACACTGGCCACTAGCTGTGTGTTGGATGGTGTCAAACAATTTGAAAAAAGAACATGTGAAAATTGCAGACGCCATTGGCGCCATTTTCAAGTGTTACATTAAGCTTCACTAACTGCAACAATTTCAATATAAATTTGAATTAGTAAAGATTTAGTTTTTTATTTTCCTCGTAGGTGTAGTATAAAGCACTATGTATCACTCGAGAGAAAGTGCGATTCCCGAACTCGGGTGTTTTAAAGCCCGAGCCGTAGGCGAGGGCAAAACGACACCCTCGACGGTAATCGGTCACTTTCTGCTCTCGGTGAACAATGTACTATTTTTATTTCAGAAAATCCATACAATAACAATTGAATTGTATAAAACAGTTGATATATTTTCATACAGTAGATAGAATAATATTATATTATACATCACTTGCTCTTCGGTGAAAGAAAACATCGTGGGGCAACCTGCATATGTACGTACATAGGTTGAAGAAATAAGATGGCTTATGTGAACCAACTCTACCAACCCGCATTGGGCCAGCCTGGTGGATATGGCCCAACCTACGTTCTGCAGAGGATTATTAAAAAGGCTAGTACAGGAGGAGGATAAATTATTGCGTGGCGGTCAAATATCTTACAAATATACTTCCACGAGCGGGCTTTCAGAAACTGTTTTGTTAAGCAGATATAGCCCATGATACTATGTAGCCATAATTATATCCATGGACACAGACACACCAGCGCGCCAGTGACGCAGAAAGTCGGACGCGAAATGAGAGCATGACTTGCTACTCGCATCAAAGTGGCCTGTATAAAGCTAGGTAGGTATATTGACACGACCACGACGCTAGGTATTATATTCTAAATCATTATCATAGCTCAGTAGTCATGGGATGTCCACTACTGGACTTTTATAAAGTACACTGAATTGCTATAAAGGTAATTGTCATTTTTAACCGACTTCCAAAAAGGAGGAGGTTCTATGTTCGTGTGTACGTATTTTTTTTGTGTATGTTCATCGATAGTTTCTCCAATTGTGAACCGAATCGAAAAATTCTTTTTTAGTTCGAAATGGTATATCCCCGAGTGGTCCCATTAAAATTTTACAGAAATCGGCTGAGCAGTTTTTGAAAAAAACAACAATAATTTAAGCAGTTCGAGCGAAATATCCGAATTTTGTACACGATGAACATCGATAATTTCGCCAATTGTAAAACGATTCGAAAAATTCTTTTTTATTTCGAAAGGGTATGCTCCCAAAGTAGTTACATTTAAATTTTACAGAAATCGGCTGAGCCGTTTTTGATAAATCAACAATAATTTAAATAATTCGAGCGAAGTATTCGAATTTTGTACATGATGGAAGGCGGTTTTGCCATTTTTTGCGAAAAATAATTATTTTAGTAGAATTTAGAAATTAATGGACATAATACCTATCCATTTTAGGTCTCTAATAATACCGGTTTGCAGCCAGCACAATCTTGCAATCTTAAAAAAGTCTTCAACTGCAGTCGGTGACTCGGTACGTGGTCTGTGATCGAACTTTTCAACTAGTCATTAGTTTACCGTAAGAACCCTGTCCAGTACCATTTTTAACCCCCGACGCAAAAGAGGGGTGTTATAAGTTTGACGTGTCTGTTTGTCTGTGTGTCTGTCTGTCTGTGGCATCATAGCGCCCGAACCACTGAACCGATTTCAGTTTAGTTTTTTTTGAATGAAAGGAGACTTAATCGAGAGTGTTCTTAGCTATGTTTTTTAAAAATCGATTGAGCCGTTTAAGAGTTATGGTGGGTTAAAGTGGGGATGGAAGAACCAAAATTCTACAAATGTGCCCAAAATGGTTGTCAATGTGTCGGGGGTTTTTTAAATTTTTAATTTATGTTTATAACTATTATAAAACCCACATTTCAGGGCGTATTTGCTTTTTTTTATTAATTTAGTTGAATGCTATGGCTAGGTAACAAATAAACTTCTATCAAATATGGCAACATTTTGTACATTGACGAGACAAACAGTCTTAAAAACTCAGTTTCAAAAACGATATCTTTATAACGCGGTTTTAAAGCCGAAGTCTTTTGAACGTCGATCAGGGGCTTAAGAAAAAAGTCAATGGGCAACGTTTGTGGCGCCTTGCGTTGCGATGGCATGTAGAATATGTAGAATGTAAATCCTACTTACAAGCTAGCAGAGCAGAAGCAAAACGCAGGTCTGATGTTAGTATTTCGCAGTACGGAGACAGTAAAATGCAATTTTTCTCGAGAAGATCAAAGGTGACCTACGGTATCTAGCACTGAGCTTTATATTTATGCAGCCTCACGAAATCATTGTTGCAGCTTAGGTATAAGCCTTCTAATTTTGAACCTATGGTGAACCCATAGACATATAGATAAACTTTTAAAATAGGCGGTTTTATGCAATAGCGTCTTCGCGCCTGCATTGTGCAAAAATTTTAAAAATGCTTTTGTTACCGTTCTACTTTCTGGCAAATGCGCGCAGATGTAGGTACCTACTTGTATGTATATTTTGTGCCTCTTTGTATTTTTTTTAATTTTTTTCGAATAAGTCTCGCTTGGCTACCAACTCATTTGATGGTAAGCGACGTTGTGGTCAAAGATGAAGCACGCAGACCTAGAAGATACCTATTCACCCTGACCTTGAAAAGCTCTAGATTATATCTCTTAGGAAACAGGAATGCAGGAAACAGAAATCAGAAATCAGAAATCAGAAATTTATTTATGTTACAAAAATAAAAAAATGTTTACACACTATAAAAGAAATAAGAACTTAACACTACACTATATACTAACAAAACATTATTTTATTTCTGCGACAAGTCGGCTCCATCTCAGCATATTGCCGGCTGCGAACAACCGGCGCTGATCTTCCGATGGCGCCGACAGGTGACGTCACACACGTGTCACAGTCAGTTGCATGCATAATTTAAAAAGAAACTTAACATGGTATTTAGAGCGGAGGCAGTTAAAATATTGTATAATGACTAATATAGTAAATAAATAAAAACAAGGAAAAGATATTTTTACAAAATTATCACATGAAATTATGTTACATGTATGGATCAAATGGCACTAGTGTCGGTTATAAGTGATTCTTGGCCCTTCTGATGTTCAAGGATAAATTTCTTTAGTTTTAGTCGAAAACTATGTATACTTTGCAGGTTCCTAATAGGTGGGGGAATATTGTTCCAGCACTTCGACGCAGCATAGCGAAAACTGCCTCTAAAAGCGGCAGAGCTGTGCCGTTGCGTCACTAGCTGCGTTGTACATTTGCGGGCTGTGTTACGGTTCGATTTCCATGACAACTTCTCGTACAGATAACTCGGGGTTTTGAGTTTGATGACGCCAAACATAACACACGCTAAGTGTAATTTACGCCGATGCATCATTTTTAACATTGAATGTTTATTTAAAAATGGGGTCACATGTGACCTTAACGGGATTTGAAAGCAAAAACGAGCACAAGCATTCTGTACACGTTGTACGAGCTTTTTTGTTTTTGTCAATAATCGAGGGCCAAAGACAGTATCCATAAAATTAAATTTAGAAAGGATTAATGACTCTACCAGCTGGATCCGGATTTCTTCCTTTAAATATGGCCTGATCTTGTACAAAAGTTTGAGTTTGTAAAAGCAATTTCTGACACACTCCGCTACGTGTTTTTCGTATCTCAGCTCAGAGTCAATATGTAAGCCCAGGTTACGCGCTTCAAACACTCGCTCCACAGGTTCCCCCAATAGTATGACACTCGAAGTTGGACTAACTTTTTCTAACTGATGCCTAGTGCCGAAAATTAGGTATTTTGTTTTCAGAGGGTTTAGTAAAAGACAATTATCTCTGGACCACGCACCTATTCTCTCAAGATCCTCGTTCATCTTACTGATAGCTATATCAATATCTTGCGGTTTACACGAAATATATACTTGGATATCATCAGCGTAAATATGAACCTTGCAGTGACGGATATGTCTTACAACGTCAGCTGAATAAAGAGTAAAAAGAACAGGACCATCGATTGAGCCCTGTGGAACACCTCTGTTTACAGGCAACTTATCCGACAGCAGAGAAGAACCACTCGCGCCACAGGTAATTTTCACGGATTGGCTACGATTAGATAGGCAACTATTAAACCATAATTTAGCATCAGAGTCGAAACCGTAATAACTGAGTTTAGAGATTAAGAGGTCTAAACTTAAGGAGTCAAAAGCGCGCGAAAAATCAAGTAACACTAAAATTGTACACATACCATTATCTTGAGCACAAATAATGTTATCAGTCACGTCAAGTAGAGCCGTCGCTGTGCTGCGACCTTTTCGAAAGCCCGATTGCACGTCTGGTAGAATACCATTATCTTCCAGATATTTAGTTAGCTGCATACACACTGCTTTTTCCAGGATCTTAGACAGACACGGCAGAATACTAATAGGTCTCAGATCCTTTAAGTCTACAGGATTACTAATTTTCGGTAGCGGACGCACTATAGCGTGCTTCCATACGTCAGGAAATGTGTGTGTGGCAATGGAGGTATTTATAATCGCTAATATGCAATCAACAGTATATGGGAACGTCATTATCAACATGTCTAGACTGATACCATCACAGCCTTCAGCATTGGATTTCAAGCTCCTAATTATTTTAAGTAGATGGTCTAAATTTATTTGCTCTATGTGAAATAATGCATCGCTAAACTTATGATGTTCAAAATAGGTAAGATTTGAGATTGAGGTATTTGGGCTGCCAGGAACATTCAAAAAATGTCTATTTATAACATTAGGGTCATTAAAAAAAGATGGTAATTCGCTACTTTTGATGGGCAATATATTATTTTTAAGGTTTTTCCACATTAATTTGGGGTCCCGTAAATTTTTATCTATGTTTTGTTTAAAATAAGCTGACTTCTCATGAAATAGAGCTTTATTCACTGTGGATTTAAGACTTTTATAATATTTTTGTTTAGACTCTGATTTAGAACTGTAATAATCAGTTGCAGCTTTATCACGTAACTTCATCATAGTTTTTATAGTCTCCGTTATCCAAGGGTAGGAGCGATCTTTAACGACAATTGTTTTTACTGGCGCATGACGATCAAAAACACTCAAAACACTATGATTAAATGCTGCCACCATCTGGTTCACATCAGAAAGTTGTGTGATAGAAACCCAGTCTATATTTAGTAGATCCGCATTAAACTTATCAACGCAGATCTTTTTTGTGGGTCTATACATTATAGTGCGTGGACTTATTTTTGCTCGCTTGATATTAAATTCACACATTACGAGACAGTGACCGATAAGAGTACCCACTAGCTCTAGAGTTACTTTATTTGCACGTAAGTCAGTACAGATAACATCAATTAGAGACTGACTAGTATCTGTGAAATGTGTGGGTTCCGAGACCAGTTGATTCAAATTCAGACAAGATAGAAATGAATTTAATTTAACTGTGGAACAGTCGTTTAATTTTAATAAATTTACGTTAAAATCCCCCAAAAGGATCAAGCTGTCGTACTGAGAGCACGTAGTTATACTATCTGTAATTGCATTCAAAAAGAGATCTACACTTAACCAATGTGGCCTATACGCTGTACCAATTAAAAGCCTTTTACCGTTTAGAGTTAAAGTAATCCACATTTGCTCGACTGCCGTATGCAGTGGGTCCACAGGATGGCGCCAGGTGCGGACTGTGATTCCCCGCTTGACGTAGAAACCGATACCCCCACCACGCGCTCGGAGATTACGCGGCCTAGGTGTGTGTCTCAATCGGTATCCCGGGATTGCTGGAGCACGCCCTTCCTCACCAGCATGAATCCATGTCTCATTAATCGCCAAAATATCCAACCCACCCCGAGTCACTGCCGCTATGATGTTGTCATGGTTAGTGCCTAGGGAACCTGCATTGTATAATCCAACTTTAAAATTTTTGGTAGCCATTATCATATAATTTCATCCTTAAGAATCAGATACATCAGTATTAGGCTCACAGATAAATAATAATGGAGATTACTAAAATTTAACGTATGACATAAATATAGTATTGACATTCTCAAAATATTTATAGGTTTAAGTACATGCCTCAAATTCTTAAATTCAACAAACTTAGTTTCTAGCTCAATCTTATTAGTGCTTAATTTCTTACGCGACAACGGGTTTGTCAACAAAAAACTTATTGAGATCTTGCTCCGACCGCACCCGAAAGGAAGCCCTTCCTGTCTCCCGACGTATGAGGATGCGCCCATTCTGCGTCCACGCGAACTTCCACCCGTGGGAGTGGGCCACCTCGCGCGTTTTGAAAAGGAGCGCTTTATTGTACTTAGAGAGACGCTCATTTACGTAGAATCTCGATGGCGCCGCTTTGAGTCCCAGGCCCGCTGTAGTTGCGCCGCGTCGTACGCGCGCAGCCTTTATGAATGCGTCGCGCTGCTGCCGACGCACTAGGCGAACCACTAGTGGCCGCGGTCGCGGCGGTGTCGCTAGCTCGCCGCCAGAGGGCGCGCGGCGCACGCCCGACCGCTCCACCGAAACCACATCCCGCTCATCGTAGGGTACGCCAAGTTTATCCGCTATAAGGCACACCAGATGCGCCACATTTTCACCGGGCTCTTCCGGAATCCCGCTAATCTCTACATCGTTGCTGTAGCTCTCCTGTTCGCGGTCGCTTATTTGTAGCTTCAGCTGCTCGATCGTAGCAAGTAAACTGCATTCGTCCGGTACCGGATGTCGCTCGGCATACTTGGCCTCAAGCCCATCCACGCGCGACTCCAAGCCGTCTATTCTCCCTCGCACACCCTCTACAGCACTCCTAACGGCGCTTACGTCGTCTCTCAAGACATAAAAATCATCATGTAATGACTTCATTTCACGACGCATCAACTTCATTTCCTTTAATAATTCCGTATATACGTCAGAGGCTGGACCATCCTGTGAAGGGGTGTAGTCCGCTCGTTCACCCTGAACCGGACGCTCGGTGTTGTCCTTCCGAGGGGTCTTCACCTTACACTCAGGACAAATCCAAGAAGACGAAATCAAAGCATCGCCGGGGATTTTCACGCAGGCTCGATGGTAAAAATTAATGCATGTCGAACATTTGGCGCCATCTGCCGCACTTGCGAAGCGGCCACATCCATTGCACTTATTCGACATCGTAATAATCGGCGTGAACGAAAATTTGAACCCAAAGAACAATCACAAAAGGTGCAGCTTAGTTACGGGTATGAACGCTAGATGGCGCTGTTTTCAATCCACTCTATTAGAAAAAATTAAGGGTTTATACCAAGTGTTTCTAAAAACCGTGCTCTAAGTACCCACTTTGTATCCAAAAACTGATTTAATCAAACAGCTGACACGATTTAATTACTTGATAACAAAGTAGCCCAGTGGCGCCACAGCACAACACCACTCACACAGCTTCCCGACACTAAGCTGAACCGAAAAATAGTACAGTTGAGACGAGTTATTCGGAAATGTATTTATAATATTTATTGAACGGACTAGCACGCAACTGTCGCAACAACGTCGTGACGTCACTCCACGTAAACGTACTTTTACTACTTGTACTTCTACGTGTGTATTTTTATGATAAATTTTTAATTTCTCTGCCGATGGATGCAATGGATTGATATATGAGAAGTTAATATTACAATCGATCATCTTCATATCTCCGTAAAAGTTGACGTCAATGAATTAAGTAAAGAAGCATTTATAATTTGTTTATTGAAATCTGCTGCTAAATATTTTATTTACTTTTCTGTGGCAAAGGCAGAGGAAACGTAGATCTATATAAAGATGTTGGTACTTTTTTGCCTGAGCAAAAAAATTACTGCTGCTGCCTGAAGACACAATCAGGCGTCAGTTAACTATTCATAATTAATGATTTAAATCAACATTACGAGGTTCAGTACCTATTTAAAAAAAATCTAGACAAATCATCATCATTATTAGATTCAGATAATAAGGACAATTTTTATTATGCAATAACCATTGACCGTCCATTTGATCGTTATTTATTTTTTGATAAATTTGCTTTGCTATAATTTTTTTGTATTGAGAATAATTAAGGGAAATAAATATATAAAGTAAAACTATTTACCTCCTGCAGATCAGCTCCACGGGGACATCTGGTTGTGATCACATTGAACTTGTAGATGTATCGTAAATACTGAAACAAACACAATGGCAACACGCTTAGATAACACAAAAAGAATATTTTTATAAAATCGGCACATCAAACAGTAGATCTGTAAAGATAACTTTATACAAAGTTTTCGAAGTCTGATAAAAATATGATAATCATCATCCTGTGTTGTGCCCGTAAGT
The DNA here is from genome assembly GCA_964007245.1 of Hypomecis atomaria. NCBI lineage: Eukaryota > Metazoa > Arthropoda > Insecta > Lepidoptera > Geometridae > Hypomecis > Hypomecis atomaria. The sequence continues at coordinate 21,206,411 of OZ023284.1, read as the reverse complement.
AAGTTCGTACAGACCGGTTGGCCCTGGTGTCAGAGTTTGGGCCCGTGATTACGTACTGTTGAGCATAGGCATCTCTTTTTGGCCACTAGACTATGTCTGGTATTAAGTTATAAACCTGTTGGCTAGCTCCGATATCAAACTTTTTGAGCCATCCGAAGATTTCAGACATGAGTAAATGGTTAACATGACCAAATACATACCTACTACATTTAATGTTTCATTCAAGTTTCATTCAACTGTACCCACAAAAACATCCACGATGTACGACTTGAAATTCTTTATTTAAACGAACAGCCAGAATGTAGAAAGCTTTACCAAGGCTTTACCTAAGTCTGGCTTTCCACTATAGTACAACCCGAGTGAGGTCGTGAGTTCAAATCCCGCTCCCGTACCAATAACATCTTCGGAACTTACGTACGGAAATTCACACCACTGGCTTTTCGGTAAAGAAAAACATCGTGAGGCAACCTGCATACGTTCGTAGAAGAAATTCGATGGCGTGTGTTCGATCTACGAACACGCACTGGGCCAGCGTGGTGGATATAGCCCAATCATCCTTCGTGGGTAGGCCTACTTCCTGCAGTGGACTGTTAAAAAGTCTGGTACAGGTACAACTAAATAAATAATAATAAATATTTGAGAACATCTTACACACGGCCTCTGACCCCAAACCAAATAATACATAATAATACCCCAAACTAAGCAAAGCTTATGATATGGCTGCCAGGGACTGATATACTACTTATACATATTTTTTAATACGTCCTAATATAGATAGCAACTAAATAACACCCAGACACAGAGCAAACACCTATGTTCATCACATAAATACTTGCCCTGGGTGGGGATCGAACCCACGCCCTTTGACCCAGAAGTTAGGGTCACTAACCACTGAGCCACCGAGGCAATCAAACTCGAGTAAATAGCTTTATTGTAGGTAAGCAAGCTACCCCTTAGACCGCTTACCTACTTATCTGCTTAACATTAAGGATGTAAATCATCAAACGCAAACAAATCCTATTTTAAAACCCGCGGTCACCCATCCGACAACTGACCGTGCCGGCCGTTGCTTCACTTCGGTGATCACTAGCCTATTTAAGCTAATAAAGTATTTGGGGTTGAAAATAGGTACTCACAATAAAAACCAAATAAGCCGAGAAAGCTACTTGGAAAGCGTTGTACACTAATAATACATTCTTCAGCTGAAAAGGAGCCTGCGACTTCATGTACAGTGGCAGTATTCGTCTGACGAGAAGCAAGTACAAAGATATAACCAGCGCAAGTCCCGAGAGGGTTTGGGCCAGGTCCCATGTCTGAATGGAGTCTGAAAAAAAAATCGGAATGGTTCAGTACTTACATGTAGTTAATTAAATTTTTTAAAATATTTTACTTTACTTTCAGATTTCTAGACAGATTTTTTGGCATGCAAATAGTTGAAAAGTTGGAAAGTGACACAGGCTAATTTTTATCCCCGAAAAAGTCAAAGTCAAAGTCATTTATTAATAAACACATTGTTTACAAGTCATTAATAAAAGGCTCCCATGGGATACCACTTAAATCGAAATATCTTGCGGGCGAAGCTCCGTGAAAAAGCTAATAAATGTATTAAAATCTTACCGTATTTTTGAACGCCATCATAAGGAACACCAGTATTTTCCTTTATTACTTCCATATTGTCTCAATTTACTAGTGAAATGTTATAAAAGTATTTCGTTTGTTATTTTCACTAAAATCTGATTGTTAATGCAAGTCTCAAGTGTCACTGCGTCAAGTTTGTAACTAGAAATTGTTATTCACATTAGGGTGGGTTACACCGACTTCTGGATAGTTTATTTATCAGTCTGTTCAGTATCAGTCATCATTTCCGAAACTTTTGATCAACGAGCAATAGTCTGACTAACGTTTGACTTGGCATTAATTTGAAATTGAAAGTCTATTTATTTACTAAGCGTAGGCTAGGTACAATTAATGATATTTAACTAGATTTTTCAGACAAAACAGTGAGATCAAAGAAAGATAACACTAATCAATTATTAAACATTAGGTACACCTACTCGAGAACAATAATTATGACAGTTTCACATGATAATTATTTTTCGCAAAAAATGGCAAAACTGCCTTACGTGTACAAAACTTCCGTGTACAAAATTCGAATATTTCGCTCGAGTTGTTTACTTTATTGTTGATTTATCAAAAACGGCTCAGCCGATTTATGTAAAATTTAAATGGGACCACTTCGGGAGTATACCCTTTCGAACTAAAAAAAAATTTTCGTTGCGGTTCACAATAATTGGCGAAATTATCGATGTTCATCGTGTACAAAATTCGGATATTTTGCTCGAATTGTTTACATTATTGTTGTTTTTTTTTTTCAAAAACGGCTCAGCAGATTTCTGTAAAATTTAAATGAGACTACTTCGGGAGTATATATACCCTTTCGAACTAAAAAATATTTTTTTGATTCGGTTCACAATTGGCGAAATTATCGATGAACATACACAAAAAAATACATACACACGAACGTATAACCTCCTCCTTTTTGGAAGTCGGTTAAAAATAAAACTCTCCGAATCAGAATTATCTGTGTAGGTATTCTGATGCTCGACAATCTCATAGTGAGCCTGCTGTTAGCTATCACAGGATGACTTTGCAAAATAGTTTATTGCAGATTTACTATAACATTTATCATCTAGATAAAAATATTTACACAGCTTTAAGATACTGGATACGTACCTATACGAAGGTCGTGAAAGTCGGCCCGTTTGTTTAGTCATTTGAATTAGTTATTCGTATTTTAGGCTTTGTATGCAAATGCTGCACTTGATACATTAAAACAATGAAGATAAGTTCCGTGTATTTTTGGTATCAGTTATCTGGTTTACCGCTACCTTTTAATACTAGATCAAATTGAATAGCAATACTTCAAGCAAATACTCAAGGTATACAATTACTTATTGACATTTTTTTCGAGTCCCAACATTTTTAAAAATGTTTTAAAAATAGCATTTTCAACGATTCTATCAACATGGTTCTTAGCTAAATGTGTAGTTTTTAAAATTTTATATATTTTAATTATACAGGGTTATTCCTAATCAATTAACATCCTTTTAGTATTCTGTACATCACTAACAACTTTTGTTCTGCAACTTTTGTTTAGACTCAGAAATTCAATTTAATTGTTGTTCCATAGAAAAATATCGTTCACCCGCGGCAAAATGTATTAAACAGCTGCTTTTTTTTTAGTTTTGAAAAAAATCGCAGAACAAAAGTTGCCAGTTTTGATGTACAGAATAAGTCCCTAAAAGAATGGTAAGTGGTTTGAAATAACTCTGTGTACTTATTAGAAAATGTTAATTCAACAAATCAAGGACTCCAAACATCCTTTTAGATATGTGTCATCTACTTAGACGTCATCTCCTGACACTGAACCTAACTCCGCAGATAATTTAGTACATTTAAAATTCTTTTAATCACTCTAACAATTTGTATCAAATCAATGAAGTAGATAGCTTCAAAGCTACACTGGAACGTAAACTATTTTATGAAATGCATTCAAATTGTTCTAAACATACGGCCGCAGTGAGTTCTGGGTATTCTGGGCCTAAAGATAGAAATATAATATGAAGAAATGTACAAAATACGAAAACATTACGATTGTTCGTCATAATCTCTTTCATCGCATTTCCTGCAGTAACTACGCACGAATGCCACCGAAGAGTCTCGCTGATCTCCTAGTATTATACTGGTAGCAAAAGCGTTGTTATCATTACTGCTACAATCGAAAAGGCGTTTCATGAACCACGAAATTAACTTTATATAAAATGATTGCATGAAATATCATTCATTATTCAACAGTAGAATATCCGCATCCGGACATAGGCCTGCCTATATAATTATAAAACACACTTTCATTTAGCATGTTTCCGCGGTCTGTTTCAAACTCTCATCGCAACTCAAAAGTTGTCTATGAACTTGTATCGCCGTTTCTATTGTAACAAAACAAAAGTTATTCTTTATACTGAAGCCTTAAATTAAGGCCAATTTTTTTAAAATTAGACCGGAGATGTGCGAAGCAGAGTTAAATGTGAGTGAAAAATTTTATCCGTTTATACAAAGAGCCAATTTTAAGTGAAGAAAAAGAAGAGACCTGAAAGATTGACATGATCGCAGGGGGAAAATTACCACCATGACCCCTATGTTTTATTTTCGCTATTATAACACTTCTGCAATTAATATGAAACAAGATAGAAATTTAATAAACTTGCAATAAAGCTCAATCTTGCATTCAAAGCATAAAAAAACGATTTCTTCCAGACAACCAAAACAAACATCATACAGTCACATTGTTCCCCAGTAGAGAGCTCAGGCAACCACTAAACCTGGATCGACTAAATTCAATTTCTCGGTGATATTTGAATGATAATTGGCTAATTCTCCTCGAAGCCCAAATTTGATGGTCACACAGTTATATTTCCTAAACGGTTTGAGATAGATACAAAATTCTTGGATTAGAGGATAGAGCATTTATTAGTCTACAAAATACACAAAGCTTATTATAATAGAAGCATAAATAATACCAAAAAATTGACATCCATTGTCAAAAAACGGGGTCATTTTCGGTATTCTCCTCGTGTCACACTTCCCGTTTCAGAAAAACATTTGGTTACTGCCACACCAAATTTCAGTGTATTTGTATGATACATATACTTCAGTTATCGTAATAAAACACACTTTACATCCAATAGTCTAAAATGTATCCATTCATAATCATTTTAAAATTAATACCAACATATGCGTTTGTCACACGATTTTAAATTCTTTAGATTTGCGTAGTTTAACGGCTGGCTTTTGAACACAACATAAGCAATCAAGCTCAGAGTTTGTTTCGCTCAAACTTCAGTCGTATCCCGCCACCGCACCGTGGACGTAAGACGTCCGGCTCCTCGTGCTTAAAAATAAAATTATTCGTAAGTAAACATTTTTTCGTAGATATACCGTCACTTGCGTGGACCTCATTTATGTGCATTGTATTTTAGCAATTAAAATCAAAGATAGCTCATTTAAAACATCAAAATGTGCGAGATATTTATGTAGGTTTTGGTTACGAAACACCTAAAAACTTTGCAGAATTTAGAAAAAACTGATATTTTCGTCACCTTCGTGGCGTCACTTTCGTTGCCTTTTGGGGCAAGAAAGTGATTTTAGGCCACGAAAGTGATGTTTTGTATTGCTTTATTTAGAAACTAACTGCGCCCCGTGGTGCTACCCGCGTTTACTTGGGATAAAAAGTAGCCTATGTGTTAATCCCGGGTCTAAACTATCTCCATACCAAATTTCATCAAAATCCGTCCAGCTTTCTGAGTGTGAAAGATTAACAAACATACTTGCGCACATACTAACATACTCACTCATAAACTTTCGCATTTATAATATTAGTGTGATGTGATATAGCAACTGGAGTAAAGTTTTTTTTACAAAATCATCTTTTTCAGGTTTTGTGAAATAGTGTAACCAAAGAAATACACAAAGAAATGTTATAGTTAAATGTAAAAGTATTATATTAGATAATTCCAAGGTTGTTTATAAGATGTTGGCTATGTGATACATTTTGGGGATTCAGATTTGTATTACCAAATTCATGGTAGATTGAGGGATCCCTAGCTCTTGCACTAGGATTCTGAATAGGTTGCTGTCTTTTGTACTAAAATATTTTTAGAATTACGTTTTTGTTTTTCATAGGTATAGTTTTTGTTTTTGAAAAAGACTGGTACAACCTAGTATAGTGTCTAGTTATGTTCTGGATGTTCTCCTATGTTTTGAGGATTATTGTTACACAAAGTCGTTTCGTTTTAAATATATCTATATTAAGACTTAAATAATAAAAATGAATAATGAATAATAAAAACTTTACGCTAAAATTGTGTAATTTTTAATTGACGTAGCAAATCAGTATACCTGTTTCGTAGGATGACCGAACTGTTAAGTGATACCACGCATTTGCCTGTAACACATTAAGTGTCATTTACTCGGGTCCGAGTGGAGCGGGGCCATAATAGCGGTGCCGCTTACTCTTATCCGTGCAAGCGTCCCGTTCATTTTGTCCTCGAGGCGAGCTCACGTTGTTTTGCGCGGCCACTCTGGCAATATTAATTCGCCATAAAAAGTTTTGGCTTCCGGCATTACTTTTACCCGAGTACAGAGCACTAAATGTGTTTATCATGAAAATAAGAAATGAAAATTTTGTTTGACAAACAGTAGTAAATTAGGAAAATAATGCCTATAAAGTCACATCGTCACTTTCGTGGACCATCGCGTCACTTTCGTGGCATCTAGAACTTCAAACCCATTTTTCTTCCAAACGAGTCTCACGATTTTATTAATTCATATATGAATTTACTCGTCTCATCAAATGTTATGGTTATTTTACAAAAATAGATCAAATACGCAAGAAACAAAAAAGGCCACGAAAGTGACGATGAGAATCGAGTCCAGGAGAATTAGCCAATTGCGACCTGTCGTAAATTGTTTAAATCTGGAGATCCCTTATTTGGGATTCAAATCCACGAGGAATCATCAGTCAGAAAATTTTAATGACCTCAGGAGAAATCTCACACCCATTTATATCACACACACGACATAAGAAATGCGGCTTCTATCTCGATTTTCAAAAGCAGGCTTAAAAAGTTTCTGATCGGTAAAAATTACTATTCCTTGAAAGAGTATGATAGTACCCACAACATAAATTAAGTATATCAAATGTACAATGTATCGTACTGAAATTAATTATTACTCTTGTGACTTGTGTTTTAAGTACTTAAGCACCAATAAAGATCTGTATCTGTATCTGCGATGGGCTTATGAGCAAAAAGGCTTGCCGCACGCAGATCCGTTTTACTCTGCATAGCTTTGCTTTCGTCAGAGTAGTCTAGGCCTTACAGTCTAGTCAGAGATCTTAACAAATATATAATTATACGACCTGTCCTATTACAGTATCGGGCTATAGGTGTTAATATCTATCAGCTATCACAAGGCACAAGAATAGGTATGAGCAATAGTTCGCACCCGCTGGTCAAGGCGGCATGCGGCATGTTGAAACTGCTATTCTATGGGCTTGACGGCGAATCGGAGGCAAATGTCAACAAATGCTTTCAATATACTTTCAATGAACATTAGAAATTCGCAACTGATACTTATTACTTATTTATACATTGACTTTATGATACGTTTGGCTATTATACTCGAAATCATAGGTACATAAAAACCGGCTAAGTATTGCACTAAGTTCGCACTGTGGCAAAACGTTTTTAGTCGTTCTCAAAGACTTAACTGGAATGTGCCACTGACCCACAACGATTATTATAATTTTACAACAAAAAAGAAAAGTTCTCGAGTGGAGACGACGTGTCGGTAAGCGCAGCGTAGGATGTTTACTCACAAGGTGGTCTGACGACCTTGGAATCATGCTCCCAACCGGTCTTATTGGAGATTCTTTAAGGAAGGCCTAAGTCTAAAGTAAGTAATAGTTCTATTGCTAAAAACAATCTTACCTCCATCAACCAAATTTAGAAGAGATTAAATTACCATTTAGTTGGTTGATTAGGTAATGCTAGTCGATCTCTGAGGAGAGTTTGAAGGCGGACAACGCTGTCAGGGCCGGAAGCGTGCCCGTGGCTTCGACACACAGCACAGAGGCGGAAACACCCCAGGTTTCTAGTGGGTATACCGCTTACTAGGGTCGGCAAGTCACATAACCACCGGTCTCCTCATCCCCATCGCCATCTGGTGGCATCCATAAAGGATTTTCCTGAGTCAAAAAAAGGTAATGCCAGTGGATGAGCAATGAAGGAATTGCGCAATTGACCTACGGAGAAATCAGTGATAAGGGTAATGAAGTACAGTATCTCGGGATCACACAAAGTCCGATAAAGTAGTCACTAGAACTCGTCACCACTCTCTTTCAGTCACAAGACAGGAATGCTTTGGCCCTAAGTTACGGTTGCTTTATTGCTCCCAGCTTAGGGAGCAGTGTTCGAAATAGTTTTTAATTGGGAAATAATTTAGAATGTTGAATACCCTCATCTGGCTTCACTTAAGAGTAGTGTAGCGACTAACATGTGGCGCCACCACACGCGCGCCTCGAGGAACTAACGTCACCAATCACAAGCCGAGGGCTGCATCGCGCAAACAAAATTTACAGCGACGCGACGGCCGAACCATATCAAGACTTGAGATTACACTGTCGGATAGCTATCCCCGAGCACGACACCTCGCCCGGTGGAATACTCCTTTGTGTGATGTTATCCTATCATCATCATCTCCAAATGGACGACCACATAGTCCAAAGAAGTATATATCTTCCATCCGGTTGTCGTTCTTCCTGCGGTTAAAATAACGATATATTTCAACCTGACTAAAGTGGCTGTTACCCACCAACTTCCTACGAGCTTTTTGGTAGCCGATCGTCCTTGCAACTTGGCCTAATACACGACAAATCACACCCACTGTTGCAAGATCTGCAATAAATACATACCAAATTATACCTTCAATAGTTTCTGCGAACTCATGCAGCCGCAGGCGTGTCATTTTGACGGGCATGTGCAAACTCGATGGCGGATTTGAAATGATTAAAGTATTTACAACATACTGCTGATGGATGTCAGAGGCAAGGTCGCTAGTTCAAGGCAGGTATGCTTTTTGTATAATACTTGTAAGTAATAGTAGGGTATGTAATTTAGAGAGCAGGTATCTGCAGAGATTGCAGAGAGTAGCGTCTTGGTATGGTGGCACTTGTTTTTTAGGGTTCCGTACCCAAAGGATAAAAACGAAGACTTCGCTATCCGTCTGTCTGTCACCAAGAAGTATTTCATGAATGGTGATAGCAAGAAAGTTGAAATTTTCGCAGATGATATATTTCTATTGCTGCTATAACAACTAATACTAAAAACAGAATAAAATAAATATATAAGGGGGGCTCCCATACAGTACGGAACCCTTCGTTCGCGAGTCCGACTCGCACTTAGCCGATTATTTATTTTATATAGTAAGTTTTATTATGATACGTTTGCAAATTGTATTGATATGATAGTGAATCCCCGTCTAATATGCACGGTTGGAAGCGGCTTGCATCCATTTCGTTTCTACGGTCTTAATTGTATCGTGAGTCGTCCACCTACTAAGCGGACGTGTAAAAAAAAGCTGTATTACGAATAAAAATAGGTAGACAGACGACTTAATCAGAACCGGAGAAGAGCGCTAGGTGTATGCAAGTCCCTTTTAACTGCGCTGTTTATAAATCTATGGAGGAGTCTTATGTCCACCAGTGGACGTCCTAACGCATCAATAGAATGTCGTGATGGATAACTGAATACTTCATTACGATATATGGGCGGATATTGGAGATCTAAATATTTAATTTAGAACACAGTGTACATACATCCTAAATTATTTGCTTGAGCTTGGGCTTGAGCATTTGGATTATCTTTAGACCTTCAAGGGTCTATGGATGATCCAATTGCTAACTTTACTAACTTGTTATTTAGTAGTAGTTTATGTAGTTTTAGATTATGTACGTCTTGTATTTAGTATTAGTTACTAAAGGCATATGCCCTGAAAAAAAAACTAATTGCGTGTGTCAATAAAAAAAAACTAAATTAAATATTTAGATCTTAAGCACATATTTTATGTTTTAATACGCGATAAGTCCTTTAGTATAAGAATCATCCTACTAATATTATAAACGTGAAATTTGGAAGGATGGATGGATGTATGGTCGTTTGTTACTCTTTCACGCATAAACTACTGAACGGATTGATTTGAAACTTTGTAATTATATAGCTTATATATCAGAATAACACATTGGCTATAAATTATAATGATATTGCGTGAATTTTCCATATTATAACAATAAGTGTTAAGTAGGAAAAATTTTGCCATCTGCGAGCTATTCTAGCGTGCGCTCCAAGAAATGTCAAAAAGAACTGTCGAATCGAACAAATGCCAAATAGATATATTTTTTTGTATTTTTTTTTAATTTTTCAACCTCCTTTATAGTGGGAAGGCAGGGCCTTGAAATATCATGCGGGCGAAGCCGCGGGCAAAAATTAGTATTATATATAGGGTACATCTTATCACAATAAAGTGTTAGTGAACAATAGTAACGATTAATGCAATCAAATTATGCATTTTGTAGAAATAAGAATTGCTAGACATAAGGCTGTACAGTATAACATTATTATCTATTCCAAGGATCTATCTAGCACGCAGCCAGTACCTAGGATTTAGCAACAAGTCCAGATAGCTCGAATGTGTGGGCATTGCGTCAAGACTCGCCTCTGTTGCCGACTAAAATACGGTTACTAACGCGGCCGAAAGGACTGTAACATATTTTATACGTCTTTGTATTTGGGTTATAGTACAGAGGATCTGTGTTTTCAATATTTTTGACTGACGAACCAAACCGGAGGAGGTACTCAATTCGACGCGTATATATATTTTTGTTATGTATAACCACGCATAACTTTTTTTGTCGCTGTCCGATTTCAATAATTCTTTTTTTATTGGAAAGAATATACTTCTAAATTGGTCCCATTAAAATTTTATTGAAATGGCTGAGCCATATTTGTTAAATATAAAGTTGATTAAATCAACAATAATGTGAAAAATGTAACATCGATCCGTGCGAAATATTCGTGAATTCTATACACGGGTGAAGTCGGTCATGCTATTTTTTTGCGAAAAATAATTATTCATAAAATAAAATTGACCAGGTGCAAGTTAGACTCGCTCACGTAGGGTTCCGTACCGTATGGTAGATCCCCCCTTAATTTTTTCCATTTTTGGAGTGAACATACAACTTAGTATTCTATGAATATTTATAGCGACTTCGTGTTGCCGTTATAGAACGAGAAAAAACGACAAAAAACGTTTGTTGTATGGAAGCTCCCATTAAATGTTTATTCTGTTTTATTTGTTGTTACAGCGGCAACAGAAATACATCATCTGAGAAAATTTCAACTCTCTGGCTATACGATGCATGAGATACAGCCTGGTGAGAGAAAGACAGACTGACGGATAACAGAGTCTTAGTAATAGGATCCCGTTTATACCCTTTGTGTACGGAACCCTAAAGAGGAATTATAACCCGGTCAGAATATCTGTGCACCTCGCTGGAATGCGGCGCCTCTCCCGCTTCCCCTGTCACCTCTCCGCGCACTCCCCGGTGCGACAGTACGGTTAGCATCTTCGTTGCTGATACACGTCCCGATAATAATTTACGTCCGACGGTATACTAGACGTCCGGTAATGTATATACGTCCCGATAATTCGATATGACGTCACGAAGTCAGGTGCACAGATATTGTGACCGGGTTGTAAAATTGAACATGGATTGGTGAAGGAGAATGTCGCGATGGAACCTGCATAAGACTGTAGAAGGAATTCGATGGCGTACGAGTATGTCTGTATCTGTCACACGTAAACTGATCCAGCGTTGTGGCCGTATCTAATAGATGATCATTTATCTCTATACACTTACTCTACTCCAATTACATTATTTTTGTTTCGAAGTCCGCGTTTGACCACCACATTGCCCAATGGTATTTATGTGTATATGTGTAAGTCATCCAATGATATATAACTGACTATGTGGTCGAAAATGATGCACGCAAACCTAGAAAATATCTATTCCATCTGAAATATGGAAAACTTAGCTAAAGTACCTAACCTGTGTGTATCTGTTTTTAACCGACCTCCAAAAAGGAGGGGGTTCTATGTTAGTCTATATGTATTTTTTTGTGTATGTTCATCGATAATTTCGCCAATTGTGAACCAAATCAAAAAAATCTTTCATTTAAATTACGAGTATATTATAGAAATCAGCTGAGCCGTTTTTGAAAAATCAACAATAATGTAAACAATTCAAGCGAAATATTCGAATTTTGTACACAATGGAAGCCGGTTTTAACATTTTTTGCGAAAAATTATTTGACTGTGTAATTCATATGTATTGTAAGGTCATCGTTTAGCTGATAACGTCCAAGGGCTAATATGATGCTAACTCTACTACAAAAATATATAAAGCGCCTTTGCCAGGAGAAGCTCAGAAGTCCAACGGTTGTGTTCAAATTATCCTTGAAATATATTTTTCGACTTTTAGCAAAAGGTGTGTAAACTTTGTCTACATTTGTTCCAGTTGCACCAAAGACATTAGGGTGGATTACATTATGTAGGGTCAATGATGATGACCAGATTCGATCAGGTAATGCAATATTGAAGAGAGTAGATCTGTTGCGCTGCGACCGTCGGATCACCATACGTACCACCGTAAAGGTGTTTGCACACTATAACTTACCGTACCATGACCGTGCTAGGAACGTATCAGGCACGGAAAACAACATGATACGCTCTTCTATGTAGTGACATATATATATATTCTATATATATATGTCACTACAACGTACGTCAATAATGGTCGTCGAGAATATCTTGCCGGTTCGGAAGCGCTCCGTGTATGGCACGCGACGGTGCTGGTCGGCGGAGGAACGGTCTAGTGGCCATAGTCTCATACTTTTCAATACATATAAGTAGTATTTTTTTGCCTGACACGTTTATAACACGGTCGTGGCTATGGTACTTACGTTATAGTGAGTAGAAACCTTAAAACGTCCAGTGTCCAGTCGATGGGTTTATGGCTACTCCCAATTAGAGATTGCAAACCGGGCACGCCCGGGCCCGGTGCCCTTTTAAGCCGGTCATTCTTACCGGGCCCGGTCACCCGGTAATCTAAGTTGTTATGTCACGTTTAGTACTTTAAGCTTCGTTATTGGTATCTTATTTTAATACTATGTTTTCAAATAGACACTGTAAGGAGTAAAAAGAAAGACCTGGTTGTTTAAACTTATAAATAAATATTTTTTGCATAAAAATGGCCGAATGACCTATTTCAACCGTGTACAGAATTCGCGAATATTTCGCACGGATCGATTTAGCATTTTCCACATTATTGTTGATTTATCAAAAATAGCGCAGCCAATTTCGACAAAATTTAAATGCAACCCATTTCGAGGTATACTCTTTCCAATAAAAAAAGGATTATCGAAATCGGACCCCTACGTAAAACGTTATGCGTAGGTGTACATAAAAAATATACTCGTACATTCTCGTATACGCGTCGTAATGAGTAATTCCTCCGATTCGTCGGTCAAAAGTTAATAATTACTAATGCTGATGTTACTTTTCCGTCCATAAGTAAAAGTAATCAATTCCGTATAAGTGTGATTTTGAGACTTGAGTGAGAGTTGGGACTGAATGTTGTGATAATTGTTCATAAGCCAGTTTGAAATAAATATTCACCTTGAATCATTCTCTCTTTCCATTCATATACCTATAGAACATTTTCATGAAGATTTCATCGCTAAGACACCGGCCGGGCCCGGCGGACTCGGCCGGGTTGGCGCCGAATTGCGGGCCTGGCCGGGTGGAGAAACATACCAGTAGACACAGGCCTATCTTTACTGATACATATTTTAAATCCGAAAGTGTGTTTGTTAGTTTATTGGTTTGTTTGTTACCTTTTCACGCAGTAACAGAGGAAGGGATCGACTTGACTTTTCGCAAGGACATTTTTTAAGGTCAGAGAGTGTTATGGAGTACTTTTCATTCCGGAGAAATAAAAATCGGCCAAGTGCTAGTGGACTTGCGTACGAAGGGTTCCGTACCGCAAGAGAGCCCGCCTTAGTTAATATATTTAATTTTAATAGTTTAGTTTTGAAGAACGAATGAAAAAGTGTGTGAATGTACAACTGGATATTCTATGAATATTTCAAGTGTTTACCTGTTACCGTTAGCGAAAAATGGCAAATAATTCAGATTTGTTGTATGGGAGCCCCCTGTAAATAATCTAAAAGATATCAAAAAGGAAAACTGTTACATAAAACAACTAAAAAGTATCTTACTAACCAAATGCTTTTACACATTAGACGTATTTTTAATGACAATTTAAAGAAAACAACAATAAATCGTTCCAACAAAAGCGATAAAATTGCCATACCCTCATAGGGTCATAATATGTACCTACCTACTACATAAAACATGTTACGAGTACTTATGAACCACGTGTAAATATTACAATTATGTTGCAATAAATGGTTTGAGTTTTAAAATACTTATTTTATTCTGTTTTTACTATTTGTTGATAAAGTGGCAACAGAAATATATCATCGGTCTGTCTTCGGATGGGTGAACGCGGGTCACATTTACAACTGAGCGCTACCGTGGCTCGGATGACACGTTAAATTGTAGGCCCTGGTTGTTTTAACCGTTTAGCCAAGTCAGAAACCTTCAGGCGGCCTAAAAACTCTGACACTAGGGCTAGCCACCCGGCCAATATGAACTTATTTACTTACTTGTCTGTTAAAATTGTAACTGTTTAACTATCACGGTTCATGATGATGACTATCATGGGTAAGTAAGTATGGTTTACTAACTAACTCGTTAGCTTAACTGAGTAACAAGGTATAGTAACAAGTTTGTCCAAACTTGTTACTAAAAAAACTTGTTCTACTTGTTACTAAATAAAAATAATAGGCCAAGTACGAGTAGGACTCGCGCACGCAGGGTTCCATACTGTATGGGAGACCCCCTTAGGTATTTTATATTTTAATTATCTATTATTAAAATGTTTATACAATTTAAACATTCTGTTAATATTTCAAACATCTACCTGTTACCATTATTAATATCGAGCGAATAACGAAAAAAAAACAGGTTTGTTGTATGGGAGCCTCCCTTAAATATTAATTTTATTCTGTTTTTAGTATTTGTTGTTATAGCAGCAACAGAAATACATCATTTCAGCTTTCTATCTATAACGGTTTATAAGATACAGCCTGGTGACAGACAGACAGACGGACAAACGGACAGACGGGCAGCGGAGTCTTAGTCATAGGGTAACTATTTATAACATGTTACGAGTACTTATGAACCACGTGTAAATATTACAATTATGTTGCAATAAATGGTTTGAGTTTTAACATACTTATTTTATTCTGTTTTTACTATTTGTTTTTACCCTTTGTGTACGGAACCCTAAAAATCAGCTGTTCCATACATTGTGTCGATTCCGTGTTGCAGATATTCCTGTATTTATCGAGATAATATCGAGATAAAAATGAAGAATCCCGTGGGAATCCCTAATTCAAAATAATCTATAATTCATAAATGTATAATTTTCCAAACCCCATCGTAGAGCTTCGCCCTTGCTGCGCACAATCACTCAACAGCAGTGTTAAGACACAGGGTTGTGCAACCGGCGCGCCGGCGCCCGAGCCTCGCTCAGTACGCGACCGGCGGCCAAGCGATTTGTGCCACTCCTGCGCAGTGACCTTCAAACGACCTTCGGTGAGTGACCTTGACCTTCGCTTTGACGCGCCCTTCGGTGGCTTGCACTCTTCGCGAGAGTGCAGTACATTTTTCGGGGGCAGTGCGTAAAGACCGCACTGCTGTTTTTTTTGTTTTATTAAAATCGGATGTTGAAATTCGGGTTGTATTTTGTATGGTTCAGCTGCTGTGCTGTTTGCAAAATTTTCGTTACGCTTTTCGCTTTTCGTTTCTGGAGAAGGGATACAAAATGAGATTGCATTGCATGCACTGTACATTTTTCTTTGTACTGTTTTTGTTTTATTCGTTTTTATTAAAATTGGTTGTTGAAAGCGATATTGGTAAATTAACAAGTTCACTTGCGTTGTTTGCAAAATGATAGTGCGGGTCGCTACATTTATTTTTCATTTTCATTAGGAGCGGTTGTAAAAACTGCTTTTGATTTGCTCTCTTTTTTCATCGTGGTATTTTAATTTTAGTTGATTTACCTCCTGGAATAAATTTGTGAAATATATTTCTTTCTGTCACTTCAATAACAATAAAATAGGTATTGGATGTATTTCTGCCTTAAGTTTTCAGTTTAATTTTACTCTACCTACATTACATTTCTGTTATGCGCAGCAGACGCTCTTTGCTTTAATTTAATCAACTTTAATGTATAATGCACTCACCGCCTTTTAGGTACATATAGAATTACTTTAAAGAACCGACTCCCCACAAAGGAGGAGGTTCTAATCTATGTTCATCTGTATACTTTTTTTTTTGTTTATGTTCATCGATTATTTCGCGAATTGTGAACCGAATCGAAAAATTTTGAATTATTGTTTACAAAAATTTAAATTATTTTATTTGAAAAGGTATACTCCAGAGGTAGTCCCATTTAAATTTTACAGAAATAGGCGGAGCCGTTTTTAAAAAAATCAACAATAGTCAAACAATTCCAGCGAAATATTCGAATTTTGTACACGATGGAAGGCGGTTTATTTGTTATATTAGGGTAAAATTGTTATTTGTCCTTGTTTTATTTCTGTTTTGTTTTAAATTTTTTTTTTCACTTGTAAAAGAAAAAACGCGGAGTGACTACTCTGAAGTCACGTACGTACATACGTACGAGTATATCATCGACTTGGCATTTTTTTGTTTTAACGATGACATTTATTAATAATGCGATTAGTGTATAACATTTAATCTTTCGTTTGTTTACATCCCGGCCAGAGTTTATTTTTGAAAAAATTTAATGTAAATTCCTATTTGACTAAACTAATATCATAATTTACATAAAAATTTAAGAATTTGACGTTTATTTAACACGCACACTGACAGCCTTACCACAAAAGATTTAAAAACGATTTAAACACTGTTCAACCGTGCAAATTGTACTGTTAAACATTGTCTAAAGCTTGCGTAAGATTTTTGTGGTAAGACGGTGTATGTTTAGTCATTTCTAAACAGGAACCCACAGTTACTTCCAAGAACTGTTGTAATTGATATTATTTGTTTACTTAACATTGTAAACGTTTGTTACTTTCTGGAGCGTAGGCACCTCACCCGACACTTACCTATGTTAACAATTTTGAAAATATATACTAGTATTTTCAATTTCAATCATTATTTCGTTCATTTCAACCACCAACAAACGATTTCTGATTATTAACAACTTTTACTAAGAGGCCAACCCGAAATTCATATAAAGAAATATTTATTTCACTCCAGCCGAATTGTTTCTGTTTCAAAATAACACAAAGTTAATTATACGTCGTCTATATTTTTCTTTAACGTCACATTAATTATATGACTTTAGGTATTTCCTAATGCCTAGAACGTAGCTAATTTTATACAAAGTAAATTAGATTCTATCAAAACTTTACGTTACGATACGCCTGCATGACTTTACTCTAGGAACTCTAGGTTTCTTAGAACCAACTTGCTTATATAATTTTAGTACTCTACTAAGTGTTGTTTTGTAGTTTATAGAGGTAGATATCCATCCATCTGTCAGCCACAGCACGGCCACTGCTGGACTTAGGCCTTACCTATAAGATCGATTGGAAGCTGCTTGCATCCAGCCTGATCCTGCAGTCTTAATGAGGTCATCCTGTCCATCCCAAGAGTGGACGTCCTACGCTGCGCTTGTCGGTACGTAGTCTCTGTTCGAGAACTTTACGGCCTCATCGATCATCCAGTCATCTGTTCTATGTGGCCTGCCCACTGCATTTCAACTTGCCAATCCGCTGAGCTAGGTGGTTTACTTTGGTTCCATTGGTTCTTGTTTATCTCATCTTACAACTGTACGAAATAGTGTTTTGTAGTTCACAGACATTGATATGATCATTTTTACTATGGGGCCAACCCTGAAATCGCAAAGAATATTGTTTCATTCAAAAATGTTATTTACTTTTGAATCTGGATGTATGTGACAGCTGATCTTTTTTTGTAATTTCAGGGTTGGTCACATCGTAAATGTTGTTTCTTATTATGAGTACAATGATATCCTTTCTTTCTTACTAATATTATAAGCCCGAAAGTGTTTTTGTTGGTTTGTTACTCTTTCACGCAGCAACAGAGCAACGGATTGTCTTGATTTTGGCAAGAATATTATATTATAGTTCAAAGGTCGGAGAGTGACATGGCCTACTTTATATCCCGGAAAGCAAAAAGTTTCCGATGGGATAGCACAAAAGTCAAAATGTCTCGCGGGCAAAGCCGCGGGCAAAAGGTAGTTGTAGAATATGTCCGTCTTCTTGAGAAACACTCGGTAAAATAAGCCATACTGCTAGTCCAAGCCTCAGTCATAAGACGTCCACTGCTGGACATAGACCTTCCGTATGGATCTCCAATAAAACCGCTAATAATAGCTAGTGTGCAAGTTTATTTTAATCTTGGGGTCAAGGACCTGTTATTTTTTGCAGTTTAATAAGTAATTTATTTTAATGTAAGGGTGCTTAGTATTTTTAAGTATTCTGAGAAAAATATGACGTTTTAATGATTTGAATTTTTTATCAAAGAGATTAATCTAAACCAAGGGTCTTTAACCAAGGCGCTCAAATCCATTGAGCAGTTCATTCACATGGGAAATTAAATACAAAAGTACTCTGACGTACAGATTTTTTATTACATTTTTTTTTATAATATGAATTAATAAAACTCACAAAAACATACTCGTACGTACCTACATAATTATTGAAACCAAACAAATATATTTTTAAAAATTTGGTTACAAAAAATAGCACTTACAAGGAATTGAATTTTTAAAACCCTAATAAGCATTTATCACTCATATTAAAATAATCGGCCAAGTGCGAGCTGAACTCGCGCACAAAGGGTTCCGTACTGTACGGAAGCCCACCTTAATATATTTTCTGTGAATATTTCAAGCATCTTCCTGTTGCCTTTATTAGTATCGAGCATTAAAACACGATTGTTATTATTACCCTTTAATATTTATTTTATTTAAATTTAGTAATTAATTTTTAAAATTCACGCTAAAATAAATATTCGGTGAATATTTCAAGCATCTACCTGTCACCGTTATTATTATAGAGCGAAAAATCACTAAAAATTCAGGTTTTTTGTATGGGAGCCCCCCTCAAATATTTATAGTTTTCTGTTTTTAGTAATTGTTGTTATAGCGGCAACAGAAATTCACGGTTCATGAGATACAGCCCGGTGACAGACAGACAGACGGACAGCGGAGTCTTAGTAATAGGGTCCCGTTTTTACCCTTTGGGTACGGAACCCTAAAAAAATGCTGTTCCATAAAGTTCATTGCCGAGGACAAAATCATTGGAACAGCTATATTAGCTAGATATTTTTTTGCGGTTTCGTGGTTGGTCCTATAGTAAAGTTGATTTACACCCCTTATACATACTATGTAGAGAAGATACATGTATTCAGGGTTATCCATAACTGGTGTACTAAGTCAAAAAGTGATACAGACCATCATGATAAACAACTTTTACTCTCAGGCCTAACCGTTATTCGAGAAAAATAAATGACCTGTTCCATACAACAATGAAATTCCGAATTGACCAAATGTATGATATAGCTGGGTTTTTTTCTCGAATTCCGGGTTGGCCCCATAGTAAAAAGCTTTTCATAGTGCTGGTCATAACCCCCTTTTGGCTTAGTATAGAGCAAGAACATAACGCCGCTCAGGAGTGCGGAAACGTGTCCGTAGTACTCCGTAGCCCCGACAGCGCAGAGGCGGCAGCACCCTAGGTTTTGAGTGAATATACCGCGGATTAGAATCGGTGGGGACTCCCACATAACCACCGACCTCATCAAGCTGGTGGTAATCATAAAGGATATCCCTGGTACAAAAACAGAAAAACCCTGTACAGAGATAATACTAAACGACTAAACGCTGCCGTCAAGGTCTTCATATAAGGTTCCTAATGTGTTTTAGTGTAATTATAACAGTCATAATCATTTTTGTCACGTAAATATTACAGGGACAATAACAAGAGCACTTATTAAAAAATAATATGATTGACACTGAACATTTGTAATTATTATGATTATTTATCTCACGCGTGTTACAAAATTTTGTAATTTACTTTTGAAATTGTTATATTACGAGTACATACTGAATAATTATAACAATACTATTACAGTTATTACCAATAGTTGGTAAGTTTATCTATCTACGTGTGGTGATTAGGAAACACAATGAACAAGATAATGGAATTGATCTGTCAATAACTTTCAATATGAAAATAATAAAATTAATGTGTCATATTTTACTAGGTACTAGCTGACCCGCCAAACATTGTTCTGGCATAATACTATAAAAAATCTTAGTAATAAATAATAACGATCATAAATTGAGATATGCAGCTTAAAAAGCGTACAAAGTTTGGTTAAAATCGGTTCAGTAGTTGAGTAGTTCATCGCGGATAAACAACGCGACACGAAATTTTTTTTTCGCGAAAAAGTCCGCACTTGACTACCAACTGGCCTGATGGTAAGCGACGTTGTGGTCGAAGATGAAGCACACAGACCTAGAAGATATCTGCTCATTCTGACCCTGAAAAGCTTCAGATTATATAAAGCAGGAAGACTGTTCCATTTCCTGGCGGTACGAATCAGAAATGTTGAGTCAAACCTCTTCGTATAGTTATATATAGGTACTAGCAAACCCGGCGAACTCCGTTTCGCCACCAGATGGCTTCGTTTTATGTAACATTTCGTTTGGTGATTAAAAGAAGAATTTTTTTTTTGTTTTATATTTGAAAAGGAAAAATTTTTTTCATTTCACAACAGTAATGAATTCATTTCGATTACAAAAATGAAGTGTTATTTAGTTGAACTTCTCTAAGTAAATGAAAGTGAGTCCGAAGTAAATACTGAATCGAAGCGTTATACGTGTCCGCAAATTATCCGTTTCATTGAAGTGCTCTTTGGTAAACCCCAATTTTTGTTTTTTGGTCTGACGTTAACACAAACAAAGCGGATGGTTTCCCAACTCGTGAACACGCAACGTATAACTGCCCATGTGAAAAACAGTGATTTTCTAAATTTATCCCGCAAACACTAAGCCATTGGCCTTGCGACTTATTAATTGTCATTGCGAACGCAAGGCGAACTGGAAATTGCAATCGTTTGAAGTCAAACGGAAGATCAGTCGGAATCATTGGTATTCGAGGAATACGTACATTTTCACCTGCGTACTTTCCGTTAATAATGGTTGCCTCAATCAAATTCGGCATAAGTCTTTTTACCGAAAGTCGAGTACCGTTGCAAAGTCGCGGTGGATTCAAATTACGCAATATCATAATAACTGTACCAACTTTGAGTTGCAAGTTATGTGGTGGAAATCCTGGTAACTCCGGAGTTCAAAAACTCTGTTAAATAATTTACTACATCATCGGGATTTGGTATGGAGTCAACGGATTTGTATGTCACCAAATCGCCAGCAATTTTTGATTGAATGGTGAAATTCAGTGCGTGTATATCATTATTCTTTGCGGCAAGAATTACTCGTTGACTTAACCAAGCCTAATTCTGATAATTCTCACTAATGTTTGGGAAAACATTTATAAAGGAATATGATTAATTTAATGCTTGCCTAAAGGCATCATTCAATTCATCTGCAGGCGTTCCACGGGGAATTACTGGCAACGTCTGCCTGAAATCGCCTGCCAACAATATCATCAAGCCGCCAAAGATGTTGTTATTTCGCCGAAGATCCTTCAGTGTGAAGTTAAGTGCTTCAAGTGATTTCTTATGTGCCATTGTGCACTCATCCCAAACAATGAGCTTGCATTGCATCAACAATTTTCCCATTGCACTGGATCGGGAAATATTGCATGTTGGAGTATCAATTGTGTTTAAATTGAGTGGCAACTTAAGCGCAGAATGTGCAGTACGACCGCCATCTAGAAGAGTCGCCGCAATTCCAGATGATGCTAACGCCAAAGCTATGTCACATCTTGATCGAATAGTGGCCAAAATCAATGAAATGACAAATGTTTTCCCTGTTCCTCCAGGTGCGTCCAGGAAGAATAGACCACCAGTATTATTGTCCACCGCTGGCATTAATGTTTCGTATACTTGTTTTTGCTGTTCATTCAGCAACGGCACATTATTTCGATCGAATTCCTGCAATGTATCAACATTGTATTGCAGCTCTCGATTTAATTCTTGGTTGAATGCATCGTGCATCGATCGATTTGGTGCAATCATTCCTACTTCAATCAGTAGCTTGATTGCAATAGTCAAGCATTGATCCTCAATCAGAATCAATCCTTCATTGTAGATTTCATCGGTTATTTGGACGTCAGGATAAAAAAAGTAAGTTCGTATAGGCCGGGTGGCTAGCCCTGGTGTCAGAGTTTTTAGGCCGCCTGAAGGCCTCTGACATGGCTAAACGGTTAAAACAACCGGGGCCTACAATTTAACGTGTCATCCGAGTCACGGTAGCGCTCAGTTGGAAAATGCCACCCGCGGTCACCCATCCAAGTACTGACCGTGCGGAACGTTGTCAGGATTATTCGTTTGAAAGCGCAAGCGATGCAAGATATCTTCACATACGAGTATGTCGTCTTTGTATTTGTTCCATAACTGAATTGGTTGTAAAGGAAAACATGTGGTGATGATAATTGCGAACAGCGTTCGTATTTGGTACGCATTTGATGAAACAACTGAATCCGCAAGTGTTAAATCCCAATGAGAATCGTTCTCTAGCAAACCCAATAGTTGACATGCTTCTCGATATGTTTGGCATTGGTGGCCATTCAGTTTTCAAATCCGCAAATGATTTTGGTCCACGTACATTTACCAACAGCAGTCACAAATAAAAACATTCATCATTTCTAGGATGAACAGTATACATGCGACCTAGTGCATCAGTGGAAAACACCTGTGGCCAATCTGGAACTGGGGTTCCTTGTTGGCGACGTTGGAATTTCTTTGTTGATTGATTCCAAGTGTAATACTTGGGCATTTCAACGTACATCAGCGTCGCTGCGAATGGATCTGCTTCACACATTGCAAAGAAGCTAGTCAATGTTGTCGATGGTGGTCTCTCAGCTCGTTGTGCCGCATTAGCCTCAGTGAAGTAAACTCTTTGGCCATTTTACAAATGCACTGCTAAATATACAACTGTGGGATATCTTTCATGAATTTGAAATGACAATAATCGCCACAGTGCTTCATTAGTACTGACGTATCCCATTTGGAAGTTGCTGATTTCGTCATTCGCATTTTCCGACGCAATACCAAACACAGCCATGTCGCTGCCTTTTGTGACGTACTTGCACAAATATTTGATTGATTTGGCCGAATGACAACTCTCAACTCAAATTCGTGATAGCAGCGGGCAATATGGTACAATGAATTCATTTCCGATCTCAATCTCTTGATTTTGAACTTTAACTTTGATAGTTCGACCTTTATCTTCCATTATGCAGCGGGCAATATTGGTTTGTAGTACATGCTATGTATCAGAGATGGCGCTGTATGTGAAAAAGGATTTTCCCGCTTTTCTGTTGAAATTTTTCCTGATTTTTTTTATTATAAACCTCAAGGAGCCCGAGACCTTTCCAACGAATGCAAAAACGTGGAAATCGGTTCGTGCGTTCTGGAGTTATAGCGTCAGGAAGGAAAACCCGACTTATTTTTATATAGTAGATAAAGATAAGCAATATGAAGGAAAAAAGTATTACAAGACATGCTTTAAACAAGGTATTGCTTACATATGAGCGCTATAGCAATTACTTATGTTTTAAATATCAATAAGGTAATAAGTTTTTAATTTTAATTCATAATTTTAAAATTAGGCAAAGTAGTAGGGAAGTACGACTTCAAGAAAGAGGCCAACCGTCAAATCTACTAGGTACCTCGGCTCAGAAAATCCGTAGAAAAACCAAAGTAACTGACAAAGACCAGCGGATTTGCAAGTTGAAACGGCTGTGGGTAAGACGTATCAGAGAGAACTGATGACCAATGGGGTTGAAAAGTTCGCGGGTGTTGACCACGAACCGACAAGCGCAGCGTAGGACGTCCGCGCTAAAGATGACTAAGACTGTCGACCTCATTAAGACCTCTTTGACCCAGGAGTCAGGGTCACTAACCACTGAGCCACTGAGACAGTCAGATGCAATATGATGCAATTAGAAAAAAAAAAGTAAAATCTATTCCGTGAAAGGCATTTTAAATCTCGTAGCTATAAGGCACGGCCTCTAGTGCAGTGAAGAAGAGCAGAGATAAGTGGAAATTTGCAAAAGTTGTTCGGCTGCTGCTTAACGGGTTTTCGACCGGATACAGCATTCTCACTGCAAGTTGAAATTCATGGGCATTGAATTTTATAAATACCTTTTTAAACAATATTCACAACACGTATACCTAATGTAGGTAAAGAAAAGACGATTATGATGTTTTTTGATTTTATCCTAAAAACCTATCATTTTTGTTTCAATTTCGATCTACCTACTTTATAAAATTAATTTTAAAACAAAAAAATGCTGTAAATATTAAATGCATTACTCTCTCGCTAATCCGCCGCTCGATTATCCGACAAATACTATAATCCGCCGTGTTTTGGACTGGAGATTGGTCTTGGTTAAAATCTGTAATCCGCCGACACTGAATGTCATCGACTCGATAATACGCCGTCTTACCTCTCTTTCATGCGTAAGACAAACATAGTTCTATACTCAGCCGCACGGTCCTAATTCTCTCTTTAGTCCGCCCACGACATCTGGGCTGAAATGTCACGCGCGCATTGGCGTATTTTTTTTTACGTTTTTTTTTTTTCAATTTGTTGTTCCTGTACATTATAATCCGCCGATCATTAGGGTTTCATGGTGACGGATTAGCGAAAGAGTACTGTAATAATAATCATAACAAAGCTAAGTAGAGTTTTTGGAAATACTCCTGTAATTTTTAACTTCATTAATCACAAATTGCGCAAACGAGATCCGAATTGGTGTATAAAATCCTCATAATTAGCCCTTTTAAAAACATTTAAAAAACAATCATGAGTGAAGTAGGCAGAATGTTTAATTTCTTCGTCGTTACGTAAATAAAGCATTTCAGTAATGTACTACTTACGAACTAAATCGCTCTGCCCAGTTCCACATATCTTCGCTTCGCTCTACCTTGACGGAGGTTAGGCCTTATAAACAGTCTAGATTTTACCAAAAAACGACTTCTTTGGTTCACGGTTACGTACCAGTTTCGAGCACACTAAAAGTTTAATGACCTATCGGTATAAATAAATTTGTATAGCTTATTGTTTGGCTATGCTTGAATATTGTTATTACAGACATAAATACTATATTTTATGATCAGTGTTTCATTTTGTAGAAATGCATGATTGCACACGAAAAATATTATTATAGGTATGTAAAGAAAGAATGGAAACTAAGAAAACCAACTCAAGAAATTTTTCGCGTTTCAATGATTTCTAAATAACAACGATGATAATTAAAATACATATATAAGTATGCATCGCAACTACATCTAGATTGTCTCGAAAGTAAACGAGAATTCTAGAACTGGTTACAATGATTTTGTTCCTGTACATTATAGCTAATACATACTTAAAATGAACAAATATGTACTTAATTTACTTACGTAATATGGACGTACATTTTAAAATCATTAATTTCATGTCAAGTCTTCCGTGTTAGAGAAATCTTAATTTAAAGATTCAAATGCAATCTTCAAAGTTCAAAACTTAAATATGCAGTCATTGCAACGCAAGATATAATAGTGTTACGAGATGGGTTCTTGGATAATCAGTTAAAACGCCGATTATTCACTTTGCACTTTATTGCACAAAATCACAGTACACACGACACAACTGGTTCGCACAACACTTCACACTGGCACGAATATTCACACAACTAGTCACTTCACAATCACTGGTACTGCACTTGAACACGAGATGCTTTCGCTTCGGGATAAACGCGATAACTGCCACGAACGAAAACCATCGCCCTATTTATATCGGAATAAGGGTTCTCTAGAAATCTGTAGAATATTCGGTGCCATTGTGACTGACAAAGTAAACAAGTGTAAAGTTCGAGAAACCCTATTGTTCTTAATTATTACGAAAACACCACAAAAAAATCTAACAAACAACAAACAATAGACGCGACACATAGGCCGGTGCCGCCTGAGTCATAAAACCATAAATCTCGCGACTAGATGTAAACAACTAGCCGTCGTACCGCGCGGCCTACTGCGTAACACCACCTCCTCCCAAGACATGCTCGTCCCGAGCATCGTTGCATCCGTGATATCGCGCCAATCGATCCACGTGAACTATTTTGGGGGCACCTCGAGGTCCTTTCTGTATGCGGAACGTCACGTCGTTGATCTTGGTCACCACTCGGTACGGTCCATCCCATTTGGCTTGTAGCTTTGGAGATTTCCCTTTGCTGCGTATGGGATTGTGCAGCCATACCATCGAGCCTTCCTCGAACCCAGGATTGTTAGCCCTTCTGTCGTATCGAGTCTTCATTCTTTCAGATGCTTGCTGGCCATGCTCTCTAATGTGCTCATAGATGTCGTTCATCTTGTTCCGGAGGTCACTGGCGTACTCAGTTATGGGTTGTGGAGAATCCGGTGGAATGCCAGTTATTAAGTCGGCTGGTAGCCGTAATTCACGTCCAAAATTGGCAAAAGCGGGAGTGACATTTGTGCTCTCATGAACAGCACTTCGGTATGACAACAAAAATGGCTGGATATGCTTGTCCCAATCCCGTTGTTTGCTTCCGACTACTTTTGCCAGGTACCTCTCCAGAGTTTGGTTGAATCGCTCCACCATTCCATCTGATTGCGGGTGGTAAGACGTTGTCCTTGTTTTGTGTGCACCCATTAACCGGCACGTCTCTTGAAACAGCTGAGATTCAAAATTTCTTCCTTGGTCACTGTGGATTTCCAATGGTACTCCAAATCGACAGAATACTTCATGCACCAATTTCTCTGCTATCGTCGATGCCTCTTGGTTCGGAATTGCGAAGACTTCCGGCCACTTGGTGAAGTAATCCATGACGACAAGGAAGTACTTGTTGCCACTTTCACTCACAGGAAATGGTCCGGCCACATCCAGTGCGATTCGCTCCCATGGTGCTCCAACATTATACAGCTTTAATGCTCCTCTGCTGCGGGTATGCGGACCTTTCACTGATGCACAGCTCGTACATTTCCGTACCCAGTCTTCTACGTCATCTCTGCAGTTGATCCAGTAAAACCTTTCTCGAATTTTCAAGAGTGTCCGTTTCACACCCAGATGTCCTCCCGAAAACCCTTCGTGGTACAGCTTCAAAACTTCAGGTATCTTTGCTCTGGGTACAACCATTTGGAGATGGCACTGATTGCCACGAGCATTTTCCCATTTTCGGCAAAGTACTCCCTCCTGAAGCACCAGACTATCCCATTGCGCCCAATAGCTCTTTGTCGTAACACTCATTGAAGCAATAGCACTCCAGTCTGGCTTAGGGGCATCTGATTCCATCCATTCAAGAATCGGCTTGATGTCGGCGTCTTCTTCTTGTGCAACCTGAAGGGTTTCTTTCCATTCGTCACCGATGTCAGCTTTGAGCATTCTGACGGGCACTGAATCTTTCGACTCATGTCTTGAGCAATGCTTGCAGTCCTCTGAGCATGGCCTTCTTGACAGTGCGTCCGCGTTGCCATGAGATCTTCCACTGCGATGCTCCGTGGTAAAGTCGAACTCTTGCAGTTGCTCAATCCATCTTGCCACTTGGCCTTCGGGATCCCTAAACTGTAGTAGCCACTTTAGAGCAGCGTGGTCGGTCCTCAAATGGAATTTTCGCCCGAGCAGGTATTTGCTAAAATGGCGCAATGTCTTCACCACTGCAAGTAGCTCCTTTCTTGT
The DNA here is from genome assembly GCA_964007245.1 of Hypomecis atomaria. NCBI lineage: Eukaryota > Metazoa > Arthropoda > Insecta > Lepidoptera > Geometridae > Hypomecis > Hypomecis atomaria. Next base: position 21,178,687 of record OZ023284.1, on the reverse strand, counting down.
CACACAGTAGTTTCTTTCTGGCTTGGACAGGGATTTGCTGAAATACGCAATCACCACTTCTTGGTCTCCTTTTCTTTGTGACAGTACTCCTCCAATGCCGGTATTGCTGGCGTCAGTGTCCACGATGAACTCGTTCTCTGTGTCCGGGAAGCCAAGAATAGGCGTATTACAAAGTCGCTTCTTTAGCTCTTGAAAAGCTGCGTCGCAATTTTCATCCCAGAGGAAGGGTCGTTTTTCCTCAGTCAGTCTATGCAACGGCTTGGCTATGTCAGCAAAGTTCTTCACGAATCGCCTGTAGTAGGAGCATAAACCCAAGAATGCTCTAACTTCCGTCTTGTCTTTTGGCACAGGCCAATCCTTGACAGCACTGACTTTTCCTGGATCCGTCTGTACGCCAGCTTCGGAAATCACATGTCCCAGGAAATTCACTTGCCTCTTGAAGAAGGAACATTTCTTCGGACTCAGCTTGAGATTGGCTGCGCGAATCTTAGTCAATACTCGTTCCAGGTTTTGCAGATGGTCTTCGAAGGTTTTTCCCACAATTATGATGTCGTCCAAATAGACTAGGCATGCATCTCCAATCAGTCCCGCGAGCACTAACTCCATTAGTCTTTCGAACGTAGCGGGCGCGTTGCATAATCCAAACGGCATCACTTTGAATTGCCACAGGCCTTTTCCCGTAGAAAATGCGGTCTTCTCCTTATCTTTAGGGTCTATTTCCACTTGCCAGTACCCGCTCTTCAAGTCCAGCGTAGTAAACCACTTCATGCCCGTCAGTGTATCTAACGTGTCATCGATCCTCGGCAAAGGGTAGCTGTCCTTCTTCGTTACGTCGTTGAGTCGTCGATAGTCAACGCAAAACCTCATACTGCCGTCCTTCTTTTTAACTAGAACCACTGGGGAACACCATGGACTGGATGAAGGTTCTATTACACCAGTGCGCGCCATGTCTTCGATCATTGTCTCGACTTCTTTTTCTCGTGCCACTGGTATCCTTCTTGGCCGCTGTCGAATCGGTGGCACGCTTCCGGTTTTTATTGTGTGCTTCACTAATCCAGTCTTCCCGTTGACGGCATCATCGAGAGCAAATATGTCAGTGTAGCGCTGCAGCATCTTCTTTGCCATCAGAAGTTCTTTTTCGGACAGGTCTTCACGGGAATCTTCCAATAGCGTTGACACGTTGTAACTCCCAGCGCAATTGTATTTCTTCTTTAGTTGTTCTTGGCATCTGCGCATCCAATCTACTTCTTCACAAATACCAATTGGGGTTCCTCCTTTGATGAGCTGCTCCTCGTTACTTGTGTTGAGCACACGCACCACAGCAGTATTAGTAGTCCTCACCAGAGTTCGGGCCAATAACCATGGTTGATCACCTTCTGATTGCTCTATTAGCACACATCGTCGTTGATGTCCCAACTTCGGCGGTAATCTAACTGCCACAATGGTTCCCGATCTAGGTGGGAGGACTGTTCTCTGCAGACAATAAACCTTTCCTGATATGGCGCCTTCCATGAAGATTTCTTCTCTTCCACACTTCAAGATTCCTTGGTTGACGTCAATCTCACAATGATGTTCTCGCATGAAGTCAAGACCCAGAATGCAATCGTCGACTATATCAGCCACAATGACTTTGTGATGAAAAGTTTTCTCACCCAACTGTAACTCCACCAGCTTCTCTCCTCGGACGGATATGTGCTGACCGGTCGCCGTCAGAAGTCGAACAGTTTTGCAGCTTTCGAAGTTCGCAAGAAAGCGCTTAGCCAGTCGGGAACTGATGACAGTGCGAGAAGCTCCTGTATCCAATGTCAGCTTGCAAGAAGTTCCATTGATGGCACCATTGATGATCAGGCTGTTCCCATCGTGAGCTTGTGAGATCAAAATCTTTGGCTTTTCTGGCCCGGATAACACTCGCCATTTTCCGCTTTCTTCAGCAGGTCGTTTATTCCTCCATAGTGAATGCGTTGCATCACGATCCTTTCGTTCTTCTAATAGTCGATTTTCCCTGGTTCGGCATGGCTTTGGGCAATTCTGCCATAAATGGCCTCTCTCTTTACAGTTGTGGCATCTTGGACCAAACCTCGTACGATGTGACGCTTCTTTAACTTCCCTTAAGTGTTGAACATCTCTTGCTGGATTTCGTACAGCTTCCACTTCCAAGGCTTGGGCCAAAGCTTCCTTTAGTGTTTTATGATGCCCAAGTTTCACTGCAGTTCTAACTTCGAAGTCTGCTATTCCGTTAGAAAATGCTTCCACTAGATGTTCGTCGTTGGGTAATGGTGCTGACTGATAAGCCTTCCGGAACAGTTTCTCCACTTCGACAGCCCACTGCTGAAGACTTTCGTTGCGACGTTGCACCCTGTTCTTTAACTGCGCTCTGTACACACGCTCTAGGTGCTCATCACCGTAGCGACTCTCCAACGTTTCCATTAATTTATCGTAGGTCACTTCCTTGCCCACCGCATCGAGAATACTCAGGGCTTCATCACGAAGGCTCATTATGAGGGCGTTCATGGCTTGGTCTTTGTCCCATCCATTGGTTTTAACAGCGGCGTCAAATTGAATTTTGTAGGCTGACCATGATGATGTCCCGTCAAAAGGCGTCACTTTGATCTTCTGTGAGGCTGGCGAGAAGGTTGTAGATGCAGCGGTTCCGCCTCCAGACTTGATAACGTTGAGGGCTTTCCTCACATCGGCGATTTGTGCTTCCGCTTCAACAATACGGGATTCGTGCTCCTTTATGCTGGCGTCGTGCTGGTCGACCGTATCCTTGACCTCTTTTATCTCGTTACCCAAAGTCGTCTGCAGGCTTGATAGCAGCTCTTCTTTATTGCGATCCAATTTTTCTTCAAGCTGGCGAGCCTGTTCTCTGTTGCGGTCCAATTTTTCTTCCAGCTGGCGAATATGGTTCTCGTTGTTGCGGGCCTGTTCTTCCAGTAGGCGAGCCTGTTCTTCTCTGTTGTTGCGGGCCTGTTCTTCCAGTAGACGAGCCTGGTCTTCTTTGTTGCGATCGAACATCGACTGCATCATCGACATCATTGCAGCCATATCAAATGCCACAGGGGTGGCTGGTGCTGCAGCAGGTGTTGCAGCTGGTGCCACAGTAGGTGCTGCAGGAAGTGCCGCAGCAGATGCTCCCGGGTTTCTGGAGTCGTCGTTGGTTGCCTCGGACTCGCTGGCTTCCATTAACAGCGAACTGCTTCCGAAGCGTCGTGTATCGACCTCCTCCTGGCGGCGCTCCTGCTCCTCTAGTCGGCGCGCTTCCTCCTGCCTGCGCTGGTTCCTTGTGCGAGGTGTCTCGTCGTCGTATGGCGTTACCGGCATTTTCAGTTATCCCACTTCTGACACCAAATGTTACGAGATGGGTTCTTGGATAATCAGTTAAAACGCCGATTATTCACTTTGCACTTTATTGCACAAAATCACAGTACACACGACACAACTGGTTCGCACAACACTTCACACTGGCACGAATATTCACACAACTAGTCACTTCACAATCACTGGTACTGCACTTGAACACGAGATGCTTTCGCTTCGGGATAAACGCGATAACTGCCACGAACGAAAACCATCGCCCTATTTATATCGGAATAAGGGTTCTCTAGAAATCTGTAGAATATTCGGTGCCATTGTGACTGACAAAGTAAACAAGTGTAAAGTTCGAGAAACCCTATTGTTCTTAATTATTACGAAAACACCACAAAAAAATCTAACAAACAACAAACAATAGACGCGACACATAGGCCGGTGCCGCCTGAGTCATAAAACCATAAATCTCGCGACTAGATGTAAACAACTAGCCGTCGTACCGCGCGGCCTACTGCGTAACAATAGTTACTGCATTACGAGATAGCATAAGTCTATAACCTATGATTTTTTGATCTTATTTTGTTCGTGTGGCTTTGTATTGCAACAGCCTGGGTTTTTGTGCCTAACCTAACTGATGCTCAGGTTATTTTGAACAGTAACTGCTGTGGAGCTGTTTTTGAACTTGAAGATTTTCACAGTATTACAGAAAAGGCAGGTATATTGATGATAATTAAAACTTTTTTTATTTACTTACATTGAGACAAAACTTACAGCCTTAAACAAATGGTTTTTGAAACTTAAATATTGAACACACGCTACTTAATTATTTTACGAATTGTACACTTAAAATTAACAATTTAAAAATAGCATGCATGTGTCATAAATATAGCAAATTTAATTTCATGTTTTTTTTTATTATTTATGATATTACAATCATCTTAAATTCCATCTCTCAAGCCATACTAATTTTTTTTTTCTAAATTGACCGAAATAACTCGATCTGTGTATTTGGAGCGGGGCGAAAGAGGGCATTCAAAAAGAGGCTTCGTTGATTCGCCCCGCGAACCGAACAGCTTGTGGGGCGAACCCACGAAAGAGCCTGTGTACCGTTGTAGGACTTTTTGACATTTAAATCTCTAAAATTCAGGAAATTAACTTACGTTTTGCAGTCGAAACAAACCCCAAAATAAAATTTAGGTGTAATTAAAAAAGTGCGTAAAGGAATGCTTCACTTAATAATTGTTCAAAATATCAATAATACTAAAAAATATTATTGTTTTTAATAAATAGCGACACTACGAGTACCTGCTGAGCAGCTGGCATTTTTATTTCTTATTTTATATTTTGGCTAGCGTTAGCAAACTTTATACGTCTCATGACCTCTCTACTCCTGTCTCACTCAAAAATAATCTGTACGTAATAATTATCCAACGCTTACACGTTGAAGCCGGCACAATTTATTTTTGCATTATTACTTTTGCAATAGAATTGCAAAAATCAAACCGTAACGTTGCAAATAACGGCGAATACGCGACCAAAATTTCAAAACTACAACGTAAATAAAATTACTTTACGGCATAGCACGTTTCAGGCTAATTTAGTCTTGTTGGGAATCATAGTAAGCAAACTAAATGATGTTCGTTTTCGTAAAATAAGTACTTATATTGATAATACCGAGAAATCTTCTTTATAACCGACTTCCAAAAAGGAGGAGGTTCTATGTTCGTCTGTATGTATCTTTTTTTTTGTGTATTTTCATCGATAATTTCGCCAATTCTGAAACGAAAAAAAATTTTTATTGGTCCCATTTAAATTTTAAGGAAAACGGCTGAGCCGTTTTTGATAAATTAACAATAATGTAAATTGAGCGAAATATTCAAATGTTGTACACGATGGAAGGCGGTTTTGCCATTTTTTACTTATACCTATTATTACCTAGTACCAATATCAGCAATACAGTCAGTTGATATTAAACACAGTAACATTAAATTTGTGTCTTACACATCGTCACGCTATCTAAAATGTCAATCATTTTGTTTTTGTTTTCGCTTTATACCAATCATACCCTTATTGGTAAGAACAACATGGTTGCGGTCAAAATAACGCATGTAGGCGCGATAAAATCTGTCTCTGAAGAATTAAATGTCTTAGTATCTACATAATTATTTTTAAATGTCTTGGTATTTTCTAGTATTATTGATCTTGAATTTAAATCTAATCTGACATATTATATACTATACTATAAAATAATAAAAAAACTAGCCAATATATTTACTAGCTATCTATCGTACGGCTAAACAGACGCGACCAAAGCGCCACCCTTTATGGTGGACATCCCGCGCATTAGAACCAAGCGTTTCGAGTCCACATTCCTCATACGAACTGCCAGAATGTGGAACGCTTGCCTGAAGGATAAAGTCCAATGTAGGTGTCTTCAAATCCCGAGTAAATAGGTATCTTCTAGGTAAGCGTGTCACAGTGCAAATAAATACGAGTAGGTACGACAGTTTCCGAAAACAAGGCGTGAAGTTCGTCTCTGAAATTCTCCATGAACACGAGTTGGTGTGGTCAGAGTGTGCTAATAAAGTGCTAAGCAGCTTGCGGTGAGGCCCTTATGCGCGAATTAGGGACAGAGGCTTCTGCAACGTACCAACCTTCGCTTTTGTACTGTGACAATTCGGTGTTGTGAAAAACGTGACCTCAAATTGCGAAAAAAATATATATACTCGGAATTTTAATTCGATTCCAGATTTGACATTAGCTACTGTCATTTTTGACAGTATGTACTGTCAAAAACTGTCAAAAATGACAGTAGCTAATGTCAAATCTGGAATCGAATTAAAATTCCGAGTAAATAAATAAATAAATATTTTTGGGGACATCTTACACACGGCCTCTGACCCCAAACTAAGCAAAGCTTGTGATATGGCTGCCAGAGACTGATATACTACATATACATATTTTTAAATACATACTTATATAGATAGTAACTAAATAACACCCAGACACAGAGCAAACACCTATGTTCATCACATAAATACTTGCCCTTGGTGGGGATCGAACCCACACCTCTTTGACCCAGAAGTTGGGGTCACTAACCACTGAGCCACCGAGGCTGTCCAGGTAAAGGTACATATCCATTGATATTTGACACGATGGAAGGCTAATTTTTTGCAAACCTATAACCTCCTATAGAATAATGTACTAGAGGAGGTAAAATGTTGGTCCTTTTCCATACAAATCGTAACTGGACCGATGACAGACAGACGACAGGTGTCACAGTAAGAGAGAAGCCTAGAACATGCTTTACAGTTTCCTTTTCTTGAAAACAGCACAGCTTAGTTTACAGTACTAGAAATTAACATGACCAAAGTCAGACTAACCTATACAAAAGTTACGACAAACCGTGAAAATATTGATTGCATCTTTTTAAGGGCTCCCAGCAGTGGGAAAAAGAAGGCTGAGAATGAAGATGTACAAATATACACTTTAAATCAGTTTAAATACTAGTCTACTACTATATTGGTTCTCGTACCCAAAGGGTAAAAACGGGACCCTATTACTAAGACTCCGCTTTCCGTCCGTCTGTTCGTCTGTCTGTCACCAGGCTGTTTCTCATGAAAACATAGAACATAGCTAGAACGTTGAAATTTTTACTGATGACGTGTTACTGTTGCCGCTATAAGAACAAATACCAAAAACATAATAAAATAAATATCAAAGGGAGGCTCGCATACAGTACGGAACCCGTCGTGCGCGAGTTTGACTCGCTGATTATTTACTAGAGAAAAGTTAGCTCTTGACTATGTTAAATAATAATGTGTGTATCATATGAATAATAACAAAACTATGGCATTTTTGACGTTTACCACATTATTTTCAATTTCGAACGGCGTAGGTAGTACTTGTACTAAAATATATATAATTTTGTTGATAAAATTATTCGTATGTTAAATAATAAATGTATTTAAATTTTTGCATAAAGTAACGTAATACCCGTTCTTAAAGATAGGTATTATGCAACAGCTTTATATTTAGTTATTTTATTCAGACTGAAATAAAACGTTTTTTTACCAACGAACCAAACCGGAGGAGGTCCTCAATTCGACGCATAACTATTTTCGTAGTAGTCCGATTTCAATATTTTTTTTTATTGGAAATAGTATACTTTGAAATTGGTCCGACTAAAATTTTATTGAAATCAGCTGAGCAATTTTTGATAAATCAACAGTAATGTTAAAAATGTAACATCGATCCGTGCGAAATATTCGCGAATTCTGTACACGGGTGAAGTCGGTCGTGCTATTTTTTGCGAAAAATAGTTATTGTATTTTTAAATGTTTGATATTTTTTCTGTATATATTTTGTGGTTTCATGCGCCTGTTCAATTAAAAATAGTGTAAATTAATTTCCACTATTTATAAAGCGCATTGTACACTGAACTTCTAATGTCTCTATTTGAGACATATTTAAAATTTACGGTGTTCTAGGGTAGTGTTTAGATCCCCCAAGAAATGTTGTACCATCATATTATGTCATTTAAAGTGAAGTCATTTTAATAGGTAACATTTGACCGTTCATTTATGCAAAGAAAAAGACCGTTGGGGCCGTTGGTATTTAGTCTAGCTATCCACAAAGCTATAGTAAACGTCAAATCGTCTTTGAATTTGTGGTATCTTGACGACGGCACCATTGGAGGAAGGCCAGAAGAGGTATTCCAGGATCTTCAGAGTCTCATTCCTCGTCTCAGAGAGTTGGGCTTGGAAGTGAATCCCTCTAAATGCGAGTTTTTCCCTTGCTGCGTTCAAGCTCGTACACACTTTGAACGGTTTAATTCTCTTTTACCTGGCCTCAGAGAACTGTCGCCCAAATCTTTCTACCTCTTGGGATCTCCGATTTTCATTGATGCGTTACCGGAGACTATTCTTTCCCAAAATCAACTTCTTCTTACCGCTCGGGAACGTCTCCAGAATCTGTCTGCGCACGTGGCGTTGGTTTTATTGCGAACGTGTTTCGCTATACCAAAGGCTACGTATCTGCTGCGAACGGCGCCTACTTGGCTGTGTCCTAACGAGGTTGCAGTTTTTGACGAGACATTGAAAACCTCTATAGAGTCAATACTCAACGTGTCACTCAATGACCCGCAGTGGACTCAGGCGGTACTGCCGATTCGGCATGGAGGTCTTGGGGTGCGATGCATGGGTGAACTGGGTCTGCCTGCTTTCTTGGCGTCGGCGCATGGGGTTGCTGGCCTTGTCTCTGTCATTCTTCATAACGAAGGTGATGAGGTGAGCATACCTTTTGTGTCAGATGCTAGGGCAGTTTGGTCGACCCTTAACTCAGGTGTCGAAAGCCCTGCAGCTCCTCACGTACAGCGTGCGTGGGACGATGTTGGAGCTAAACGGGTCCAGAAGCAATTGTTGAGCGAGGCTGCGGGGGCGGATTTGGCAAGACTGAGGGCTGTATCGCGGTCAGAATCCGGGGCATGGTTGCACGCTCTTCCGTCTCCACACCTGGGCACCTTCTTGGACGATGACTCTTTGCGCGTGGCAGTAGGTCTCCGCTTGGGCTGCAAGGTGTGTGAACCACATACTTGCATCTGCGGTTCCGTAGTGGAGGCCGATGGCCACCATGCATTGAGTTGTCGTCGGTGTACAGGAAGGTTTCCGCGTCACCATGCCCTCAATGACATAGTCCGGAGAGCCTTTGTCTCGGCAAATATACCTTGCGTTCTGGAGCCACCGGGTCTCAGTAGGTCTGATGGCAAGAGGCCGGATGGGCTAACTCTGGTGCCGTGGAAGAATGGCAAGTGCCTGGTGTGGGATGCCACATGTGTCAGCACGGTTGCCGCCTGTCACCTGAGTCGCTCCATCCGCTCCTCAGCGGCGGCTGCTGAGGACGCTGCGTGTCGGAAGCGTCAAAAATATGCGGCTTTGGAGGCACAATATCTTTTTGTGCCCATCGCTGTTGAAACTTTGGGCGCTTGGGGGACCGAGGCCAAGGTGTTGATTCGACAGATTGGCCAGCGGATAACGGAAAAGTGTGGTGACCCCCGCTCCAGCTGTTTCCTGGAGCAAAGATTGGCCATTGCTATTCAACGGGGTAATGCGGCCAGTGTTTTGGGGACCTTTGCTCCGGGAACAATTAGGGGCGGGTTGTTTGACTAATTTTATTTTTAGACATTATTGTATTGACTTTTTGAATAAAAATAAAATAAATCTTAATAATTATAAATATATAGATGAATAAAATATACAGATTAGAATATTTTATAACGTGCAATAAGAACCACACACATTAGTTCCATGAATACCTGAAGTTAATAATTTATAGATTACTGATTACTATCAAGTGGGTAGAGCTAATTTTTCCTCCAAAGAAAAATATACCTTACACAAAAGAAATAAAACTGCAAGCCGTCTTCGAGAACACTAATCGGTCGTCGTCAATATTGTTTTCATGAGTTTTATTCCTTTAGTGTAAGGTATATTTTTCGTTGCATAAATGAACTGTCAAATTATGTTACCTATTAAAATGACTCCACTGAACCTGATAATATTAGCTATTTCTTTTGTAATCCATACTCTTATTTGTTACTGAATCAACAGCAATTCACACAGAGAACAAAGGCTCTAGTTTTTTATTAGATTCAACGTTGAATTTTTTTATAAATCTCAAGATATTTAGTGTGTACACAGTTAGTAATCTACATTTTAGTGCATGTAACGCAGTTTTGAAATAGATGAACGCTTAATCTTACGATGAAACGTTTCATAATTATTTAAAGCCGATTCACACAGAGGCGGGAAGTGCGGGAAAGCGATCGCGATCCGGGACGGGAATTCTTGGTAATATTCGAATTTGTTTCCAACCTGACACATAACAAGCGGGCACGATCCGGCGCTATTGCTTTGCACTGGACCGCTATCGGATCGCTTTCTCGCAGCTCCCGCCTCTGTGTGATCCGGCCTTTAGTCGTGATCATGAATAATAAGTGAACCTCATCCTGTATAAGTACAAAACGAAGGTTTCTAAGGGTGTGATGGGCAAAATTATATGTTAGAAATAGGTTTTATTATAGTAATACATTTCTAAATCCATCAAAAAGATCTAGTTGGATTTGTTAAACTAAAATATTTTCTGAAACTGTTGATTAAACATCTGACTACCTACAATAATTAAATTATAATGAGAAGAAAATGAAATAAGCAATTAACTCGGTTTTTTCTGTGAATATTGCACTGCAAAGATAAAGTAACCATAGTTTGAGAAGACACATTTTAGTACCTAATGATTAATGTATGTTATGTTGCACACTAATACTGACACTATTTACTTCAATTAACAACCCTTTTCAGTTAATATTAGCTCTGCTTTCGGTCTCTTCTATGATGTCTTGTGTTCGATTCTAGTTTTTTCTTAGTTATTTTTCTATTTTGCTGCGCTTAGTTGTTTTTCTATTTCGAGTAGCTAACACAAGGAATCTAGGGAGCCTAAGAATGTGAAGCGTGTAAAATTATGAAAATAACTAGCTCTACCCACGGCTTTCTATATAACGCTTAATTTTTTTATGGGAAAAAGTAAACTATGATTAAAAAAAAACTACTGCCGTAAAGGTACTGATGTATTCTCCAACCTTTGAATTATATTCATGCAAAATATCAAGCTGAGTGAAAGAACACAAACCATACAAAACATACTTTTGGAATAGATACTCGTACGTAAGGTAAGAATAAATTTCAAGTTCAATATTAACTATAGTTAAAAACTAGTAAAGTGTTATGAAAGGCCCCTACAAAAAAACATCAATTATATTCAAGCACCATTCGTGGGTAGGTCTATGTTCAGAAGACTAGCAAAAAGGGTTGGTACAGTAAGATTACTAGAACATACCAAGAAAACATAAACAAGATAGAGTAAGGTCCACAGTCCGAGTGCTAAAGTAGGAAAAGTCGGCATTCCACAAAATATCCGGTCGTCCAGCTACATTTCGCAAGCGCTCTGTCGCAAGCGTGGACACCAGCCGCTGAAGGTTAGACTCCGATATTTGCTTTTATATTTTGTAATGACGAGTGATAATTGGAGATCTAAATAGTATTTATGAAGCCTAGCGTTTAGAGTATCTTCGTGGTATGCACCCTTTAGGTGTTAATCAAAAATGTTTCCCCAAGGATGATGTTACGCCGCACTTAAACAACAAAAACGCTTTCTCTGTGTCATGTTTGCAATGGCTTTCATTTCAGTCTAGGTTGATATCAGTTATTTCTGTAATAACGAATTATAATTCGACATCTAAAGAGTGTTTATTAAGTCTACTGTTTAGAGTGTCTTCTTGGTATACACCTTGCATGGTGTCATTAAAAATGTTTCTTCGAGGATGATATTACGCTGCACTATACGATAAAAATGCAAAATATTATTATTATTATTATTATTCTAATCATGCCGTGCTTGTACGTAACCTGATTGTTATTTGAATAAAATGGTTTCACTTTTTTTTACAAAATTATTTGATAACAAACAAACAGATTTAATATTTCCGGTCAGACAGAGGTACAAAATAGTAGATGGGTTGTCTGCTTTCCACAAAAAATATGATATCAATAAAATCAGTAAAACAATATTATTATAACGTATTTGCGAAACAATAATTCAGTTAAATGATTTCACATATTATTATTGTAACAGGCTTTAACTTTAACTTTTCGATGTAGAAAAAAATGCTAAATAGAGCTCTTAAATGGTACACAAATCCTTACTAATTATAGATTTGAAGGTATGTCGGTTGGTTTATAGAGTAATACTAGTACAGAGTAATATACTCTTTCACGCGAAAACGGACAAAGAATCATTTTTATTCATGGAAATACTTTTAACTGGTGAGAGTGTCTAAAGCTACTTTTTATATGGAAGAATTAAAATATTAGATTGCACAAACAACAAAAACGCACACGAAGGAAGCCATGAGTAAAAACTAGTCCACACTAAATGCCCATACTTTTATGTTGCTAAGCAACAAAACTGAGCCCAAATACACTTAGTTCCGACTATTTTTATTCCAAAAACTTTTTAACCGAACAGATGTCACAAGCGTGCTAAGTAGACATTTTGTCGCCACACATTTCAAATAGTCATTAGCAAATAGTTACAAACAAAGTGCCTATTGAACACAAAACAAACTGACTTGTAATTTTATGTAAAGTATCTATATTTACTAAATCTTAATATTATTATGCTGATGTAGTTATAACCCGGGAGGTAAGCACAAAAAAAATGCAATTACTCTCTAAAAGCTGAATTTTTGGTACTCGTATTACGTTGTAATTGTGGTGTACAAGAATACCCCGGAGTCAGTCAGTTGGGATACCTAGCGTTTGAAACTAAAAAAAAAGTATCTTGCAACTACTTCTGAAAGCTGAAACTTGATATACGGGTAGATAAATAATATTAATAATCGACCAAGTACGAGTCGGACTCGCGCACGGAGGGTTCCGTACTGTATGGGAGCCCCCCTTAAATATTTGTTTTATTTTAATTTTATTATTTATTATTGAAGTGAATATAAAACTAAATATTCTGTGAAAATTTCAAGCATGTACCTGTTACCATTATTAATATAGATCGAAAAACGTCTAAAAAATCAGGTTTGTTGTATGGGAGCCCCCCTTAAATATTTATTTTATTCTATGTATTTGTTGTTATAGCGGCAATAGAAATACATCATCTGTGAAAATTTCAGCTGCCTATCTATCATGGTTCATGAGATACAGCCCGGTGACAGACAGACAGACAGACGGACAGACGGACATCGAAGTCTTAGTAATAGGGTCCCGTTTTTCTCTTTGGGTACGGAACCCTAAAAAAGGTTTAATTGCAGTCAATTATTTAAAACAAGTAACAAGTCAGGCTTTAAATTAATGCTGCTGTAAAGCCTTACTGGCAGGTTTTGTTGCATGTTTCGGGTGATTGACTATGGTCAAACTTTTTTAAATTATTTGTCTCCCCGTACGCCATTTTTTAGCTTAATTTTAGAAGTAGCTATAAGATACTTATTTTTGATTTAAATTCAAACGGGTTACCTCTCCAATCGCTAAGCATCCCAGCTAACTGACTCCGGGGTATTGTTGTACACCACCATGACAACCTGATACCAAAAATTCAGCTCTTAGAAAGTAGTTGTATTTTTTGCGCTTAGCTCCCGGGCTATCAGAGCACCTTTGACAAAAATTGGATGAATGTTAAATGATTTTGAAGAGTCGTTGAATGATTTTTGGCATATTAAAATTCTGTGTCAAGACAATTATAGCATAACTAGCTTAAAACCCGCGGCTTCACCCGCGTTGTCTTAGTAGACAGGTACTTGCTTATGGAAATAGCCCGTGGTTTGACCCGCGTTTGTCTTAGTACTTGCTTAAAATTATAAAAGGCTGCCGGTTGGCTTGCGTTGTCTTGGCACTTCCTTAAAATAATAATAGGTCGTGCTTTAGCAAAGCATTATCGCATAACGTATTACTTGCAAGGATAATGCCTATGGTTTGGCCTGAATTGTCTTAGTATTTGGCTAAAATGATAATAGGTCGCGGTTTGGCCTGCGTATTCTTAGTACTCGCTTAAGATGGTAATTTATAGCACGCAGCTTAGCCTGCGTTGTCTTAATACTTCCTCAAAATTATAATAGCCTACCGTTTGGCACGCGTTGTCGTATTACTTGCAATGATAATAGCCCACGGTCTGGCCGCTTTGTTCGAGTAACTGCTTAAAATGATAATAAGCCACAGTTTGTCCCGCGTTGTCTTGGCACTTGCTTAAAATAATAATAGTTCGTGGTTTCGCCTGCATTGTCGTATAACGTATTACTTAAAAAGATAATGCTTAGTAGGCATTATCTTTTCAAGTAATAGGCATTGCCTACGGTTTGGCCTGCGCATTCTTAGTACTTGCTTAATATGGTAATTTATAGTACGTAGCTTGGCTCGCGTTGTCTAAGTGCTTGCTTAAAATTACAATAGCCTGCCGTATGGCTTGAGTTGTCGTATTGCTTGCAATGATAATAGCCCATTGTCTGGCCCGCGTCGTTATAGTATTTGTTTAAAATGATAATGGCGCGCGGTTTGGTCCGCATTTTCTTAGTACTTACTTTAAATGGTAATTTCCCACAGTTTGGCCCGCGTTGTCTTAGTACTTTTTTGCTTAAAATAATAGCTCTTGGTTTAGCCCACGTTGTCGTATTACTTGCAAGGATAATAATTAGCCCACGGATTGGCCTGCTTTGTCTCAGTATTTGCTTAAATTTACTTGTATCTAAAGCTTATTATGGAGTACGACCATTTTTAGATGATAAATTGCTTGATGATTATTTTATGGCCATATTGGACTTAACTGATTATTCAATATTTTTGTGATTAGAATTAAGATCTTAATGTAACACAGTTCAACAATAAATGTTCTTTGACTTTAATAGCCCACGGTTTGGACCGCGTTATTTTATAACTTGTCACAAAATAAATACTTAATAAAGTTATATTGTAATATACCTACTGGTTTTTCATATCGAGAAAAGAATATTTTTCAATATATTGCTGGATCATGAGTGACCCATGTAGTTTCCCACTCGTATACCAAATTTTATCCAACTCCATTTGCATGTCATGGTCTACATTACAATCGTAAGGTCCTAATCCTGGTCAGACCACTGAGCTCTTTGAAACTTATGTACGGAATTTCATACTACTGGCTTTTCATTGATGCAAAACATTGAAGTAACCTGCATAGGCACGTCCTTAGAGAAAAATCGATGTCGTATGTGAACTCAGCAACCCGCGCTCGGCCAGCGTGATGGATATGGCTTAATCACCCTTCGTGGATAGGCCTACGTTCAGTGGTGGACTATTAAAAATCGGCCAAGTGCGAGTCGGACTCGCGCACTAAGTGTTCCGTACATTATGGGAGCCCATTCCTCTTGCCGTTATTAATAGCGAGCAAAAAACTCCTAAAAATCACGTTTGTTGTATGTCCCTTAAATATTTATTTCATTCTATTTTTAGTATTTTTTGTTATAGCGACAACAGAAATATGTACATCATTTGTGAAAATATCAGCTGCCCAACTATTACGGTATGGTGACAGACAGACAGACGGACATCGAAGTCTTAGTAATAGGGTCCCGTTTTTACCCTTTGGGTACGGAACCCTAAAAACGGCCAGTACAGGCATTCATCATGTTTCTTTAAGTCATTAGAAATTTAATTTCGATTATTCTGAACCCAATGAAAATCTCGCCCATAACCGTTTACGCGGTCAAAAGTGATCGAGGCACTTGTAGGACTTTCAGACATTCTCTGACCAAGTACAGACGAAAAAGTAGCACACAAGAAGGTACATTTTATTTGAAAAATACATAGCGCACCTACATCTAGACGACAGGCATGTTCTAGGATTCCATTATACTCACCATTTGACTAACTTTTACTATGGTACCAACCCAGAAATCACGTAAATAAAATTAGCTGTTCAACACAAAAAATTCATCGACCCGCAACAAAATGTAAAGAATAGGTAATTTTCGATTTTTCAGGGTAGTTCCCATAGTAAAGTAAGTAGTTATTGATCCGTATGTACCCTAAGTTCAAGTCTATTGGCTCACAAAATAAAATCGTTCATAAACTATTAGGGGCCCATTTTGCCCCCATTGAAGGATCTAAATTATCTCAATTTAATTCTAGATATTTCACTAAGTTTAAAAAAAAACGCGATCAAGTTATTTTTCACGCTTCTAAAAGGATGTTTGGTCTAGCGTTAGACAAGGAATCCGGTACTTTTCCCAGGACGTTAATAGTCATATATTAGTTAAAAGGGTGAGCTATTTTCAAACAATATTGCATCGGTTTTCGAACAGTAATTTAGCACTTTTTTTAGGAAATTGATATCCTGAAGGACCCACTGAAATTTTCCAGGATAGCAGTACCCCAAGTGGTATTTTGTGTAATTGTCTAGCGTCGTACCAAATTTCGTTAGAATTCATTTACCCCTTTTATCTTAGCTTTATAATTGATTATTTTGGCTATTGCTAAGAAACCCTATAGATTTTCCGGGATAAAATAGTTACTGTATTGAAACATGTTGTGTGCTTTCTACATAGGTACCTACCAGATTTCATTTATAACCGTTCAGGTCCTCTGATGTAATTATTGATGCTTTTTTCACCAACTTTGGGAACTTATCTGACCCGTTAGATAAGGAAAATTCGGAAAAACAGGAAGAAACGTAACTTTTACTTTATTTGTAAAGCATATATACAAAGTTTTAAGTCAATCGGTAAAGGTAATGAAAAATTAAATGCAAACAAAAAGGGCCCGTTTAACCCCGTTAGAGGTAGATTTTTCGAAATTTTCGTCCTTTGTGCTTCATTACGTTGTACATTGTACCTATGTTCTAAATTTCAAGTCTCTATCTTTAGTGGATTGGGTTGTAGCCTAAACTGATTAATTTTGGCTATCCCTAAGGATCCCCATAGAATTTCCGGGATAATAATAGTTCATGTGTTGAAACATGTTGTGTGCTTCCTCCATACCAGATTTCATCCATAACCGTTCAGCTCGTTGGATGTAATAGACGCTTTTTTCACCAACTTTGGGACCCAATTTGACCCCTTAGATAAGGAATATTCGGGAAAACGGGAACAAACGTAACTTTTATTTTGTTTGAGTAGCATGTATACAAAGTTTCAAGTCAATCGGTAAAGGGAATAAAAAGTTACATACAAACGAAAAGGGCCCGTTTTACCCCTTTAGAGGTCGATTTTTCAAAATTCCGTCCTTAGTGCTCCATTACGTGGTCTAATGTATCTTTGTTCCAAATTTCATGTTCCTATCTTTAGCGGTTTGGGCTGTAGGCTGTCTGTCAGTCAGACACTCAGGGAAGCCTTTTATATAATAGATTAACCGACTTCCAAAAAAGTGGAGGATGTTTTATGTTCGTCTGCACCTATACATATATATTTTTTGTGTATTTTCATCGATATTTTTGCCAATAGTGAATCGATTATAAAAAATTATTTTAGTTCAAAAAGCATACTCTCAATGTGGTCCCATTTAAATGTTATCGAAATCAGATGACCTATTCGAGCGAACTATTCAAATTTTGTTCACGATTGAAGTCGGTTGTGCCATTTTATGCGAAAAATAACTATTGTACGTATGAATACGTAAAATGATTGATATTAATAAATAATCCAAATTCTGACTATAACTTATTACTGTCACAAATTAAAATCAAATTAATCTAGAAGAAATACCTGCTCTTAAACACTTAACTATATTCACAATTATAAAACTCATTTCAAATAGCTATTAATAAACCACAAATACTGAGTAATTTATAAATTCATCGACTAATAACATAGTATAAATACACATACTCATTGATATTTTTTGGATTCGTTTTTTTGAAATCATTAAAAAAAAAATATTTTACGAGACATCCTACACACGGTCTCTGACCCCAAACTAAGCAAAGCTTGTGATATGGCTGCCAGAGACTGATATACTACATATACTTATTTTTAAATACACACTTATATAGATAGTAACTAAATAACACCCATCATTGTAATTGACTTGTAACAGTGATTATGACTATGAGACTGCTTCTTTTTCTGACAGAAAATAACCAAAAATGTACCTAATCAATATACCATTTATGCACAAACTGATTAATTGTTGTTTGATAAGTGTTACTTACTGTAACAGTATTTAACAATTAGGCTAGATTTGGTACGCCAAAATAAATAAAAACATTCCCATTACGACAAACTTAAAGTTATTTAAATTTTTACATAATTAGATAGGGTTAGTTAGTTCGTATATTCCTGGTAGCTAATCCTAGTTAGTCAGTTAAGCCGTCAGTGTTTTTAACACGCTTTTATTAGGTCGACGTGTAACCTATGTAATGGAATCTAAGGTAACTAATTTAACCATCTTTCAAGGGTCGTAGCGTGAATGAAAATTGGCAGCTGTATGTAGTTCTAATAACAATACAATAATATGGTACTGTCGAACTGATCTGATGATGGAGCCGGAACTTCATGATGGAAAATCGTATCATAGCTGTTTTGGATTTCTTAGAAAAGTCTTGTAATGAACTTTGACCACGTTTAGGTTTCAAGGTCTGATGATGAAGCCGGAAGATAGGCACTGGCATTCCATGATGGAATATCGTATCATAGCCGTATTTGCACTTGTGAGAAAGGCCACGTAAAGCGTGTTTTTTCTAGTGTTTTTTAAACGTTAAAATGATATTAAGTCGTCCTTAAAGCCCCTGATATGGCTAAAAAGATACCATCCAAGCTTGTGTGCTACATCTTAGCCAGAAACATCAATATGCAAATGCGATTCAATCCTAAATGGTGTTAAGTGTCTACAATTGTTTGACCCCTGACATTGGATTTTTCTTGTTATGCTTATCTTTCGAAATAACTTGCGGACGTGAGGATAGTTGGAGCCAACGTTTGCTGATTGCCAACTTGGCCTTGGCGAGAGGGCGCGGTCATCGCAATTATTTGGCCAAATAGTGCAGAGCATGACTTGTTCGACACTTGAAGGTCGTTGAAAGCAACTCGTATGATCTTCGTCTAATCGTCACTGATTACAATATTAGTGAATACCATAGTGGTTAAGAGGTAGTGACACCCGCCTTACAATCGTGAGGTCGTGGGTTCAAATCCCCGGTCCCGTACCAATGAGTTCTTTGGAATTTATGTACGGAATTTCACATCACTGGCTTTTCAGTGAAGGAAAACAATCTTGAAGCAATCTGCGTACGTCCGTAGAAGAAATTCGATGGCGTATGTGAATCCACCAACCCGCACTGGGCCAGCGTGGTGGATATGGCCCAATCACCCTTCGTGGGTAGGCCTACGTCCTGCAGTGGACTAATAAAAAGCCTGGTACAGAATACCTGGTGTATCTCTAAATGACAAACGACGGAAACTCGTAGAACTAATGTTGTTTATGATGTTAGCTATAGACCGCAACAAACTTTTTCAGTGAAGTTAGCTACAAGCAGCGCGACACCCAACTCTCGCGGAGCTGTTATGTGAGCTTCAGTCACTCAGTCAGGATTGGGTTGCACGCAAATTGCAGCTAACTTCACAAACTTCAGTTTGATTTGGCCTTATCTTCAGTCTTGCTAGGCTGTCGGTGTCATTCAGGTAAACCTGCATATTTCGATGACTCTTTTTGGAACAGCTAATTTAATTGCAGTTTCAGAGAGGATTCCACATTAAAATAATACCGGACAAGTGCGAGTCAGGCTCGTACAACGAGGGTTCCGAGCAAATCCTGAAAATTGCAAAATATTGTTTTTTTAGGGTTCCGTAACCAAAGAGAAAAACGGGACCCTATTACTAAGACTTCGATGTCAGTCGTCTGTCTGTCTGTCTGTCACTGGGCTGTATCTCATGAACCATGATAGCTAGGCAGCTTAAATTTTCACAGATGATGTATTTCTGTTGCCGCTATAACAACAAATACTAAAAATAGAATAAAATAAATATTTAAGGGGGGCTCCCCTACAACAAACGTGATTTTTAGGAGTTTTTTTGCTCGCTATTAATAACGGCAAGAGGAATGGGGCTCCCATACGGTACGAAACCCTCCGTGTGCAAGTCCGACTGGCACTTGGCCGATTTTTATATGAGAATATGCATCCGGAGCGGACACATGAAAGCAAAATTATCAAGTCAAAGAGATTCTCGCTCACTCGTTCGCTGGGTCAATAAACGTATGTTTGTGGTTATGACCTTGTTAAATTACGTACAACACAACCATGTGAACGATGCCATTATCAATTAAACTTGTACCTCTACCCCACTTACTCAATCTCCCCAGCGCTGTGCAAAACGTTGCAAAATGGATTCCAAAGCTTGTCAGTCAAGTTTGCTTCCAACTAAAACGTTAATCGAGCTTTAAACATGATTCAAATTTCATAATACAGTGCTTAACAGTAATTGAAAATAATTAATCACATAGACACGTGCCTACCTATAAATAAAATAATTATTTTTCGCAAAAAATGGCAAATTCACCTTCCATCGTGTACAAAATTGGAATATTTCGCTCGAGTTGTTTACATTATTGTTTTTAAAATTTAAATGGGATCACTTGGAGAGTATACCCTTTTGAACTAAAAAAGATTATTTCGATTCGGTTCACAATTGGAGGAATTATCGATGAACATACACAAAAAAAATACATGCAGACGAATATGGAACCTTCTCCTTTTTGGAAGTCGGTTAAAAATGGTATTAAGATGTACCTATCTCAAGATGATGTAAAAACTAAACGTACTGCCTACGTACGTATAAGTACATCCTAGAGATCGTTATTTTATTTTTCATCCCCTACTTAATATGTAGCTTATCATGGGACTTATGTAGTTACGGTTAAGTCGTTTATAATTTTAATATTTAAAACAAGACGTTTATACATTTTTGAATATTTTTGAATAGAAAGATTTAGTTTTAACCTTTTTTGTGCTGGGAAAATTCGACGCCAAACAATGCTCGATTAGCCGCTTGATAACAAACAAAAGGTATATACGAGTAAAAGATATTTTCGCTAATCATCAAACTTCTTGTACTGTTTTTTTTTTCAATTCTTGAAAACATTTCAACGCAAAAGTAACACTTTTAAACCTAGATAAGGTTTGGCATACCTATAATTATTATGTGTTTATAACTGAACGAAGCAAACGAAGTGAGAGTTGTCTCCGTTTTGACTCTACGATTTTGCTTTCGTTTGTTCGGTTGTTTATTTCCCTCAACATTTTTTCAACGAATCTCGACAAAACTTGGTTACAACACACAGATTCCATAATTATAATTTATTTACGTCTGCGATTTTTGATTTTTCCGTCGACGTTATTTATATCATAAGGAAGGCGCTATGTCGCGCTTTTTATAAGCTGATTTCGAAAATGTTTGGCCAATCGTTTACTTAATGAGGTCATCTGTCCACCTTGTGGGTGAACGCCCTACGCCGCGCTTGCCGATACGTGGTCTCCACTCGAGAACTTTTCGACCTAATCGGTCATCTGTCCTCCATTATATGTGCCATGCCCACTGCCATTTTAACTTACCGATCCTCTTTGTTATCTCGGTAATATTAATATTTAATTGAAAATAATACGTGTGAGATATAAATTTAAATAAGTGGTGGTAAAACCAAAAAGACCTGTCGGCGTAATTATAATGTTACACGCAATCTGAAGAGACCTTGCTCTAAGTACTATGATTCTTGAACATTCCTCTAAACGTAACTACATAATATAAACATAATAAACAATAAAGGCAGAGTCACAAAACTTATGTTCAAGTGAAGTTCCTATAGTAGAAACTGCTAAAAACAAGGTTACACAAACGTACTAGTACGCTATACGTAGTAAAGAAAAGTACATATTGTAGTACGCTGCCTTAGACCAAATAAAAAAATCAAGATGGAACGTCGTGAACGAAGTGAGGCCGGTTTTTTTACATGTGTGAGTGCGTCGATATTGCGCGGCCGTGGTGGTCTAGAGGTAGTGACGCCCGCCTTACAATCGTGAGGTCGTGGGTTCAATCCCAGTCCCGTACCAATGAGTTCTTTGGAATTTATGTACGGAATTTCACACCACTGGCTTTTCGGTGAAGGAAAACATCGTGAGGCAACCTGCATATGTCCGTAGAAGAAATTCGATGGCGTATGTGAATCCACCAACCCGCACTGGGCCAGCGTGGTGGATATGGCCCAATCACCCTTCGTGGGTAGGCCTACGTCCTGCAGTGGACTATTAAAAAGGCTGATACAGTACAGCCTAGGCATAGTTTCTTTGTACGTGTACATGTGTGTGTTGTGTCTGTACACGGCTACGCATAGTTTGTACCGGCTTCTCTTGTTTGTTTACAACATTCTGTCCTTTTTTAACCCCCGACGCAAAAGAGGGGTGTTATAAGTTTGACGTGTCTGTTTGTCTGTTTGTCTGTGTGTCTGTATGTCTGTCTGTGGCATCATAGCGCCCAAACCACTGAACCGATTTCAGTTTAGTTTTTTTTGGATGAAAGGAGACTTAATCGAGAGTGTTCCTAGCTATGTTTTATAAAAATCGAGAGTTATGGTGGGTTAAAGTGGGGATGGAAGAACCAAAATTCTACAAATGTTCGGGGGTTTTTTAAATTTTTAATATAAGTTTTTTAATGTGGTTTGATCATATCTAAACACTAGCTGTTACTCCTGGCTTTGCTCGTTTACGAATGAATCAAGTACCAATTTCTGTAATAGACCTTTCGGAATTGTAACTCTAAAAGATAACAAAAACCTAAATACATTGTAATCTGTTATGTAGTTTAGAAGCGAATATACAGACAGACACACAAAAAGGCGACTTTGTTGTTCAGTATGTACCTAGAGATGGCGAAGAAACAGAAGGTCTGGACAAAATCGCATGTGGTCAAGTACATCATAACTTGTTCTATGATACTGGAACATTCCACGACATGTCAGTACAAAATATAAACAATATAAACATTTGAGAAGTAGGTATAGTTAACCCGGAGTCACAAAACTTATGTTGGAGTGAAGTTCATACCGCAGAAACTGCAGTGGGGCAAGGTTACACAAACGTCGAGTACATTATACGCAGTAAAGATGAGTACACACTGTGGTACAATGTAATCAATTTTTTATCTTAATAGATGTGAGAATTTACAGACGAATTTAGTTTAGAGCAACGCTTATAGAAATTCAAATATCCAAAAAAAATGTCACGAAACATTTATTTCTCTGCTTTAAAATAAAACTAAGAAATCTAGAAATAAAACAATGTAAAACAACTCAAGCAATCTTGAAAGCAATAAGAAAGAGTAAACTAGCTATAACTAACTATTTAAACGTTATGTCACCTACCTGAAACCGATCTCTTTTTTAGGGTTCCGTACCCAAAGGGAAAAACGGGACCCTATTACTAAAACTTCGATGTCCGTCTGTCCGTCTGACCGTCTGTCTGTCACCGGGCTGTATCTCATGAACCATGATAGCTAGGCAGCTGAAATTTTCACAGATGATGTATTTCTGTTGCCGCTATAACAACAAATACTAAAAACAAAATAAAATAAATATTTAAGGGGGGGCTCCCATACAACAAACCTGAATTTTTACCCGTTTTTCGCTCGATATTAATAATGGTAACAGGTAGATGCTTGAAATATTAACAGAATATTTAGTAGTATATTCACTTCAATACCAAATAATGAAATTAAAATAAAACGAATATTTAAGGGGGGAGGAATATTTGAATATTCATTTAATGAATAGTTCTCATACAGTACGGGACCCTTCGTGCGCGAGTCCGACTCGTACTTGGCCGATTATTGTACAACGTTATCTTTACAAAAGCCGTACTTGTCCTAAAACACTATAAATTGACTCTCAGCGTTCCGTTCTTATTTTCCTAGCATTACATCGACAATAAGTCCGATTACAGAGGCGCCAGCGTAATTATATTTGCTACTAGCAGAGCCCCGCGGTTTTACCCGCGTTGTGCCCGTTCCCGTGGGAATTTCGGGAATTTTTATACATCTAAACCTTCCTCTTGAATCACTCTATCCATTAAAAAAAACCGCATCAAAATCCGTTGCGTAGTTTTAAAGATTTAAGCATACAGACAAACAAACAAACAAACGAAAATAGCGACTTTATTTTATACTATGTAAGGAAAACAGCAAAATTCTGTTTCTTTTTCACTTTAGGCATTCGATAGAGAGAACACTTTTTACGTTGCTATTTAATTTACGCTGGCGCCTCTGTAATCGGGCTTAATGTAACCTGACCTTTACAATAAATCGTGAGAGGTGATGCGACCAGCATAGTTACCGAGTGAGACATGGTATGTAAAAAGCTAAGGTATTGCAGATTTGCAAAAAATTGCGATACATAGCGTTGATGAGATGTGAAATACGTTTTATTACCTTTATTCAAGGCCACAGTTGTAGAACAGTAAAAAATCGTGTGTGTGTTTTTTAAGCCGGTAGTACCGGAAAGCGGAGCATAGGACGTCCACCGACTAAGTGGACAATTGTACAACCCGGTCACAATATCTGTGCACCTGACTTCGTGACGTCATATCGAATTATCGGGACGTATATACATTACCGGACGTCTAGTATACTGTCCGGACGTAAATTATTATCGGGACGTGTATCGGCAACGAAGATGCTAACCGTACTATCGCACCGGGGAGTGCGCTGAGGACAGGGGAAGCGGGAGAGGCGCCGCATTCCAGCGAGGTGCACAGATATTCTGACCGGGTTATACTGATAAATGGTACTAGCAACGTAGAGGATATCATTCTACAAATCAAATAATAGTACAAATAATGGTACTACTGACGTATAGATACATCGACCGGTGAGTTGTGTCTGCAAGCTGCTTCCAACCTGTCTTTTTGGAAATTCAAAGGGGAGGCCTATGTCCAGCAGTTGATTTCTTACGACTGATGAATGGTTGGATCTTTACGGAGGAGGTTTACAAGTCGACGCGTATATTATTATTTATGTTTAACAACGCATAAGTAACTTTTTACAGAATGGTCAAATTTTGTTAACTCTTTTTTTGTTTGGTAAATAATACTTCAAAGGTACATTTAAATTTTATCGGATACGGCTGAGCCATTTTTGATAAATCAACAATAATGTGAAAATTACTACATCGATCCGTGCGAACTATTCGAATTCCGTACACGGTGGAAGTCGGTTATGCCAATTTTGGGGAAAATTATTAATAAGAGTAGACGCAGAAATAGCAGTAGTTTACCTATATTCCATCCAAGCGAATGGACCGATTTTAACATTGTCTGTAATTTTGGGGAAAATAATTAATAAGAGTAGACGCAGAAATAGCAGTAGTTTACCCATATTGGGGAAAATTATTAATAAGAGTAGACGCAGAAATAGCAGTAGTTTACATATATTCCATCCAAGCGAATGGACCGGTTTTAACATTGTCTGTAATTTTGGGGAAAATAATTAATAAGAGTAGACGCAGAAATAGCAGTAGTTTACCCATATTCCATCCAAGCGAATGGACCGATTTTAACATTGTCTGTAATTTTGGGGAAAATTATTAATAAGAGTAGACGCAGAAATAGCAGTAGTTTACCTATATTCCATCCAAGCGAATGGACCGATTTTAACATTGTCTGTAATTTTGGGGAAAATAATTAATAAGAGTAGACGCAGAAATAGCAGTAGTTTACCTATATTCCATCCAAGCGAATGGACCGATTTTAATATTGTCTGTAATTAAGACACTAAAATGAAAACTACTTTGACAATAAAAAATTGCTTTAGCAAAAGATGTCGAACCTAATTTCAATTTTTATTTAGTTCATGTTTTGATAAATCTGAAACAAAGCCAATTCAAAATTAACACCATCTTGCTCTTATTCCATTAGGTGAAATTGGTACAGCTCAAAAAAAAATTGATCAGAAAAAATTGTTGAAAGTGCTTTTACTATATAGGTAACCTACATCTACATCATTGTTCCTTTATGTATTATGTAACTTAAACCTACTTACCGATATAATTATTTGATTCCAAGTCAAAACGTTTAGGCGTCTGTGGGTAAAGGATGTTTCCAGAGAAGTAGCGCTTATATCTATATATCTATCTTCTATTATATAAAAATGAATCGTGGTTGTTAGTCTCGCTAAAACTCGAGAAGGGCTGGATCGATTGGGCTAATTTTGGTATTGAAATATCCGTGGAAGCTAAGGGAAGGATTAAACGGTGAGAAAATATAAAAATATAGTGAGTAAAACAATAAAGACATTCATGAATTTTCCCATACAAAATGTTCCTGCATGTAAAAGTTGTCATTGACAGTTGACAGATGGTGAGATGAAGTTCACCGGGGCAGCTAGTCTTATATCGTAGTTTGACTAGGTGTTTGTTAAGGAACGCTCGGCACGGTCAGTCTTCGGATGGGTGACCGCGGGTGGTATTATTAACTGAGCACTACCTTGGCTCGGACACGTTAAATTATAGGTCTGGGTTGTTTTAACGTCTGTCCATCCATCCATCCATCAGCCATAGAACGTCCACTGCTGGACATAGGCCTCCCCTATATATCTCCGATAAGACCGGTTGGTAGCGGCTTGCATACAGCGCGATCCTGCAGTCTTAATGAGGTCACCCTACGCTGCGCTTGCCGGTACGTGGTCTACACTCGAGAACTTTCGACCCCATCGGTCATCAGTCCTCCGCGCTATGTGCCCTGCCCATTGCCACTTCAACTTGACAATCCGCTGGACTATGTCAGTAACTTTGGTACGTTCTTCTACGTGGTATCTCCTCATTCCTGATTCGATCTCGCAGAGAGACTCCGAGCATAGCCCTCTCCATAGCTTGTTGTGCTACTTTGAGCTTATTAATAAGGCCCATTGTTAGAGGCCTTCAGACGTCTTAAAAACTCTTACTACTACTAGGGCTAGGTAGTCACTATCTGAACTTAATCAATACCTTTATATTTAACTAGATTTTGCCCGCGGCTTCGCCCGCATGATATTTCGAGGCCCTACCTTACCACCCTTAATAAAGGAGGTGGAAAATAAAAAAAAAACAAAAAAATCGATTTGACATTTGTTTGATTTGACAGTTCGTTTTTGACATTTCTTGGAGCGCACGCTAGAATAGTTCGTAGGTGGCAGAATTTTTCCTACTTGCTTAACACTTTCTGTTATAATATGGGAAATTTACGCACTATCATTTTAATTTATAGCCTATGTTTTATTCTGATGTAAACTATACAATTGCAAAGTTTCATCTCAATCCGTTCTGTAGTTTTTGCGTGAAAGAGTAACAAACATCCATACAACTATCCATCCATCAATCCTTACAAACTTTCACGTTAATAATATTAGTAGGACTCCACGTTGAAACGTTTGTGGGTATTAAATATGGATGTTTCCAGAAAGGTGGCATGGCGTGTCGCAATGTACCGGATTGAGACGGTATTGCATTACCACCGGTCGCCCGGGCCTTAATACTATGCGAGAACCTTTACCACTGCAGTAGGTTAATGTAAACTTTATTAAAGTATGTTCGTATAGATCGAGTGCCCAGCCCTGGTGTCAGAATATTACTTACATTGCTAATACGTTTCTCTGAAGCTTGGAGGCAACTCTTTCTTTTTAACCACCAAAAACTCAGTGTCTGTTTATTTATCTATGGCTTCGAATCGTCTGAATGGGTTGATTGTAATAAGTCGCACGTATTGAGTTGTTTCAGTTGTAGTCAGTTGTTTTAAATATTTATACTCGTTCTTAATTTTGTATTTTCTTAGTTGAATGAAGAGACCTATTGTTGGCGGTACTATGTATTATTTTACAGATTTTGTATTTTTAATTATAGTATTAAGCTCGATACGTCAATAAATGATTCTGATTCTGATTGAACTTGTAATATTCCTGTTAGCGAACTTACTCCCTGGATACATTTAATAAAGTAAGTTCGTAAAGGCCGGGTGGCTAGAACTGGTGTCAGAGTTTTTAGGTTGCCTGAAGGTTTCTAACATGGGTAAACGGTTAAAACAACCGGTACCTACAATTTAACGTGTCATCCGAGCCACGGGCTCAATTGGAAAATTCCACCCGCGGTCACCCATCCAAATACTGACCGTGCGGAACGTTGCTTAATTTCGGTGATCACTGACAAACACTAAACTTAGTCAAACTACACTACGAGCTCTACATTTAATTATAGACGGCACTAACTCCGTAAGTTCGTAAGTATAAAGCGGGCTAACCTTGGTAAAGGCCGAATCATACAAGTCGGCGGATGTGAAGTTAGCTACAAGCTGCGCAACTTTCAATCCTGACGGAAGCTCACATAAAGCTGCGCGTTGATTAGGTTTTGCGTAGCTTGTAGCTAACTTCACATCCGCCGCCTTGTATGATTCGGCCTATTTTAGTCTATAAGCTGTCTGAAAGCGTCTCACATGATCAACTCCGCGAAATGCGCTAACACAAAAACCTGTCAACTTTACTGTATATTACGAGTAGCTTTTAATAGTTCACTGCTGAATAGACAGGGTTATTTCTAATCAATTAACATCCTTTTAGGGGCGTGTTCCGTGCATCAAAACTAACAACTTTTGTTCTACGACTTTTAAAAATTCTCAAAAAAGAAGTTGTTGTTCCATAGAAAAATATCGTTCAACCGCGACAAAACGTATGGAACAGCAAATTTTTTTTAAATTTTGACAAAAGTCGCAGAACAAAAGTTGTTAGTTTTGATGTACAGAATAAGCCCCTAAAAGGATGCTAATTGATTAGGAATAACCCTGTATAAGGTGATTCAGCCATATCCACCACGCTGACCCAGTCCGGAATTGACCACATGAGATCACTTGTCTACCTCGTAGGTGGACGTCATACGGTTGCGCGTATGTGGTCTCACTCGATAACTTTACGAACCCATTGATCATCAGTCTTGGTGTTATGTACTACTGATGAGACCACCACGGCTTACTGCTACTGAGCGCTACCGTGGCTATGATTACACGCTAAATTTTAGGCTCCGGTTGTTTTACCGTTTAGCCATGTCAGAGGCCTTCAAGCGGCTTAAAAACTCTGATACCAGGGAGCTAGCCCGTTCCATACGAACTTACTTACCACTGCTTACATCAACCTGTCAACGCTCCTGTATTCGGTAGCTTGAATAGCCCACTTTAGCTCCCAGTTCACCAACGCTTGTTTAAGTTTAACGTATGATTACTGTATTGAAACAACCGTTAGAGCTTGGTGAACCGCAACATTTCGATAGCAAGCTGTTTAAGATTTAATTAACGGTTAATAAATTAAACATCTGTAGGAAAACTCAGGTATAGGACCGGAGTTTACCGCTATTGACATACAGTAATCACGCGTTTAACTTAAACAAGCGTTGGTGAACTCGAGTCTTAGTAGTAAGCACGTAGGCTCCCAAAATTTGCAAGCTCTATGTAACACGTAAATGCCAAAAACCTTGTAAACCGGACTACGCCTCGTATATCTCAAGCGCAGATCTGTAACTCCACGCCCCATGTAAGTGACTTATTACGCAGAGTTTTATCTTCTTATGATTTGCTCAGCTGTCCTCTCGTCCAAGGCCAGGACCTGCAGATTTGTCAGTTGTAACTTGTAACTAAGTGCCCATGGTTAACATTGTGTAGAGTAAAATTTACGTGATCTGTAAGCGTCAGATTATATGATAGTTACAAAAAGATTCTGGAGGCTGTGAACATAAGGCGTTACGTAGAAGCAAATTTATAGATCAGCGGGTGTAAGAGGTGTAGTGTAGCTACTATAGTAAATCAAATCAAAGTAAATGGCAAGGCCCTAGACCACCAAAGCGGAGATCTGTGGAGACCTCAGAAGAATGTTACTTTAGTTCTTATTAGATGGTGGAGGCAAACAGAGCTGTAATTTGTGTCCATAGCCATAATTGCTTAGTGAAAAATAAAACACAATCGTAAATAGAACAAAACTTTATTTTGTTCCTTGCTAGGCAAATATTGTATGTATCCACTTGACTTTCTTACTACCACGGTCTGGCTGCCTCCACACATATACGAAAGTACAATTTTTGAAATGCGAATTTATGATTTCCGTTGCTTACTCGTATACATAATGTACCTACTGTACTGGCCTTTTAATAGTCCACGCTGATTGAGCCATATCTACCAACATGTCCAGGGTAAACGTGATACGTATGTTTTAATAAGTATTAATATATTTTATTCACGTGTTTACCTATTTACTCTCAACTAATATCTCAACATCCATTTTTACCATGACCTCCGGATTTCCACCACAAAGAACTTATACTAACTTATCATACGCAAATCTAAAACGACTTGAATACAAAATGGATTATCGTAAGCATTTTATTTGATTCATTAATCTTCCGTCGTATTTTTATGGTTACTAAGCAAGGCATTGAAGCATACCTTAAATATTAAATAATAAGAAAATGCTTAAAACAAATACTTATAGAGAAGCTTATTTGTGTGTATGTGTGTGTGTTTTTTTTTTTTATATTTCATACCATGTAATGTCGATAATTTTTTAATTTATGTATGACTTATAATGTAATGATGCATGAAGCAGAGTTCAAGCACACTTCTAATGCAAGATATAGAGCGAGCGGTCCAGTAGACTAGACGACTAAAAAATATAAATATTCCGTCAGTTTGTATGTTTTTATTATGTTTGTCAGTTAAGAAAAAAATATGAAGATAAAGTCTTTTTTTATCGCGAAAAAGTCCGCGCTTGACCACCAACTCGCCTGATGGTAAGCGACGTTGTGGTCGAAGATGAAGTACGCAGACCTAGAAGATACCTATTCACTCTGACCTTAAAAAGCTTTAGATTATATTATCTTAGGAAAGAGTATTGCTGCGTTTCGACCCGCAAGCAGCCCATGACTCTTTTTCAAGGCCCCCATTCTAACAAGAAAGCAGGAAGACGGCGGTAGGAATCAGAAATGTTGAGTCAAACCGCTTCGTACGTATCGAAGGAAAATCGACAGTGTAGGGGTGGTAATGTGGCGTCTTTCTTATTGTCCTGTAGTAAAAAGGGGATGGTAGGATAAGCTAGTGCAGCTCAGATGCACACTCTCTGAAATGAATCCTATAGAAAATAGACAGACTCGCAACCCTACGGCGATGCTCCAGGCTATAAAGTTTAAGTAAGCAGTCCCTTAAAGATCCGCGTGACGTCACGCGTGGGTAAACTTTATACATAAAAGTGACGTCGCGTGGCTCCATCCCCGAAAGAAGGATGCAGCGAATGGACCTGTCGTTTTTTTTTTTTGCAAGTAGGTAGAAAACAAAACATAATTTCATCATTAATATGTGCTTCAAAAATTTAGTGATTTTTTGCTGTTTTCATATCACTAATTAAAATTAATATCAGACCACCAGAAAAATTACAATGATTTTTTGTTGTTTTAACATTATAGATTACATACATAAGAAGTGGCGGTATGAGCTTAAAGGCTTTAGCCTGTCCAAAAATGGGCACATTATTTAAAAAAATCACTATTTTATTACTGTTGCTGTCAAAAAAAAGGAAATGTCAAATTCAGTCGATCAGATGATGTATTCAGTATTACCAGATTTCGTTTTCGGTATTCCGACTTAGCAATTTTTTGGAGGGGTTGATATAATTATTTTCTTTTTCAGCAGTTGGTACATGCTCCTTCCTTAACTCGTTTTAAGTGTTTCAACTAGTAATTTTACGAACTGAGGTGTCTTTTTACATATTTTATAGAAACATACATTTTTGTATACTAAAAGATTATCAAAAAGAAAGAATACTTATATTTTTAGGTTTCACTCACTTTACTACTAACAAAAAGCTGCAGTTGAAATTATCCGAGATATTCCTGATTATTTTGATATTGCTCGTAATAATCCTTAAAGGTGCTATTCGAATCTCGGCAGCAGGCTACAGCTACAAACAGCACTTGCAGCAGCTGCGCGAAGCCGGCTGTAGCTGCACAACTGAGGGGTTAATCCAGGTTTACACGTAAATTGAAACTACAGCTGTTTCGGTATGGCCCTATACATTTTTGTACAGCGCCCCTAGCAGAAACGAGGAAGAACTAACCAAAATCTATGGAGCCACACGCGAACGCGAAAGTTTGAGTAAACTTCGCAAAGCCTGGACTACGAGTAAGGGCTCTGGTTTTCTATGTAGTAGTATGAATTTCTGCAAAGAAGATTCCGATTGCGGCTCCGGCAGCACGTGCTACCGAGCCTCAGCTGCGAGTGTTGTTCACCTGTTTAGACAAGTCCGACGTGCTGCCTGTCGCAGCACGTGTAGCCAACCTCGGAATCACTCTCGACTGCGGAAGCAGGCAGTGGCTGCATTTCAGATGTGTGTTACCTGCAATCGCGACCTGCATCCGCAGGCTGCGGCCGAAGTTCGAATAGCAGCAAGTTGTGGTTCTTATACTATTGCTAATGAAGTGGATGAATACCGAAATTCATTATCATTCATTTTTTCGTAGTACCAGTCGTCGTAGTTACCATTTAGCGCTTCTGGCGCGTTTTTGACGTGCTGATAGCGATTTTTTGCCAAAAGGAGTTGGCAGCACTGCTATGGTCTATCCTTATCCTTACTTAATATTATAAATGCGAAAGTAACTCTGTCTGTCTGTCTGTCTGTCTGTCGCGCTTTCACGCTAAAACTACTGAACCGATTTGAATGAAATTTGGTACACAGATAGTCTAGAGCCTGAGAAAGGACATAGGCTACTTTTTGATTCGAAAAAATAGTTTTAAAGGGTTGAAAACGGGGGATGAAAACGCATTGGCTAGAATCTTAGAAGAAAAAAACTTATTCTCTACCATGACAAATGGTAATTTGCATCTTGACTTTCCAAATTACATTCTCTATGCCCAATGCCCATTCAAGGCTGCTCGAGTTGCAAATGTCAAAGTCAATCAATCTTTTCCTGTAAAATTAAGAGAAGGTTACATGTATTTTTTCAGTTTAATTACGTAGTTTTCATTCTAATAGGTATGCCTACAAAACGCAAATCGAATCTAGCGCGTAGTTCTAGCGGAGCTCGCGTAAAGAAAATTGCTAGAAGCCAAGAGTCTGAAGAGCACACTTAAATGCGCTTGACAGATGCCGAGCGCCACGCATCTCAGAGAGCTGCTGAGACTCAAGAGCGAAACCAAGCGCGTCGAATTTTAGATGCTGAGCGTCACGCAGCTCAGAGAGCTGCTAAGACTGAAGTTGAAAGTCAAGCGCGGCGACTTTTAGATGCTGAGCATCACGCAGCGCAAAGAACTGCTGAGACTCAAGAGCAAAAACCAAGCACGTCAAATTTTAGATGCTGAGCGTCACGCAGCTCAGAGAGCTGCTGAGACTTAAGGAGAAAGTCAAGCGCAGCGACTTTTAGATGCCGAGCATCACGCAGCGCAAAGAACTGCTGAGACTCAAGAGCAAAACCAAGCGCGTCGAATTTTAGATGCTAATCATTAGACGTTAAGCAAAAAATTGCATAGTTCCTGTAGCCTGTAGGACAGGACAAAAACTATCGAAAGCAAAACTGTCGCCACTATCACAAAGACGCTAAGTGATTAATTCCTCTATGACACTTAACGAAACGTCACATCGAAACGTAATTAGATGACAGGTGACATTGTCTGCAGACTTTTATAAATCACAGGTAGCATGGCAAGGGGACAAATTGTTTTTCCACCATTATATCCCCTTGAAGAGGAAATAAAGTATAGATTGAAAATGACAACTGACATTAAAATTGGATAAAATGTTTTATTCCCTTTGCATGTCACATGTTACTATGACGTTTAATAACAGGCCGTCATTTGTCTGACATTAAAAATATTTTTAAATGTTCTATCATTAGAGGTTTAACATGTTTCTTTATTCTACCTTTATGGTACAGAATCATCATACTTTAATTTTATCAATCCGAAAAGTTTGTTGGTTTGTTCCTCTTTGACGCAGCAACGGAGCAAAAGATTGAATTGATTTTTGGTATGGATACCTATGGTTTAAAAGACAGAAAGTGATAACAGGATACTTTTGTATCCCGAGAAAATTCGTGATTCCCATGGGATAGGACAATAACTGTTTCTCAGCAATGGAGCAACGGATTGACTTGATTTTTGGGGTGGGCATAGTTTGGAAGACGGAAAGTGACATAGGATACTTTTCTTTCCGAAAAAATTGCGGTTCCCGTAGGATAAGACAAAAACTTTTTCTCAGCAACGGAGCAACGGATTGCCTTGACTTATTGCATGAATATAGTTTGAAAGACGAAAAGTGACAAAGGCCACTTTTTATCCCAAAAACTTTAATAGTTCCCGTAGGATAGGATGAAAAGTAAGCGAGCGGGCCGCGGTAGCAGCCGTCTAAGCGCCAGAAATAATCTGTCATTTCAAGTTTAGGACGTTCCTACATTTTTCGCACTCCTTCGCGGCACTCAACAGCGCTAGCCCAGACTCGGGCTCCATAACGGAGCTTGCGCTCCCGCCATAATGACGGTGTGTTTCGGAGCACAAGACACATCGTCATCCACCACTCGGGAGTAACCAGCACTGAGCGTCGGACAGCATTCCAACGTCCTGATCCCAGTGCAACGGGTCAGTCATAGTAGCCCAGCGCCTGCCTCTTCAACTGCAGAGGGCAGTGAGAACGGCCATCGCGATACAGACACTTCTCTTCCCCTGCAGCCCCA
Organism: Hypomecis atomaria; assembly: GCA_964007245.1. Lineage (NCBI taxonomy): Eukaryota > Metazoa > Arthropoda > Insecta > Lepidoptera > Geometridae > Hypomecis > Hypomecis atomaria. The sequence goes on along the minus strand of OZ023284.1, from coordinate 21,144,089 downwards.
CTGCATCTTCCAACAGGTTGACGGCCTAGCGGAAGGTAGGGTAGGTGGCGGCACCCACACAACCAGTTCCATCCCACCGCAGCCCCTAATCCTCGCAAGAGCGTCGCAAGAGCGGCACTGCAGCCCGCCTCAGAAGCAACACTCCTCATAAGGCAGTCAACCTACCGGCCATCCTCTCAGCTGCTTTAGTTAAAAGCGGCTGCACTACGAGTGCCGGCCTCTAAGCTGCCTTGCGGGAAAGACCCAAAGAAGAGGGAGACTTCGAGCGCCGCCTTTTCAGCTGCCTTAGACCTCCCCTGCCGAGACAAGGCGGGAATACACAGGGGGGTTGTATATACACTCCAACCGTAACTTAACCAACAAAAGCATTCCTCTAAGGTATTTTGATGTTTGTCGCTTAGGTTAGGTTTCGCAGCCAACATAAACATTAGCCAAAATCAAAAAATAACGCGGGCGAAGCCGCGGGTAAAAGCTAGTAATTCTATAAATCAAAGTAGGTACCTATAGCTTGAAAATTGTTTTCGGTTTTTCTTATTTTAACTTCATTTTAAACAAACTTGTACATATCAGAACAGTTTAAGAAGCGTCATAAATTACTCTGGTGAAGATAACATTTTTATAAATGAGCTTGGGAGAAACTGAGTGTATTCGTACACAACAGGTATTCGTATGTATGAGCTGTCGACATCCTTCTTTGACTCGCTTTAACTTTGCTAGATTTCGTTTGATTGACAAAATAAAAAATACGTGTCCATTTTTAGGGTTCCGTACCCAAAGGGTAAAAACGGGACCCTATTATTAAGACTTCGATGCCGTCTATTCGTCTGTCCGTCTGTCTGTCTGTCACCGGGCTGTATCTCATGAACCATGATAGCTAGGCAGCTGAAATTTTCACAGATGATGTATTTCTGTTGCCGTTATAAATACAAATACTAAAAACAGAATTAAATAAATAGGTATTTGAGGGGGGCTGCCATACAACAAACATGATTTTTAGGAGTTTTTTTGCTCGCTATTAATAACGACAAGAGGAATGGGGCTCCCACACGGTACTGAACCCTTCGTGTGCGAGCCCGACTCGCACTTGGCCGATTTTATTTTTGTAATCTAACTAATGGACTAATTATAATATTTCTTTACCTGGTCGCCAAGCCTATTATTGCCTATCGAAACGTTAGAAAATGATTTTAATTTTCGCATGCTAATCTATTTCCAATCACACTAACATTATTTCCAATGCTTGCTCTGACTAGGCTACATATTCATTGCCACAAAATTCCTAGGAGGCTGTTGATTTAAAAATAGCGCCTCAAAAATGTTCACACTCGCGCTTCGTGGTTCATTAGTAACTAGCGACCCGCTCGTAGCGTAGTTTGACTAGGTGATTGTCAGCGATCACCGAAGTTAAGCAACGTTCCGCACGGTCAGTACTTGGATGGGTGACCGCGGGTGGCATTTTCCAACTGAGCGCTACCGTGGCTCGGATGACACGTTAAATTGTAGGCCCCGGTTGTTTTAACCGTTTAGCCATGTCAGAGGCCTTTAGGCGGCCTAAAAACTCTGACACCAGGGCTAGCCACCCGGCCTATACGAACTAACTTTTACTTTAGCGACCCGCCCCGGCTTCGCACAGGTGTATTATAAATATTGAACTTCTTCTTGAATCACTCTATCTATTAAAAAAAACAGCATCAAAATCCGTTGCGTAGTTTTAAAGATATAAGCATACATAGGGGCAGACAGCGGGAAGCGACTTTGTTTTATACTACGAGTAAGTATGTAGTGATTCGCCGGCTCGCGCGCTAGTGTTAAGAGGATAGCCTAGTGACGAAGAAATTGAGAAATAGGTATTTGGACTAAACTATTGCCGTCGCGATGTGCCCAAACCAGGGAGCTTCAATGTGTGTGTGATGCAATTGTATTTGTGTGCGTACTGCGCTCGAACTGTCCCCGCACCCCGCCCGCGCCTCCAGCGCGGCCAGCGTGGCCGACCGAAATTTGATTTTGAATTGTAGCAAAATTTGATATCACGTAGAGTGCGCACAAGATAACTCTGCGCGCGAGTCGTGGCGCCACGTACGTTATTTCACTAGCATTCCGTATTCCCTGGCAGCATAGAATTTGTTCCTGATTTTGGCCGTACGTAGAGCTATCTTACGCGTATTCTACGTATAATCTAGTTTCCTAGTAGGTATGGCGGAAAGCAAACAAAAATAATCCTGCCAATGATTATTTAATTTTCTGCCATTAGGAAGCTACATTATTTGTGACATAGGTTATTTTTTCTTTATAGGCTTATTTATTTTCTTTCAAATTATTTTATTATTGTTGTACAAAAACATAATATGTACCCAACTAACATCATATACAATTGATCTTGAACCCAAAGCAGGGAATAAAAGTAGCAATTTGGCTATTTCTGTAGGCGTTGTAGTTTACATTATATATTTTGACTGAAATTACTTCTTTCTAATTTTAAGTTAATTATTTTTTATTTAAATATCTAACATAGTTCTTCTATAAACTAAAATAAATATGGACTCGCGCTTGAAAGGGTTCGTACCGTATGGGAGCCAATTATGTAATACAATTATTTGTTTTTTAAAATTGATATTAAATTATATTACTAAATACTCTGAGAATATGTCAAGCGTCTACCTGTTGTGATTATTAATAATTATCGTGCAAAAACTCACATCTGTTGTATGGTATGAATAAATTTTTATTTTATTCTATTTTTGACCGATGAAACGGAGGAGGTACCTACGCAATTCGACGCGTATATTTTTTTTATTGGAAAGCGTATACGTCGAAGTTGGTCCCATAATTTTCTTGAAATCAGCTGAGCCATATTTGATAAATCAAATCAATGTGAAAAATGCTACATCGATCCGCGCGAATTCTGTACACAGTTGAAGTCGATATTTATTTCATTCTATTTTTAGTAAGTATTTGTTTTTATAATGGAAACAGAAATACATCATCTGTGCAAATTTTAACTGTTTAGCTATTACGGTTCATGAGATAGGTACAGCCTAGTGACCAACAGACAGACGGACGAGGAGAGAAGAGAAGTCTTAGTAATAGGGTCTCGTTATATTACTGTATACCTGCACATCAAAAACTTCTTGCCTTTTATATGGTACCTACCATATTTTCATTCCGCTATTAGTTCCATAGTATAAAAAATTATAGAGGATTCAATAAAACAGCTGCGAGGTTTACTGTTTAGAGAACGGCTTGTCATACCTTGGTAATACTTTAAACACTTTTAAAAAAACTGAAACAGCAGGGGGTAGGACACACACCATAGTAGGTAATACAGGATAGAACATCTACAAATTAGGTAGATATGAACTGATTAAAGCATTTAAAGGACTTCTAATTGAAATTTTCAGCTCTCTCCAAATTCAGTGGATTGGCAAGTTAAAATGACAGAGGGCAAGGCACACAGTTAAATGATCAGATAGCCAATGGGACTGTTTTCTCAAATGAATCTCACGTATAATCCGCGCCACACAAGCCGGCGGATGGAAAGTTAGGCGCAGAACGCTACGCAAAAGGCAAAATATAGGTATGCACGGGAGCCAGAAAGGGGCACACTCGCCCGCCAAACTCATGCCTCCCGAACGCTCCCTGCGCCCGTGCACTCCACTAGGCAACGCGGCGTCGGCATGGTGCACATATGCACAATAATTAGCGCATCACAGCGAAGTGTGCCTCGCATCTGTTCAGATCAGATGCTAGGCTTACTGTTTGGAGAACTGCTTGTCATACTTTGGTTCTACTTTAAATACGTTTAAAAAAAGTTAAAACAATTAGCAAATTAAAGCAGCAGTGGGTAGGGCACACACCATAGAAATACAGGATAGAATATCTACCAAATAGGTAGAGAGAAACTCATTGAAACACTTCTAAGTAATTGAACTTTTCAGCAAAACTCAGTGGATTGGCAAGTTAAAATGACAGAGGGCAAGGCACATAGTTCAATGGACGGATAGCCGATGGGGCTGTTTTCTCGAATGGATCTCACCTACAATCCGCGCCACACAAGTCGGCGGATGAAAAGTTAGGCGCAGAATGCTGTGCAAAAGGCAAAATATAGGTATGCGCAGGGACCAGAGAGAACAATTCACAGTTCTAGCCCAAATTCTGTGGCTCTAAAAATATTTAATAAATTGCCAAATAATTTAAAAGATGTCGAAAGAGAAAACTGTTTCATAAAACAACTAAAAATTATCCTATTATCGAAATGCTATTATACATTAACGAATTTTTTAACGATAATCTAGAAAACGTAATAATAAATCGTTCCAATACAAATAATTAAATTGCCATACCCTTATAGGGTCATATGTATAACTGTACAAAACATATTAACCAAGAACCGCATGTAAATTTCATATGTTGCAATATATGAATTGAGTTTGAGAGACAAGACGCCGGGGCACACCCGCCCGTCAACCTCATGCCTCCCGCGTGCACGCCTGTGCTTACCACTACGCCACGCGGCGTCGGCATTGTGCACACATGCGCAATAATTAGCGAATTACGGCGAAGTGTCATCTGCGGCTAACATCTCATCTGCCGACTTGTGTGGCGCTACCTATACTGGCAAGCGCAGCATAGAACTTCCTGCATCCGCGACGAATTTTTGAAATGTTTATCATAAAAAGTAACTCTTTGAGCATAGAACTTATTTATTTTATTAGATCTAGATTTATTTATTTTGTTGTGTTTGTAATGTGACTGATTATGTGTTTTTTAATGATTTAATGTCGAGTCTTTGATACTTGAATAATTTAATGGAACGTTTTTCGCTTAGGTAGGTGGACTAAGGATAATTATATTTATACGTAACAGTTATTCCACGATTTTAGAGAGCACGTGATTTTCCTGATTAGAACCATTATTTCGCTTTAGGCGCAGAATTCTAATGATGGCACATAGTTCTAAGAAATCTCAATTTTAAGAATGCCCAATTCTCACAAAGGCCAGGTCTAAGAATGCTCAATTCTCAAAATGGAAAATAAAGCACCACCTCTTTAGGGCAAAGTTAATAGGTTTAAAAAGAACAACTTTTACTATGGGAGCAACTAACTCCGGATTGGCGTTAAAAACCAGCTGTTCCATACACTTTGTCCATTATCAACGGACTTTTTCTATGGTATAGTTGATATGTCTCGCGGATTCGGCTCTGGTCGGTCCCATAGTAAAAGATATAATGTACTTAACTTGTCAAAGGAGGTTGTTTTAGGTACCGGTAAGCTTTTATATGTATTTAAAATGTGTGATTTTTTTAGAAAATTCCTAATCAAAATTATGTTGCCATTTTGAGAATTGGGCCTTCATAGAATTATGCTTTTGTAGAATTGAGAATTCCCGGATTACTTGGGCATTATGCGAATTGGTTATTCTGCGCCTAACTTATTTAGATGTCTGCGGATACAACACGATATTCTGTATAATCGCTGCAAAATGTCGCAGTAACTACACGCCTATATCCTCCTGAGACCCAGGTTATACAAAATCATACTACTTTTGCTGATTTTTAGTGCTATTGAGAGTATCAGGATTATGAGCAAATTAGAAAAAAAAAACAATACAAGAAAATCGGTAGGAAATAGCTATAAATAAATGAAAGACCATATCACTAAGTATCTGATTATGACTCTTACTCGTAGTTCAGACTTGAATTCCTTGAAAAGGCAGAAATATTTTTTTTCGCAAGATATCACCAGTGATACCGTATGACTCAGGAGGATATTCCATACATAAAATCTTTTCTTCAAAAGTAACAAACATACAACGGTCAAATCAGAAGATTGGAAAAAAAACTAATGTTTTTAATAAACATCGATATCGATGGACATCACTAGAGCATCGACAAAAATATCGACTATTACTACATCCCTAGTGCTTGTGTACGTATAGGTTTGAACCTCCCTTACTTCGACCCTACCCCCGCATCGTGCGATAGGGACAATTGCAGCTCAGAGCGATTTATACCTACAAAAAACTTGGCGAGACAACGTTTCGTATTACGCTGTTTTCTTCTTCAAACACTATTTCAATCAAGTATTTTTTTAAGTCAAAATTTAAAAAAAATATGTGTTCATGATTCTGTCATTTTATATTTTGTTAGATATTATTTAGTCTCTTCTGGTAGGTCTCTAAAGACGTCGGTATTATTGGAGTTTTTTTTTGTGATTTTGAAGGGTCATAATTTTCCTGCTAATTAATTTATCGAGAAAACGAAAAGACAGAGTAGTCTAAACAGCAAAATTTAATTTTATGACAAAAAATTGAAGCCCTATAAGTATTTTCCAGGAAGAAAACAGCGTAATACATTTGTATGGAAAATTACAGACCAACCAAGCTCTTAATGAGATATCGTAATAGAACAATAATTATATTCTTTTGTAGTTTCTACATAACTCTGCAAATTTTAATATTATTTAACACCGTGACACATCGTTCAAAATAGCTTATTATGAAAATTTTATCCAAAACTGGTTCCCTTCATAAAATCTGTGACTAATTTTCTCCTAATTGCCTTTTTAGCGTCTATAGATCCTGTTGATTTGTTTTTTCTTCTTCTGTTACGTTTTATTACTTGTGGTGGCAACAAAGTGTTCTGTTACTGCTTTGTATTGATGTTTTAATCTATAATATTTTCCACGACGTCAGTACGACTTCATATAATATCATCAAAGTAATGACTTAGCAATTACTTTTATATCGTACCGTCAACAGACCGCATCGTGATGAATTCGTCATTATACAGTGACGACTTTAGGAATTCCCTGAATATAACTGAAAATGGAAAAATATAAGATGTTTAGCTGTATTGCGTGGATTTGTTCACAATTTTTATTTATGTGCAAATGCACAAAAAATTAGCTAAACAAAAATTTTATTAAGAGATCTGGGCATAATGTATGTAGTCCTGGCATTTATTCCAAAATATGAATAGGTAATGAGCATTTTTTTGAAATGTTTGATTGCTATGTTTATCGAGCGGGTCGTATGCTGAGTCATAGTTTTTTTTGAAAATCAAAGATATTCAGAAAATTTATTGGAGACAAAATTTAGGTAGGTGCAGAGAAATACCCAGAAAGAGTGGGGATCCTAAAAATCTAATTTTAGCGAAATTTAGACTACCAGTGACCCCCTCCAATGACTTCCCGAGGGAAAATAGCTACTAAAATTTATTTTCCTGTCAACCCACATTTTTAGGGTTCCGTACCCAAAGGGAAAAACGGGACCCTATTACTAAGACTTCAATGTCCGTCTGTCCGTATGTCCGTCTGTCTGTCTGTCTGTCTGTCTGTCTGTCAGTCACCGGGCTGTATCTCATGAACCATGATAGCAAGCCAGCTGAAATTTTCACACATGATGTATTTCTGTTGCCGCTATAACAACAAATACAAAAAACAAAATAAAATAAATATTTAAGGGGGGCTCCCATACAACAAACCTGAAATTTTAGACGTTTTTTGCTCTAAATTAATAACGGTAACAGGTAGATGCTTGAAATTGTCACAGATTATTTAGTTTTATATTTACTTTAATAGTAAATTATAAACTTAAAACAAAATAATTATTTAAGGGGGGCTCCCATACAGTACGGAACCCTCCGTGCGCGAGTCCGACTCGTACATGGCCGATTATTTAATCTTATATGACTGGGTATGTACAAAAAACATTGTTAAACAGACCGACGGACAAACAAAGTGAATGAGTTTTATAATACTACTGGAAGTGGAAGTGCGACGCAAGCAATTTATTGTTGTTTTGATCATTACATGTACAATGATCTTGGGATCAACGTGTACAATTGTTTTGCCGTCAGTACCTACGTATACCTTCCACCTTTCGTAAAAAAATATAGTATTATTATTTTCCTGGTTCTCACGAAGTATTTGGTAGAAAATTGTTCTTTTGTCAGATTTTATCATTATCAGCCGTAGGACGTTTACAGCTGGACGTAGGCCTCCCATTAGGATTTCCAATAGAACCGTTTGCAAGCAACTAGCATCCAGCGTGTTCTTACGGTCTTAATTTGATCAACAGTCCACCTTGTCGGTGGACATTCTACGGCCTACGCTACTCTTTTTGTCTTTATTTAGGTTAGCGTTTAATTGACATATTCCCTGATGTTAAGCAGATATGCAGGCTATTGTTGTTTAGCTGTTGTAAATTCTTTACTTAAATCGTTAAAAATTAAATCGTTATATATGAGGGAAATATTTGCTTAATACTTACTTAGTTTTTTTTGTAATCTTTGCTTTAAAATAATCTTGGTTGATAGCATTTAAAAAGTTTAAATTTTATTTACTTAATATAAGAACTTAGTCTTTTGCTTTTTGTGTAGTAGTAGTGTAGGTAGTTTAAGCATATAAATTAGTATTGTTTTTAGTTGTAGATAATAAATGCACCAACTTTATGATAGAGTATGGTATTTCCTGTCACCATAAAGTTATAATATAATTTATTCTAGAAATTAAGTTACTAAGTTACCATTATACCTATTTTTTATGTTTCTGCAATAATTACTAAGACATAAAAATGAGTAAATGTCTGTAAAAATAATATTTTTTTACTATTGCTTTTATAGACATATAAAATTAGAGATAGAACTAATTTTCGTATGCCATATTGGCTAAGTCTCTGTAGACGCCCTCTGCCCCACCCTGGGGACCTAGGAATATAAGTCAAGTAAGTCATATTGGCTAATTGTGTCGTAGCTAAAAATATGAAAAAAGATCTTGTCACTACAATTTATGCGAATAAAGACTTTATGAATTTGGTGCAGCACGCTTATCTAGAAAATACACATTTACTCGACGTTTTTGCCCTTGCTAGTACGTGATCTCCATAAGATAATTTTACTAACTATGTGTCTTGCCCACTGCCATTTATTTACACTTATTAATTGCTGATCTTTAGAGCTATTTCGGTAGTTTTTGTTCGTCTACAAATTTCTAACGAAATCTACTAAATCGGTAGTACTCTTACCACTTACGCCTGTATCTGAGGTGAGAATTTTCATAATGAATTTTCCTTGAATAAAAAACAGCAAAAACCATAATATTCTTCTAATATAACAAAATCTCGTGTCACAGTGTTTGTTATTGAACTCCTTCGAAAACGCTTGAACAATTTTTATGTTTTTTTTTTTGTAATGTTTTGGTAGCACTGAGAATAGGTCGTAGCCTATTTTATAGCCCTAGGTCATAAAGGTGGACCCTCTGGAATTGTTTTTGTTAAGAAAAACTACATTTATGCTAGTAATAAAAAAACCTTCCGCTTCTACAAGGAAGGAACCCAAGAGTTCGAGTCAGCATGAGTATGACACATTGTATGACATTGTCTTAGTTTTTGTGGACTCTCGAGTCAGAACAAGACAATTATGCAAATTAGGTATGACGTCACAGACTTGTTTGTAGTTTTCCTGTTACGTGGAATTTAATTTTTCACGAGCAGTAAATTTATTGCATAGAAAAATTAATTTTTCGCAAAAAACGGCATAACCGACTTCAAGCATTGAAATCTACGTACCTATATAGTTCGTCCGTATCGACGTATGCCATTTTTAGATTACAGTCGATTTTCAAAAATGACTCAGCAGATTTTTCTTCCGAAAAGGAGGAGGTACTAGGTTCGTTTGTTTGTATTGAGTTGTGTTGAGAAGTCCACAAAAATTACGCATATAATGGGACCAAAAGTATACAATATACTGCCAAAAATGTTATCGATGCCCCTAGCCAGCCTTAAGGCTCAATTAAAACGCTGGCTTATTGAGCAGACGTGTTATGATTTTGACGTTTTTAAATGTATAAAATAGATTATGCAATATTAGTGCATAACATTTTTGTGATATTTCTAGGTTATACTAGATGTAATATTTTATTTACAATACTGACATTTCATTTGAATTTTTGACATTTCTATTTGTATAATGACAATGATGTTATTATTATTTAATGTATAATATTTAAATTAACATTTTCATACTGATTTTTCATTGTTTAATGTATTTAAATTGACATTTCATACTGAAGTGTAGTATTTGTCAATAATTGGCTATTTTTCTAGATAGTGATTATGTAAATCTATCGTATTAACATGTAAATGAAATATTTTATGAATAAATTGAATATGAATATTTCGTGTATGTTCATCGAAATTTTTATATTCTTTAGTTCAAAAGAGAATACTCCTGAGGTGGTCCCATTTATATTTTATCGAAATCGGCTAAGCTGTTTTTGATAAATCAACAATAATGTACATGGATGTCACATCGATTCGTGCAAACTTCACCCGTTTTTACCCAGCCATCATGTATTTTTTATTCGAATAGGTTTGCGTTTGACTACATACTACCTGATGTTGAGCAGATGTTGCACTGCAGTCAGTGTCGTCTTCAGTGCAGCGGCCCTCTTGTGTCCGGGTACTAAATAAATGAGTAAAAAAATAATAAAATGTTTAATGAGCAATAACTTCCATGACGTCCATAAGTATACAAATTATATGATCATTAAATAATCATTTTTATTATCACATTTATAAAAGTAAAATAATTCTAATCCTAAAACCTAGGCAATACAAAAACTTCAGATCAAAAACACCATTCACAACTTTTTAAGATCATCTTAATAAATTGCTAAGTTTTTACTGAAGCACTATGCAATTCTACATCTTGTAATTTGCGTTTTTGCTCTAAAATTTGCGGTAAAGCCCCAATGAATAATTATTTTATTTCATGCTAATACCAATTAGTAATTCTCCTTTGTATAGCTAGATATACACGACCATTCCAACGGATCAGTTAAAGAATTCATACATGTTCCGATTCGATTAGAACCAACCGGATCGGGTCTTGTGTTTTATCATGGTAGATCCAACATTATTATTTAATACTAGTTGGCAGAGATCGGATCCAGTCAGCCAACTGTATTGTAGGGACGTCTGTAGCTTTGTTGGGTGTCGATCCCAACCAAATTGTAGTTGATTTATTTGATTTCATAAGGTCATTTTAATAGATCAGTTAGCCACGTCAGAGGTCTTCAAGTGGCTTAAAAACTGACTAGCCATCCAGCCCATATTATGAACTTATTAATTCATCCATGTATCAGCCGTAGGACGTCCACTGCTGGACATAGACCTCTCCTATAGATTTCCTATAAGGCCGGTTGGAAGCGGCTTGCATCCTACGCATTCCTACGATCATAATTATATCCTTAGTCTACCTAATCAGTGGACGTCTACGCAGCGCTTGCTGGTACGTGGTCTTCATTAGAAAACTTTTCGATAGACCCCATCGGTTATCAGCCTCCAAGCTGTGTGCCCTGCCCACTGCCATTTCAACTTACCAATCTGCTGGTCTATGTCGGTAGCTTTTATTCTTTTACGGATCTCCTCAATCCTGATTACTGATTCCAGGCTGAGGCGGCTTAAAAACTGACACCAGGGCAAGCCATACAGCTTATACGAACTTATTTAATTTGTCAGTTAAAATGACCGTGAACTTAAGTTTTTAGATGAGACCAAAATGTTATAAGAAGTGTCTTTTCACACTCCCTTAATAAAAACAAGTTTTTTTCACGAATTAAGGTGTCAACTAGAAATCAAAAGCCTACAAAGCGGTGACAAAAATATACTATTGTATTTTAAAATAGACGTTACATAATGTTAACCTAATGAATACATAATTATTATCTGTATATGGTTATATCCCAATGAGTAAAAATTAAAATTCAGTAAAAGTCAAGGTTATTTTTTTGTAGGGACTTCAAGAATTCTAGGGATAACGTTGTCTGGAAAATTTAACTATGGAACATTCAAAATTGACAAAGACTTTTGGGTTTTCATAAATAAGCCGGATAAATAAAAACTTATGACGTACAAAACCATAAAACTAATCATTGTCTATTATGTAAATTAGTAGACACAGTGTTTACATTGTTGTCTAAAAATATTTTCCGCGTTTGAATCCTTAAATGTATGTTGTTGCCAAAAGTCTACCAACCCAATGTTTTTTTTATGTTTTTATTGACTGAAACCAGTATTAGCAATACATTATTTCGGAAAAATAAATAAAAAGTCGTAATTTTGAAACTTTAATACATATCTACACTATACAAAAAAAAACTAATTTTTAAAGTAGGTAGGATTTCCGAAGATGTTAGATTATATGATTATTCCATATTAATTTTGCACAAAAAATTGCAAATCAAAGTTAGAAAATTAAGACTTGACAGACTAGCAACACTAAAATAGGATTGAGCTAGGGAAATAAAAAACAAAACAAGAATTAGAAGCATTGATAAAATAATTGAATAACAAAACATTTAATCTAAATTAATTAACGTAATTATGGAATAGTTAAATGTAAATAAATATGATTTTTATTACATCACCCAAATAAAAGGAATGTGAGAGGTAGGACTTGAAAAATAGCATGGAGGGTTGTCGCGGCGAGAAAAACAAAACATATAAGGGAATGGATCAAAAAGAATACAAAAATACAGTAAGAGTCGCCGCAGACTACATATTTTTTATCGTCCGACATTTTGGTTGGGTTCGTAATCAGTATGAAGAAGTTCATAGTTCTTTAATTCGACAAATGGGTGTCAGAGACACACTTTTGAATAGTCAACAAAATCTATAAAATCTACACAATGGTAAAGACTTAACAAGAAATCAATTACTTACATAAATAAATCATCCATTTCAAACCAATTCGCACTCCACAATTAATTAAATCACATTACATTATTCCATTTACAGTTTACACATTAAAAACAAGTAAACACAACAAGGTGCCAAGTATATGAATGTCGAAAACCTACCAAATGTATCCAATTTGGTAGATTTTCGTCAGTCAGTCAGTACAAATGAAATGGAATGTCGCAAAAATAAAATTGATAAATAATAATAATTAGTTTTATACTTAGTTTTATACGTACTTCTCCATACTGATTAAAAATCCGACTAAACTATCGGACGATAGAAAATCTGTAGTCTGCGACGACTCTTAAGGTGTTGAAAACGCGAGGGAAGTCACCGAGTCAAGTATGCATTAATTACTTACGAATAGGGGTTTATGTATTAAATGTTATATAAAACAAGACACTACTCACCCCGTAAAAAGTGTTAAAGGTATGCTTTACATTACGTAAACAGTACCTACATATATCAATTATTTATTTGCAGATAATAACAGGATATGAGTATTGAACACGTGTGTTTCCTTTGTTTAATCGTTTTTTTTATATTATTGAAATAAGGATGTAATTTTGTATGCAAAATAAAGATTTCTTCTTCTGTTTCTTGTACACAGCAAACGATGTAATCTAAGAACAGCAGCACAATGAGCACTCTTAGCGTACCTAAGTAATTTGTCTTTCAAAGATTTCTGAACTTTAAATGGGTGACCGCGGGTGCCATTTCAAAGTCAGATCATTATTATACCCACATACTCGTATTTGTACTTCTTTAAGTCGGTCATGTACAAATCCATCAATGACCATGATAGAATTTATCAATTAGAAATTATTCAATTTCTTATTTAATCTTATAAAATTTAAGCAAAATCAATTAGGAAGTATGTTGTGTATTAAAAAAAATCGGCCAAGTGCGAGTCGAACTCGCGCACGAAGGGTTCCGTACCGTATGGGCCACATTCCTCTTACTGTTATTAATAGCGAGCAAAAAAACTCCTAAAAATTACGTTTGTTGTATAGGAGCCCCCCTTTAATATTAATTTTATTCTGTTTTTAGTATTTGTTGTTATAGCGGCAACAGAAATACATCATCTGTGAAAATTTCAGCTCCCCAGCTATCACGGTTCATGAGATACAGCCCGGACAGACAGAGAGACGGACAGACGGACATCGAAGTCTTAGTAATAGGGTCCCGTTCTTACCCTTTGGGTACAGAACCCTAATAATTATATATTATACAGGATGCGGGTAGACACGAACATATCAAATATGTAAAAGAAAAACTATCCATCTCATTAACAATAAAAACGGTTTTCTGTAGCTAAGTAAATTGTACAATTTCAATTAATGTACCTAATTATAACCAATGTACCTAAATATGTTTTTTTACGGCTATTAGAACAAACTAAAAACCAATTCGTTAAACTGTTCATTATGACTGTAATTTTTTAAATGATTTTCTTTCTGCCTATTGAAGACACACATTCATACAAGAGAAAAACATGATGTAAGTATTTTTAACGGGCCTTAACACAACAACAAATTTAATTTTATTAAAGCCAATATTATTATCTACAACAAGATAAAATAAACCTCTACTAATATACAGGGTTATCTGCTTACCCTATACTAAGCAGAAAGGGGGGTTATCAAGACCATCATTATAAACAACTTTTACTATGGGGCCAACTCAAAATTCGAGGAAAAAATAAATAACATGCAAAATTAAAACTCGGAATCGACAAAATGTATAAAAGACCTCCTTTCGGCTTAGTACATCAGTTCTGGATAACCCTGTATAAAAAGCAATTGAATCATCGTCGGATCCTTGAACGTCTAAAGATAATCCAAATGCTCAAGCCCATTGCCAGCATGCTGACAGCATTACCGCGCATTTGGTACGATATGTTGAGCCAAATAACACAAGCATTTTATTCATACATTTCGTGTACGAGACGCTCAGAAATATAAAATATATCTAAAACTAGAAACTTTTTATAAGTATAAAATCTACATTATAAATAAAAAAAACTGCTTTAAGGTCGCTGTCCGCTGGCAAAGTACCTAAGAGGCTGGTGATATTTATTGCCACATATATTACATTAATAACAAAGTACGAGCATTGCCTACTGTGTTTATTTCACTGTGTTCTAAATGTTATTTTTCCATTTGTCATCTCTGCAAGATATTAGTAATGTACATCTTTACAATTCTTTTCCACGGTATTTTCCATAATACAAATTACATAATATAACATTCAATAGAAATAGATGGCTGATGAGACAATTTGTGATGATAAATCGAATTTTCACGAACCATGGAATGGTAAACGCCACGAATACCTATGTCCACTTCGTTTCTGACTTTTTCCCGTCTCTTCACAATAATGAGAAAAGCTCGGCTATAGTCCATCTTCAGTAATTATTTTTCGCAAAAAATGGCAAAACCGCCTTCCATCGTGTACAAAATTCGAATATTTTGCTCGAATTGTTTACATTATTGTTGATTTAACAAAAACGGCTCAGCCGATTTTTGTAAAATTTAATTGGACTACCTTGGGAGTATACCTTTTCGAAATAAAAAAGAATTTTTCGATTCGGTTCACAATTGGCGAAATAATCGATGAACATACACAAAAAATACCTACACACGAACATAGAACCTCCTCCTTTTTGGAAGTCGGTTAAAAAAGATTCAAGTTATTGAATCATTCTTCAACTCACATGCTGAGGCTTAATGCACGTGTGGAATGATTATTATTCACTACGGGACTAATCGCGCACTCGAATTAAGAGATAAACAAATACCTCCATTTTGATTTTGTTGAATTGGCGGTACCGGTAGACTGGAATGTGAAACAGCACATTCCAGTCTACCCGTGACCACGACCGATGCACAACGTCGGGATGATGAGGTATTTATTTATTTCGTAATTTGAGTTTGCGATTAGTCCCGTAGTAACATAACAATAATGTGTTCAAATCGCGAGAGTTTAAAAACAACACACGTATGGAAATTGGCACCTTCTGATTTTACTCCTTTTTAGGGTTCCGTACCCAAAGGGTAGAAACGGGACCCTATTACTAAGACTTCGATGTCCTTCTGTACGTCTGTCTGTCACCGGGCTGTATCTCATGAACCGTGATAGCTAGGCAGCTGAAATTTTCACAGATGATGTATTTTGGTTGCCGCTATAACAACAAATACTAAAAACAGAATAAAATATATATTTAAGGGGGGTCCCATACAACAAACGTGATTTTTAGGAGTTTTTTGCTCGCTATTAATAACGGCAAGAAGAATGTGGCTCCCATACGGTACGGAACCCTTCGTGCGCCAGTCCGACTCGCACTTGACCGATTGTTTTCTGTCGTCAGCACAAATAGGTGTGAACAAAAGCTTTGCCATCTTTTGACTGTCTCAGTGATCCAATAGGATACCTAGGCCAAAAAGGCGTGGGCTTGGGTTCGATTCCCACCAAGGGCAAATATTTATGTGATGAACATAGGTTTTTGCTGTGTCTGAATGTTATTATCAACTTAACTAGATATGTATTTAAAAAATACGTTGTAGTATATCAGTCTCTGGCACCTATATTGTTAAATATTTTTCACTTATTTTATGTTTGTGTGTTACCTACCCCTCAAAAAGGGCTCACCTGAAAACCAGCGCTGAGTGTTTGGTTCCTACCTGCATTCAGCATAATGCTGAGGTGAGCCCTTTTCGACATTTCTAATTTCATTATTTTTATATCATTATTTTAGTTTTTTGTGTTTATGTCGAATAAAGTTTTTTCAAATTTCAATTTTTCTAGCTTCACTTAGTTTGAGATCAGAGACCGTGTGTAAGATGTTATTTTCAAACTTTCGCGATTTGAACACATTATCATATCTCAAGTTTTATTGCGCGATAAGTCCCGTGTAGTAGTATGATAACGTGTGTAAGATGTCTCATAATATTTATTTCTTTTGTTCCAGATCTCCCTCTCTCATTCTCCTCTCAAACGAGATGTGGTTCAGTATACTAGTATACCTGCTATACTACAGCGCGTACACGGTTCTGCTCGGGATCGCGGGGCTCTGGTGCTTCGAGGAGTGTGCTCTTACCGAGGAAGAAGAGTATGAGTTCTACAGCCAGCAACGCGCGACACCTTATTGAACACCTCGTGAGTATTTACCTACTTTCTTACCACCTTCTTTGTAATATCGCAAATCCTTCAGGATCACGATAGGTCACTTGCGATATTTCGGTAGTTTATCTACCCATTTTTGACCGACGCGACGAAAAAACGGAGGAGGTACTCAAGTAGATTTTTTTTTTTCTTTTCATGTATAACCTAACACCACGTAATGTATAACCACGCAAAACTTTTACAGAGTGGTACGATTTCAACATATTTTTTTTTCATTTGAAAGGGTATACTTCGTAGTTGGTCCCACTTAGGTGTTATCGAAATCGGCTGAGCCATTTTTGATAAATCAACAATAGTGTGAAAATTGCTACATAGATCCGTGCCATTTAGTCGCGCATTCTGTACACAGTTGAAGTCAGCCATTTTATGTGAAAAATAATTTTCTGAAGAAAAAACTATATCTAAGCTGAAACAGAAAAAATGCACATTGCATGATAATTATGAACGGATATAAGGATTTGCTCATTTACCTATACATATGTACATGTAAAACATATTTGTCAGTTTTTCAATAAACATCAATGTTTGATGGTTGAAAAAACTAACAATTTGACTACTAATTTGCCATATTAATCTTATAGTAAAGCATAATAAACAACCTTTTGAACCTTAGTGACCGTGACAGCGTAATAAATACAAGTTTCCCCAAAAAAAAATATATTAGGAGGATATTAGGATTTGCTCATTTAAAAATTTTCATGTAAAACATATTTGTCAGTTTTTCAATAAACATCACTGTTTAATATTTTTACTACTAATTTGCCACATTTATTTTATAGTAAAGCATAATAAACCATCCTTTTAAACCTTAGTGACCGTGACAGCGTAATAAGTACAAATTTCCCAAAAAAAAAAACTAAACCAACATTAAATCAGCATTTAAATTTGCAAATTCAAGAAATCCCTGAACTTTAACTAAGATTTTTTGACGGAAATAAAATAGCTGCTCTTAAAAAATTAATCTTAGCAAAAAATTTAGTGTTGTGAACTAAAAAATGCAGCGCAAAAAAATGATGCGCCGGCTTCATGGTCGAATATCGGCGCATTCGGTCGTATACAGGCTAATCGCAATAATCTTGATTATATCAGGCTTAGTATATTAGGTTTTTAACTACTTTAGTAACGCTTGAGGCACACTCATAGCGATAACGTTGACGACCATCATAACGCAGTTGGCAGCACTTCTGCGTTCTGTGCAGGGCAGGGGATGGTTCGTTTCCCAATCGGCTAGGTACCTTACCATATTTTGAAGAATATAAAAAGACGTGTGGCACTCGGGGACTGCCGCGGTAAAGCTATTGCATTTCGGAGCAGCTCGTCTCGATTCGTGTGAGTTTCGTAGAGTCGTACAATACGTCTAATCGCACACAACGCCGTGTCGAAGACTGCCGAACTGAAACGACGTTAGACGATGCACGGCCTTCAAGCCACACCTCCTTGCCCATCGGAGTGGGGAGCGTGAGGTTTTTTCGTTACGGAATTTCTGGATTCGGTCCCCGCCCTCAAGGCCCGCGATTGAAGCTATGCAATAGCTTAATATCTGTAATGGGTGATGATGTCAGTTATTCTATTATATATATAGCTAAAACAACGTGAAATATTTCCACAGCTCCTTGTACGTAGATGATATTTACGACTAGTTTTATCGCAAAGTTACGATGTTTGCGTATCAGCTTCATATGTATATGCTCGTAATATGCTAAAGAATAAAACGATTGATTAAACGATTTTTGAAAAAATATCGCGTACAGACTTATGATTCTCTGTTATTAAACACGCAGTGTGTGTTTTATAAGTTGTTGCGCTAAAAATGTGTAAGTTTTGTCTCACAGTTAATTTTAATATTAAAGTAAGTATTAGATGTAATCAGTTTACCTGCAGTCAGACCTATTGGAAATTTTGAGAAGTTTACACACATCTGTGGACGTCCTGCTGCAAAAATGATGAGAATGATCTTGACGCAAATTACATAACTGAATAGCAATGTCTGTCTTCACTTAATTGTCCACTGTTAAACATATACGTACTCATGTGGAACGATTGGACCATATACCTATATAACGCTAGCACGGTAATGATATCTAACAGTATCGTGACTTGGCCCTGTCCTTGATATGTATAATTGTATATATTATACCTACAGCGCCACGTGGCCACGTAGAACGTATCAGGCGCTAGGGCTGCCCGCCTTCAGTATTTTAATTTCATCTACTTACACAGGAAATGTGACAGGAAACTTGACTTTCTTTCTAGTTTCTATCTATTATGACGTAAAATAATTATATTGACTACATCAAAGAAATTTGCTGTATATGAAAAAAGAAGCGTTCAATAAAAATAGATATCTTATCTTTGATGTTTTTAGGGTTCCGTAGTAAAACAAGTAACCCTAAAAACGTAAATCGCACGCTTACTTTTTTTTTTTAAATTCTGAATAGGTTTGCGTTTGACTACATACTGCCTGATGTTGAGCAGATAAGCGGTCTAGGTCGTAGCACGCTTACCTAGAAGATACCTTTTTACTCGGGATTTGAAGACGGCCACGTTGTACTTTATCGGGAAGACTAGTTACAAATTCACACGGTCGTTCGTCACTACGACGCGCCGCGACTGATTAGCATACCTGAGCATACCAAACTCCGAGTCGCGTAGGTAGGTATGATTCGCTTTCCGAACGTTTGTATGAAGACGGAATACTGTTAGATATAATTACCTTGACGCTAGTCAAGTGCAAGTTGGTAGATTTCTTATTACAACTTAAGTACGCCAAATTTCAACAAACAAGAAGATGAATGAATATCCAACAATTAAAGTTAAACTATGCTAACTAGGGACAAGTAGCAACTTAACCGACGATTCATTCCATTGAGTAATACGACCGGATGTTATATCCTACTGCACACGTCCGCTTCTACAAACGCAAGGTTAGCGGAGGATCAGGCGATCAACAGTTAACGGTTAACCCGGTTGTGAAAACGGATGCCGATTTTAGGTTATATCATTTTCGATAATTGTTCAGTCTGAATTTATGATTGATATTGCATGCTCACGGAAACAAAAAATCTTAGGTATGACGCGTTTTAAAGTTTTACTTGTATTTTTGTAGCTTTGTAAAATCAGTTTGAAATGAAATGTATTTAGAGATCTAAATGGTCAACGATGACATTCCCGTTATCCAAATAATTAAAATAAAAATATATTTATCAAACTATATTACAAAAACGTTAAAATTTAAGCTCGATCATTAAAAAAATACAGGATTTTAGTAGGTATATTTAATTACGTACATTGGTACTGATGACCGGTCAATTGAATACGAGATAGATCTCCCCAGTAAGAGCCAACTGACTATACAGGGTTATTTCTATTCAAATAGCATCCTCTTAGGGGCTTATTCTGTACATCAAAACTAACAAACTATTGTTGTGCGATTTTTGTCTAAAATAAAAATAAAATTGTAGTTCCATAGAAAAATATCGTTTACCCGCGACAATGTATAGAACAGCTGTTTTTTTTTTTTAGTTTTGACAAAAGACCCAGAACAAAAGTTGTTAGTTTTTATGTATAGAATAAGCCCCTAAGAGGATGCTAATTTATTAGAAATAACCCTGTATAAGAGGGATTCTGGACACGAGGCTGCTTGGTGATGAGGATCTAACCATCTCACCGGACCCGAGGAGGACGACAGCGTTGAGTGGCCACGTTGTCATCCTCCACGAAGAGATTATTTATTTATTTAAATTCGTTTATTGCACAATGCACTGTTACAACAAAAGTTCTTACAAACTAGAGTCTTAACTAAGTGACATTGACCCCGTGAGGGCGTCGCAATTTAAGGAGAGGTAACATTAGCTCTACTTACTAGATATTAATCAGTTCTCTATAAAATATTTACTTCTAGTAGTTATATATGTATATAACAACCACCACCGAAGAGTCCCCGAGATGGTGCGCGCAGTTTTTCCTCGCACCTTTTGACGAAAAATAGTATAGACTTCCAACTATGAGACGAGTCCAAAGACGAACACAGCTGCTGGGGCTACGGACGAATTCGCAAGCGTATCCGTACCCCATTGTAGTAGGAAATACCTCTGGATTTTAAGTGGGTATACCAACCAGTCGGCGAGGACTGCCAAATAACCACCTTTCCTTCCCTGGGAAAAGTGGTATCCATAAAAGATTATACCTGGGACAAAAAAGGCCACTGTGGGGTTTTTAGTAGGAACAATCCTACATAACCCAACTGCACGCTGCAGCAGCCGAGTATTTTGCTATTTTCCCCTCGTCGAAAACCGTTTTAAATACAATGTAGGTGTCTTCAAATCCCGAGTAAATAGGTATCTTCTAGGTAAACGTGTTACATCCTAGACACCATATCTGCTTAACATCAGGCAGTGTGCAGTCAAACGCAAACCTATTCAAAATAATAAAAAAAACAATGTTTTTCACAGCTATATATAATTCAGCTATATAGAATTCAGCTATATTTCTATAGCTGAAAATAGTTTTTGTATTTAAAAGATATTCTTTGTTTTTAAATTACGTAAAAATGTTGATAGGTTTTAATGTTAAATTAGCTAATAACCATAGTCATGTAAATCATTTAATGACGTTAGGCGTCTATTTTATTTTTTGCCAAAAGTAAATATTACGTTTTACCATTATTACGCAAAAGTTGTCAATTTAACTATACAAACATATCACTCAAAATTTTGACATTAAAGTTGTTATACGATATTATACGAAAGTATTTTGGTAGTTTACAAAAATATTTATCAGAATGTCAATCACGGAAATACTTAGCATAAACCATTATGTACGCACATGGAAAATAAAATCCATATAATGTTAATGTTGTTTAATAATGTTAAGGTAAACGAAAAATATTCTTGAATCTATCTATATCTATTAAAATATACATAAAAAATCGTGTTTGTTAGTCTCGCTAAAACTCGAGAACGGTAGAAGCGATTTGGCTAATTTTGGTTTTGAAATATCTGTGGTTCTTAAGGGAAGGTTTAAACGGTGAAAAAGTGTAGAAATGGAGCGAGTATTTAATAAAATCACGAATTTAATTTTCCCATACAAAATGTTTCTGCATGTAAAAGTTGTCATTGACAGTTGACCAAATCCTTGCAGTGGACAGATGGTGAGATGAAGTTCACCAGGTCAGCTAGTAATAAATAATTTGAGAACAAGTGTTTAGCCCTCGTTAGTTATCCGGTTTTACTGAAACAGTACTCGCCAAGACGAATCAAACGATCCGAAACTCGATAGGGTTGCGTCGTTTCATTACAGAGTTCCTCTGACCACCTTCCAACTCCATCATCAGACCCTGGTTACCATTTAAAGATAAACTACTCGCAAAGACCATTCAAATGGCCCCAAACTCGATGAGGTTGTGTCGTTTCATTGCTAACTTCCTTTAGCCACCTTCCTGCTCTATCA
Source organism: Hypomecis atomaria (assembly GCA_964007245.1). Classification (NCBI taxonomy): domain Eukaryota; kingdom Metazoa; phylum Arthropoda; class Insecta; order Lepidoptera; family Geometridae; genus Hypomecis; species Hypomecis atomaria. The sequence continues at coordinate 21,121,718 of OZ023284.1, read as the reverse complement.
TCAGATCAGCACCATGTCATTCAGCACCATGTCATCATAATATTGCATAGTCACGCAATTTACACTACACATGTATGCAAAATTTCAGCTCAATCGGTAACCGGGAAGTGGATCAAATCTAACTTGCAAGATTTATATACAGACAACGAGCCAGGTGAAACTAAATAAAAGTTTGTAAAAAACCAGAGCTTATAATGTGTCTTGACACCCGAATCGGGGTAGCACTTGGCTAGAGTGCACTTAAATGCTACCCGCGGTCCCCCATCCTAAACTGATAGTAGTAAATATTTCTGTAGACAAGCTACGCTATAAGCGCATCAATCACATACCTAATAGAGAAAGAAATTATCTTGTTCTGTGGTACAATGAGTGAAAGGTGAAGGTTATAGTAGAAGGTTAAGGTGACTATTGTTTAAAAAAATGCTCTATTTCGATTGAGTGAATTATGTAGTATTTTCTGATCACTTGGGTGATCATACTCGTAAGCTGTATTCAGAATAGTTATTTCTATTTGATCCCTGATAGGAAACCCAACCCTGAACCGCAAGGATTTCACGGGACCACTTAACTTGAACTTACTTGCAGGCTTAGTACTATCCATTTGCCGAATACTCGTATTAACATTTTTTACTTAGAGTAATGAATAAACACGCTTTCCCTAGAAGTGGTTCGTTTGTTAAAAAGGATACTTAATAGTAATAATAAATAAAATAATATATACAAAGAAGAAGTTGTACTTTAATCAAAATATTGGTAAAATAATGAAAGCCTAATACAAACTAACAAGGTGGACTGATATATTATAGGTAGTTAAGATCGCAGGAACGCGCTGGATGCAGGCTTGTTTCCTACCAGCCATATTGGAAATCCATAAAGGAGGCCTAGGTCCAGCAGTGGACGTCCGACGGCGGATGGATGGATGGAATACAAACTAATCTTAAGAATTTCAATGTTCATGTTATTAAGTTACTTTGATCAAAATAGTCTATATTTGCTTTTGTTTTTTTTTTTTTTTGATGGATGAAAATTGTAACCACATACTAGCTTTTATATGCCAACTGTGCCATGGTTGTCAAAATTAAAAACATACTTAACCTTTTCCTTATTAAATAATAGCCAATCATCCTGCTAGATAGAATAATGTTGTGTTGTAGAAATATCTCTTTTGCTAAACTTAATCACTCTAGAGTACCTACAGAGAAATATATAAATAACTAATTGAATTCCAAAAGATTGTAAAACGCTTTCATTACGAGCTCTAAACGAGTAGTCAATGAACAATACGAGTACAAGCATGCTTCAAGCATGCAATAGCAATAATAATACCTTATTTTAATTAGGTAATGGCTACGTCATAAGTACACCTGTTGTATAGGTAGATATATTTTCTGTCGAAGATACATCTTTTTTGTTACAGCTTATTAGTATTCAGACAAATATAATTGCAGAATAAGACGCAGTCATTGACAGCTCTGTACAAGAACTCAACGAAAAATATTTCTGCTGGCAGCACAAAAAATAATTATGAAATCTTTGTACTTGCGAGTACATTCTTAACAAGGTCATTATAAGGTCAACAGGCACATCAAGACACCCCCTCTTAATTTCAGCTTGATCTTGCCACTTCTAGTAGCGTTCAGTAGTCTATGTTGAACCGTCTTGGATGGACAGGACATCGTGTATTTTTTATAATAAATATTATATATATAGATATTACTATATATTGGTGATCAATTAAAAAATATAGTGACAATTTATAAAATTGTTCTGTGGATAAACGTTGACAATTATAATATAATAATAATTTTATTATTATTAAAAATAATCTGTACTATTATCACAGTGATGTAGTAATTTTATTACTAGTGAGTCTCTGCTGATTTGTGGATTTTGTAAGTTAGTAAGAGACTTGTGATTTTATCAGTGACTTGTGATTTGTTAATTCTAATCAGGTATGTAATAATTTATTTATAAAATTATCAGTTATAATAATTTATCATGACAATATATCGACTAAAAATTACATCGTTTAAAACACCTTTATTAGGTCAGGTATTCATATAAAATAATAATTGAGTAGGCAGTTTAAGTTCTTTATTATATTTTAAAAACAACATTTCAACATCCTGGCCGCTACTACCTAATAAATTTAATTTAAGTAAAATTACTTAAATAACAGTAAAAAAATACCTTAACAAATAATGTTAAAAAACAAACATGTTTGCTGTACCTACTTAATAACAATAAAGTTATTTTAAACAAAGACTCGCTTTGAGTTATCTCAAATAATAATACTCTTTCGTGGGCAAACGCATAAAAATATAGCGTAGCACGTTCCTTTGTTTAGATTTATTCAAAAATGTAAAAAAGATACAATCATCCTTAAAATCACACTAACTACTATTTATCAAAGAACAACTAAAGAATTAGCTTTACAATCAAACTGTACATAAATCTATAAAATATAGTATTATAGAGTATAATATCTCTATAAAATATAGTATTTTCTTACCTCAAAAATGTATTTTTTTAATTGGCATATCTTATTTTTGTTGTCCATTAGGCTAAAATGTCAACCCAAAATGTAAAGTCAAAAATTAGCTTGGCTCTGGTAACCAAGAATAATGTATAAAGTGCATAAACGCAGATGACTATGAACCTGATTTAATCAATGAAATTATAACAGGAAAAACTGTACAAAAAGAGCCCAACGCCCACTAGGGCGGGCTGCGCTGGGCTAGGGCTAAGGCGGGCGCGCATGCGACGCGACGGGGCAAGTGTAAATTTAAAATATCATAAACCTTTATTATACATTTTATTATAGTGGGTTATAGTTAGGAATTATTTTGATCGCATCAGTTTAAAAATTGTTCCATAAAATTGATTTATTTATATATATTATTTTATTTTATTATATTATATATTATTATTATTTATTTATATTATTTTCCTGGATTCAGAGCTTTATTGAACAATTTGGAAGTCTTTAATTTTTTTTTTTTGATATCGCTTATAATTCGATGTGCCATACGAGCCGCGATGGTTAATAATTGGCCAAGTGCGAGTTGAAAGATATGACGCCGTAAACATATAGATACACAAACAAATGCATCAAACTTATAAATAACATACATTTTTTTGTCAAAAATGGCACAACTGCCTTCCATAGTGTACAAAATTAGAATATTTCGCTCGAATCGTCTACATTATTGTTGATATTTCAAAAACGGTTCAGTCGATTTCTATGAAATTTAAACGGGGCCACCTCGAGAGTAAGGGTATGTACCTTTCGAACTAAAAAAGATTTTTCTATTTGGTTAACAATTGGCGGAATGATCGATGAACATACACAAAAGAACACAGAACCTCCTCCTTTTTGGAAGTCGGTTAAAAAATAGGACACACGCCGAGTGCTTATTGTAGTCATAATCATTATAAGATACTGTCGACTAGGGAATAATCCTCCCCTACGGATTTCTAATAAGACTAGATGACAACGGATAAATGCACACACGTCACATAAGCCAGGTCACAGCGTCTCATACGAGCACTATTTTAAAATTTTTTTAATTATAATTTCGAGGTTGAAATGGCATTAAACTTATAATTAAACACTTATGTACTATAATACGGTAGTTTTCTATATCGAGCCGGAACGATGATTTTATACATATACCTACTGAATTTTGTCTCATATCTGACTCTCACTTACTAAGCCCTTAATGCAAGACAGAAACTTCCAAAAAACCTTTCTGCGACTTTGACCCCAATAGCCCAACCATTAATAAATAATTTACGAACCAATAAATTTAATAATCACCCACAATAATTGTAGAACATCAGAAATTATGAATATGAAATAGAAATGTTGCAAGAAGGGCCCACAGTTGGTTTCGTTTTGAAATCTGCCCTTGACTTTAAACACCCGATGTCAAGGTATGAATTATTTGGTTTTTAGGTACAACTTACCTTCCAGCTAGAAATTTCATCACAGCCCATCGATGTTACTATATTAGCAACGCCAAGTTACTATATTACCTTTGCCCGCGGATTCGCCCGCGCTCACTTTAGCCTATGACACTAGAAATTTATTTAGCAATATCTTCAAAATCGGTTCAGTAGATCCAGAGATTACCCCCTACAACCTCACAAACTCACAAACTTTACCTTTTTTATTATATTATTAGTACAGATTAAAATTATTTTATTTCCATATATAGATACTTTAATGTCTAAAGTATCAAAACTAAAACAAAAAATTGATTGCGAACTACAATATAAAAATATATAATTATACTAGCTGCCCCGGTGAACTTCATCTCACCATCTGTCAACTGTCAATGACAACTTTTACATGCAGGAACGTTCTGTATGGGAAAATTAAATTAATGTCTTTATTACTTTACTCACTATATTTTTACATTTTCTCACCGTTTAAACCTTCCCTTAGCTTCCACGGATATTTCAAGACCAAAATTAGCCCAATCGGTCCAGCCGTTCTCGAGTTTTAGCGAGACTAACAACCACGATTCATTTTTATTTAATAAAAAAATTGATAAAATTAATCAATAGGTACACGAAATATTTATGATGAAAATTAAATCCAAAATAATAAAAATTGTGATTGTCCGCAGTGGATTGTTCAAACAAAAAACCAATTAAAAATCAAAACGTTTCTCAAAACCAAAATCACAAAAGCAATTCTATCTATTTGTTCTGTTGATATCTCTTGTTCTTTATAGGCAAACCTATTAAAACCGCTTACTTATGTACGTAAAGAACAACATTTTCCTTTCTTTCGATAAGTTTGCTAAGGAAACTGATATTTTAAATATTTAAATTGACTAGTTAAAAAGTTGACCCTAAGCATTGTACAACAGATTTTTGGTGAAACACGAACTCCTTTTGAATAAAACAACAGTATATTGAGTAAAGGAAAAATACCTAATGGTTCTGGAGATACGGTTGCAACATGACTAATTTGTTTACCGCGAATTTTTCTGCCATCAATATGCATTCTTCGGATTATATTCGATAGATAGATAGATAGATTCATTTATTTTCAGTAAGGATAATTACATACATTGGTATACAACAATATACTATGAGCAACACCTTACGAATTGTCAAAATAACAATTATTATTCAATAAATACTCAACAGAATTATTAGGCATAATGATACAATAAATTAATTCAAATTTGGTACATTACATATAACCATTGACTCGCGAGTAATTTTTCAATCATCATCTTACACAGATTGTCCTGTGATTAATTTATCATTTACGATTTATTACTAGACATCAGATTTTCAAACTCGTATTTATTATAACTTGATGACTTGACATTTATTTTTGTAATTTGACATTATTTTTATTGCTATTCCAATGTAATTTAATATTTATCAAGTATACACAGAATACATAATGCTGGGCACGCTGCCAACTGGCAGTGGGCTTGAGCATTTGGATTATCTTTAGACTTTCAAGGGTCTGTGGATGTCTTGATTGTTATATAGTAGTAGGTTATGTATGAAATTAAATAAACTTTAAAGTCTATGTAGTATACATAATTCTTCATCGTCGTATCGATGATCCAAATGTCTGTTTACAAGGCCTTTTCCCAACGCTTCGCCACTACATAATTATATATATGTTGATAAATAAATGAAATTAAATAATGTAAATTTTTATGGCCATTTTTTTATACTGTTGCCCTTTTACAATACGTAGATACCTATTTCCAAAACTATTAGAGGTGCATTGCATTTGGTAACTACATTAACTTACATTTTATGGAAATCCGCTTACCTCTTTTTCATTAACTCATTAGCTTAGAAGATTTACACTGCAGCTTTTCGTAATGAATATTGAATTACAACTAAAATACAAAATGTGGTCGTAAAGTTTTCGAATGCGGGAGACCACGTACCGGCATCACAGTGTAAGATTTCCATAGATATAACCTGACTAAGATCGCAAATGTGCGCTGCAGTCATACTGCTTACATTTTTTCTTATTGAAAACACCCTCACTACCATACCTATCCTACTGTAGATTTTCCTTCGATACGTACAACAACTTGGCATTTGTTCTACATTTCATATTGATGCGTACAAAGTAGTTTGACTCAACGTTTGTTAACCGTACGGCCAGAGGATAGAACCAATTGCCGGCTGCTTATTTTATATTAGGCTAGGCTATAGGCTAGCTATATTATATTATACATAGGTAGGTATATATGTGGTCGAGATATATATTATCTGCAGTTAAGTCGGAATGAATAAGTATCTTCTAAGTCTGAGTGCTCTATATTCGACCACGACGACACTTACCATACCATTATCGAGATAATGGTCAAATGCGGACTTGTTCGCGATAAAGAAAAAAAAATCGGCCAAGTGAGAGTCAGACTCGCGCACGAAGGGTTCCGTACTGTATGGGAGCTCTTTCCGTTATTAATAGCGAGCAAAAAACTCCTAAAAATTACGTTTGTTGTATGGGAGCCCCTCTTAAATATTGATTTTATTCTATTTTTAGTATTTGGTGTTATGGCGGCAACAGAAATACACCATCTGTGAAAATTTCAGCTGCCTAGCTATCATGGTTCATGAGATACAGCCCGGTGACAGACAGACAGACGGACATCTAAGTCTTAGTAATAGGGTCCCGTTTTTAACCTATGAGTACGGAACCCTAAAAACGTCTATGTCTTGGCATTGGACTTCTTACAGCTGTTATGATAATTATGAAAATGCACAATAAACACCAGAAATTCATACAGAAAAATCGTATTCACACAGTAATTAAAATGACTCCTTAATTAATGACGGCCTCACTGTTATGAGCATAGTTTGAATACTTTCCCTAACCCTCAGATGTGTGTATTGAGTAACGTCGTTGCGCACACGCGAGCAAAGGATGTTGCGCCTGCGCGGCCCAAGGACTTCCGAAAAACTCACATTTCCACGTAGAGTTTTAGAGTAAAGGTACAAGTTGGTAGCGGACGACATGAGGCAGCAGCGAACGACGTGTCGCAGTGACACTACTAATTTCTATGTATTTTTATGAAATCACATCGCTAGCTTCGTGTCGCTAACTACGGAGGGAATTTCATAGAAATACATAGAAACCAGTAGTGTCGCTGCGACACGTTGTTCGCTGCTGCCTCATGTCGTCCGCTACCAACTTGTACCTTTATACAACATTTTAGGGCAATAGATAAAACATTTTTACTTCTGACACTATTGCTAAAAGTAATATTTATTTTTTCGTCAAAAATGTCATAACCAACTCCAACCATGTACACTGTACAGTGTACACTACACTACCAAACAAAAAAATCATCAATTTCAGTTCATAATTAACGGAGTGATAACACGTGATAGAGCGTAAGATGCTCCTAACCTTTTTTCTGAAGTCGGATAAAAAAAAATTAACAAATATCTAAATGTTAAAATACACGCAAACTTCGTGAGAAGCCAAGTCAAGATGTTTTAAATTATTTGAGAAAAATGCAACGGTAAGAAAAACGATATCAAAATTAATTCATAAACTTAGAAGATTTGTATAATACCTAAACGACGTTTACTCTCCAGTCCATCAGTCTGTATAGTATCAGGAATGGAAAATTTACCCGGTTGTATGTCGCCCGGTTACGGATGAGTTATAGCTATAAAACTTTCAGAAGAAATATTTTAAAAGATAGTGAAAACAGCATTGCAATCTGTTGTCTAATTTAGAAGATATAAGCGGATACACAGACAGACACAAAAAAATAGCGATTTTGCTTCATACTATGCAGTGATGTAATTATCATCCTGGAACAAAGTACAGGTTAAATCAATCTTTTTGGCGGATGTGAAGCTACCTAGAAGCTATGCGAAAACTAATCCTCGCATACTTAGCTGTTAAATATGCGAACACAACAGAACAATCCGGAAGTCACATAAATACCATTCCTAAATAGTCGACGTACTCGTACCACCTGCTCGTACTAAGCGATTTGTTTTTTCCTTCATAATGCGGACCGCAATGGATTGGAATGCCCTGCCTCTGTCATTGTTTCCTGGACAATAACAATTTGGATATCTTCAAATCAAGAGTAAATAGGTATCCTCTAGTTTTACATACTCCATCTTCGGCTACAACTTCTACGGCTACAACATGGTTCGAGTTCGAGTTGGTGGCCAAATGTAGCCCTAATATTCTGCATTATAAAAAAGTAAGTTTCAGTCAGGTTTAAAGTAAGTGTATTTATTCGCTGCTTGTAGCTAACATCACAGCCGCCAAGAAGTCTCTTTGTTGCCTTTACCTGTTCAAAGTCAAAGTCAAAGTATTTATTTGCAGTTCAGTTCAGTTCTGTTATTACGAAGCCCTACCAATATTCTGCGGCCTTCCTTCCACCGGATCTCCAAGCCTATCACTTTGTTGGCGGCAGCTCTTCTCAGTTGCAATACATCTAGAATATAACAAGGCGTTGCGAAAGTATGTGGCAATAGTAGAGATGAACGAAACCAGTGTAAGCAGTTCCATTCATTTTAATTCATGGACAAACATTAATGTTTATTTGTGTGTTTGGAAAAAAAGAACACACTAATACAGAAGACAAAGAATGTAAATTGCGTGGACTTGGCATTTTTGCTGTTTTAAAAATGTAGTAAATACAATCACTACGTAGTTTAAACAAAGTCACTTCCCGCTGTTTGTCCCCATGTATGCTTATATCTTGAAAACTACGCAACTGATTTTGATGCGGTTTTTTTAATAGATAGAGTAATTCAAGAGGAATGTTTATATGTATAGTACACCTGTGCGAAGCCGGGGCGGGTCGCTAGTTTACTATATTTATTAAATTGTAATGTAGGGTAAATTGAGATTTTAATTTAAAGAAAATAGATAGTGAACATATGTGTCTTAAATTATTCGCGATAGAAATAAAACAAACTCAATTAAGTCCTTGACAAGTTCACGAGTGATAGAAATTGTGATCAGTTGACAGATGTCAGCATGATATCAGAATCTCGCTGGATGCATAAAGGAATATGTCTATAATAGGCGTCTTATGGCAGAAATCATGATATTTATAGAATTGTAAATAAAAACATTTTCGATTCATCACCCACCAAAACTCGAATGATCAACTAAAAATTATTATTATAACTAGCTGACCCGGTGAACTTCATATCACCTAAGCGCCACCGGCGACCAAATACTTTTACAGGTAGGAACATTTAGTATGGGAAAATCAAATTTTGGTTTAAATTATGTTTCTCGCTATTTTTTAAAAGTTTTTTACCGTTGAAACCATCCCTTAGCTTCCACAGATATTTCAAGATCAAAATTAGCCACATCGGTGCAGCCGTTCTCGAGTTTTATCGAGACCAACGACCACGATTCATTTTTATACTTAAGAAAGATAATACAATTGTTGGTCTACAACGTCAATCATAATAATTTTCGGTCCAGTTATCGTCCATCTCTGGTGAGTGTCCGGCCTTGCGGTGCCGGTCACTGCCACCTGCTGTTAAGGGCCGCGCCACGGTCAGCGGCTAACGCAACGCTCAGCAATGCGCATAGATTACGTGGGCTGGGATGATTTCCAAGGGCACTGAGGGCCCCCTAAAGACGAATTGGTTTAGTAGTACTAATACTCGTCATATATTTGGAGAGCGTGAGTACAAATCCAAATTTGACACACGCCTTACAATCGTGAGGTCGTGGGTTCAAATCCCGGCCCCGTACCAATAAGTTATTTGGAATTTTTGTACGGATTTTCACACCAATGGCTTTTCGGTGAAGGAAAACATCGTGAAGAAACCTGCATATGTTCGTAGAAGTAATTCGATGGCGTATGTGAATCTACCAACCCGCACTGAGCCAGCGTGGTGGATATGGCCCAATCACCCTTCGTGGGTAGGCCTACGTCTTGCAGTGGACTAATTAAAAAGGCTAGTAGGTAGTGAAGTGGTAGTAGTGGAGTATAAATCCAAGGCCCTATGGGTTCTTTTGAACTTTTACATCAAGGAGTTATCCCGTGCCAATGAGTTCTTTAGAAGATATGTATCTACTTGCTGATTTTAGCACTGTGCAAGTGGAGGTTGGATATCTCCATTGCACTGGCTTTTTAGTGAAGAACTATATCTGCTTAACCGATTCGCAGAAATAAAATTGATGGTGTGTGTGAATCCACTAAACCGCACTGAAATGTGGTGAATATGTTTTCGTTGGTGGGTCTGTGTTCAGCAGTGAACTAGTTCTAGTCATACTTGTTCTAGTCAAAATACGATATGAGCGCATATTATACGATAAAAATATGATTTGTCAGGACTTAGGCAACTCACGTCGTAGAATGCGACCTGTTTTTTTAGATGTTTATTTGTTTATCTCTATTTAGTAAGACTAAGTGAAAGGGACAGAAGTAAAGTTAGAGCCTTGCGATTCTGACCTAAATGTTAATTGGACTGTCGAGTTCGCATCGCGCAATCCACAAGTAAGAGTCCTGTGGATCTATTTTCGAATCCATAGCCCGCTAGGACGTATGCGTAAATAGTCATTAGACCGAATAAGAGCAGCGGTGCAATTCTGTTAATCGATCTCGTTGCTGAGGTGACGCGTTCTTGAGCTTCTCTCGTTTTTTTGACAGCTTTGATCCATTAAAACTGTCAGAAAAGCGAGAGGGGTTCGAGAGCGTATCGCTTCGGTGATAGATCGGTTGACAGAATTGCCCCGCAGGAACAAGCATTGATAAATTATAAATCTACATCACTGCGACCGAGAGAGCATTTGCTACGCTAACTTTTTTTTTTTCGTTCAAAATTGGCATAACCGACTTCAACCGTGTAAGAATTCGAATAGTTCGCATGGATCAATGTACTTACCATTGACGTAGTAATTTTGACATTATTGTTGATTTTTCCAAAACAGCTCAGCCGATTTCTATAAAATTCAAATGGGACCGCTTCTGAAGTGACTATGATCAAAAGTCAAAATTTCTTTATTCTGTAGACACAATACAGGCACTTGGAATCGTCTGGTAAACATTTTAAAAAAAAAACACCTAATTAATTTTTTATATAACGAAATTAGCACACTTTTCAGATTTAACAAAATCAGTAGCATTATGTACACAAAAATAAAATTAGAATACAAATCAAAAATAAAATTGTGAGTTTAAAAATTTCAATGACCTACCAAACAATAAAAAAGAATTATAAATATCGGTTCATATTTGATGGACTAATCACGTAACATACCTACATACAAAAAAAAAAAACATTTGAGTCGAATTGGGAACCTCCTTTTTTGAAGTCGGTTAAAAAGTAATTTTCAAACGATTCAAAACTAAGGAGGAATTAACCCGCTAAGGCATATGTCCTAGGATCCCTGCCCTGCCTATTTTTGCCCTGTAGCTGATCGATAAGGGCCAAATTAATGAAGTTAAGCACTATATTACAAAGGTTTCAAGCCCTTGAATCCATTTAACATCAGATAGCCTAGCTAGTTTATCATTGATCTATAACCTACTGCATGTAATTACCACTTGTTGATCGTTTGGTGGAGAGCATCCTGACTGATGTTATAATACATAGTAACGTAATTGTATTGTATTAAAACAAGCATGAAATTACATATTATTATGTAACCATGTTTAGCTTTACTAATATTATTGTAAAGTTATTATTGTACAGCCAGAATGTGGAACGCTTTGCCTGGGTCTGTCTTCCCGCTAAAGTACAATGTAGGCGTCTTCAAATCCCGAGTAAATAGGTATCTTCTAGGTAAGCGTGCTGCTACCTAGACCGCTTATCTGCTTAACATCAGGCAGTATGTGGTCAAACGCAAACCTATTCAGAATTTAAAATAAAAAGTATGTTTGTTGGTCCATTGGTTTATTTGTTACTCTTTCACACAACTACTAAGAGGTGGATTGACTTAATTATTTGTTCGAATATAGGTAGTTAAGAAGTCCGAGAGTATTATAACATCGGCACGTCATATTATTATGAAGAAAAGAAAACATAATTACAAATAAAACGACACACATGATAATGGTTAGTTACAGCGGTAGGAGTTGACCGAAAAAATATACGTGAAAGATTATGATTATCAGCAAACTGAGGGTGAATTTAAGTAATGCTGATATGATGCATGATAGAGATATATGTAAGAAATGTACATAGATAGTATTTACAACAAAATACGATACTCAATCTAAAACTACATACTTAAACTACTACTACTACATAAAAAGCATTGGATTATCCACAGTCCCTTGAAGGTCAAAGATAATTTTTATTTTAATATGGAAATTAACGTGGTTTTCACACATTTTAAACGATATAAAACGGGACTCACTCACGTGCACGTATAGTCATAACACGACTATAGTTTCGGTCGCGTTCGCCGACCTTTCTCAAGTTGGCGAGTGCTAGCACACGGAGCCGTCTCGCAATGCACTCACAAACGATAATTGCACGATAATTGCGAGACGGCTCCGCGTGCTAGCACTCGCCAACTTGAGAAAGGTCGCCGAACGCGACCGAAACTATAGTCGTGTTATGACTATACGTACACGTGAGTGAGTCCCGTTTTATATCGTTTAAAATGTCAAAGAGAATTCTATTGCTCAAGTCTAATAAACATTTCAAAAATTTTCCGCAAAACAGGATTTGAAAAAGAATAATTCTTTGTGATAATTCCTAGTGTGCGAAGCGCCATAAAATTAAATCATTTCATTGATACATTTTTAGCAGAAAAACAATAATTTTTGACAAAATATGAACAAAGAGTTTAGCTAAATTATAAAAATATTGGATGAAATTTGTGATTATGATAGTTTTAGTATAGACCTCAATTTTAAATACATTAAATTTTTAAACATGTCTTCCATAGATGTAAAGTGGGGATGACAAAATTTTTTTCAACGTCGAACCGAAAATTATCAGACAACTTTCTGTAACTTATTCTTTCTAAACAAGATTGTTGACCCCATATCATTAAAAGTGCTTCATTAAATGCACTACTAATGATATGGGGTCGAAAATATTGTTTCAATCTTAAAACATTAGCATTTTTCTCCGGAAATCATAAATATTCAAATGGGCTGTTGTATTTGCAACAGCTAAGGACAAACTTATAAATTATTTTGCATTTAATTTTGTTAAAAATATTTTTCTGTATATTCTCGCTTATCATCTCAGACCAGATAAAACATCAAGACAGAACGTCATGGATAGACAAATTTGGCCAGTTTTTTAACATGTGGTGAGTGCGTCGGTGTTGCGCCGCCATAGTTCCACAGACGAGCCAAGGCGTAGTTCCGTTGTACGTGTTTGTGTGTGTAATAGGCCCCATTCACCATCAGTCCAAATGGATGACATCCATTCGATGTTACGAGTTTGCGACTTCGTCGTTAGAAATGGCGACTTTTCATTGGTATAGCGAGCGTTTAAGCGTCAAAAATAGTTTAGCAACTTGTCTGATTACCTTGAAACTCAATCATCTGTGGATTTATCTTTATTTACGTAGTATTTCTGGCTACATATATCTTCAAACAATGTTTCTGTAAAAAATGAAGTCTAAATTTAAATACACTAAATTGGCAATAGTAGCCACATTCATTTGCATGTCATCCATTTGGACTGATGGTGAATGGGGATCGTACACGGTGAGGCGTAGTTTTGCCGTGCTCACTTTTTGTTTCTCAACATTCTGTCTTGATTTTTTTATTTTGTCTAAGCATATTAAATGGTTGGTGGTAAAAGCAGTCGAGATATTAGTCGACCAATGTCGATAAGTCGTTGCACTGCGTACGATGGCGACCTTGACTCAAATATCATTAAAAATTGGAATAGTTTTTAGTTAAAAGAACCGTTAGCTACTATAGTAGGCTTAAACATACTCCGAAAAAAATATCACCACGTATTCGATAGCAATATAAATTGTAATTAGTTGATGGGATAAATATTAATTTGCTCCACAAAGATTGTGCTATTAGTGGGTAATACTAATTACTTATTAATACTTTTCTTCAAAAATAAAAATATTGAGAAGAAAAACTAATGTCAAGATAAATAAATTATTTTAAAGACAAATTTCAAATTTTAGGAGTCTTCTCACGCAAGTATTCTTATATCTAACTTTTTATTTTACCTGGTTAGCTTGGCTTGGATGATTATCGTTTAAGTCTTACAGTAGGAACCATAGATCGCTGTATCCAAGTAGGTTTATAAATGCTATTTACTACTTAAAAATGATAGCCTTTCTAAGCAAATTGGACGCAACCAGTAGAATCACCAAAGAAGGCACTGATTTTAGTGGGCGGTAAGTAGTCAAAATGAGTTAAAAATCTATGCACTTATTAGTAAAATCGTCTCATTTCTATTGGAAGCAATCGAGTACCAAATTTAGAAAGACTGGTTATTTATTTCGAAACTGCCTTAGTATTTTACGACGAATAAAAAAAATATACTTTGAAACGCTGTTTCTCTACGTATCTCTATTTGTTATAACACAATAATTTCTCAATAAATACACCGAAATCCCAATGCAAATGTTTTACCGATTAATGCAGATTTTGTATCAACTATCACAAAGAAATATTAGATATAATTAATATTCTCCGTGTCCAAAAAAAATCCATTTTGTAAAGCAACTTTGTTTCAACGCAATAACCTATTTCTTAAATTGGCCTTTGACTTAAAGGACAGTAATAAGATGTATCATATTATTAATGCATAGCAATTAATCAATCAAATTTCGTAATAATTAAACGAGATGCACAAAGTCCCATCCAAGAAATATGCAGTGTGGCCTTACGATGGCAAAAGCCCCAAGTCCGATGCAATCCAAAATTGCAACAAGTCGGCTGTTGTGATAAATAGTGATTAGGAAAGCCCACGGTCCAAGTTAGAACCAGCTACAGCTCTCAATAACGAAGGAGGCGATAGGTGCATGCGTTTTAATTATAACCTTGAGTTTTTTACTATCGAAACAACAATATCTCAACATAAAGATGCGGAATTATTCTACAGGTTATCTGCGGTTGAAATTCGACAAAAAGTTATAAGTGATGATCTTTATGTGCAATTAAATTTAATTTGCATCAGGTTTCTTATAAAGATGCACAAAAAATTACGGTTTATTTATCATTTAATGTTCAATGCTGACCACCAAAGAAAAATAAAAAAGAATCAAATGTTGTTGTTCAAAAATCTTCTGAGTCAAAATTTATATTCAGATAAAACTGATTGCTTCTAGAAAGTGTTAGCTCAAAAAAAAACAAATAGGTATCATGAATCTGGAATCGTGCTGAAAAGGATAGACAAGATCTATGAAACTGGCTCAAATTCAGTTCAATATTGTTTTGGTGGTAAATCGAATAATACTCGTATAGTTAGATAAGTATTGTGAAGGTACAATACGTAAAATACCAACACGGTGCATGAAAGGAAGCAATGATCAAGATTTAAAAAAGGTCGGAGAGGCTTTACACAGGCTTAAAGAGGTTCAAACCAACAGAAGACATGGAATCAACCTCCATTAAAGATGGTGACCATGCACGATTTCTCTAAGAAAATTGCATGACACAAAACCATAGCATATCACAGTAACAATATTACGGTCCATAGCAGTTATTGAATAATATTGATCAATGAATATTTCAAGGTTTAACATAGCGTGTAGACAATAAAGTTAAATGCTATTTAAATCGAATTTCACAGTAATCAAAAATTTGATTGTGCTCAAAATTTGTCGCGGCTTAAATATTCGGTACGATGATTACAATCTTTGTTTTCTTTTTTATTGCATGCCTGTTTTGGTGATGGGGGAAAATTTCGAAAGATTCAGGCACTGCGCTAGCTATGAGTAAAGTAACTTTTGGAATAAATGTTTGAAAAAAGTTAAAACTCTTTTTAAGGCAGGCTTTGCTAAAGGCATATTCATCCTTCATTTTGCGATTTTTAATCCCTTGTCTAAATAGCATGAAGTGGCAGTACAGACGTGTATCTGTGTATTAGCTTAGTATTTTTACTACGCAATGGATTTTTTTTTCAGTATGTTTTAGATATAATTATTTTTCACCAAAAAAGGCTCAACCGACTTCAACCGAGTACAGAATTCAAATAGCTCGCATGAATCGGTGTACTCATATCATCGATGCATTAATTTTCACATTGAAATCACTGTTGATTTTTCAAAAACGGCCCAGCCAATTTTAATAAAATTTCAATGGGACCACCTCTGAAGAATGATCTACCAATAAAGAGTTGTAACATACTATATAAAAATACGTTCAGTCGAATTGAGAACCTCCTTTTTTTAGTCGACTAAAAACATCTCGGTGTTTCATGTGCAAGCGGGGACGGAGCGCTAATTTTGTATTGTTTTCTATATAAATGTTATACAACCCGGTCAGAATATCTGTGCACCTCGCTGGAATGCGGCGCTTCTCCCGCTTCCCCTGTCACCTCTCCGCGCACTCCCCGGTGCGACAGTACGGTTAGCATCTTCGTTGCCGATACACGTCCCGATAATAATTTACGTCCGGACGGTATACTAGACGTCCGGTAATGTATATACGTCCCGATAATTCGATATGACGTCACGAAGTCAGGTGCACAGATATTGTGACCGGGTTGTATGTTTTATAACATGTAATTACTTTTGATAAACCACTATCGTTCATGAGTCAAGTTCATCGATTTTCCTCAAAATGTATAGATTGGATAGAATTATAGTTGATTTTTTAGGATTGCTCCCAAAGTAACATAGGTACGTTTTATTGATGAGTGCAATCATAGTATCTAAGAATATGTCTGTCGCATAAAAACTCATCGTGTAAAGTGTAAAATTCCCGCTAAAAGACCTTGTACTTGTACTTAGACGCAATGCCCGTGAAAACCCGAATTATTAACTTAGCCTATTTACTAGTACCGATTACGAGGTCGAATTTCTAAACATGTTGAGAAAGGCGCGAATTAAGTCAGCAGAGCGGACACTGATAAAAAAAAATAGTCAAATTATGCTCATTTTTTATCGCGAATAAGTCCGCGCTTGACCACCAACTCGCCTGATGGTAAGCGACGTTGTGTTCGAAGATGAAGCACCCAGACCTAGAAGATAGCTATTCACTCTGCCCTTAAAAGGTTTAGATTAAATCTCTTAGGAAACAGGAAAGCAGGAACACTTTTCCATTCCCTGGCGGTACGAATCAGAAATGTTGAGTCAAACCGCTTCGTACGTATCGAAGGAAAATCGACAGTGTAGGGTTTGTAATGTTGCGTCTTCCTACTTGTCCTGTGGTAAAAAGGGGATGGTAGGATAAGGTAGTGCAGCTCAAATGCCCACTCTCCGAAATGAATCCTATAGAAAATGGACAGACTCTCAACCCTACGGCGATTCTCCAGGCTATGAAGTTTTTTTGCAACTAACTTTTCATCACCTGTACAGAAACAGCCGAACAGCACGCCGGTCCACCGATTCTAAGAACGATGGATAGAATCATCATCATCATCATCATTTATCAGTCATAGAACGTTAATATAGAATGGTCTTTAGTAAAAAACTTAAATATCTTTTCTCCATAGCACGTTCTCCCCTAAAAATCTTTGACAAGACCAGTTGGAAGCGGCTTGCATCCAGCGCGACACTGCGGTGCAACAATTTGGACTAGAAACTAGATAAAACTAAAACAATACACAAACAACCGACTCAAACTTAGGTACTCCTGCTATCGGAATATGTGACCAAATGATTTTTTTTATATTAATGAAACTTTATTGAATCAAAATTCGTCCCACTTATGAGGCTTTTTGAGAATAAATTTGGCAAATATTTACTGTTTGATAAAAATAAAACGTATTAATTTAATATTGATGTGTAATGGGTGTATCGCGTCACCTATAACATAAAGACAGAGTCGAATTTAACCATGTAATCAAAAATTCTAAAAAACGATGGTGTACACCTGGTTTAAAAAAATATTAGGTACTAGCTGTCATCCCGGCTTCGCCCGGGTACGATTGCCTAATGAAGACAAATCGTAATTTTTCATTTTCATTTTCAGTAAGGATCCCTAATTTTTTGAAAATATAATTTACCTAGCCTATATTCACCGGGGATGGTGTAGCTTTCCAACAGTGAAATATTTTTTCAAATCGGTTCAGTAGTTTCGGAGCCTATTCGATGCAAACAAAAAATCAAATCTTTCCTTATTATAATATTGGTATAGATAAAAAAAATTATAGATTAGTATACAGAATTTTATAGTACTTATTTCTATTTAATTTAACTTTTTTTACACACTTTTGTAGGTGCTTTTTATTTAATCTTAATTGTTTTTTAAGTCTATACCTACGTATATTTTTATGTGTAATATTGTATTCCTCCGATTTAACGACATTTTAAGGAATGTATATACACAATCAGCATTACACCTAATTATATTCTCGTAACCTTGTACTTAGACCAAGTGCCCCTGAAAACCCGAATAACCCCTGTTTACCCATTGAAGGTCAGCTTTCCCAACACATTGAGAAATGCCCGACATAAGTCAACAGACCGTCTAACTAACATGTGTGTCAAGATCACAATTATTATGACTTTTCATATGAAAACACGTTTAAAACCTCGTAGTTAGTTTAGTAATGTTTGTTTTATTTAAAATGGCAATGACACAGTCGTTTGGACAAGTCGGCTCATTGATAATGACGAAATAGTGGTCTAGACAAGATTCAAATTTGGTCTAGCGAGATCTAACCTAATCTATAACTATATTTTAGTTTCGTTTGCAAAACTACCGAATAAAATAAATAAATAAATATCAGGGGACATCTTACACATGTAAGGTACTATGCGCGCCACGAATTATTTCGTTTCTAGTGTCAGAACGAGACAGCGTTATGGCAAAGTATATATTTGTCACTTTTTCACACGTCGAAATGAGTTCTGTCGCTTTTCGTGGTCGCAGCCTGTTCTCTGACACCAAACTAAGCAAAGATAGTGATATGGCTGCCAGAGACTGATATACTACATATACATATTTTTAAATACATACTTATACAGATCATACCTAAATAACACCTAGACACAGACCTATGTTTATCACATAAATACTAGCCCTGGGTGGGAATCGAACTCACGCCTCTTTGATCCCGCAGTCAGGGTCACTAACTACTGAGCCACCGAGGCAGCCAATGAAGAAGAGATTGTGTTAACGTTCATGTTAAATGATGTTGGCGATACAGGCGGTTGTAGCTATTCTTCCCGCCATTTCTGAGTCAGTGAATACGAAATCAGTACTCTATAGAAATATACTTTGAAAGATTCAGCCTTGTACTTAAGCAAAATGTTATAAATAAGATACACTGTATGGATTGCATAGATTCTTATCTAAATCTTATAATATTAATAATAAATAAATAGTAATTTAATACTTTATTGAGTTCAGTACACTTACAGGAACTTTCTCTGGTAAATTAATAAGGTATGCTAAAGCTAATGTGTGCTAGATAACTAATGAAATCAAATGTGAGTTAGTACTCAGGCAAGAAAATTCTAAATATTAAAGACAGCTCTAATACTGTTAAGTCAAGTAAATGTTTGAATTTTGGTGGTATTACCCATACAACTAAATTTTCACCTAATTTTGTTTTTTTCCAAAAAAGTCGGTAAAATTTGTCATGTTATTAAAGACGATATTTGTCCGCAATTTCGAAATTGAAAGAAAATACATGTGAAAAAATCTTTATCAAACTCTATGTACCAAAATCTTCGATCAATTATCTACAGAGCCACAGTCCCTAAGTGAAAGTAGCAAAAAAATGTCCGAGCGCCGTCATACATACCGACTTAGATATTTACATTAAATAATTCAAAATGACCCGTTTTCTCTAATCTCGACGTTATTGTCACCTAATTAGTGCTTGAAACCGAGCTTGGCATCGCGCGGCGTTGTAGTCGGCTTGCTATCGCCTTACGACTAACTAAAAAGCCCTCCCACTAGGTAGATTGGGCAGAGTTTTGGCTCGGACACTTTTTTGCACGATTGTGACTCTACAGTTATTTGCTCGAAGACCAAAATAGGTATCTACCAATTGACAAAGACGTAAGTAATTTTGTAGTGAATGTGTTGACCACCAAAAAAGTTTAATATTATCTCAATGATCTCAAAAGATACACGTAGGTTAAACAATGTAAGTACCTATTCAAAGACAAAGGAATGTTTACGGAAAGCACTTGAATGCGTCAATGGAAACTGACTCTTACTAAAAAAAAATATCCACATAAATATTTCTTAGGTTTATGCAGTTAGCCAAATAAAATGTAAATAATATTAAGTTTATTAGAATTATAATTCTAATTATATAATTTTAGAATATCATTCTTATTGTATCAAATTTTGACATTGCTTATTAAGTGTGACATTGTATCTGAATTTTGTAATGCATGAAGCTAGATTGTAACTTAATTTTGACCAATGTACCTATACTTACACTATCGCATTGGAATTTCTGTAATGGTAGTTGTAATTGTGACAAATAAATAAATAAAAATGTCGGTTGTACTGGAAATCACAGAAACGTGCTACGTTTCTTTGCTTTCTACCGTTGCTCGGATGATACGTTAAATTGTAGGTCCCGGTTGTTTTAACCATGTAGCTATGTCAGAGGCCTTCAGGTGGCTTTAAGCCAGGCCTCTACGAACTTACTTTTGCTTAAGTTTTGCTACGCACCCCGACATAGTTTCACTTGTTTGTCAAAATGTCCGAGGAGATTTCGTCCACGTGGACGTCTTGCCACCTTCCGATTCTACCGTTTTTGTTGTTTAATCACAAAGTACAGTTGTCCTACTTTACAGGTGTGAACTATTTGTGAATGAAAATAATTATTTTTTAAAAAAAAATGGCTAAGCCGCCTTCCATCGTGTACAAATTCGAATATTTCGCTCGAATCGTTACATTATCGTAGATTTTATCAAAAATGGCTCAGCCCATTTCTTTCAAATTTAAATGAAACCACCTCGGGATTATACCCTTTTGAACTGAACAATAATTTATGGATTCGGTTCACAATTGGCGAAATTGTCAATGAACATACACAAAAACATACAGATGAACATAGAACCTCATCCTTTTTGGAAGTCGGTTAATGAAATTAAAATGTGACAGATATATTAACCTAAACAAATATATGGAGTCCTCACATGTAGTCACTGTCCTAGGACATTCACCGCTAAAATTGGGTACATCAGCCATGTGAGGACCCATCAGTAACCCACACACGGAAAATGGTCGCCGTAGCCGAAATCGGCGTGGAAGACATCATCATCATCATCATCATCATATACAAATGTTACCACGTGTAGGTACACACCATTTCGTTGTTTTGTATTTCAACGTCGATAAAGTTTTGTCGTGGTGCGTTTACTAGCCGAAATCAATATACAAAATGCATCTGGCATACTAAAGTTTATTTGCCATGTATAGGCCAAATTCTCTCGCAATTGTTATGTTTATGAGTTTCAATCAGGATTGGGTTTTGCTCAGTTTGTAGCTAACTTCACAACCGCCAAGAACTTTGATTCGGGCTATAAATACCTCTACATACTTATTTTCATTAACGCACTCGTACAACATTAATGGAATTCGTGTCAAGAGCCTTTATAGCAATTTTTGTGAATGACAAAGGCAATAGAAACATAACCACGAAGTGACAAAGTGACATTGACTGTGACGAACTAGCCCAAGTTCAAACTATGGTGAAAGCGACTACTAGCGCCCTCTCTTCGAGCTTTATGTAATCTTGCACGCATTAAGACGCACACGCACCAAAAAAACGCGTGACAAATCGAAGAATATCCGGAACGAAAGATTGCTAGAACCGTTCGAAAATTTTCATGGTTGTAAATGTAATATTATTTATTCTAGAGCGCTTCATTTGCAAATATTTTGAAGCTCGAAAGTGGTTTGGATTTTTCTTGTTCATTGCTATTTGGCATAATTGCCATTTTTATATCAATTTTACATCCATCCATCAGCCATATGACGTCCACATACCTCACCATAGACCTCCGCTATGGATTTCCAATAAGACCGGTTGGAAGCGACTTGCATCCAACGTGATCAAACGGTCTTGATGAGATCATCTGTCCACCTCGTTGGACGTTCTACGCTGCGCTTGTCGGTTTGTGGTCTCCATTCGAGAACTTTTCGACCCCACCGGTCATCAGTCCTCCGAGCTATGTGCCCTGCCCACAGCCATTTCAACTTGCCCATCCGCTGGGCATTGTCGGTAACTTTGGTTCGTCTACGGATCTTCTCATTCCTGATTCGATCTCACAGAGAAATTCCGAGCATAGCCCTCTCTATAGCTCGTTGGGTTATTTGAAGTTTAGTAATAAGGCCCATAGCGAGAGACAACGTTTTTGTGCCATAAGTCATTACTGCCAACACACACTGGTCGAAAACATTCGACTTGAGGCACTGAAGAATAATGGACCAGAAGACGTCACGCAATCAATCAATGTTTAGGTGGACTCAATGAATCATAAAATATGTAAATAAAATGCCGTCAAACTAAACTGAAGTGAAATGTTTTTCTAAACAGTTTATTATTGACGGTGATTATAGTTACATAAAATAACATGATTTAAAAAAATAAATGCTAGCAAAGCCTAACATAAATCATCTTGTTTCTGAAAAAAAGTTGAAGAAATATAACTTTATTTAACTTTGTATGATAATGTTTATTTTCCAAACTTACGGACTATGTACATCTTATTACAGTATACATCTGCATACCTAATCAAAGACATTTGATTTAAAAAGAGAGTTAAAAAAACGTTCAATATCGGTCTTCCTTTTAGCGTTTAATTTTTATATGTAATAACAAGGAAATAATAATCACATACAAATAATAATTCGCTACATTATGGTGTTCTATTTATAAACAAAGGTCGCACGGAGTCATATCCATTGTCTTACGTGACAGTAACTTAAATCTTCAAACATAATATGTCACGTTTCGAAGGGTAGGTACTTCCGCAGTTGACAACTTAATTACGTGTGTTATAACAATTTGCGCAAAATGATATATTCCAAGGAATATTAGACAATTACTTACGACAGTTATGACGCAAATATCAATTGTTTCGTACTTATTCCATGACATAATGGACGTAGGACGTCCATCGACCTCAAACTAAGACCATAGGAACAAGCTAATCGTTTTTAGTGGAGATCTGTTTAAGTAAGTCTATCATGATGAAATATAATTTATTCCGTTCTCGAGACTTTCTTTAAAAGTCATAATTATCTTGGTCGTATTTAAAAATAAATAAAATTCATGACCAGATATCAATAGGTATTGTTCTGAAGTTGTATTAACAAGATTTTTACGTAGCATAGCTTAGCATAGCATATGATTCAGCTAAAAAAAATTCATATTTATCAAGCAAAGCTGGTGGGTGACTCTGTATGAAATAAGCACGTAACGCGTTCTAAAGTGCACTTTGTTTTTAAGAAATTCGTGTGATATTTTTTTTTCAAAAAACGTAACTTAAACTCAGTATTTTAACGTAATTTTATATTTACCAAACGAAATTCATCACGTTACGTTACGTTTCGTCAGGCCCCAGTACGTGAACATATTTTAACAACAACGTTTACTCCAGGGCTAATATTACTACTCGAATATTAAATAACAGAACATAGATATATACCTACGAAATAATATTTGGCTGGTTAAGTTATGACATATCTACGCACTTTTCTTATTTTGTTTAAACCTGTCTGTTATACCTACTCGATAGCATTATCTATTTTAAGTAATAACCGACGGTTCTTCCTAAAAAGCTAACCAAAACTTTAAAGAGAGTGAAAAAATACTTTTAACAAGAACTATTATATGTTAAGTATACTATTTGTACTACCAAAGCTAGTACAATAACTACTCTCGTACTCGTAGTAAAACAACATCAAATTATAACAGCCAGTTGAGTTATTGTAACACGAGTAAATAAGCTGGAGGCCACTCGAAGGTCCGAAGATATGTTGCCAAATCGCAATCTCTTGTGCACCGCCTTTCAAGTGCACGCTTGCGCAAGCGCACCATTAGTGCTAGTTTAATTAAAGCGCGAGTAATACGTTTAATATTTATTATGAGTGGATGTTTTAATTATTTTATTTGACGGATTGTATTTGGAAGGGTTAAATAATTAATTTATAAGAGCGGAAAGAATTGATTGAATAAATGTTGTTATTATAATAACACTTTATTGAGTTAAGTTCTATGACTATATTGTCGCAAGTAAGCTACGAGTGCTACTTTTTATTTATGCATAATTTACTTTTCCCGAGGTTTCGCTCCTTTTTTTCCAGGATAAAACCTCTTCGAAATTATATTCATGCATCGCATATATAGTCTGACCGTTTAACTGAGTCCTCGCCTGCGCGGGTACAGGGGCGCGGGGGTAGACGACAAAGGGGGACTGAGACAGGTGCGGCCGGTGGGGACCCGCCGCCCGCACCTGTCTCAGTCCCCCTTTGTCGTCTACCCCCGCGCCCCTGTACCCGCGCAGGCGAGGACTCAGTTAAACGGTCAGACTATAAATCAAGTCGATCCGTCTCTCCATTACTGCGTTAAAATACTCTTTCACAAACAAACCAACAAACACAGTTACCAAGTAGGATTTTGACGTTTGACCAAGTAGGACGTCCACTGACAAGATGGACAGATGATCACGTAGATAGAAGCCGCTTCCAACTGATCTTATTGAAGATCAAAAAGGAAGGCAGTCCAGCAGTGGTTGATCAGGGACCGGGATTACGCCAACAACGTTACCATGGGCCAGAGATAACTAAAAAACATCATTATTCCGTCGGATAGATTTTATACTTATTATCAAAAAAATGTTAAAAAGGATTTTTATCCTTTGTCAATTACAAAAAAATGATGAAGAAAGCCCGTTAAAGTATACGTCAAATGCAAGTGTATGGATTTTTGACGGAGATATGACGTCACGAGCCCCCAGTCCCTAATTTTGACAAGGTTTATCTTAGTCATTTATCGTTTGATTGACAAAAGAAAAAATACGTGTCCAATATTTTTTGATAGTCTAACTAACGAGCTTATTATAATAATGATTTTTTTACATCATGCCTATTCTCAAGTCAATAATACGATACCACAAAAATAACGAACGGTAATCAATCGCTTTAAGTTTCTTTTAAATTACTTACCTATGTGCGGAATTAAATATACTTAGGGGTAATTTTTGAACATCATTGCAAGTAATGCGTATAATATAAATAATTATAATGCAGGAAATAGGTATAGCTTCTTACCTACATAAGTATTAATTACTTATAACGGAAAATATGAAAGAACAATGAGAGCCCTGACTCTTCTGGCAAAAATTGTACTTAAATAACTTTATTTGAATTTTATACCAGACAGGGCCGATTTTTTACGAATTTACGGTATATCCTTGAATGTGAGTAGAGGCTGGACTTGAAACCTGTTTTTAGTTTTTAAACATATATTATTATCTAACTATTATTGATGTCATTTACTGTTCATAATCGTGGTTACTACCACTAGGCGGTATGAACACCCGCCCTGCAATCGTGAGAACGTGGATTCAAATCCCGATCCCGTACCAATGAGTTTCTTTAGAACTAATGTACGGAATTTCACACCACTGGCTTTTCCGTGAAGGAAAACATCGTGGGGCAACCTGCATACGTCTGTAGAAGGAATTCGATGGCGTTTGTAATTCTATCAACTTGAATTGGGCCAGCGTAACGGATATGGCCCAATCACCCTTCATGAGTAGACCTACGTCCTGCAGTGGGCTATTAAAAAAGGGGTGGTAGGTATGTACTGTTCGTAATGCTAGTTTATAATTATAGAGTAGATTTATCACTATAGATTCCCCATACTCGAAAAAACATTGCTTCAGAATTACTTAGGAAAACTGCAGGAAAATGAGCGCAATTTTCTCAATGACGTCAAAGCGTTCACCGTAACGTTCGACCTTGCGGCTAACGTGATAGAGTGTAGTATCGTTCGATGTGCAATGTGTGCTTGCGTCCTTGTCGATCTGAGAGAAAGGCGCGCGCTGTGATTGGCTGCTTGGCTCGCTATTCTACTGCTGCCAGCAGGCCTGCGCGGGCGCACTTTCCCGAAGCTCAGTCAAGATTTCGCTTTCATCTGCGGAGATGAAATGCGATTGCGATTAATATTTGTGTTATTTTTTTTATTTGTTTCCGATAATTTAGTGAATGAAAAATGCCGAGGTTGAAGTTTGTGCGGTACGAATTTTTTTGCATAATATATTTTATTTCGCATTTTTTAAATGTTGTTAAAATAATTATTTCAAATAATATAAAACTTTAGGGCAAAAGTTCTAGTGCTAAACAAAAATATTTTTAATTAATAACAGGTAACAAATAATAAAATAACAACAAAAAGCGTGTGCTCAATCACTTGAAATATTAAAATTAAATAAATAAACAAAATAAATCCAAACATAAAGTATATCATATTTTTTAACCGACTTCCAAAAAGGAGGAAAGGAGTTCTATTTTCGTCTGTATGTATTTTTTGTGTATGTTCATCGAAAATTGTGCCAATTCTGAATCGAATCGAACTTTTTTTTTTAGTTCGAAAGCGTATACTCCTCAAATGGTGACATTGAAATTTTACAAAAATCGGCTGAGCCGTTTTTGATAAATCAACAATAATGTAAACAATTCGAGCGAAATATTCGAATTTTGTACACGATGGAAGGCGGTTTTGCAATTTTTTTCCGAAAAATAATTATTTATCTAGCGAATATCTTTGCTCTATTGTAGTCCTACAATAATACAATGCGTACATTATATTAATAACAAAATTAAATAACAACTCAAAAATCATTAAGACCCAATACCTAAATATCTAATTATATTATTATTCTTTACAATCATTTCCATAATTGACCTAGTTTGACGTAAATTGGAGAAGACTCTGGTTCCCTTAGCACAGCTATTTGCTAGTTTGGGAACCAGAGGCTTCATTATTTTTCATAAATCTTATTTCAAGTCAAAGTTTTGAATAAAATAACGAATGAATTTATTTATTTCCCTTGAATGTTTAATTAAGTTCGTATATGCCGGGCGGCTGGTCTTAGTGTTCAGATTTTTATGCCACCTGAACGCTTCTGACATGGCTAAACGGTTAAAATAGCCAGGATCTACATCCCGAACTACGGTAGCGCTCAATTGTAAATGCCACCCGCGGTCACCTATGAAAACTGACCGTCACGAACGTTGTTTACCTTTTGCTCAAATAAAAAAATCAAGACAGAACGTTGTGAACAAGTGAGGCCGGTTTTTTAAACATGTCGTGAGTGCGTCGGTGTTGCGCCGCCATAGTTCGACCGACGATCCAAGGCGTAGTTTCCTTGTAGTGTATATGTGTATAATTGTGTCTGTAAACGGTTAGGCGTAGTCTTACCGGCCTCGTAATTTTGTTCACAAGATTCTGTCTTGATTTTTTTATTTGGTCTGAGACCTTTTGATTGATTGATATTAAAAATATTTTTTTTTTCATTTTCAGGTGACAAATTGTTAGCGGCGCATGCTACAGACTTCAGACTATAGTGAAGTGACAAGTGTGTGACTTACTAGTGTTGTACTGTGAAACGCCAAAATGTCCGGGTTCGTGAAGATCGCGATAGACGACTACTACTCCGACAGCAACTGGACGGAGATCATTAACAAATACTGGATGGCGGCTGAAAAAGTCTCCGGTACGTTTATTTTTTCTTTATTAAAGCTACTACTACTAGCTACTACTACCTACTAGAACACTAGAGAGCTGTCGAGCTCTGTACAAAATGTGAAAAAAAAATCGCCAAAAATGGATTACACATTTATTTATACATTTTAGTACACGTCATATAATTACATCAAATAATAATTTAATCATTTTAATACAAAATAAATTCGATCATGTTCATTCAAAATAATAAGAAAAATAAATATATTAAATTAAATCCGACTTCAACCGTGTACATACTTAATTTGAATAGTTCTTACGAAATAATGTATTATTCAATGTAGTAATTTTTACATTATTATTGAATTTTCAAAATTGACTTTAAAATTTAAATGGACGATATATTTACGATAAAGGGCTTTGAACCATATAATAAGAACTAAGGTATAATAGAAACAGTACTAAATTAGCAAGAGATATACATCACTTTGTCCCATTTCATATATGAAATGATTATTATATTTGAATAAAGGTGTTAGAAAAAGATGCACATACGTAATTTCGAAGGGTTTCACAAACTAGCATTGAGCTATATCGGGTGCCCAAATTCAAAAAGGTAAAAAGTAGGAAGGTAATATGATCAGAGATTTGAACCTTCTTACTGGAACTGGAGGGTTCGTATTTCCGAAAAAGACAAATGACCAAGTGTAACCAAATTTTAACCATTTTGACATTCCAACTGGTGATGTTGACATTGCGTTTTCTTTTGTTCCACTCGCTCGCGCTTATGCTGTATAACCAGATATGAATAAGACATCTGTAACGTAGTTTTTACTTGAGTAATAATTTTAGAACATGGTTTGAACATTTGTGGCAAATCCACTCGCCGCCATTTTGATTTTCTTTCAAAGTTTCCGCAATATTTCGTACTATTGTACCCTATAGTGTCACCTACTCAAGATATTTAGATGTTAAGTTCGCAAAGTTCTCAACTTTGCGATCTTTACATCCAAGTATCTCGATATACAGCTAGTGGCGGGCCTGCTACAGTCATTCAGTCTCAATTTGATGAGTATTAAAATGTAAGCTTTAATGAATCGGCATCAAAATGGCATGTTAAAAACTGTGACATAATACCTCATTATACGCTACTATAATCACAAAAAACTTCCTTGAACTTGACAAAAAATGGCAGTGACAAAATGATAATGTAACATAAAATATGTATATCTATTGTACACAGAGATAACAACCAGAGAGTTAGCGCTGTTGTCGCTTAAGGCCATTTCCTACCACAAAAATGTATGGAAAATCCTGAGCTATCAAAACTGTCAAATATTAATTAGAATTTGACAAAAATTTGTCACTATCCGGAGAAAAACACGACAATAGCAACTGAATCGAGATAATTTTTTTTCATATTCTTTGTAACTCATGCCTTGTAAAATCAATGCATCTCTTTCAGATTTTCTCGATCCACTACATTTTCCCTCTGATATCTCTGTGGTATTGTAGTTATGTATTTTAACTGACTATAGGTAGGCATAATAATGCACTTATGATTGAATATAAATATTTATTTACTTAATAGTGTATAAACATAGGTATAAATTTGCACTTAATTGTTAATAAATCTGTACCCTGCAACACAGGCTCTTCGGAGACCTAGTGCAGAGTGCAGCGCATATAAGTAGACTAAGTAAGTTTTTGGAACAAATATAATTAGCTTTTACCGTCTGTTGGTTGCTTGGTGTACTATACTAAAAAACAAACCCGAGCAAACCCTTTGGGAGTTATAATAATAGTAAGGATAATTAGGTTGGCAGGATGGCCAGCCCTGGTGTCAGTTTTTAAGCCACCTGAAGGCCTCTGGCTAAACGGTTAAGACTCGGCGCAGACGGGCCATCGACCACAGTCACCAGCTTTTTTGTTTGGCCAGCGACAAACAATTCACACATCCTTCCTTATTACTTAATAATACAAATCCGAAATTGTTTGTGTTGGTTTGTTCCTCTTTCGCGCAGCTATGGAACTTTATTTTTGGCATGGACATAATTTGAAAGACGGAAAGTGACATAGGTTACTTTTTATTCCGATAGCACTTGATTTTACACTTGAGACTGTGAGAGGCAGCAGTCTAGAGCTCTAAAGTTTAGAGTCTTAACTTTAGAAAATATATGACTGTTTCTTTTAACAAAATATGCAGGTAACGTTGTGCTATGCAGATATCAATCGCACTTTAAACTGTAACAGTTTACACTGTAAAAGTTGTTGTTCCATAGAAAAATATCGTTCACCCGCGACAAAATGTACGGAACAGCTGTTTTTTTTGAGTTCTGGCAAAAGTCGCCGAAGAAAAGTTGTTAGTTTTGATGTACAGAATAAGCCCTAAAAAGGATGCTAATTGATTCATATTCATATTCATATTATTTTATTGATATCAACATACAAGATACAAGTCAATACAAATCAATAGTCAATATAAATCATCAAATATTAAATTGTGATTAGAAAAGATTGTGATTAGAAATAACCCTGTAAATAAACTCTATTGAACCCCTTTCCACTAGAGCTTCGCTATTCTGAGCTATCAAAATAGCCGCTCCTAATTCGAAAACATCAAAACACTTTGCAGTTTCTAGGCTAGGGAATGGAACCGACTACCGGCTTTCCTATTCCTGAGCGATATAATCTAAAGCTTCACTACAGAGTATAAAACAAAGTCGCTTCCCTGTCTGTCTGTCCCTATGTATACTTATATCTTTAAAACTAGGCAACGGATTTTGATGCGTTTTTTTTATATAGATAGAGTGATTCAAGAGGAAGGTTTATATGTATAGTACATCTGTGCGAAGCCGGGGCGGGTCGCTAGTTTTTTTATAAGTCAGAGTGAATAGGTATCTTCTAAGCCTGCTTGCTTCATCTGCGGCTTTAAACTAACTAATAATTATGTACTAATTAATTAAAGATTTAATTACTTATTCGACTAGGCACCATTTGTAACCGACTTCCAAAAAGGAAGAGGTTCTATGTTCGTCTGTATGTATTTTTTTGTGTATGTACATCGATAATTTCGCCAATTGTGAATCGAGGTGATTCCATTTAATTTTTTTTTAAATAGGCTAAGAAAAATCAACAATAATGTAAACACCTTTTTTTCATTCATATTTATGTCTGCGCTTGACCACCAACACGCCTGATGGTAAGCGACGTTGTGGTTAAAGATGAAGCACGCAGAGCTAGAAGACACCTATTCACACTGACCTTTAACTTTAGATTAAATCTCTTAGGAAACAGGAAAGCAGGAAGACTATTCCATTCCCTGGCGGTACGAATCAGAAATGTTGAGTCAAACCGCTTCGTACGTATTGAAGGAAAATTGACAGTGTAGGGGTGGTAATATGGTGTCTCGAAATAACTCGAGCGAAATAAGTATTCGAATTTTGTACACGATTGAAGGCAGTTTTGCAGTTTTTTGCGAAAAATAATTTAACATTAAAGGTAATTTAACATCTTAGACAGCGAACGTACGTACATCCAGTACACTAGTACGAGTTTATCAAATGTTCTACAGGGTAGGTAGATAGAGTTAGCCTATTTTACATGGGATTTATATAACGCCATATTTTACCATCAAATCGGCGCAATTCCGTTTCCTTATAAGATCGCTGTTTACGTTTCGTTTACGTTGGTTATGAATAAGACCGAAAAAAAAACGGGTTGCACTCGGGGAGTGCCGGCAGAAGTAAAAACCATCAGCTTACGTCCAGACACGAGATTTTTTTGACATTTTTTACCCATCCCAAAAAGTGCACAACGCCGCTCAAGACTTTTTTTTTTCACTTCAAAAAATAATATTCCATAATTAACTTCATAGCTATTCAATTTTAAATAACGTTCATTTTACGTAGCATATCGCGTAATAATTTTCATTGATTCTATGAATAATATGGTATGTAAATCAAATGCAATATCATTACATTCATCAATATAACACATTATAATTAAATCCTAAATCGTTGCACATACCTACCCAATTTTAAAAGTTGCATCTTATTGCCGCCGAATATACTCGTAAATCATATAAATGCCAAAAAATTCCATAGACCTGTTAATTAATTTTAAAGAGATATATCTTGACCTGATTTCAAAATAGATATTTGCATCTTAAAAACCCTAACATTAAAGCCTATTATAGATTGCAACTAAAATTATAAAGCAGTCAATATAAGTGACGAAATAGTCGCTCTAATCCTGTTTAGCCTAAAAAGACTTGCTAAATATCTTAGCGTATATCTAATTTATTCTATGATATGATTTGATCATTGGTATGAGAAAAAACTTGTGAATACTATTTGGAAATACACAAAGCTTAATTTAAAAATTCTGCATGATATCTTAAAAGAAAAATAAATTCAACGATTTAGCAATTTACTTGCAAAGAGTTCCTTAGGAGCAGTTTGGCCGTGTTCTGTCTTTTTACCGACTTCCAAAAAGCAAGAGGTGCTTACTATGTTCGACTGTATGTATTTTTTATGTATGTTCATCGATATTTTCACCAATTGTTACCGATTTCCACCGATTTCAAAAATATTAATTATAGCTGTTTAATTTCTATTTTATTTTGAAAGGGTATAATATACTTTCAAGATGTTTCTGTTTGAATTTGATCGAAACAGGCTGAGCCGTTTTTGAAAAATCAACAATAATGTAAAATGACATCGATTCGTGCGAACTGTTCGAATTCTGTACACGGTGGAAGTCGGCTATGCCATTTTTGGTAAAAACAATTATTTCTTTGACAATTTTAATTCTCTTGTAAAATTCAGAACATGTATGAATTTAGGCATAACTACTACCTACCAATGTTTTCGGACGATTTCAAGTGCATGTAATATGTCCACGAAATAAAGAGCTTTGACTTTGACTTTGACCTTATGGACTTACTACTCCGATTTAACTCTGCTTTTATATTGATAAAGCGGTAAGATTTAATTTGTTGACTGACGCTGACAAAAATGGATGAAGTCGACATATTAAAAATTCATTTTTAGGGTTCCGTACCTCAAAAGGAAAAAACGGAACCCTTATAGGATCACTTTGTTGTCCGTCTGTCCGTCCGTCCGTCTGTCAAGACCCTTTTTCTCAGGAACGCGTGGAGGTATGAAGCTGAAATTTATATCAATTACTCAGGTCAAACTTCTAAGCCAACGCAATCAAAAGATACAGCCGTTTATGCCGCAAATTTTGAAACTCGCAAGTACTCGCAAGGGAATCAAAACCTAAAGGGTACTTCCAGTCGACCTAGAATCTTGAAATTTGGCATGAAGCAACGTTTTATAGCACACATAAAGGAAAAATTCCGAAAACCTTAAATTTTTAGTTACATTACAAAATATATATTTTTTAATAAATATAAACTTATTACTTTTTTTGTCGTAATGAACGAACTTTGTAAACCTTGCAGGTTTGTACGGAACCCTCGGTGCGCGAGTCCGACTCGCACTTGGCCGGTTTTTACATTTTCCCTCAATCATAAAACACTTTTAATTATTTTGTAAATTACT
Organism: Hypomecis atomaria; assembly: GCA_964007245.1. Lineage (NCBI taxonomy): Eukaryota > Metazoa > Arthropoda > Insecta > Lepidoptera > Geometridae > Hypomecis > Hypomecis atomaria. Next base: position 21,088,383 of record OZ023284.1, on the reverse strand, counting down.
TAATACCTAAATAATATTTTTTGCAGCAACATAAATGTCAGTATTCAACTCTAAATCAGGCTTTCAGGCATTATAATTTTATTCCTCCAAAATAACGAGATTAACTTTCGAAATTGAATTTAATTTTTACATTTCGTAGCCAGATTAACATACATAGATTTGTAGTTGTAAAAAATATATGAGATAAAATATTAAATTATAAAATAACAAGTTATAAAAAAAAAAATTTTTGGCTCTTAAATTGAAATTTAATTGATTTGAATCGTACCACAATATATATAGGTAACAACAATCATATTTAGTAACTATCTATTCAACTTATTCTACGCACTGCACTGCTGGGTATAGACCTCTCTTTCTCGCCAATCTATCCGGTCTTGTACTCCCCTCATCCATTGCCTTCTCCGACATGTTTGATTCTGACCATCGGACTGGTAGTCTGCCTCTATATCCTCATCCACATCGACTTGGATTTTTTTTTACGTTTTTGTCCATATCTCGGGTACCACTCGGTAACTAAGCTGTGGTGGTCTAGTGGTAATGACACACGCCTTACAATCGTGAGGTCGTGGGTCGAATCCCGCTCCCGTACCAAAAAATAAAACAAAAAATCAATGCAACCCCGTACAAAAAAATAATGTACGGAATTTCACACCAATGGCTTTTCGGTGAAGAAAAACATCGTGAGGCAACCTGCGTACGTCCGTAGGAGAAATTAGTAGGCCAGCGTGGTGGATATGGCCCAATCACCCTTTGTGGGTAGGTATACGTCCTGCAGTGGACTATTAAAAAATGCTGGTACAGTACAGTACTCGGTAACAGCCGTGGCCCACCTGCTAACATCCCGTCCAGCCATGCCCATTTCCCCATTACCTTGGTGAGGCGTGCGCCTACGTCTTCGATTTCCACGTTTGTATTAACCATAATTTAGAACTAAGTCTTATCACATTTTTAAGATTGCTATCTTCATTTCTGTGATGCATTACTTTAACTTAAACATGAAAATACGAATGTTAAAGTATTTTCAATGTTCATTGTGCAATATTTGTGTCAATGACATCATCAAGTGCAGAACGGAGACATTTCTACGACCGCATCGCGCCACTGAAAAGCGACAATGTGGCTCTGACCGTCTAATGACACTTGACTTAGTGTCTAGCCTTTGAGACAAACTTTATGGCCGCTAGGAAAGTTATATAAATAATCGGCCAAGTACGAGTCGGCCTCGTGCACGAAAGTTTCCGTACTGTATGGAAGCCTTTTATTTATTTTTGAATGGAATATACCACTTAATATTTCAAGCATCTTCCGGTTGCCTTTATTAATTTCAAGCAAAAAAATGTGGGAGCCCCCCAAAATATTTAATTTATTTTTAAAGTGCATATTTAACTAAATATTCTGTGAATATTTCAAGCATCTACCTTACCTGAGATACGACCTTGTGATGGACAGACAGACGGACAGCGGAGTCTTAGTAATTGGGTCCCGTTTTTACCCTTCGGGTACGGAGCCCGAAAAACTAGCTTTTGCCCGCGGCTTCCCGATATTTAAATTTATAGGCTATCTCATATAAACCTTTAATTTTTTTGGCATAAAAAACAACCTATGTCACTCTCCAACCTTAGAACTACATCCACGCCAAATATAAAGTGTATCCGTTGCTCTGTTGCTGCATGAAAGAGTAAGAAATTCAATAAACACACTTTCGGACTTATAATGTTTTAGTAAGGACATCACATGAGTTTTTCCAAAAACTATACTCGTATGTATCATTTGTTTGTAATAAAATTAGACAAAATTTTCGTTTTTAGATCTGTTGATTTGACACAGCAGATCAAATAATTATTTTTCACAAAAAATTGCAAAATCGCCTTCCATCGTGTACAAAATTCGAATATTTCGCTCGAATTGTTTACATTATTCTCGATTTACCAAAAACGGCTCAACCGATATTTGTAAAATTTAAATGGGACCATGTAGGGAGTATACCTTTTCGAACTAAAAAAGAATTTATCGATTCAGTTCACTATTGGCGAAATTATCGATGTTCATCGTGTACAAAATTCGGATAATTCGCTCGAATTGCTTAAGTACATTATTGTTGTTTTTTTTTTTCAAAAACAGCTCAGCCGATTTATGAAAAATTTAAATAGGACCTCTTCGGGAGTATACCCTATCGAACTAAAAAGAATTTTTTGATTCGGTTCACAATTGGCGAAATTATCGATGAACATACACAAAAAAAACATACAGACGAACATAGAACCGTCTCCTTTTTGGAAGTCGGTTAAACAACTAAAAATCAGTTTCTTTTCGATCCTTTTTGTTAAATCAAAAAAATAATGATTCAGAAATGCGTATCCCAAATTGATGCGATAAATATTTTCATCGTGTCGAGTTATGAGTCATTCGATAACGACATCGAGAAATAAATTAATCTGTTTAAGCAAATTTACTCAACCAAATTTAGTACCAGGTGTCGTAGGAGCCGACTGAGGTACTGTACAAAACGTAGCTAAAATGGCACAGGGCAGGGATTGGGAGCAGCATCCCTGTCGCGAAGCTACGTTTCTGCGATCGCCACCACGCCTGCCCAGCGCGGCGATTACGGGCAAATACCCAATATGGTCTCTCACTATGGGCCTTATTAGTAAGCTCCAAGTAGCCCAACGAGCTATGGAGAGGGCTATGCTCGGAGTCTCTCTGCGAGATCGAATCAGAAATGAGGAGATCCGTAGAAGAACCAAAGTTACCGACATAGCCCAACGGATTGGCATGTTGAAATGGCAATGGGCAGGGCACATAGCGCGGAGGACTGATGACCGATGGGGTCGAAAAGTTCTCGAGTGGAGACCACGCACCGGCAAGCGCAGCGTAGGACGTCCACCCACAAGATGGACGGATGACCTCATTAAGACCGCAGGATCGCGCTGGATGCAAGCCACTTCCAACCGGTCTTATTGGAGGTCCATAGGGGAGGCCTATGTCCAGCAGTGGACTTCTTATGGCTGATGGATGGATGGATAGAAATTTAGTCAAAAGTCTATAAAAACTAACTAGATTATAAATAATATAGAGGTCAAAATTACGATTTGGGAGAGTTACTAGCTTAGTACCTAAATATAAAAGAGAAAAAATATTTCGCTGCATAATGCTTTTATTGTTGGCACAACAGTTCAAGTTAAAGTTTTAAGCCGCTCCGGACACATTTAGAACTGAAATATTTTACTGAGAAAATGATATCACTATTAAATGACTGAATTTTTCCTAAATCTTTAGATGTTTTATTTTCTTTTTGCATGTTGTGTGTTATACCTACTCGTATTTCTAGAATATGCAATGTGATGTTTTCCAAATTGAAGATACTTTAATTAATATAAACATACTTATGAAAACTACTATGGAACCAATCACTGAAATCGAAAAACGAAATCACCTTTTCCATTGTCATCGTCGTTTCAGCGATAAGACGTCCACTGCTGGACATAGGCCTCCCCTAAAGATCTCCAATAAGACTCCGGTCTTAATGAGGTCATCCCTCCAACTTGTGGGTGGACGTCCTACGCTGCGCTTGCCGGTATGTGGTCTCCACTCGAGAATTTTTCAACCGCATCGGTCATCGGTCTCCGTGCTATGTGCCCTACCCACTGCCACTTCAACTTGCCAATCCGCTGGGCTATTTCCTGTTCCATACATTGTCAATGAGTATTTATTATAGAGCATGCAGAAACATATTTTTTTCACGATTTTGCAGGTTTTCCTATAGTAAAAGTTGTTCACAGTGTAGAATATAATCATCTCTGATAGTCTCTTTACTATGCCAATTCTGTAAATACTACATTTTTCGTCATTGAGATATCAATTTGGCACATAAATTTTTGTCAACAAAATTAACATCGTCGAGTGCAAATTGTTGTTAAGATGTCATAAAAGTGAAATGCTCACAAGTTCGTAATTAAAAGAAAGCGTCAGTATACACATGTTTAAAGATATAAAGCGATTAACACTGAATTTTAGATCAAGGCAAAAAGTGCAGTAGCCTCTTGAGCATTGTATCTGTCTTAGAAAACTTAGGGTCTCGTGTTTGATTCCCGGCCCTGCACATGTTTGACCGATGAACTTAAACACATTTTTGAGTCTGTTTCTTTTTTATTGGGCAAGTGTCTTTATTAACCATAACAAAATATATTAAGCATTTTGGTCATGCGTCGCGTCCACCAGACGCTCACAAAGATTTTTGAAAACAAGATGAGATCCCGGCCCCCACGGACCCAAGATGTGACGGCGCAATGTATCAACGCAAGTCGCGTCCCTCACTGAGGACCGTCCACACTTCCATACCGTCATACCGTCAGGGGTTCTGCCATCCCCACGCGCGAGCCCACTCGGTTCGAGTACGGCGACGGAGTACGATATTGGCGGTGGCAAAAGCCCTGCGTATGACTTCGTTCAGACTAGTATGGCGACCAATCCGATCAGCACTTCTTGAGCAAGAGAGACCGTGGTGACCGAGCTGGTTAACTACAGTACCACACTGACAGCGATGGGCCTCACAACACCTTGCACCGAAGCGTAAGTTGTTCTGAGTCTGCTGTTTTTATCTTTGCATGTGTTTCAATCTTCGTCTTGGGGAATCCCAGTAGGGAAGTTTCTTATCATTATGAACTATGTACAGCAATCCAGAAAAAGCAAAACTTAAACTATTTAAAAAAAGTATTTTAACGTACTGCATTCTCTAAGTGCTTGAACTCATAGATTCACTTTATAACCTCATTAATTAATCAGTTAAATATGCAACTAACACTAAATAACAAACGTATTGAAGTAGGTACTCTACCCACAAAGTAGACGAAAGACCAAGATCACAGGATCGCGCTGAATAGAAGCCGCTATCAACTAGTCTTGATGGTGGATTATTTTATATGTCCAGCAGTGGAAGGAACCCCTCTTTTTACGTAGATCACAAATAATGCCACCAAACACTTGTCGGTAATTTTCTACTTAGTTAGTAGTCTATGGATACATTTGGCTAGAAAAAAAGGAAAGTTTTAAATTTTATTAGAGAATTGTGTAGCATCATTAGTGAAAGAACGACTTGATAAGTTTTTGTACAATCGTTTAGTGAAATAAGCAAGTGGATTGCCTAATGTTTGGCGTTTCTCTAGTAGTCTAGTTCATAAAAAGTTAGCGTCATTTTTAGGGTTCCGTAGTAAAACGAGGAACCCTTATAACTTCGTTGTATCTGTCCTAATATTACAAAGCCTTATAACTAAGTACCACATTTATAAACCAAATTGCATGCAATTTGAGATAATTATAGTTTTAATATATGTAGATCTCAATTGTTGAAGTAAAATTTTCAAAATAGTGTATTTGACGGGAAGCTCCCATACATGAAAAGTGGGGATTAAAAATGGTTTTCAACCTTACGTTTTATGGCGTGTTAACCATCTAATGTCATCATTAAAATTGGACATTGGACTTGACAATTTATTTTTACTATACGAGTATCATGAGCTGTTTTCTATTGGTTTACATAAGAGTGTAGTCGGCCTAGTAGGCAGTATGTCTGCCTTTATAGCAGGGGGTCCTTGGTTCCAGGCTTGTTTACTGGTCGGTCACGTCTTGGAATAATGTATTGAGATGCATTAATTGTTCTGAGCATGGGTTTACACCTACGTTACTTGTGTCCTCTCAAAGTCACGATGCCCATAAAAAGGTGTGTTAGCAAAATATTTGCTCGAAGGTTAGCTCGTAATTTTCATTGCATTTTTTTTTTGTTTAGTTCAATTGAGTTTCTTTACTCTTTTGATAAAATGTAAAAAGCACGTAACTTTTTATGTTACTTTAATATAATTTATTATTTCATTGGCCTGTAACAAAGAATATGAATATGAATACGATTCTAAACTAAACGACCAATCAAAACTTTACAAATGAGGTATCATAAGAAGTGACTTGTTTGTCCGGTAAACATGTGCAATGTGACTTTACATTAAATTGACTATGGCGCCCCCTGGAGGACGTAATCACTAAAAATAAAGATAATTTAACTGAGGCAAGTTGGAAATGAAATAAAAGGATTTAGTAGGCAAAATATATGTTTTGCTCTATGGTTAGCTTTTTTTTTTTAAGTTTCATGTTTTTAAATCTAGAGAACAGACGATCCTGGGCCGGGATCGTCTGTGCAGAAATTAGGATGACCACAGTGCAGCAATGTTCAGTAAAATTAATAATTGGGCAGCGGGTGCCATTTACAACTGGGCGATAACGTGGCTATGATGACAAGTTGAATTGTAGCCCCCGAATAAAACGCGTTTTTTTTAGTTTTAGGCTAACAGCGTATAATAATTATACAAAACTTACTAATATAATCAAAATAAAATAAGTTATGTACAGAAAAAAAACAAACCAGTTCTATCATTCTACCTACACATGCGTAACAAATTATAAAATATACTAAAAAAAAATATTTTTCTGGACAAAGTCTAACCACCTTACCACAAAAGATTTCAACACACCTCAAACACTGTTTAACCGTGCAATTTGTGCTGTTAAACATTGTCTAAAGCGTGCGTAAAACTTTTGTGGTAAGACGGTTAATGTTTAACTACAGCTACAGCAACATGTTAAAAGCTATATGTGCAGTGCACTATGAATATTAAATTAAGTTTGTACTCGTATATTAGTATAATGGTGAATTTGTTTTGTTAAGTACTATAAGGAAGAGCCTAGATCCCACGACACAGGTCACCCTAGTGTGGGATCTAGTGCACAACTTGTTTTGTGTTAACTTTTATGAACAATAAACGTTTTTATTATTATTATTATTATATCAGAAGCGCTCATAGCATAGTTTGACTAGGTGTTCGTTAGCGATCATCGACGCGTTCAACACGGCCAGTCTTCGGTTGGGTGACCGCGGGGTGCATTTACAACTGAGCGCTACCGTGACTTGGATGACACATTAAATTGTAGGCCCCGGTAACCGTTTAGCCATGTCAGAGGCCATCAGGCGGCTTAAAAACTCTGACAACAGGGCTAGCCTCCCGACCTATACGAACTTACTTACTACAATCACTGTCACTTTCATCACTACATAGTATAAAACAAAGTCGCTTCCCGTTGTCTGTCCCTATGTATGCATATATATTTAAAACTACGCAACGGATTTTGATGCGGGTTTTTTTAATAGATAGAGTGATTCAAGATGAAGGAGGCAGGTTTAAATGTATAATACACCTGTGCGAAGCCGGGGCAGGTCACTAGTAATACATAATTATTACCTATTTTCAGCACGCATTAATTATCTTTTAAAAACTACCATAATATGGTGATATTTTAAAGCAACCTATTACGTAATATTATATTCGTCAAAGGTCGTCACGACACTTGTTCTCAGCAGCTATGGGACGGACTTTAGTAGCTCTTAGTTTTATAACTTATGACACCAGGGTTACCAACCTGGCTATACAAACTTACCTCATCATTAACATTGTATCAGCTGTAGAACGCCTACTGTCAGACTTAGGCCTCACAAAAAGATTTCCAATTATATAGATCGTTGGAAAGCGGCTTTCATTTAAAACATCCATGCGTTACAAGACCGACTATCAACTTTGCCGGCAGACGTCCTACGCTGCACTAGGCTGTGTGGTCTCCATTCAAGAACTTTACGGTCCCAACGGACTTATGTCACCTCAAAAGTAATTAAGTTCGTATATATCTGCTGTCACAGTTTTTAAGCCGACTCATAACCTCTGACTTGGCTAAACGGTTAAAACAACGGGGACCTAGAATTTAACGTGTTATCTGAGCCGCGGTAATACTCTGTTGTAAATGCCACCCGCAGTCACCTATCCGAAGACTGATCGTGCCAAACATAGCTTAACTTCGATGATCGCTAACGAACACCTAGTTAAACTACGCTATAAGCGCTACATATTTCACCTTTACTGTTGCAACAAAGCACTTTGTGCCGACACAATGACCAAGTTATTGCGAAATCGCCGAGAAACGGCTGTGAAAGCCAAGTTCATTGCCATAAAATGATATTTAGCTCTAGTAAGATTTTCAAATTTTTTCCTTTTAAATTTGCAGAAGAATAAAAGCTGGAGTATAAGTTGAGTTATGTGAATCCATCTACCCACACTGGACCAGCGTGGTGGATATGGTCCAATCAACTTTCGTCGGTAGGCCTACGTCCTACAATGGACTATTAAAAAAAAGCTGGCACAGATAATTTTACCTCTGCTAGTAGTTTTGAACATGACAGCTCTCGCAAGCTTTTTTTTGCTTTAATTGAAACGAGGAAAATATAACCTGATTATAAAACTGTAGTTTTATAGCTAATTAATCACGAAAATAAAATAAGCTGATCCTAAATAGTAAAAAAACACCAAATATTTTCTTGATTTAGTCTGAGAATTTGAGTCCATAGTAAAAGTTGGATACCTAATGATTCCTGGCATATGACCATTGTCTTAATAAACAAACAAATAAAAGATTTCGGAATGAAAATAAATTTTAATTTCTTATCCAACCTTTTAACTATCTAAACAATGTCAAGTCTAATACAGGTCACAAGTTTTACAAAACCTTTGTCCAACAGTAGTAAAGTGCGTTTCCCAACCAATTACCGTACCTACCCGTATTCGAATAATTACGTTAATTACTTAAAGAAACATGTCTCAAACAATGGGTGACAAATAACGGGGCGACTCGATTATGCGACCGGTTTGAATATATTCGATTATATAATCGAATGATCGCGTGAGCGTCGGATTCTGCAGTGCGATAATCGGTTGTTTCCTCTTTGTAGCACGGAACTGTGACGTCTTTGTATTTTGACGACGTTTTAAACAATTATTTTTCGCAAAAAATGGCAAAACCGCCTTCCGCAGTGTTCAAAATTCACATATTTCGCTAGAATTGTTGACAATATAATTGATTTTTCAAAAAAGGCCCAGCCGATATCCGTAAAATTTCAATGAAACCATCTCGGGAGTATACCCTTTCCAATTCAAAAAGAATTTTTCAACTCTGTTCACAATTGGCGAAATCATCGATGTTCATCGTGTACAAAATTCGGATATTTCGCTCGACTTGCTTACATTATTGTAGATTTTTTCAAAAACGGTTCAGTCTATTTCCGTAAAATTTAAATGGGACCACCTCGGTAGGATATCCTTTTAAACTGAAAAGATTTTTTTTGATCCGGTTCACAATTGGCGAAATTATCGATGTTCATCGTGTACAAAATTCGGATATTTCGCTCGAATTGCTTACATTATTGTTGATTTTTTCAAAAACGGTTCAGCCTATTTCTGTAAAATTTAAATGGGACCACCTCGGTAGGATATCCTTTTAAACTAAAAATATTTTTTTTCGATTCGGTTCACAATTGGCGCAGTTATCGATGAATATACACAAAAAATATATATGTATACATACAGATGAACATAGAAACTCCTCCTTTTTGGAAGTCGGTGAAAAATGTGTACAAAATCATACTGCAGTATTTAGTTAACAATCAGGTGTTACAGTGGCTGAAACGATGACGTCGAATCAGCTGTTCTATACATTTTTGAGGGTCAATGAACTTTTAAGTAGAGTAAGATCGTATCGGCCGATAGGTTAGTTCTGGTGTCAAAGATTTTAAATCGCCTCTAACATAGCCAATGGAAACGTTTAAAATAACTGAGGCTTACAACTAAATTTATCTTTTTGACTGGAACAGCAGTTCTAGCTTTTGGATTTCAAGGTCATTCATTGTATAGTAAAACAACCTTTTTAAAATGCCCTTAGTACAAGAAACACACATGTATTAAGCTTATAATAGGTATAATGACTGGGTAAAAAAAAATATTATCATAATTAGTCCTTGAATAAAATATCTAAAAATATTGGATACGTATTTTTTCTTTTGTTAATCGAACAACAAATGACGAAGATATACTTTATCAAAGTTTGGGAGTAGGGGTCGTGACGTCACCTCTATTACAGAAGTCTAAACATTTGTATGGCACTTGTGACGTCACGCAAATTTTCGGAGGACTATATCTTTATCATTTTTTGTTTAATTGACAAAAGAAAAAATACGTGTCTAATATATTTTGATAACCTATCTGACGGACTAATTATATGTGTATTTTTGTAGTCATCATGCCCATTGCACTGGTAGTAGAGCGCTGGGCTTTGCGAAATTTAACTTGGATCACACAACGAGATTTTTATAAATAAACACCCTGTTAATGTTGTAGTTGTTGTTTTAACCGTTTAACTACGTCAAAAGTTTTCAGGCGACTTACGAGTAGAAAGTCTGACACCAGGCCAAAGCCACCCGAACTAAACAAATTTACTTTTGCCCTGCCAGTCCGGCCTCTCAGTGAGCCAACTTACTTTTATATTGACGTTTCACTAGCACATTTTTTTTTCGTGCAAAGGCACTATGGACGCCATTTAATAGAGCCTAAACATTAGAGATAGAAAGCCACGTATCTCGCGGTACAATGATACCACACTTTCTCTCGCCATGGTAGCTCGTCATGGTACTATTGTAGAGATAATTTCGTATAATCTTTAAGTAATTCTAATTAGTAGGTTACATAAGAACTGAAAGATTGTTAGGCTGCTGAAAACGGAATTCTTTTAAAATTAATGAATGTAAAAGTATCATTAGCATTCGCATTGCTATTCAACGAGCTAATGTCGCCAGCCTATGAGGTACTTTGTTTGCGAACGGTAACTCAAAAACAGTTAGTTTTTAGTATTTAGAATTATATTTTTATCAGAATATTATTTGTTGACTAAACTAAACGTCTAATTTTATTATTGTATAAACCAGCCCGTACTGTGCGAGCAGTTGGATTTAGCCCACTGTTTTACATAGGTAAACCCATATATAATTTAGCAGTGAACCATTAAAAGTGATAGTCCAGTGGCAATGACGCCCGCTTTACAATTGTGAGGAAGGTTCAAATTCGGTCCCGTGCCAATGAATTCCTTGGATTTTATGTACGGAATTTCACATCACTGGCTTTTCGGTAAAGGAAAACATCGTGAGGCAACCTGCATTTGTCCAAGGACGAAATTCCATAGCGAATGTGAATCCACCAACCTGCACTGGGCCGACGTGGTTGATATGGCCCAATCAACCTCGTTGGTATGGCCTACGTCCTACAGACGATTATTAAAAAGGCTGGTACAGTAAAGTACAGAATTAAAAGTCACGTACGTTAATAGTTTACTGCACACTTATCAATGGAACAAAAGTATCACACCGACGAATTAAAAACATCCCCTTTTAGAGTGTCGGTTGAAAATATAAATATGTTATCGTTCCAGGCACTCATGAGTTTCCTTGCTGTAAAATTCGCTCTATGAAAAAGGTCTTAAGACATTACCTTACCAATTCCACAAATTACTTTTCATGTCCTCAGACCAAATAAAAAATCTCATATCTCATCATTTTACGAATTTCATTTAACTCTGAAAATCCCATAAAGGCTTTGGTATATTCGACAGAAGCTCGAACTTTCATTAAATGATTCATAAATAAATTATTTACTTACGCATAAATTGTTGTAAGACAATTCGGAATTCTGTGAACTAAAATGACTTAATATAGAATTTTTCTTGCGACAGCTTAATTAATGGCTTTCGTTTTGACTTCTGAAAGTTTTCTTAATTGTATTTTGTAATGACTAATTTTATTGCAATGTGTTAATCACACATAAAACTTCATTTCGATTAAAGACTGTAAAATTGGCTTCGGTTTCTCATCAATAATTCTATTTTTAGGCCGAGAAAATGCGTTGTTAAAAATATTGTTCTCTTCCTAAAACAGCGTCCATACTTTTTTTTTTTTAATTGACAAAAAACGGAGGAGGTTCTCAAGTATTGACGAGTATATATTTTTTTATGATCACGAATAACTTTTTTGGGAGTAGTTGGATTTAAAAAAATCTTTTTTTTACTGAAAAGTCATTGATCTCATACTAATTTTATCAAAATTGGTTAGGTACTTAGTTTGTTTTTAAAAAATAATCAATCTTAGAATAATTAATTTTCGCATATAAAGGCAAAACCGCCTTCCACAGTGTACAAAGTTCGAATGCTTTGCTTGTAATGGTTAACATTATTGTTGACTATTCAAAAATGGCTTAGACGAATAAATAAAAATTAAATCAATTTAAATAGGACCACTTCGAGAATATAAGAAAGTAATCTTTAAGTAATCTTTTTTAGTTAATAACAAGTCGGTTAATAACATACCTAAATTGATTCGAGCGGACTATTTGGATTTTGAACGCAGATTTCATTATTGAAGTCGATTGTGGTGTTTTTGGGCAAAAAATCAATTATAGCTTTTATTAGTCTGCACTTTGCGCTTTTTAGCAAAGTAATGTGTACATTTATAGTTATTTATACAGACTAGTGTTTAAAATCAAAAAGGATTTTTTGTAAATTCTTTTGAGAGTAATCATCCAACCATCAGCCATAAGGACATGCACTGCTGGACATGTGTCTCCCTTATGGATTTACAATAAGACCGGCTAGAAGCGGCTGGCATCTAGCGCAATTTTGCTCTTAATGAGGTCAGTTTGAGACTATTTAGTACTCTTAAACTATTTAGGTATACTTTAAGAGATTTGTACACGTAATTTATGCAGATCTTATTTCATACATCTCAATGCAATGCTCACTGCCAATTCAACTCACTAATTCGCTGAACTACGAATACCTTCTTGTAAATATACGCTACATTTTTTTTTATAAAATGGTAAAACAACTGAATAAAAATACGTAGAAACTACCAGTTTTATTATATATTCCAGTCTGGCGATCCAATCTAGCGCTGAATTGCAACTGGAATAAAGTAAACCGGCCATTATCGACACAGTACTGCTACTTACTTATCTACTGCTGCTATTATAATTTTAAGAAATTTGTTTAAGTTAGTTTTAGATAAAATGCTTAAGATATTCTACATTGTATTATCGATTCTGAATAAAGTAATTCATTTATTCACAATCATGCAATCTGGATGGAAATGCCCTACTTCCCAGACAAGAGTGAATAGGTTTCTTCTAGGTCTATATACTCCATCAATACGGCCTCAGCATCTCTTTCCATCAGGCGAGTTGGTGGCCAATTATCCTGTTATGTATTAAAATCGACCAAGGGCGAGTCGGACTCACGCACGAAGCGTTCCGTATGGATGCCCTTAAGATTAATATATCACCGTTCGTGAGATACAGTCTGGTGACAGGCAGACAGACGGACAGACAGCGGAGTCTTAGTAATAGGGTCCCGTTTTCACCCTTTGGGTTTGAAACCCTAAAAAGATTGACAAATGTTAGTTTTATATTTATTCGTTATTATTTTTTTACTACGAGATTATCACGCACTGAAAATACGAGATAGAGATATAATAAAATTCATTACCCCGAAGTTTCCACCGAATTGCATCGCTCGTGTTTATTTAAATATCTTTTCAGTGCACAATTAGTCCCATAGTGTAAGATAAGAAATGTAAAATATCATAATTATAACACATATTCCTACTGACACAATACCAATGTCTGCATGTGCGCGTTGAACTCTTTTGCACTAGATATGTGGTTAGACATGAATAGACAATTGTGAATGTTCAAAATCCATAGCGAACTTTGTTTGTCATCATATTTTCACTAGTTCTATTGTTAAGGCTAATTGCAATGAAACTAGAAGGTAAATTTGAAGCAGTTTTTTTTGTTTCAAGCCAAAACTTATATTTTAACGAAAAAAACGTAAAATAGCAGTGATATTCCACTGTTGAACTTGGGTCTCTACACTAGTTTTTGCAGTGGAATAGGTCTCCCTATGCTCGCTTGCCTGGTCGCCTGGGCCTGCCAGCTAGCCTAATGGTCTGGAGAACCCAATGTGTAGTGAGATTGACGCAAAAGTCGTCTGACATGCGGCAGATGTGTCCAGCTCAGGACTAACCTACTTACTCTACTACTACACCAGCCTTTTTGAAGTAAAAACATCTTTATCGACGATGTGCACTTTTTGGGTGGATAAAAAAAATTAAACTCGTGTCAGGACACGCGATCTGATCAAAAATTCGTGAGACGCAGGAAGAGTAAACCGCCGCCGGCGTAGGAGAGGAAGTAATATTCCCCTGTTTCTACCGCGTGGCGAAAATGTATGCCTGCTCCTTCTGTTTCGTTTAAACAGCGCAAGGTGCTTGCTCGAGAGTGCGTGTGTGATATTGTATTCAACCACATAAATGATAGTACTTTACATGTTCAAGTTTTCACTTCTACCGGCACTCCCGGAGTTGAATCCGTTGTTTTTTAACAGTCCACTGCTGAACTTAGGCCTACCCACGAAGGGAGATTGGGTCATATAATCCACGCTGGCCCAGAGCGTGTTAGTGGATTAACATACGTCAACGTACGAACGTTATGCTGATTGATTCACGTTATTTTCCTTCAGTGGTGTGTAATTTTTTACAAAAGTTCCGAGGAACTCATTGATACTGGACCGAGATTTTAACCTACGACCTCACAATTAAAAGGAGGGAGTTACTACGACTTGACCACTACGGGCACTCACTTACTTCACTTAATTTGACTGCTACGGTGGTCCAGTGGTTATTGACTCTGACTCTTGGGCCAAAGAGGCGTGGGTTCGATTTCCACTCAGGGCAAGTATTTATGTGATGAACAGAGGTGTTTGCTCTGGCTTTAGATGTTATTATCTATATAAGTATGTATATAAAAATATGTATAAGTATGTAGTGTGTCAGTCTCTGGTAGCCATATCACAAGCTTTGCGTAGTCTGAGGTCAGAGTCCGTGTGTAAGATGTCCTATAATATTTATTTATTTATTATTTTTTCAGATCCTCGAGTACAAGGATGGTTCCTGTTCGACACGCCGCTGGCCACACTGGCCATGGTTATAGTGTACTTGGCCTGTGTCCTGGTGGTTGGTCCCGTCTGGATGACCAACAGAAAACCGTACAAGCTCCAAAACACGCTCGTCGCGTACAACGCCGCGCAAGTGCTGCTCTCCTCGTACATGTTTTATGAGGTCAGTATTTAACATAAGTCCTACCTCCCCTTGTTATATTCGTCATCTGTAAGAGTTTTGATCGCCACCTCATAAGTATATCTCTCTTTCTTCCTGTCTATATTATTATATCCTACATGGCTGTGTGGTCAGCTTTCCTCAAATTTTCTACCTTAATTTGTCTCAAAGTCGATGCTATTGATTTCTTAAATTCAAAATTGTACTTAATACATAAACAGCACAGTTGATTTTGGCAAGATAACTATATTCCGGATTCACAATCGAAATGACCTTTGGTCCCACACTAGGCTCGAGGCCCTTGTTATGGGTACCATAGAGAAAGCTATCTAGTGATGGAGTAGTCCTAAATTTTACTGTATACTGATGTATCAAAACAATCAAACATGTTGAAATGAATCATTCTCTACGCATCGGCGGCTTGGAGCGCTTCGTAGACGTATCAAGAGTGGCAGAAATGTGATGGGACCAACACATCTGGCTCCAAATCTCTTAATCTAACGTAACCTCGTAAACTTCTTATTTCAGTGCCTTGGTTGTACACTAAGCAATTCAGGGAAATATTGCACCCATCTTTACATGAAATTTAAACAAAAAATACGCTATCTTATGAACTACAAAATAACTTTCATAGTAAAACATCCAGATCACAATATTATGTAGAAATTCAAATCGATCAAAATTTTTGTGTCTTCGAGAGCAGAGGGAAAGATAAAATTGATATACCCTGTAAATTATGAATTATTTTGGTCGAAAGATAAATCTAACTTTTTAATACATTGACGCTGATTAATGGTAAAGTTTGTGGTCAAAATGTGGACCAATTCCAATTCACTATAGAAAAAATTATGTCACATCCCAAGAGTTGAATGCAAGTACATTCAATCACCGTGAGATATAAATTCAGAGCATTCCAAAATGGTCACAATCACCTTAACCTTAGGGCGTGAACTGGTTGCGGTTGGCCCTGATAAAAAAAAATAGAAGAAAAGCATTTTTTCTATTACAATTGAAGCTAAACAATGCTTGAAACCAGCTTGGGAAAATAAGCTTTTATTAAAAGACTGAGCCGTTTAGTTTTTGTGATAATAAATGGAGATAATAGAAAACTTTGTACTGGTATAAATAAATGAATTAATAAACAAGTAACAAAAGTATCCTAAACATGGTCAAAGTTATGTCCAACTGCCAAAACTGCAAAGTCTAGAGCATTAAAACTTCAGTGGTATGTAGATAAGCGGCCGATAAAAAAAGTAAGTTTGTATAGACCGGGTGGCTAGCGCTGGTGTCAGATTTTAAGGCCGCCTAAAGGCCTCGGACATGGTTAAACGGTTAAAACAACTGGGCCCTATAATGTTCCTTGTAACCGGTACAAAAAGTTCATTGCCTCTCGACAAAATATATGGAACAGCTGATTTATTTTGCGTTTTCGCCTCATAGTAAGAGTAGTTCATATTGATAAAAAAAAACATTATCGCAAATGAGTCCGCACTTAACCACCAACTCGCCTGATGGTAAGCGAAATATACCCCTGAAAGTCCCTGCAGTTTGCAAAACAATACCTTATAGGTATCTCTAACAAAAAATGCGACTCCAAAACTATGTATCAAGAATGACTCAAGGAATGGTTTTTGATTTGATTTGAAAATTAACTAAAGCGGCAAACCTTCTATAGGGACAATCCAAGAATGATGACACAGGCAAAAGCTATACAGTGAGACCATAAAATATAAAATAATTTTTAAGTACCGACTGCATTAGGTCTAAAGTCCAAGGACATACGATGCACAATCAATTGATTATCCTAACCAATCATCAGTTTCATTACAAACGGACGTGTCGTAACCGCCATGGGACGGTGTCAAGGCATAGCTGACAATTGTATGAACTAGGCACCGTGAAGTCTTGGTACAGGCTACCTTGGCTCTTATTCTTGGAGAAATAAGGGTGGAAGTTGTAACTGTGGTAGCAATCTTTCGTGCGGATTTTTTGCACATCGCATGCATTGAAGTTTGTTGTCAAACTTGTCAGTTGTTGGGAGTCTATAGATGTTATAGCTCACTATGGGTCTTATTAGTAAGCTCCAAGTAGCGGAGAGGGCTATGCCTGAAGTCTCTCTGCGAGATCGAATCAGAAATGAGGAAATCCGTAGAACCAAAGTTACCGAGATAACTCAGCGGATTGGCATGTTGAAATGGCAGTGGGCAGGGCACGTAGCACAGATGATTGATGAGGTTGATAAGTTCTCGAGTGGAGATCACGTACCGGCAAGCGCAGCAAAGGACGTCCAAAACCGAAAGGACGGATGACCTCATTAAGACCGCAGGATCGCGCTGTAAGCAAGTTGCTTCCAACCGGTCTTATTGGAGATCCATGGGAGGCCTATGTAGAAACGAACGAACTAGTATTATTTTGGATAAGCAACTAAATTGTTTTAGCGCTCACAGAGTACTTTGACTAGATGTTGCACAGTAATCATCGAAGTAAAGCAATGAACAGTAAAATTAGTCTGTGGATGGATTAGCACAAATGATATTTACATATATCCTTCAATTGTACATCTTGTAAATGATATCTGTGCCACTTCCTGACCCTTTTTTTTTGACCCAGGAAAATCTTTTATGTATACCACCAAACCTGGGGAGGCCGGTGATTATGTGGGAGTCTCCACCGCTATATAGCTATTATCCACCGCTATTATAGTCGGTGGAATACCCACTAAAACCCTGGGATGTTTCCACCACTGCGCTGTGTGTCGGGGCTACGGGCACGCTTGCGCACTCCTCCGCAGCCACTTCCTGACCCTAGTTCCGTTGAAAATTATCACTGTCCACCTTTCTATTCACAAACACAGTTAAAATTGTATATATGCATGTGGAAAATCCATGAAAATCCCTTTCCATTTCTTTAAAAACTCGCCGAAAAAAATAACAAGTAACCTAAAAAAACAACAGGTTTTGCTGAAACTCGTTAATAAAATACAAGCAAAATAAAACCAAAAAAAAAAATATTTTTTTAGGATAAAATGAAAACCAGAATTTCATTTTATTTAACTTTCTTGCATGTCGTCCTAGTCATAATAAGACTATTTATTAGATATTTTATATTTGACCATAAATATAAAATATAATTATTGCTTGCTAATATAAAGAAAATGCGCAAAAAATGTGCAGTAAAATATGCAAAATTCACGTTGTTATTTTATTACATGAGAATACCAAGTAGGTACCCAAATGTTAAAGATCTCACAGTGATATGGCCAGTTGCAGTGTTTTAGAAATGATGCAATGAAAGATTGTAATCTCAGTAGAGCAAAAACGCATTTCTTTTTCCTGTAACTTCAATAGCTTCAGAATTAGGGTTCAGTTGCAATTTGAAATCTTTTAAAATAACGTTATTAACAGCTATTTTATACATAATTATATTGTAATAATTTCAGAGTTCACCAAATTATAAAAGTTATTCATAACATTAATATTCTGTAAAACATATTTAAAAACAAAATAACTGCTTGTGTATATGAATTCGATAGAACAAATATTTAATTTTTGACATAAAATATAGAAAACAAAAACCTACCATGGCTAATAAGTAGAAAAAATCGTCTCTTGGAATGAAAAAGACTTATGAGGATTTATTTTCAAATAATACAGGATTTATGATATAAAAAGGTCAAATAATGACAAAAGCTAATTAGCAAAACAAATTAGAATATTTTACATGATTGAATATCTCGCTAAGCGGTCTTGGATTTTGATAAAAACTTTAATAATATTATACGGAACCGTCGTTGCGTGAACTGCGACCACGCTTCATCGCTACCGGTGCTCAGTACAATACGGTCAAGGCAACCGTTGCGTTGTCCTATTGTCAGTGATAAAGTAATCACTGCTTAGTGTTTTTTTTATTAATCTGGTAGTGTTTTATTGAGTTGAATAGTAGAGCAAAGTAAGCTGACTTTAGTTGTGATAGGTCAGTTCATTCCGTTGAACAAAAGTGTTTGCTTTTACACGGCTGCTCGTAAAGTAATTATGTATTTGTGATAGACGATATACGTCGGTGTACGATGTACGCATATAAAGAATCCAAGTGTTTGTACATATGTAAATTAGCTTTCAATGTTTTTATCTTATCTCAATCTCCGAACTTTTGTACTTTTTACTGACTTCCAAAAAGGAGGAGGTACTAGTATGTTCGTCTGTATGTGTATTATGTATGTTCATCAATATTTTCGCCAATCGTGAACCGATTTAAAAAATCTTTTCTTGTTCTGGTGTCATTTAAATTTTATCGTAACTGGCTGAGCCGTTTTTGATATATCAACAAAAATGTGCATGGATGTCACATCGATTCGTATACTGTACACGGTGGAAGTCCGTGTTGCGCTTATTGCGAAAAATAATTATAGAAATGAGCGATATTTTTTTTCTAAAAATCAAAGAAAATTTTCGAGAACAAAGCTAGTTGAACTGGGAAAATCTGAATTATATTATGACATTGAACTTGTAATAACTGTTATCTTCCCACTTGTCAAATTGTTTTTTTTTTTCTGTCCACAGCACTTAATGTCGGGATGGTGGGCCGACTACAGCCTCACGTGCCAACCAGTCGACTACAGCGAAAGTGATAAAGCGCAGAGGGTAAGTTTCAATATCATAATTATATTAAAACTACAGGGTTATCCAGAACAGGTCTCCACACAGGACAAGTGGGAGGACGCCACATCACCACCCCTACACTGTCGATTTTCCTTCGATACGTACGAAGCGGTTTGACTCAACATTTCTGATTCGTACCGCCAGGGAATGGAACAGTCTTCCTGCTTCCCTGTTTCCTAAGAGATATAATCTAAAGCTTATCAAGGTCAGAGTGAATAGGTATCTTCTAGGTCTGCGTGCTTCATCTTCGACCACAACGTCGCTTACCATCAGGCGAGTTGGTGGTCAAGCGCGGACTTATTGGCGATAAAAAAAGTATCTCGCCATTTTTTCCGTCTCTGTGCTTCCTTCTTCCATTGCCTTCTGACTGTTTAATGGCTTAGAATATTATTCTAAGTTTAATTGTATCATCTGATCATAATACTGATAGCCTCTATGTCGTCTTCCCTCTCTATATAAACTAGAATATAGATACACCTATTAAAATAAAACAACGCTGCACATGTTACCATTTAACTAATTAAGTAATTATACGAGTTTGCGGTGAGGTACAAGCGCTAATAATTTCCTAGTACTGCATAATTATTATCTTGTACATAAAGATAATCTAAAACGAAACCTATGTTTACCAGAACATGCAGCTCTGAGGTTTTCTCGAGCTAGATGAAGCTTTTTGTACATAAGATGTATTTTTTGAATGCAAAATTACGACTTAATCTCAGCAATCTGTAGTCGAAATTATTTTTTTCTGTAACGAGACCTTAACACAAACCTTATGAAAGTTGTTGCGGTGTAGTGTTTGTTGGTTTATGGGTTTGTATATTACTCATTTACGCAGCAATGTAACTTTGGATCGACTTGATATTTTGCGTGGATTTAGTTTAAAAAACGGAAAGTGTCATAGGCTACTTATTATTTCGGTTATAATATACCTAATTAAAAAACCCCCGACACAAAAATATTTGACAACAAACTTTCAATTGACAACCATTTTGGGCACATTTGTAGAATTTTGGTTCTTCCATCCCCACTTTAACCCACCATAACTTAAACGGCTCAATCGATTTTTATAAAACATAGCTAAGAACACTCTCGATTAAGTCTCCTTTCATCCAAAAAAAACTAAACTGAAATCGGTGCAGTGGTTCGGCGCTATGATGCCACAGACAGACAGACACGTCAAACTTATAACACCCCTCTTTTTCGTCGGGGGTTAAAAATAAAGAATCCTATAGAAAGCTGCGGGTAAAATTGGTGGGTCTATAATTTTAAACGTTGAATAATAAATCTTTTTAAGAAAGATTACATACATAGTAGGTATATGTGCACTCATAGCACATACACCTACTATGTAGTATTACTATATCTATATTCTAGGTAGATGCGTGCTAACAATTATTATGTTCAATATTACTACGAGTATATCACTACTATATGATGCTTCTGTTTAGGTTATAATCATTAGACTTACGTAGTGGTGTAGTTAAATATTTTAATGACTCTTATGGACTAAATAGAGATTGAGCAAAAAGAGAAGCGTCGTAGGTGAGGTCGCTTGTGTCATTTTACTAATTTTGTTACATTGGTAACACTGCTCTGTCATTGCTAGTACAACTAAAAGTGTTTAATACTTGGTAGACACCAATTAAAATACTTGGTAGACACCGACTATACTTGGTAGACTCGCGTCTACTAAGTATAGTCGGTACCTTGTCTGCTGATTAAAATCTTATTGTTAGTTCACCATAACGCCACGACAGTTCTCTTTTTGCACAAACTCTACAAGTTTAATTAATACATTATTGCCATATATTATTTTGTTATTAGCTTTATCATTTATTCATGTCTATACACCGTACATGGACACGCTATTTGTCTAGTAGGGTCAGCGATCAAGGAACGACCTTTGACTCTCGATTAAAACACTTTACTCGCTATTGTTATTAAAATTAAACTTCACTTAAACGTGCAAAGTGCTAGACTACTTTTAATGTTTGTTTTTTACAATTAGGTATTATTGTTTCGTGCTAAAACCCCAAATGCTCAAATCAACTGCCAGTTGGTAGCGTGCTTGGCATGCTGACAGCACGACGCTGAATAGCAATGCTTACACGATGTGTGAAATAAGCTCCAGCATTTTGGTTTTGCGTTGCGTCGACACTCAGAAGTAGGGTTGCCATTTGTCCGGGTTTCCCTGGATTATACTAGTTTAGGGCGTCCGGGGAGCATCCGAGCGGGGCTTCATTTGTAGGTAGACCGGGTTTAAAATTTTTAAATCTTGGGTTGCTTGCAATACACGAACTGTGTCCAAACGCCGCGGTTTGAAAATAATACCGTCCTTGGCTCTAAAATTCAGTTTTCTCACGCGTCTTGTCCTGGTTGCCATATTTTAGAGATGGCAGCCCTAATCAGAAACCATATTTTGGAAACTATAGATTTTTAGAATCGCATGTTATTCTATCCCGTTCGTTTTATATGCTCACATCAACGACACCGAGTGACAAAACCGACTGAGAGCAATGAGATTAAATTTTAGGAGACCTCATTCGTAGTATTTACATGTATTATGCAAATTCTAACCTGGAAGTCTTCAGCAACTTCAAAGAATCGAGCTCGTTCTGCTCAAAAATTTAATTAGGTACATGTTTTCACTTAACCACATACTATTTTTTAATAACCCTGAAGTATTACATTCACTACTGAAGAAAAGTAAATGCTTTTAAATAAAAATTAATTTATCTGTAAAGTCAGTTACGGACGATAATTTTACGTAACAACGTCATTAGAATTTGTTGAATCAACAACTGAAACAAGCCGAATGCTTAGGCAATCGTGGCTCTTTATCGCTCGTTCCGCGCTCTCGTTTGCACGCTCGTTATCGCGTCAAAAAAAATAAACAAGTCAAGTACTTTCTACACAGATCACACGAAAAATCGAAAAAAATAATTATGCAAATTTTAACCCATTAGTCTTCACCGGCTTCAAAGAATCGAGCTCATTCTGTTCACATTTTTTAGTTACAATAAAAATGTAACTAAGTTGGTGCCACTGTAAGTATAGTTTGCTATGATATTTACTGCCTATGTTCATCAAAGTTGTACTTTTTAGAGTTCCGTACCCAAAGGGTAAAAACGGGACCCTTTTACTAAGACTCCGCTGTCCGTCTGTTCGTCTGTCTGTCTGTCACCAGGCTGCATCTCATAAACTGTTATAGCTAGAAAGCTGAAATTTTCACAGATAATGTATTTCTGTTGCCGTTATAACAACAAATACTAAAAGCAGAGTAAAACTAAAATTTGCTAATATTGGGCTCCCATACAACAAACCTGAATTTTTAACCGTTTTTCGCTCGTTATTAATAATGATAACAGGTAGATGCTTCAAACATTCACAGAATATTTAATTGTAAATACAATTTAATAATAAATAATTAAACTAAAATAAAATACATATTTAAAGGGTACGGAACCCTGCGTGCGCGAGTCCTACTCGTACTTGGCCGATTATTTTTTCTTATTTAATCGCATTGCTACTTTTTGTTTCACCTGAACTGCTGAGTAAAAGTCTAAATACTTTACAAGAAAACTAAATAAACGAGTAAAATAACTCACTCTACTATCACACGAAAAATGCTGAGGTAATCCCCGAAATAATTGAGCAACATGACTAAATCAGTTACGTTAGGCGATTTTCTTTGATGGTAGAAAGTTAGCGGTAACCAATGAGTTAAGCTAACGAGTGTAGACTTCGCTTTATATAGATAGCAAGTTAAGGCGAATGTATACATATAACTAAATCTTTCTCGGACATTTTTAGGGTTCGGTAGTAAAACGAGGAACCCTTAACTTCGTTGTGTCCGTCCGTCCGTCCCTCCGTCCATCCGTCCTTCTATCTTTCCGTCCGTCCATCCTAATATTAGACTATTATAATAGTTTTAGTATAGATCTCAATTTCAAATATGTACTTAAAAAATTCAATACTGTCTATTTAAAAGGTAGCTCCCATACACGGAAATCATTTTTTTTTTTCATGTGGGTATCGTTGAATAGGGTTTTTAAAATGAATGTAAAGTTTCATAAACTATTTTTTTTTTGTCACATGTACCATTTGTGAGATATGGGTCGCTAAAGTTGAATTAGTTGTCAAGTGCGTGTCGAGGCACGCGTATTATACGCGGGAAGCGCACACCTGGTGGTCAATACCTACGCTATAGAGATGTCCTAAAGCGCCATCTTTCCGCACTAGACATCCCGTGCGAAGGTTGGGAAGAGCTAGCGCAACAGAGGCAAGAGTGGCGCAACTCTGTCTATAAGGCTGTCACCATCTTTGAGGAAAAGCGTCTACAAGATCAGGACGCCAAACGCCTTATATATTATAGCCTTATTATAGCCTTAACGAAATTAGGGGGGTTTTACTGTTTATTTATTTAGGAACTTATTTAATTTACAATTTCTCATACTACAGTCATCTCATTCCGAGCTATCTTTAAAATTACTGTTTGCTTATAGTACTTTTTACATCAAAACTTATCCTATTCTTAGGTTGAAATAGATACATTATTAATATAAATATTCAACCGATGTTTGATCTAGCGTTTTGTTTTTATTTATTGTCCTTTTTAACCCCCGACGCAAAAGAGGGGTGTTATAAGTTTAACGTGTCTGTTTGTCTGTGTGTCTGTCTATCTGTTTGTCTGTCTGTGGCATCATAGCGCCCGAACCACTGAACCGATTTCAGTTTAGTTTTTTTTGGATGAAAGGAGACTTAATCGAGAGTGTTCTTAGCTATGTTTTATAAAAATCGATTGAGCCGTTTAAGAGTTATGGTGGGTTAAAGTGGGGATGGAAGAACCAAAATTCTACAAATGTGCCCAAAACGGTTGTCAATGTGTCGAGGGTTTTTTAAATTTTTAATTTATACAAATTATTCCTATCGTTCTACAGTAGTTTAGAAATATATCGTTAACTTTGCTATCCTTTGTTATGTGACATAATACTTTCCTTCGTTATCTGAACACCCATCTCCTGCTCCACTGCCATATATGGGACAGCCCACCAGGATGTGGACCGGGGTTTCCTCCACATTCGGCTCACAGGAGCATGACGGGTTGTCCCTCAATTTGAACCTATGCAAGTATTGGGAGAACCCACCATGCCCAGTCAACATCTGAGTGAGTATTCCCTGGGGATTAATCTTTCGAACCATCCTGAAAGCTACGCTGGCATCCGGGAAAAATATTTTGGTTGTCGATGCAGTGTCACCAGTCACATATCTCCGGTTCCATTCGTCGATCGTCTCCAGTCGGATTTGACGTTTGGCAAATGAAACCGGGACTTTATAGTAATTTGGTCTGGTTTTCAATTTCAAAGCCGCGTCGTTTGCCAATGTACTCGTATCTGCTCTCTCATTCCCCTCGAGTCCCACGTGAGCTTTTATCCAGTAACATTGTACAGTTTTGCTGTCAGGGGTCTTTGGGTGGCTTTAAAATCTCTGACACCAGGGCTAGCCACGCGGTCTGTATGAACTTACTCACAGTCCGAATCATACAACTAAGCAGCTGTGATGTTAGCAGCTACAATAGTTAGCAGCTGCGGATAACCCAATCCTCGCGTCGCGCTGCTGTTCAATCAAGACTTTTCTATTGTACACCATATGGTAGAAAATTCCAAAATCCAGTTTTAGGAAATTCAATACCTAAGTATAAATAGGTACCCAAACTTGCAAATATAAAAGTGAGATAACTGTGACCGTTTGAATAGCAGTTAAGCTAACGAGTGTAGACTACACTTTATTCACAAGGCATGTACAAAATATATGTTAAATCATCTACCCATGGTGGGTTACGCAATGCTATATTAAACAAAATCCGGTGAATGCGTCTTAATTTCGGACTTTCGAACGGAACACATAGACGTAGTGAGAGAATTAGTGTGATAAAATGTGTGTGTAAACTGTACTGAGACGTTTTTAGACACTTCAGTCAAAATGAATTTGAAGTTTAGTTTTAGCCATTCAATCACACTGCCAGCTGATGGACTTGAGCTTTTATCTTTAGACCTTCAAGGGTTTTAATATGGTAAGTTCCTTTATTAACTAACACTAAATAAAACACTATAGAAGTTGGTAGTAAAATGATAAACACTAAATTGGCGGGTTCGTAGTACAGCGTTCTAGCTTAAATGGACAAAGCATCTGGAATCCCAGAGAGATGCAGGTTCAAATCCTGCGAGCGCGGCAATTTTTGAAATGTTTATCACAAAAAGAACATTACTAAATACAAGACTTATATAATCCAAAACTACATAAACTACTACTACTTAACAAGTAATTGGATCATCCACAGACCCTTGAAGGTCTAAAGAAAATCCAGGGTTTGTTGAAGATCTAATTGCTTTACATGCAGTAGTACTATATTTTGTTTAGTTAATATAGTAACTGACGGTATAAAAAAGATCGTGTGTTTAGCCCCCGATGGAAAATGAGGGGTTTAATGAGGTTTTCTTGTGTGTCTGTGTATCAGTGTGTTTATGGTATATAATTAATTCTGTATCTGTATCGATTGAACCTTGTAATTGCAAATATAAAAATCGACTGCTCTCTGCATTTTGATGGACGTCATACAAATTATATATTGAACAGCTGATTTTCCCCATTATTTTTGATCCCATAGTAAAACATATCCATATCGATGATTATATTTACCACGGTAAAAATATTGCAAGAATGTAAAGCAAACACAAAAAAACATACATAAAGATACTACCATCTCTCTACTTTCTTCAACACACTAATGTAGGCTTTAAAATTACGAATCCTATTTAACATCCCGTCATCGGAGATGCAAAAATTTGACCAAGTACATGTGGTTACTAAGGAATCCAGCATTATAACTCTTAAGTAGTAAACCATAAGTCACATTTTGAAATCAATCATTTTGTCAAATACACATCTCATCTGCGTCCTCTAATCTTACGGTCAAGTTCAAAACGGCACCAGTCTCTCATAACTTTCGAATATTTGTTTACACAGTCAACACTAGGTATACCTTAACACCTTTCCGCAATAAAATCAATCAAACTCTCCTCTAGTCTGTTAGGACTTTGACCGACAAGTTAAAGCGATATGGTTGCACGATCAAATGAAAGTGAAATGACACTTGTCGTATTGTCTGCCTTAGGGAAGAGGAGTGGTAGATGCGGATGTCTTTAAAAATAATTGACACGTATTGAGCGTACTGTAGAATAAACCTTATGAATGGAGATCTTAATCTCAAATTGGTTTGCTTGTAGTGTACTAGGCTGTATTGATGAGTTATAGCTATCCGTCAATAGATAACTGGTTCTGTTCTGCGACTTAGGATCTAAGATTTCTATCGCTTTCTTAAACGCTAAAAAGAAACAAGAAAAGAATCACATTATAGACAATATTTTTTTTTTCTATCTGGACTTATTTAAATCTGGCTTATAATTATTATCGTGGTAATGGGTAAGTCACCCAGTTAGTTATACTGTCACATTACCACCCATGCCCCTCTAGAAGGGTAAGTATTATATTGAATTTTATCTACACTAATGTTGTAACATTCTACTTATGTTTCCAATACTGAACTTATAATGACTACTGTTATAGCGCAGACAACAAAACACTCAATTTAAGCAATTTCACATGATGTTATAATATCCACATCGATATCGTAAAATCTCATTATAACATCGCGCGCTCGCTCCTGATTGGCCCTGCGCGAGATTTTAGAATGGCCTTATATTTTTTTTTATTTTTATTAGTGAAGATAAAGTAGTGTATGCAACTGCATATAACACGGGTATTAAAACACGAGTGTGAGTTTATGAAACGAGCGCAGCAAGTTTCATAATAGTAACGAGTAACTTCATTATATGACAGTTGCATAAACTACTATTCCCAGAACAAAAACAATACTATTATCTTTAGTAATTTTCTTTCTATGGAAACTAGCGCGGTTTTCGCGCATTTTTTCTTTATATAACGGGAAAACAGTTTTAATAAGTTAAGACTTTATGACTGAACAAAATAAATTGCTAATTGTAGCAACGATTTGCATAAAATGCCGTTATTTACTATATCGTGTGAACAACCTCGCGACCTTCGTATTAGCAAGTTGAGTTATATAATAATGTAAATAGGAACCGGATTTTTAGCGAAACTAGTTTGGCATCGTTACGGTTTATTTTATTGATCAATGTCAAGGATTCTCGAATGATTTTTTTTTGTTATTTTAACATTTGTAATTATTTTTCGCAAAAAATGGCACAACCGACTTTAATCGTATACAAAATTCGAATAATTCAGTCGAATCGATGTATTAAATTTTTACATTATTATTGATTTTTCAAAAATGGCTTAGCCGATTTCGATATAATTTAAATGAGATTATCTTGCGAGTATACCTTTCGAATTAAATGTTTTTTTTTAATCGGTTCAGAGTTGGCACAAAACACAAAAAAAAGGTTCGAAAATACATAGGTACAGACAAACATCTTCCTCCTTCTCTTGCTCCTTTTTGTAAGACGGTCAAATACAATACAACAATATCTAATTTATATTATAAATCAGAAGGCGTGTTGGTTGGCTTGTTTATTACTCTTTAAATCAGCAACAGAACGACGGATCAACTTAAATAAGATATTGCAAAGTGGGCTCAGACTTTGTACAGTAGCCCAAAAAAAGCTTTAAATACTGTAAATAAATGCAATTCAGAAAAAAACAACGGTATTTGACCTACCTAATTTGAATGGAATTTCGTATATTCTTATTTATTTTTGTTCAAGGCCGCCATCATGCTGCCATATTTTACAATCAATGTCAAAAGATAATAAGATCCGAAAATATGAAACTTTAAATTGTGTTCATTTTTTTGAAGAAAATGATAGTTGAAGTCAAATAAAGCAAGTAAGTACCAGGTAATCGTCTAAGCTCGATATATTTTTGTATTATCTATTTTAGACATGGATGGAAATAGTAAAACAATAAGCCCGATTACAGAGGCGCCAGCGTAAATTTAATAGCAACGTAAAAAGCGTTCTCTCTATCGAATGCCTAAAGTGAAAAAGAAACAGAACTATTCTATTTAGTTAATATAATTACGATGGCGCCTCTGCTCTGTAATCGGGCTTAATATCTCCGACCTATAGTCGGAGAGTATCATAGATTGTTTTATTTTGTCCCGGAAACATGAACAGATTCCGATAGAAACTAGAAGTTCTCTGAACAAAAGACCTCACATTTCTAAAACTAAATTTTAAAAGCCTATCTCTCAACTTGTTCTTGGAAAATCTTATAAGAATTTCAAGACGATTTTAACATTATGTTATTGAAATTGATTGATTAAGGACCGCCCTTTCTTTTTACGGCAATAAAATCAAATATCGCCGACGACAAAAAAATCCATTCACACATTAGCTTGTGATCCAAGTTTTGACAAAGTTCGTTTAAAATTGCGACCTGTACAGGAGAATCAACATTCGGATAGACGAAAAGCTATTCTTTTTCAATTTTGGTGAAAACCTATACTACAACTGCAAAGCCCAGCACGCTACGCTCGTCACTCTGAGATATCATTTTGACGATCTTAATTCTCACATTGCTCGGAAATTTTGCTAGAAAAATTGCTCTTCTTCAATAATGCTTGCGCTTTACTCAGTCCTAATGTAGACCCAAAAAACGTGAAACCAAAAATTTCAGAAAATGGCCCAAAAAGGAGTGTTATTTCATTATTTGAGTAATTACGCCTGGAAAGGACATACATAAAGTTGTTCTTCTTCAGGTTAACTACCAAAATGAATGCTTGCAATCTCAGTACACCCATTGAAACACATTAAAAAGCTATTCACTCGCTAAATGATACCTCATTACGACTCTACATATGTGTTAATAAGACATCTTTGTCTCATTTACTTTTCTTTTTCTGAGATTCCATCTCATCATTCATTCCAATCAATTACACGAATCATCATTACTTCAATTCAATTATACTGGAACTTTTATAATTCTTACATTGTGAACTCGATTGACATTCACGTTTAAATTCTCGCGCGTTCGAGATTTTGTCTCATACTCTCACTCTTGAGGAATACAAACTCAGTCTTATATGTAATTACACAACAAAAACTACAAAGAGCTGATTGTGTCATTAGGATTACGTAGCAGGTTTTTTTTTAATATTTTATTTTTCAGTTTTTATTTACTTTAAAATTAAATGTTATTTAACACGTTGGAAGACGTTAGCATCCGGGAATCGGAATTTCTTGTCCGGGTATTATAACACATGTTTGTATATTTCTTATATTTTGGTGTCAGTAAAGATTATTATTACTACACAGTATAAAACAAAGTAACTTCCCGCTCTGTCTGTCCCTACGTATGCTTATATCTTTAAAACTACGCAACGGATTTTGATGCGTTTTTTTTAATACATAGTGTGATTCAAGAGAAAGGTTTAGATGTATAACACACCTGTGCGAAGCCGGGGCGGGTCGCTAGTTATTATTATAAAACAGTAAGTAAAACGTCAATATTATTTATGAAAGCTCTATGACATCTCAGTGAAGCACATGCTTTATTAACATAGGTATTCTAGCTAGGAACCGGTTGTCGGACACGAAGACCAGAGAGTATTGTCCCCAAATAACTATAACTTTCAAATTCTAATCTTAGTCATAATAAAATATTAAGGAAAAATAGAAGAAAATTTGATTGCAAATATTATTGTCTATCCCTTTGAGTAAGATTAACCAAAATATAAAAATAATCACGTCTTCAATGAGCTCAGGAGTTTCTAACGATGTTTTTTGTACAAATACGAACCTGGCTAGTTTTGTGTTCAATTCCACTCCACATACTTCTGGATTCGTGCTTTTTGTTGTGTACTTTTCTTATACTACTTTTTGTAATATTTAAGTTGAACTGTCCCGTCTGTAGCGCTCATAGTGCGGTTTGACTAGGTGTTTGTCAGCGATCACTGCAGTTCAGCTACGTTCGTCATGGTCAGTCTTCGGATGGGTTGCATTTACAACTAAGCGCTACCGTGGCTCGAATGACACGTTAAATTGTAGGTCCCTGTAACTTTGACCGTTTAGTCTTATCAGAGGCCTTCGGTCGGCTTAATAACTCCGACACCATGGCTAGCCACCTTGCTTATATACAGAACTAGTTTTAGAATGAGACAATAACAATATCGAGTGGTCAAGAAGAGCCCTACTCGTCGTGAACTTGCTGTACGATCTTGTACTTAGTTTACGTAAGAGCCGAGAAAGCATCCGTAGTGTTGTGGGTCAGAGTTGCTTACGTCACTAGTCCCGTTGAAAGTGCAGGCACAGAATAGATAGCAGTGCAAGTGCAGGGCCGATGTCAATGATTATGATTACTTACGCTTTCTTGGTGGCTACTGGCTGTGCAGTTTGCGAAGCTTGGTTTTTATGTAACTGAGACGAGCAAATCGCTCGTTCAATGTTAAGCTGTTAAAAGGCATGATTCTCTATGACTGATTGATTACACAGGACATGTAGTAAAAGGCAACAAAGATCGATTTTTCGCCTCTTTACTTGTATTTTTTTTTTCTGTTATAGACCGAACCAAACTTCATGACGTGATGTTAGCTACAAGCTACGGATAACCTAATCACAGCTTTTAGCTAACATCACATCCGCCACGAAGTTTTAAACGGCTTATATCAGCATATTTATCAATTTTGATTTTCGTAACTCTAATTCTAAAACGCTACACTATGCTGCACTGAGCACTGCACTAAGTTTATTGATCTGTGTTGCAAAGAATCGCAAAGTTTACCATGAAAATTGTCGTCGTCTCGTCTCTGTATTACAATGTTATTTTAACATTCTTCTTGCATATTGTTGCATAACAAGCCAAAAATGCAGTATTTCCACTTGTATGCTCTGAGAGTAGCACAGCCGAAACCAGTAGCGACATACATACATACCTATATTAAAAAGAGGGACAAGAACCTTAATAAGTAATAAAAAAAATACAAGTAAAAAGTAAATCGAACAAACATTGTGTTTATTTTAATTCAATCTTTGCCTGTACTTTTGACATCATAACGCCTTAAACATGTACATATAATTATATTCCGACATGGTATATATTTATTTGTCACCACATATGTAACAAGACCGTAATACTCGCATTCTTCAGATGGCATAACTGAAATTATCCGCATCAAGAAAAATATAAGTATGTACAGCTACATATAAATAAATGGTAAATCGGAAGTCACAGAATTCTCACACTCACAGGCGTTGGCCTAGTGTGAGTTTCAGGGTCCCTTAAATATTGTAAACTAGCGACCCGCCCCGACTTCACACAGGTGTATTTTATACATATAAACCTTCCTCTTGAATCAATCTATCTATTAAAAAAAACAGCATCAAAATCTGTTGCGTAGTTTTACAGATATAAGCATACATGGGGACAGACAGCGGGAAGCGACTTTGTTTTATAATATTGTAAACTAGAGACCCGCCCCAACTTCGCACAGGTGTATTATGCATATAAACTTTTCTCTTTAATCACTCTATCTACTAAAAAAAACTGCATCAAAATCCGTTGCGTAGTTTTAAAGATATAAGCATACATGGGAACAGACAGCGGGAAGCGACTTTGTTTTATACTATGTAGTGATGATAGTGATGTTTTATAAATCTACTATAAGTACTAATAAAATAGGCCGACCGCTTAACTTGCGTATCACCTGCGCGGTAAGAAGGGAGCGGGGGGAGATGTTACCGGGTGGGTGAGAGCGTTGAGACGTGAGCTCTCTGCTCCGCGCACCCCTCTCACCCACCCGGAAACATCTCCCCTCGCTCCCTTCTTACCGCGCAGGCGATACGCGAGTTAAGTGGTCGGCCTATAAATAATAATCATTTACTAACATCTTGTATATCCTATCTCAATATAAAGTATTTTTCATTTTCATTTTTATAAATCGATGAACGCCGACTGCAGGCACGAAAAAGTCTCGCGTTCTGCTTAAACTAGCAAGCGAGAGCGCGGAACAAACGATAGAGAGGCACGATCGGCCTAAGCGTTCGGCTTGTTTCAGTTGTTGATTCAACAATGTTTTGTTATGACGTTATCACGTTATAAACATTCAATTTTTTAGGGTTCCGTAGCCAAAGGGTAAAAACGGGATCCTATTACTAAGACTCCGCTGTCCGTCTGTCCGTCTGTCTGTCTGTCACCAGGCTGTATCTCATGAACCGTTATAGCGAGAAAGCTGAAATTTTCACAGATTATGTATTCCTGTTTCCGCTATAACAACAAATAGGTACTAGAAACAGAATAAAATAAATATTTAAGGGGGGCTCCCATACAACAAACCTGATTTTCATCAGTTTTTCGCTCGATATTAATAATGGTAACAGGTAGATGGTTGAAATATTCACAAAATACTTAATTGTATATTAAATTCAATAATAAATAAATTATGTTAAAATAAAATAAATATTTAAGGGGGGCTCCCATACAGTGCGGAACCCTTCGTGTGCGAGTCCTACTCTTACTTGGACGATTATTATCAATTTGTTGTGCTGACACGTTTCATGCCACGGACATCCTGACAAACAGTATTATTGTGAACTAAATATAAATAATACTTAAACATCCGTACAAGTAACTCCCTTGAAAGATAATCAAGTAATTCTCTTGAAAGATAAGCAAATCTGCGTAAAGATAAATCACTTCCTTCCTTCAACTTGTCCAATTTGCTTTGCGTCAAACTGAAATCAAGTTAGGGTTTTGTTTTTCTTTGTATTCGTCACAGTCTTCGAGATTTGTTTGCCAGTTGACAAGGTTACTCAGAAACGATGTGCTGTGATAAACAGTATTCATTATACAGGGTTATTTCTATGCAATTAGTATCCTTTTAGGGGCTTATTCTGTACATCAAAACTAAAAACTTTTGTTCTGCAACTTCAGTCAGAACTCAAAAAAAAAAACAGCTATTCCAAACATTTTGTCGCGGGTGAACGATATTGTTTTTTATAAGGACCAACAATTTTTTTGTTGAGTTTTGACAAAAGTCGCAAAACAAAAGTTGTTGGTTTTGATGTACAGAATAAGCCCCTAAAAGGATGCTAATTTACTAGAAATAACCCTGTATTCATCATCGCCAAACTCTTTCTTCAGTTAAACACCGATTTTGTATTGTACCTATATTTGTATAAAACTTGCAATAAAACCTTTTATTGCAATTTTTTTTTAAATTTTTGAAGATAAGTTGTAGTACCTATTTTACGGGTTTAGTTTGATTACGTTAAAACACGCTACGCATAGTAATGGCAATGTATGTCAAATGACAAAAAGCATTAAGTAACAGTAAATGTGTCGGTCAAAAAATATCGAAATTATTTTTCCAATCGAGTATGATTCAGTAAAAAAATTATGGAGCAACAAAATTTTAATTACCGATATCATTTAACGTTCAAGGTCAAAAATTTCTAAAAAGGTCCTCCTTTTGGCTTACATTATGTTCTGCCTAACCCCGCATTTTCATGGTAAAACTTGCATTCCCATGGTAGCGGAAGGGCAAAGGGTGATTCAACGAGGCCGAAGTGTGCCAAGGTTGGACGATTCCGCACTTGCGTGACTTCTTCTCCATCTAGGTCAAAGTTAATGAGTTTAGGAACACCCACTATTTAACTACTGACTTTTTAACCAACTGCCAAAAAAGAGGGGATTCTTAAATCAGACCTCTATCTACCAGTACAACACATTACCGAGTTGTTATACCTTCTATCACACATCAATGTTTTTACCACTTTCAAAAAGGAGGAGTTACTGTGTTCCTCTGTATGTATTTTCTTTTGTTCATCGATATTTTAAAATTTATTTAAAAAATATTTTTTATTTTGAAAAGGTATATTCCCGAGGTGGTCCATTTAAATTGTATCGAAATCGACTGAACTATTTTTTAAAAATCAACATGTACATCACATTGATTCGTACAAGCAAATCCTTACATAGTGTAGTGCTCGCAGGCCGATGGTAAGAAAGAGGCCAACACAGCCTCTAAGTAAGGAGATGATCACAGGCTCGACAACAGGCGGTATGTACAAGCGGCACGTCTACACTCGCCCTCGGCTCTCGTAACACTCCCCGTGCCGCTTTACCTACTCGCTTGCCCGAGACTGTGTATGTATTAGGTTACGTCTAACACACAAACACTACATCTCTATCTAATCAAATTGTTTTATTAGAAAGCAAGTAGGTACAATAATTATTTTGGTATATATACAATAGTCGTAGAATTAAGTATTTAAATCACTTTGATCTTCCTGCTGATCCAGATTTTCATTTCTTTCCATAGCTTTCCACTCTCCTTCCACTTTCTTAAGGTGTATGACATTTCTTCTTACTCTTTGCCCTGTTTCTTCATTCCTTAACGTGACGTCACCACCGTGGGATTTTTCTACAACATGTGGAGTAGGGTTGAAGTTAGCGGTGAGTTTGTTACCCTTTTCCATCTCTTTGACATACACTTTGTCCCCTTCAATCAAAGTATTTTCTTGGGCTCTCCTCTTCCTATCTCCATATTCTTTTCCTTTCTCCTTTTCCTGCTTATCTTTGTCTCTTACCTCAAAGTCATCTTCTTGATTGCTTCCGTCTAAATCATGTATTGTTGGAATTTTATCCCTGTTTTGTCTTTTAAAGAAAAGTTCTGCTGGTGTTTTCCCTGTCACGGAGTGCGGTGTCGAGTTGTACATCATTAAATATTCCCACAGACTCTCTTTTAAATCTTTTTTTTCTAATTGGCTTATTTTAAGCCGTTTTAGTATGTCCCGATTTTGTCTTTCTACTTCGCCGTTTTGCTGTGGCCAGTATGGTACCGAGTTAAAAAGAGTTATATTGCACTCTTGACAAAAGGTTTTGAACTCTTCGCTTATAAACTGCCGTCCATTATCTGCCGTGATTGAAATAGGGTAGCCAAGTCGGCTGAAAATTTCTTTGAGTATTTTTATTATTTGCGCACTTGTTATTAGTTTTGTGATCTTGACTTCTTTATATCGACTATAGTAGTCGACTATTACTAGTAGGTATTCGTGGTTCGGTAGAGGTCCTAGCAAATCCATCGCAATGTCTACCCATGGTGCAGCAGGAAGATCTCTACGTTTCATAGGCACCGGTAAGTTTGGCAGTCCAACCAAGGTGCAACCTTTGCAGCTTTTTACTAATCCTTCAGCATCCTTGTCTATTCTGGGCCACCAAACTTTTGATCTCAGTCTTCCTTTAAGTGCCACGATCCCTGGGTGACCCTCGTGTGCTGCGTCCAATACCTTCTTTCTGAGAGCGCGAGGTATCACGAGTCTGTTGCCCCGTAGTAATACATTGCCGTAAAAGCACAACTCATTTTCGAAAATTTTATATCCCTTGGTTAAATCATTCCACTCCCTATCATAAAGTCCTTTTTTTACACAACTAATTTCTGAATCTGCTTCTGAATGGTCAATGATGTCTTTCATAGGAATCGCATATGGTCTTGCATTTTCAACGATTCGGTGAACGTAATCGTCTTCTCTAGTGTCCTGTGGAATGTTTGTACTTTGGGGTAGGCGTGATAGTGAATCTGCCACATTGGTTTTTCCAGGTTTGTATTTTATGTGGTAACGATATGCCTGAAGTCTTAGAACCCATCTTTCTATGCGTGCACATGGCTTAGATTTTGGTCCAAACAACACCTCTAATGGCTTATGATCGGTAATCAGGTCGAATTCTTTTCCAAACAGAAAAACATTGAAGTGTTCTATCGCCCAGACTAGGGCTAAAGCTTCTTTTTCTGTCTGGCTATATCTGCGCTCACACTCTGTTTACGTCCTATTTCCATACGCAATAATCCGAGGTCCTCTTTCATCAATCTGCACCAGTACAGCTCCTAAACCCACAGGACTTGCGTCTGCAATTACTTGAGTTTTGTCTTTCACATCATAGTAACCTAAAGTGTGTATTTTTGTGAGTGCTTCTTTTAACAGTTTGAATGCATTTTCTTGATCAGTGGTCCAGTATTCTGAAATACTAGAATTTTTTCCTATCTTCTTCCGTAAAAGTAGTTTTAGGGGTTCCGTGATTGTGGCAAGGTTTGGTTTCCATTTGTTTATGTAGTTAGCCAGTCCCAGGAAACTTTGAAGTTCTTCAATGGTTTTTGGTTCTCTAAAATCTGCTATACTCTCGATGTATTTGTTCAATGGTCTCACTCCATCTGGCTTCAACTCATGTCCTAGGAAATTTACCTGTTGAACTTTGTAGATACATTTTGCTTCATTTAGTAGAACGTTATTGTCCTCCAGTACTCCGAGAACTACTTTCAACCGGGCATCATGCTCCTTCTCACTGCTTCCAAACACCAGGATATCATCAATGAAGTTAATGGAGCCTTCACATTGGATAAGCATTCTTTCCATTATTTTTTGGAATAACTCTGGTGCTGAAGAGATACCAAACATTAACCGTTTGTATCGGTATAATCCTTTGGAAGTTATGAAAGTAGTCACATGTCGAGAATCGGGATGTAGCTCCACTTGGTGGTACGCATTTTTAATGTCCAATTTGCTGAAATATTGGGCTTTGCGTATCTTTGGCAACAGGTGTTCCATCGTTGGCAGCGGATGATTTTCTCTCATTATTGCTGCATTCGCCCGCCTCATATCGACACATAACCTTAATTCACCATTATCTTTTTGTATCGGTACGACTGGTGAGACCCACTTTGAAGGTTCTCGCACTTCTTCTATGATGTCGCTGTCCAACAGTTCCTTAATTTTCTGTTCTATTTTCTCCACAATGGGAATCGGTATACGGCGATAAGGTTGTGACACGGGTTTTTTGGAGTCGTCAATAGGAATTTCGATCAACACGTCTTTGAACTTTGGAAATACCTGATTCTCAATTTGATCAATCCCAATTCCCAGTTTCAGAACACCCAAACGTAGCGCCGTATCTTTCCCTAACAAATTTCTTGATCCTCCCGTTATCACATAGATTGTTGTACGGTCAGATCGGTCGTTTGCTCTAATGTCAGTTTCGAACGAGCCCTTGACATCTAACGGTATCTTACTTCCGTACGCTAGAAGTGTTTTTTTCGGTTTATTAACCTGATTGAAACATAAGACCTTCTGACTTTTCAGTGTGTTCCATGTTTTGTCTGTTATAAGGTTAAGTTTACAGCCCGAGTCAATCAACATTTTCATCTTGATGCCTCCCACGTCACATTCGATAGTCGCATCATTATTTACGTTAAACACAAAGTCAACATCTTCACTATCTATGTGGTCTGCTTCATCTCTTTTAGCCTTCTTATAATTTCTTCCTTCGTCTGGTTTTGTTGTTTCAGTTATCTTCCGCTTCTTTGCACTCTTACAGTACTGTCTAAAATGACCTATCTTTCCGCAAAGGTGACATTTCTTTCCCCTAGCAGGACAACTGACGTCGTATGACTCGTGTTTTGCATTTCCACACCTATAACAACCCTTCTTCTTTATTTCTTGAGATTCAGTAGTTCCAGGTTTTGCTGGTTTCGTTTTCCCTCCTTTGTGTGCGATAGCATTTATCTCTGATTTTTTACTTTTACCTTCGTACTCTTCTAATTGATAACCTACAACTTCTAAAGTGTTTGCTTGAGTGATAATTTTATCAAGAGTAATGTCGTCACCTATGGTCAAAATCTTTTTCCGTAAATCCGTGGAGTAACACTTTTCCGTTATCTGATCAATCAGATGTTCCTCTAGCTTATCAAATTTGCATTTATTAGCTTGTTTCCTTAGCCTGACCAGAAACTTTTCGAATTTTTCACCTTCCTCTTGTTTAATGAGACGGAAAAGGTGCCTTTCATAAACTTTACTTTGCTTAGGGGCAAAATAGTCGTCAAGTTTTTCTACGGCTATTTTGAAGACATCTATACCTTCCACAGATTCTACATTTGCTCCAGGTAGGTTGTAAAAAACCTCCTGTAGATCTTGTCCTCCTAACAGAAGTAAGGTAGCTCTTTTTTTGATTGAGCATTTTATGTCAGTCGTTTCCAGGTAAAGGTTTAAGGAACGTTTCCACTTTTCCCATCTTTGGCCTACCGAGGCACCATCGCCTTCTAGGTTTAGTTTTTCTATGGATGGCAGCGTCGTATGGTTTGCCATGGTCTACGATTAATCTGGGGTGACCTGAAATAGAAAACAATGCCCTATGTACCGAGAACCGTTTCCAATTAAATGGGGGTGGTTAGACCAGTCTCCAGTTTTATGGAGGTATTTTACACAAATTCCCAATCAAATGGAGGTACTAAAAGTACCAATGTTCCCAGTTAAGTGGGTACCTCAACAATTTTTTCTCAATTTAATGAAGGTTCAATGCACCAATCTTCCCAGTTTAGCGGGTAGCATAATAAGCTGGAGTTATTATATCAATGTTCCCAGTTGAGTGGGTACCACTTTTTCTCAATTTAATGAAGGTATATCAATGCACCATTCTTCCCAGTTTAGTGGGTAGCATAATAAGCTATAGTTATTATATCAATGTTCCCAGTTGAGTGGGTACCTGTTGCCGTAAGTTTGGCAACCTATGTATTCCTATTTATGCAATCATTAAAG
The DNA here is from genome assembly GCA_964007245.1 of Hypomecis atomaria. NCBI lineage: Eukaryota > Metazoa > Arthropoda > Insecta > Lepidoptera > Geometridae > Hypomecis > Hypomecis atomaria. The sequence continues at coordinate 21,049,021 of OZ023284.1, read as the reverse complement.
TAACATAGATAATTTTATAGTATTAGGTGAGTAGGTACCTAACATCGTGCGTAGGTAGGTAGGTAAGGTACTTGGTAAGCATTTCATTTTTTTTTTCCTGGATACCTATGCATGAGCTATACCTATTCTACTCGATCTAATAATCTATTTAACTCCTGTGAATAAAGGTGTACCTACCTGTAGATAGGTAGGTACTTTAAATTACTTACTGCTTTTCAGTTTATTATAGAAGTCAATGAAATAAATAGGTAATTACTTAGATAGGTACCTACTTGTCTGTGTGCGTGCTAATTCATATGAGAAAATAAAATCATTCATTCCTCGAATTGTCCAAGGACGTAAACACTTTAGTAGGTACCTATTATCTTTTAAAATAGCAGGTCTACAAAGCTAAAATACCTATGCAACCAAATATGCAACCCAGTTTTCATCAAATTAGGTATTGGCAACGACCGGGTAGGTAGGTAAATACTCGTCATAATAACTTGCGTTCTGTCGCGCCGCCCGCGCCGCCAGGCGCCAGCGCCTGCGCTGCCGCCATGCCTGCCGCCAGTGAGTCTAGACACGGTCGAAGCTTCTACTTCCCCCCGACAAAGCAAAATAATTCGCAATATACCTACATATTCGTTCCCAGTAACGTTTAGCCAATTCTATTTTATTTTTATTTGTTATTTCACTGACCTTTTATCCTGTCGCCACATGTAGTGCTCGCAGGCCGATGGTAAGAAAGAGGCCAACACAGCCTCTAAGTAAGGAGATGATCACAGGCTCGACAACAGGCGGTATGTACAAGCGGCACGTCTACACTCGCCCTCGGCTCTCGTAACACTCCCCGTGCCGCTTTACCTACTCGCTTGCCCGAGACTGTGTATGTATTAGGTTACGTCTAACACACAAACACTACACATAGTATAAAATAAAGTCACTATTTTTGTTTGTTTGTCTGTATGCTTAAATCTTTAAAACTACGCAACGGATTTTGATGCGGTTTTTTTTAATGGATAGAGTGATTCAAGAGGAAGGTTTATATGTATAATACAGCTGTGCGAAGCTGGGGCGGGTCGTCTAGTGATGAATAAAATACATAATTACATGTTTGTGGATTGCTGATTGTGAGTGGGATCCCACTACAGATCTTTGAAAATTGAGAAACATAGCATTGACAAAGACATAGCAGCATATTGGGCGTCCAAATTTTGATACGGTACTAACTTGTCCTTTGAATGACAAAATCAACAGAGTTGTTAAAGAAGGACGTGGGAGCGATCACAGAGTTGAAACCACCGAGTAACACACGGAAACGTAGCCTCGGACTCTGCGGGTGATTGCTTTCACAAAATAAATCGTAACAAGTGTGTAATATCTAGAATTTAAAATTGTGTGCGGGATGTGCGGGTAGCCGGTTTGCTCGTGGCATTCACGCAATGCACTGAAACTACTAACTTAGACTAAGATTTAAACTAACCTCTCTCTATAGTACAGTCGCATTCTTTAAAATGTAACTACTTAACAAAAGAAACAGACCCTGAGTTTGAGGGCCAAAAATTTTAAAATGAAAAAACTCTTTTTGTACAGTAAAATTAAATAATAGTACATGACGGGTACATAACCTGTAGTCTTTGGTTATAATTTTCCAAAAAAAAAAGTCTAAATCCATCTTGGTTTACTAAATGAAACGTTTCTGTTCCAGATGCTACACCTGTGTTGGGTGTACTACTTCTCGAAGCTGTCAGAGTTCGCCGACACGATATTCTTCGTGCTGAGAAAGAAGAAGAGTCAGATCACGTGGCTCCACCTCTACCACCACTCGTTGACGCCGTTCGAAGCCTGGCTGCTCGTCAAGTTCATCGCTGGTAAGGCACATCAAAAGAGAACCGAATATCCTAACAGTCCGTTAGGCTCGGCGCAGATGGGCCACCGACCACAACCACCGGTGGTTAGTGACAAGCAGTTCATTTTCATATATTTTCTTAAAATGCGGCGCATACGTGTGGCCGGTGGCAATCACTAACTACAATAGTGCTATATTTTACGGGGACACCATGGTCATTATACAATTTATGAGTCATTAAATCTAAAGTTACTCGTAATAAGTACCTTTTAGCTTAAGTATGTTCTGTTGCTTTGGGACTTTTTATGCCAGATACAAAAGCGATGGTATTAGATCATATTATAGTAACTTACCTATACCTAGCATAAAAGCCCCAAAGTCTTTTATCGATGATCAATGCGTGGTGAATAGTCTTCAGATAGGTGATCGCGGGTTGCAATGACGAATACAACGTTCAATTAGCATTTTCCATAGTCAGGGGACCTACTTTTGAACTTCGCACGGTTTGGTCGTATACGGAACTTGTATGGAGCACTCGCAACTTCCATAGACAATGTAGAGTGTTTTCATACAATCTGTCAAAGTTCCGTACACGTTCCGAGGCGTTCGAAGTTCAAAATTAGGTCCCCTGCAGGCCTAGACAAAATACATCAATACGTTTTTCCGTACACGCTAAGGAATAAGAACTTAGTGTGACGTGACATAAAATTTCCGCAGGCAATGTGAGTTCCATACATTTTGGAGTTATCGTTTGCCGTTACAGAAAACAGAAATGTATTTTGTATAGGCCTGCTGGTCACAGTTTAATAAACTTTTCATTTGCTAAAACTAAAACTTGCTTGTTGCTGGATGAGTAAGGTCTAACCGCAATGGTTGCGAAGCGAGGACGCTGTCAGTCTTAAGTAATGCCTTGAATCACTGTACAGTAATAATTACGTGGAACATAGTTGCATGATGCCTAATAAAACTTATTGTGGCCATATTTACACGTGCCTACATAATTATTACGCAATACTGTAAAGTTATGGTGCTTAGTGTTTACACTATCTTTTACTTCTGCTGTAGAAAAAATGCTGGATATCCAATCAGTGACCATAAATATGCAATTTCTATCCACAAAGACATGATGACTGGGTAAATAATCGCAAAAAATGGCAAAACCGCCTTCCATCGTCATCATTCGAATTTTTTTAAAACATTTTAAAATCTCATTTCCATAAGCTTGAGGTATCACATAGATACTTTATTGTCATCATCATCTTAATCTCAGCCATAAGATCTCCGCTTAATGTTCCTTATAGCTGCCGGGCTAGTATACGCACCACGAAATAATTCTTTCGACGTGTCAGAACGAGACAGAGGGTTATGGTGAATTATATATCTGTCACTTTTTCACACGACGACAAAACTCTTTTCATGGTCTTATGCTAAGCTAGCTGGATAAAAGCGGCACAAGTCCTGTGAGCTCCTGCATCTGAAACGCGACAAACGGATAAAATGTTGTCTTGCCTCTCGGTGAGAAAAAAAGTATGAATTGACATTGACAACTGACATTAAGTGGATAAAATAGTTTTATCCCTTTGCCATGCTAGCTTGCTGAGGTCCTGAGTACTGAGGAATAAAATGAAGAAAACACTAAATTGAACTCTATTCCAGGTGGTCACGGAACATTCTCGAACATCGTGAACAACCTGGTCCACGTGATCATGTACGCGTACTACATGGTGGCTGCTATGGGCCCGCAGTACCAGAAGTACCTGTGGTGGAAGAAGCACTTGACGACGCTGCAATTGGTATGATCATCAACCTTAGTCTCATAAAATTAAGAATCAAAATAGAAGACATTCATTGACGATATAGGCTCTTATCGATGGAGCACAATCCAGCATTTCAGGTATGATCATCAACTTATCACCATATTAACATAAAATACTTTATATAACGATAATAGTCTCTTGTCGATGAAGCGTATTCCAGTCGTCTCGTCTTCGTTCTGGTCTGAACATCGTTTTCCTCTTTGGTCTTCTACCATTTCTTCTATAAAACTATAATTATAGTTTTACCTGGATTTCCAGGTAGTAAAAAGTGACTAAACATCTTTTTTCTTCCTATTTACTATACTTACTTTCAAGGAGAATTTTTCTTTCACCAAGTCACCAAGTAGAACTTTTTGGTTATTAAAAAATATATAAAATCCTACTAAGTATCCTACTAAAAATCAAACGTGAGTAACACCTGTGTTTTACTTAATTAAAATGTACGAAAACCACGTTAATTTCCATAGTGAAATATATAATCATACTTTTTTAAAAATTATCTATTCTAAACAGTATTGTTTCGAAAACAAGCTCTTTCTAGTACAACTAGATAGCCTCAATACTACTATTTTTTGAGTGAGAGAGCATTTTTGCAAAATATTCGGCATGCCCTTGGTACTAGGAGTTTAGTTTTATTGCGATTTCCGTAATCCGAAAACCTGAATTTTCCAAATCGTACCAACGTACCCAAGACTACTTAAATACTACATGTATCTTTCATTGAATTAACACAACCAGCAACTGAAATTACTTCTACTGTAAAAATAAACTTTTCATAGCGATAACAATACAACACCTTCAATCAAACGAAACCAAATAGTCATGCAACAAGTTGTATACAACAACACTGTAATGAAAAGAAAAAAACAATTCAAACCCACTTACGAGCGTTGCGTCAAACTCCGAAACCACGCTGAAATGTAAATAAAAATATAAATGTAAAATAGTGCCTAAGATAGTCCATTGATAGGCACAACGCAAGCACTATTGCACGGTCTACTTATTTGTTACCGAAACAATTACAGCCAGATAATTCCTCTCGAATGTTTCTCAATGACACGTTTCGTGGGAGTCTAGCCTTTTGCTACTCGTAGGTATAAATTAAACGTGCTCGTAACCATGACTTTTTATTATTGCTATAGATGTCTTGTAGTATGACTTTTGAACCGAGTCATGCTACTGCATGAAAAGCAATTAGGTTGCTCACTGACGCATATTTTGTCCATCTCCAACGACATAATGAAAATTACATAATTATCAAAACACAAAACATACCTATTCAGAAATTGGGCAAGGTATTAAAACTAGTTAATGTTGTTCTTGACTTAAACTTTAAGTAAGTATTTGAATGGCTTTTTGGAATAGAAAGTCACTTTCCGTTAGGTGAAATTTGTCTAAATGAGCCGTAGTGGTCTAGTAGTAATGACACTCACCTGACCATCGTGGGTTCAAATCCCGGTCGCGTAACAATGAGTTCTTTGGAATTTGTGTACGGAATTTCCGGTGAAGGAAAAAATCGTGAGGCAATCGGCATACGTTCTTAGAAGAAATTCGATTGCGTATGTGAATCCACCAACCCGCATTGGGCTAGCGTGATGGAAATGGCCCAATCATCATTTGTGAGTTGCCCTACCTGCATCGGACTATTAAAAAGGCCGGTACAGTACAGCACAGTGTCCAAATTAAGTGTTATTACTTACCAACAAAAACCTAAGAATCTGTAATCGGAAATCCTAACAATTCGCAGAATTTGTTACCAAGACTTCCTAACAGTTTTTAAATTTCGAAACACCTCCGTAACTGGGTGTCTGCGCAAAAGCAGCTGACCAATAAGGATCGGCCTCTCACCGCGCCTGCGCCTAGAATTCTCGGACGGGACCTGCGCTTGCGCAAGTCTAGACTGCCTAGGACATACGACACGCAGTCGAACACCGGTTGCTCTACGCAAGTTCAATCTTTACTAGTATTATTAATCCGAAGGTGTGTTTGATGTCGTAAACTAGCCGCCCGTCCCGGTTTCGCCCGGGTACGATAGGCTAAAGAAGACAATTAGTAAGGATCACTATTTTTTTAAAATAAAATAAAACCTATGTTCACCGGGAATATTGTAGCTTTCTAACAGTGAAAGAATTTTTCAAATCGGTTCAGTAGTTTCAAAGCCTATTTGATGCAAACAAACAATCAAATTTTTCCTCTTTATAATATTGGTATATATTAATACAGAAAATTTTATTCTGGACTAATAATATAATTAAGCATACAAATAAAAACAAAACATGAAAACACAAATAAATACCTGTTAAATAATATTAATACTTGGTTTTTTGTTAATCTTTCGCGCAACAAAAGAGAGAGATGTTGACTTAATTTTTGCATTAAAATAGTGTAAAGATCGAAGAGAGTGATAGGCTACTAGTTATCCCGAAAAAGTAAATGGTTCCAATGGGATAGCACAAAACCCAAAATATCTCGCCGGCGAAGCTGCTACCAAAAGCTAGTATACAATGTACCTATTTTAAGTAGGCAATAAATGTACTAATACTAGTGATTTAGATTGTCCTAAGGCGTTGGACTTGTTCTGATTCCAACTGGTAGTTTACTATAACTTAATGTGTTCCATTAGAACGCAATTAACATGTCACAAGTATAATCTCGAATTTTAGATTGAATCTAGAACAGCTCAGATTTACCTTAATACTATTAACAAATACCTGTATAGATGTTCAATGGAGAGTAGCATTTTCTAAGAGTACAGACCTAAGAGTAGGTATATCACTCGACTCAAGTTTGAAAATAATATGAAAGACTTGAATTTACCTACATACATAAATAAAAATGTTTTAATCCAAAACAAGTACCACAACATCAAAAATTTGTAAAAAAATTACAACATAATTATAATTATTAATTAATGTTGAAATCCTACAGAACTATCCTCTGCGTGCATAAAATCAGAAATACACGAGGAAACAGTTTAAACCTAATTACGTAGACACTCCTACATCAAAAAATTTACCTAACCTACCTCATAAACACTAAAAACATCACCCATTCTTATAACAATAAAATTTCATTAAATGCATTGAATGCGCCAGCCCCTTGTTACTTTGCCACAATCTTCACCGCAGCTACCGCGAATAAAAAACTAACCTTAGGCCTTAATTCAGCTATCAGAATCGAAACTACAATGTCCGTGAACCTAGTAGTATTTTGACTTCGTGAAAACTATTCAAATGTTCCAGCTATGGTCGATGTCGTAAAAGCTTGTATTAAATGCGGAAAACAGATAAAGTTTGGTTCAGGTTCGTCACATCTCAGTGGTCGTTAATTTCTTTGCTTTCAGCCATGGGAACTCCACTGCTGGACACAGGCTTTCGCTATAGATATACAATAAGACCAATTTGAAATGGCTTGCAACCTGTACTTGCCTGCGGTCTTAATGAAGGCATCTGTCCACCTTGTAGGTGAACTGTGTGGTCTCTACTCCAGAACTTTTCGATCCCATTGATTATAATATTATTATCAGTCTTCTGTGTTAGTGGAATGGGCCCGCAGTTTAATCCGAGTACCTGCTACGTAGTAGGTAACGAGGCGAACATTTCAAGCCCAATGCTAGCAGGAGTTGCAACACGCGGCGGAACGTATCCTTTCGATCCTTCTTCCGATCCCATCGAACATCAGTCCCCTGTGTTAGTGCAATAGGCCCGCAGTTTAATCCGAGTACCTGCTACGTAGTAGGTAACGAGGCGAACATTTCAAGCCCAAGCAGGAGTTGCAACACGCGGCGGAACGCTGTATCCTGTCGATCCTTCTTTCGATCCCATCGAACATCAGTCCCCTGTGTTAGTGCAATAGGCCCGCAGTTTAATCCGAGTACCTGCTACGTTGTTGGTTACAAGGCGAACATTTCAAGTCCAATGCTAACAGGAGTTGTAACACGCGGCAGAACGCTGCATCCTGTCGATCCTTCTTCCGATCCCATCGAAAATCAGTCCCCTGTGTTAGTAGAATAGGCCCGCAGTTTAATCCGAGTACCTGCTACGTAGTAGGTAACGAGGCGAACATTTCAAGCCCAATGCTAGCAGGAGTTGCAACACGCGGCGGAACGCTGTATCCTTTCGCTGTGCAACTGCATGTAAGACTCGTACTCACTGTAGATACGTGCCACACGTGTCGTAGAACTGTTTTATTGACAGTAAATTGTTAAGTTCGTATAGTCCGGGTAGCTAGTCCTGGTGTCAGACTTTTTGAGCCGCCTGAAGGCCTCTGATATGGAAAAATGGTTAAAACAACCGTGACCTACAATTTAACGTGTCATCCGAGCCACGGTAGCGCTCAGTTTCAAATGCCGCCCGCGGTCACCCATAGAAAGCCTGACTATGCCGAACGTTGCTTAACTTTGGTGATCTCTGACAAAAACACTACTTAATCGTTAGAACAAAGATATTTCACGGTAGGCAAGAGTACCTGTAACAGCCTTTTTAGGGTTTCGTACCCAAAGGGTAAAAGGGGACCCTATTTACTAAGACTTCGATGTCCGTCTGTCTGTCTGTCTGTCACCGGGCTGTATCTCAAGAACCATGATAGCTAGGCAGCTGAAATTTTCACAGATGATGTATTTCTGTTGCCGCTATAACAACAAATACTAAAAAGAAAAGAAAATAAATATTTAAGGGGGCCTCCCATACAACAAACCTGATTTTTTAGACGTTTTTCGCTCTATGTTAATAATGGTAACAGGTAGATGCTTGAAATTTTCACAGAATATTTATTTTTATATTCACCGGGCTGTATCTCATGAACCGTGATAGCTAGGTTTCAGCTGCCTAGCTATCACGGTTCATGAGATACAGCCCGGCGACAGACAGACAGACGGACATCGAAGTCTTAGTAATAGGGTCCATATGATATAGGTATAAGATTTTGAGTCTAAAGTATTCGCAGATCACTCACGGTTTGCGGTTTGCGAAGAATAGAAATAACCATTAACTACCTATTAGACTCTTCAGAGATAGTTCTCAGTAAAACTCTCACTTGACTTTAATTAAATGGCACGCATAGTCATTTCACTTGTACGTAAGAACCAGGTATAGATATGTAGTATGGAGTTGGTTCGCCGAACCGAACCAACTTTACTGTACCAAACGTAAGCTCGTTCGCAACCACAGACTTGTAAAGTAGACTATCTAGTCATCGGTCAAAGTACCTGCTTTCCTGTTTTCTAAGAGATATAATCTAAAGCTTTTCTAGGTCACAGTGAATAGGCATCTTCTAAGTCTGCGTGCTTCATCTTTGGCCACAACATTGCTTACCATCAGGCGAGTTGGTGGTCAAGCGCGGACTTAATCGCGATAAATCACTCAGCTTTAAGCCATGTATTATATTTACTGAGCGACAATGTTTCGGATACATAGTTTCTGAAACATCGCGTAGATGTTTCCAGGAACTGCTTTGTTTCCGTGTTCCACACACTACCGTGTTTACAGAAACAAAATAACTGTCACTGAAACATTTTTATGTTTCGGAAACATGTAGATTTTGTTTCTGATACAGAGTTTCTAAACAATTGTTGCTCAGTGAATACATGGCTTTATTCGACCTGTCTAGTGACACGACATATTTTGCTCAAGCAATTTCATCTGAGTAGTTAGCCCATGTTTTGTCTCTTTATTTCTTTGTGACAATTTTAATTCACTTGTAAAAAACAAAACATACACTTACTGCCTCAAAGTGACTCTCCGTTTATTAGTAAATCGGATAGTGAATAATAGGCTTTACACTCAAGTATGTCGTATAGTCAGCTGGTGCATCCCTCATCATAATAACCTAATCATTACAATGTAGCATTTGTTTCATCACAGCTTCTAGAGAAAATAGAAAGACGTGGGTCAGACAGGTAAATTGTAAAGAAAATACACATTTGGCAGTCATATTCATTTTTTAATTTATCATCTTAAAGGACATGTATTTAATAATCATTATGCATTTCATCAGAGCTTCTAAAGATAATAGAAAGACGTAGGTCAGGCGGGTAAAATTTAAAGAAAATACACATATACAGTCATACCCATTCTAGAAAAAAAAAATTAACGGGCAAAAGTGTCTTTATTAACTACAACAAACTACAATAGGTACTACCTTATATGCTAAAACTACCTACACTACTAGTACATAAAAAGCATTGGATCATCCACAGACCCTTGAAGGTCTAAAGATAATCGAAATGCTCAAGCCCACTGCCAGTTGGCAGCGTGCCCAGCATGCTGGCTGCATTGCCACGCTGAATGGCAATGGTTATGCGTTGAGCCAAATAAACACCAGCATAGAAAATCATATTTATTATCTTAAAGAACATTTAGGGTTCTCAGACATAAAGGTTTCCTCCTAATGTTTTCTTTAGGATTTAGGTTATTGCCACATAATTACTATAATGGCGAGTTCAACGCATTGTGATGTTTTTGACGGTATACTTACTAATATAAAAACCGTTGTGTTTTCAGGCCCAGTTCTTCATAGTGCTCTTCCACTCCATCAGCGCTCTAGTCTACGACTGTGGATATCCAAAGTAAGCATTTTAAGTATAAGTTTAATATTACTCAATAAGCACGATTACAGAGGCGCCATCGTAATTATATTAGCTAAATAGCTTAGTTCGGTTTCTTTTTCACTTTAGGCATTCGATAGAGAGAACGCTTTTTACGTTGCTATTAAATTGAGTCTGGTGCCTCTGTAATGGGCTTAATCTTACTATAGAAACCAGCGCGGTTACGGCACATATTTTTATGTTGTGTTATTTAAACTACAGAGCAATCTGAATTCAAAAAATGGTTTACCGTAAAAATTCCAAAGGAGTGTCACATGATATTAATACATTACCATACAATGTAACAATTTCATACTCACCGGCTGGTAGGCAAAACTAAAATGCAAAAACAAAAGAAGTAGGTGTCTTTAACTTTCATTATCATTACTTACGCATAATAATAAAAGTGCGTGTGTTTAAAATGTACTAGATATTAAAATTCATCACGCACTTTAAACTTTTATTATTTGTATATATAACTAATAGTTTCACCTTGTTGATATGAGGCTAACTTTCAAATATAACTATAACGGGGTATTAGGCGTACTTTCATGAATAACAAAGGTATTGCTCAGGAGTAGTCAGGAGCTAATTGTAATACACTAGACGACCCGCCCCGGCTTCGCACAAGTGTATTATACATATAAAACTTCCTCTTGAATCACGCTATCCATTAAAAAAAACCGCATCAAAATCCGTTGCGTAGTTTTAAAGATTTAAGCATACAGACAAACAAACAAACGAAAATAGCGACTTTATTTTATGCTATGTAAGGATAATAGGGGCAAATTAGAAGACAGACGCTGTTACATGTTTTAACAAAATAGCGTTATGACGGTTATGAGACGTTTTCTTGCTTATTATTTTTATTGATGTATCCTGTTCGGTGTACCTTTATAATAAAATAAAATAAATATTGAAAATAGGTTGACCCATAGGAAACAATAAGCTTTAGACATATTCGACCTTAAATTAAAAAGAATAAGATGTAATCTAGAGCGCTACCACAGATTAAATAATGTGATACGCTTAATTCTTGATTTGGAAATACTTGTTCACTTTACATTGAATTTAATTTTAGTTTGATGATATTTCATTTTGAAGAAAAAGCCGAAGACAAACCCTTTTAAGACTGGGTAGACAAAACGTTCTTCCACTTACGTCCTCCTACAATGTGACAAACTTATAAGTACCTAAAATAATAAGCAACATTTTGTATTCTAACAGAAAAGTAGGGTCGACAAATATGGGGAAATACTACTATTTATTGATAGAGGAAACATATGTGTAATGTGCATGTATACCGTGTTATCCATCAAACTACCTGGTATTTCTTACAAGCAAGAAGCGTATTTCCTAAGCTTCATTGGAGCATTCAAATACACGTTAGCAGTGCTTCGATTGCACCCAGCGCTGCCAACTCTACGTGTTTTGACGTAGATCTACGTATTTTTAGACCTTTCTTGCAAGCCTATGAACTTTGGACTCAAAATCTACGTATATTTTTTTTTTTTAATTTTGATACATGCAACATAACATGACTTATTACACTGAAAAGTTATAATTTCAATTACGTTTCCAATTCCGCCCTACGACCTCATACGAGTACTGTTGGTCAAGTTTGCATTAAAAAAAAAACACTTTGAAACATAGTAGGTAATGAAATGTCAATCATCATTTTTTTTGTACCTATCATCCTAATAACTATATCAGTATTTTGCGATCCATCTGATGAAAACGTATACTAAAAAAAATTGCGTGATGATACTGGATAGGTAGGTATTTTAATTTGAAAACAGTGTTTTTATTTAGTATCACCAAACCTAATTTTTTCATTTCATTTTAAAAAAGGAAAATACGTTTATCTACGAACTTTTTAATAGCAAACTTTACAAATTCTACGTAATTTTTTTAATTTGTCTACGCTTTTTTTAAATTCGAGTAGCAACACTGATTTCATCGAGGCAGGTTCAGCCGGTTGCGACACTGTTGCACTGCACTCTACGCTCAGACAAAGGCCAAAGGCAATGTTTATAGAAAATCACATTCAGCTATAGAACAAAAGAATATTAGTACCTACGTTGATAAAAACTTACGCGATTATGTAGAACGATTGTATTTAGCCTAAAAGAGGATACAAAATGCAGAAACTAACAGAGGTGCATAATTATGTTCATCATTTTATCAGAACAGTTGATTCCGCAATTTTGCTGTTGGTTCCATAGTAAAAGCAGTTCGTAAAAACGTGCATATACAATTTAATACACTTTGTATGTATGTAGTAATTCAGTTCACTTTTCAAAACAACACCGTGTATAACTCATCGTTTAATCGTTTTCGCGCAACCACTGTTCAACAAGAAAAGAAAATAGAGTAAGTGAAAAAAGAAGTTGATTTTAGTCTATCGCACGCAGTGTAGTACTTAATGTAAAAAAGTCATTGGTTGAGGAGATTCTTCTCTCCGTAGACAACTAGTTGCAATGGAATTTTGTTTCGTGTACGCAACCAATGACTTTTTACATAAAGTACGTGCGATAATATACTAAAATCAACTTCTTTTTTCACTAACTCTATTTTCTTTTCTTGTCGAATAGGTAGTTGGTGAGATGATTAATAATCGGTACAGAATTGTATAATTAAGTCGAAACACCAAAAGATGCTAAAATTTAATAATATTACATTACATTTTATTATAGGTGCAATTTCAAAGTTTAATTTTATATGCATTAAGAGTACAACCGAGAGATTAGATCACGGTTGTACTCTTAAAGTAAAATGGACGTTTTACCAAACCTGGGCTCTTAGATTTAAGTATCTTAAGGCTCTAAGTTTTATAGATTTTTAATTTAGTTTTGTATATACAGGGTTATTCCTAATCAATTAGCATCCTTTTAGGGGCTTATTCTGTACATCAAAACATAACTTAAGTAGTGCGACTTTAGTCAAAACTCAAAAAAAAATCAGCAATAAGCCCCTAAAAGGATGCTAATTGATTAGGAATAACCTGCATATCAGTTTAAGTATTTTGTAAATGTTTTAGTATAAGTTAGAAAAAATTAAGTTACTTAAGTTTTGTGAATGGTAGGTACCTAACCTCTAATTACACAATTTGTTTTATTTCCAGGATCATCGCCTCCGGCTTAATTCTTCACTCGACAATCTTCATCGTCCTATTCACAAACTTCTACATCCAAGCGTACAAGCCCAAGCCAAAGGAAGCTAACAACAATGACGAGAAAACTCTAAATGGTCACTTGAAAACCCAAAACGGTCATATCAAGACCGAAAATGGTCACATCAAGACCGAAAACGGACACGTTAAAACCGAAAATGGTCACTGCAAGACCGAAAACGGTCATATCGGAAACGGCTTTGCGCCAAACGGTCATTTATCAAATGGCTTTTCGAAAAGTGGAAATGGATATCTCAAAAGCGAAAACGGCTATATTAGAAATGGCCATACGAACGGTCACGTGCTAGATACGGACAAAAAATCACAATAGCCCTTAAGAAGAATAAATAATGCTTCGGTCGCAATATTTGGTTTATTGAAGCAAATTTTTAGGTTAAGATTTTCCATTGGGTATGACTTACCAGTAAAATAAAATAGTGTGAACGAAGCATTATAGAAAGTGAAATTATAAAGAGCTTATTAAAAACTGTTTACTTCCAGTTCACAAAAAAACTAAGTTTTTTCGTGAGCTAAATAAAAATGTCACCATTTTTGCTTTAAGCATCAGATATTCGAATTGTTTTCAGTGTGTCAGTTTTCATGACAAAAATGTAATTTTAGGTGTTGAATATGAATGTTGGTGTAACTTGGTGTCAATTTTATTTCCATAGAATTGAGGAATGTTAAATATTAGACTGAGAACGTCTCAAAGTTGTTATTTTTAGACAATATGTACAGTGTATAAGCCAGTGATTTAAAATATGGGGGTCGTTTGAAAAAAAAATCATTAAAATACATAATTATTTACATAGGCAAATGTTACTTTTTGCCTTTTTATGCATAAAAATACTAACATTGTTATTGCAGCGATCTAAAAATGTATTTTGATCTCTGACACTCAGTGCTCTTTTCCTATTTTGCGGAAGTTCATGCCACAAGAATAATACCTAGTTGCTTAAAAAAATATTCCGTAATAGCATTATTTTTTGTGAAGAAATAAATGCAATATAGACACTGAACACATTGATCGATATGAAATAAAAAAAATCGCTATACAATTACTTGTATTAAAAATAATTCATTTGTATGTATCACAGAGATGCCAGAGGTATAATGTGGTCGATCGAGAATAGAAAGAAAAAGATGCAATGATTTAATATGGCATGAAATAGAAAGAGTCATGAATAATATCTCGATGTGGTATGAGTACTTCGTATTATGAATATGCTAAAGGCGAAGTCGAATTTCTAACTCGATAGTAAAAAGTAGAAGTTTTTTGCATGGATGTAAGAAGTAGAGGACTAACGTATGTTCTTTCTGTAAACCTTTTGAAACTGTCTTCCATTAAGAGACAAGATTTTAATTTCATTCAAAGAGCGATTTAAATGTAACTTCAGCGATATTTTAAATTCTCATTCGTTTGTTTTCTACTTGTTGTGGGTTGAACGGACTTCTTGCTTGAACACCTCACGTTCTTACATCCGTGGTTTCTTTTGGCTCTGTAAATAATGACACTATTCAAACGGCCTCATTATAACGTAAATATTCCACTGTGAGCTATCTCTTAGCTATAATAATAACATAAGTCGTGACTGTACCATTTTCACACATTGACTATTTCAATTCACAAAGAAACTTTTAATTTTCATTATAATGAAAGGAGTTGTAGTCAATAGATCACATTTTACTACATCTTTTGTCATCTTTCGTTTCAGGTTTAATTAAATTTTACTAAAGTTACCTACTATCAAAATATTTGTGTAAAAAAAACTCAGTGCAAGTATATCAGTGTGTGAAGAAAGTTTAGGTACTCTTGTAAATAATATTTTTTTCCTTACTTGCATCAATTTATAAACAGACAGATTTCGGGTTGGGGACTTCAAATATTGAACTAATAGTTATGCGATGTTATGTAATTTTAATTGATATAAAATGAACTAAACTAAGACCGTTTTTAAACGCGACTTCATTCAATTGCGAAATTTTCCACGACAGCATTTTTTAAAACGTGAGAAAATTACTTGTAATTTTCGCATGCTATGCTATTTTTCGTATGCTATTTCATTCGCACTGACATAGATTTTCAATACTTTTTTTTCCTCTTACTCGGTCTCGTGGCCGTTTACACAGACCGAATAAGAAAAAAATAAAGTAAATTTACGTTTAGTAACTAATTTAACTAGTTTAAAGTAATTAATAACTTTACCTCACGTGTAAAGAACTGACTTTTTTCTGAACCCGAAATCTTTTTAATCGTAAATTGATGATAACTTGATTCCCATACTAGGGAAATATAAACTTTCATTTTTAATTGATAAGCGACAATATTTCCAAAAACGCGCTACAAAATCTAAATCTATTTTTAATCTACCTCATTTTATTTCACTTGTCCACTTTTTGTTCAAAATTGTTAAATTAAATAATAAGCTGAGTCATTTTTGTCTTGATTATTGGTAATGACATAAGTGTGGTAGTCACGTATAGGAGTAAAAATAAAGACATTCTCTCAAGAAATATAAATAATATTTTATGTATACCAAGTAAGGTAAATGTACCAGTAGTTGACACATTACGTGTCCGTCACTAGTTGTGGAAACGTTAGGTGTCTGGCATCTTACATAAGTTTTTGAGAACATATTTGTCAACAAATCATAGTAATATAAAAGACCTTTGTCACACTGTGCGAAAATTCTGCCACAAAAAGAAGTCATACGCAAAATACGCAACGGATAGCCAAAACATTTCTACACAATTTACCGATATAACAGATAACTTTAAAATTTATGAACGGAATGTAGGTATAATTACTGGCCCTAATATTTGAAAAGACGCATCTAACATCTCTTTTTTAGGGTTCCGTACCCAAAGGGTAAAAACGGGACCCTATTACTAAGACTTCGATGTCCGTCTGTCCGTCTGTCTGTCTGTCCGTCTGTCACCGTGCTGTATCTCATGAACCATGATAGCTAGGCAGCTGAAATTTTCACAGATGATGTATTTCTGATGCCGCTATAGCAACAAATACTAAAAAGAAAATAAAATAAATATTTAAGGGGGGCTCCCATACAACAAACCTGATTTTTTAGACGTTTTTCGCTCTATTTTAATAATTATAACAGGTAGATGCTTAAAATTTTCACAGAATATTTAGTTTTATATTCACTTCAAAAATAAATAATAAAATTAAAATAAAATAAATATTTAAGGGGGGCTCCCATACAGTACGGAACCCTCCGTGCGCGAGTCCGACTCGTACTTGGCCGATTATTCAAGGTTTAATTGTCATATACATACATACGCGTATTTTTTCGAGTTTCGAGATGTACTAGTATACGAGTATCAAAAACACGAGACTGGAAAAAACGTCAATTTGCCAATACATCCGTCTTGATATCAGGGTGAAGATGTTAGATGCACTTTTTTTTAACTATCAGGAGCAGCAGTAGTTCTATTTCACTCCATATATTTTGTATCTCTTGTACTCCATAATATCTGCAGAATTAATATAAAAGTATAGAAAAGCTATACAAAAACGAAAATGGTTCTTGTTTACGATATAAACTCATATTACGGTCTCTGATATTCCGATTACTAAGGCTCCGCTGTGGCGAATTTCTCGCATTGTGTGACTAAGGCCTATCTATTATAATAAATATTTCCGTCCATAAAAAAAGCTTTACTTAGTTTAAGAATATAAACTGCAAGACTACTGCTCAAAATAGTGTTAATTTATGTTACTTTCTAGCTGAAAATCTTTTTAATGTTTTTTTTTCTTGTAAATATTGACACTAAGTAATTTTATCATAGCTCTCAGTGGAAAAAGGGTTTAATGTAAAAAGTTATCGGTCCAGTCAGATTAGTGATTTTATAATTTTTGTATGAAATTATAAATAGTAATCATTTTAAGTAATCAATAATTTTGTATACAGTAGACATAAGTATTATTCTATGAGATGTTTAACTTTTGTTTGTAAGTTTTGTAAAATAATTGACTTTTTAATTGGCATAATATGATACAATAAAAAGGGGTACGAAGAAATTTTTCGTTTTTATATCTTTTCTAGTAACATTTTAATTATTTCTAAGTTCATAAACTTTTTCGTAACAGAAACTTAGCTTGACATGCCACCTAGCGGATAACTTCAGTACTTTTTGAACCATCACTTCAACTTAAACCCAACTTCTAAGTTTCTGCTTACATTTTTACCGAATTTACTTTTACTTTGCGTTGTAGTTTAAAATTTTGATGTATGAAAACGACAGAGAGCGCTACTGTTTCAAAACTTAAGTTACATTCTACTTTTTTGTTTGGGTCCTATAATATAATAAGTAATATAGTATAGTATAATAATTAAGCAACGTTCCGCACGGTCAGTACTAGGATGGGTGACCGTGGCTCGGATGACACGTTAAATTGTAGGCCCCGGTTGTTTTAACCGTTTAGCCATGTCAGAGGACTTCAGGCGGCCTAAAAACTCTGACACCAGGGCTAGCCACCCGGCCTATACGAACTTACTTACTTAGTATAATAATGAACTACATAAATATTAATATTGTTCGTAGTAAGTTAGCGAACTACAAAGGTATAATTTATTGCCTAAAACTTAGCAAAAATTGGTTCTTATTTCAAAATGTAGCAATAGCAAATCAAACATAACTTCATTGCTTATACTAATTATACCTACGAGTACGAACACTACTGTTACAAAAATTGCACTAAAAAATAAAAATACAATGGGATTTCGAATTGATTTCGATTCTGATATATTTTGAATAAAATTCAAAGTATAACATCCATCTTCAGTTGAATTTTTTTTTAGTTTTTATAAATAAATTGTGATTTAGAGTAAAAAAATAATATACCTCCTAGACGCCTTTATTTATGACTAAGCAACTAACAACCTATTAAACTGTAAAATAAATTGAAATTCAACGTAACACGAACAAAGTTCACCAAAACTGGTAAATAGTTTACATACTAAAAGAAATCCTTGAATGGCTTTGAGAAAAAGGTGTACTTTATATTTATACGTAAGGCATAAGTGATATGTGTTAAGTTAATTTACAATATTTTTAACACTACTGTACGCGGGCAGTACAAAATAAATTCCCAAAGTCCCGAAGCAGAAGGCAATGAATCAGTAATTACACCTCAGCGACTTAAAGACTGAAATAAAAATTAAAAGCTACGCCTTCAATCGAGAAACAAACGTTTTCCCTCCTCAATAATAACTTAATTAACACTCAATTAAGATACAATCTTCCAACAAAATAAATCGACTGATCTTCAGTATCGTTAAAAATTATAGCACTTCTGCCACCTCATTGGATTGCCCATTCAACACTAATTGAAACAAAAATCGCCTTTAAAATTTGACGGTGTGTCGATAACTGGGACCCTCCGATAATCCTTAATTATAGCCCAGAGAAATGTCAATAAACCTGACGTTCGAACGGTTTTTTTCTCCCCTTCCTAATTTGTTAGCCCTAAAATCCGAGGCCTATAACAAACCAGTTTAAACTGACCTTGGACAGGTTAAAATTAACGGATATGTAAAGTTCTGCGCTAACTGGCCGGTGGAAGCCTGCAATGAGAAGGGTGAATTTGGGGTAGAAACACGCGCGACTGTGTAACTGGGGGAGGGAGACGGCAATAGTGTCGCTAATGTCTGGTGGCGTTCCGTTAGACGCAAAAAGCTGAAATGGGAAATCTTAACCTGGTAAGAAAACTGCAAAATTGAAACAATAACTTACAGCCGGATATACGAGTAGTTGGTACGATTCACGACATAATGTACATATAACGTAAAGAAAACTACTTTGTTGTTCAAACCATCTAAAATCACGGTAAAAACGTAATTTTTGTAAAATTATTTTTACAAAATAAATGTAAAATTAAAATATAAGCTAAGTTATAAAAATATTAGTACCTAACAACTAACAAAGACATTTCGAACAGAAGAAAAAACAACACGATTTTTGATCACTGATGAAAACTCTATCACAATTCACAACAGAACAAAATAAATAATAGTACTACTTGATACTTCAATAGCGTGAAAAATATCCAAAAGCTTCCAACTTTTAAGCCCTTTGTTCTAGTCATCCAGACAAAAACAAACGTAAAACGGAACGCACCCGACCAGCCGGGACTTCATAGAACCCTCGCCCGGGGTGAGTGGCAATGGCAAGCGACTCCAGTCTCCACCGCGCACCCGTCGCGACCGCACGTCTCGCGCTCCCGGCACACCAAATACAACAAAATAACCCACCAATACAAATCCCACAAACCATACCAGTGCAGTGATCAAAAACATGTGAATTACCGCCCAAAACCAGTGTAACAAACATCTGTGTGTACGTTACAGCGCCCAGCGTTTTGTCAATGATATGAAACAACATTTCGTTTCATAAATCGGGTGTAACTGTGTGCTTTAATCGCCAATGTGTTGTTCACGACAGTATTGAGACTCTGTTTTGTATTGTCTCTCCTCTTTACCGCAAAGGGGGTGAAAATCCTATGGAATATGCTAATAAGGTGGTTTCTTTTAACCAGCACAGAAAAAGCTCTGCACTAGACACTGCAGTGCGATTTGTGTTGCAAATTTTCACGATTTATATCTTCTTCTGCGTTATATTTTATACTTCAAGATTTTTTCCTATATTGTTTTCGTCTAAAACGTTTTCAACTGTAGTATTTGCTTTAGTTTTAAGAATAACCTCAATTTTTGTTTTGCGTTTATATTCATTATTATTTATTGCATCTGTATTAGAATTTAAATCTATATTAAGTTTGACGATGACTACAGTATTCTAATCAAGTGTAAGATATTCAGTAGCTGCTAATATTGTCATTGTAACAAGAATGGTTCGTTTCGTCGACGGTAGAGTCGAGTGCTATTTCCTTTGTGCCAATAGTCTCTGTGCGCTAATTTCCTGCTTTTCAGTTATTAACTTGCTACAGCTCTGGATTTTAATCTTTCACCTAGATACTAGCTTGTGCAGTTTAAATAATTAAAATGTAACTGATAGCACGAACTTCCATAAGCTTTCATATTGTAAAGTTCTGTACAAACTCAGATTGTTGATACATTTGTTATCGATTAGAAATATTTTTGACCGACGAACCAAACCGGATTTAATGTGTAACCACGCATAACTTTTTTTGTAGTAGTCCGATTTCAATAGTTCTTTTTTATTGGAAAGAATATACTTCGAAATTAGTCCCATTCAAATTTTATTAGAATCGGCTGAGTCATTTTTGATAAATCAACAGAGCCATTTTTGATAAATCAACAATAATGTAACATCAATCCGTGCGAAATATTCGCGAATTCTGGACACGGGTGAAGGTCGGTCATGCTATTTTTTTGCGAAAAATAATTATTGAAGATAGTAAAATAATGTATTGACAGCAATTTGCTGAAGTGCAATAAAAGCTTTAATAAAGATTATTATGTCCCTTTGTAACAGCTTATAGCGAAGTTTTAGTACATAATAATCATTTGGATTATCAAATTGCGGGTAATTTCTATAATTTTGAAATAGGATCGCAAGATTCCGTTTAATACAAGGTCAAAATTAATAGCAGTGACTTCCTCAATATTTCATAAAGATCGTTACATAGATAGACAATCATGGATACGGTCTTGGATGAAATATGAGCAAAGGAAGAGATTAAATGATAGAGACATTGAATACTGCTTTAAGTACTTATAAAGTACTTTGAAAAGTATGACAACAGTAGTAGAGGGTAGCGTTAAAAATAGTATTGAATAC
Organism: Hypomecis atomaria; assembly: GCA_964007245.1. NCBI lineage: Eukaryota > Metazoa > Arthropoda > Insecta > Lepidoptera > Geometridae > Hypomecis > Hypomecis atomaria. The sequence continues at coordinate 21,027,839 of OZ023284.1, read as the reverse complement.
AAAATCACAACAGTAGACAATAACGCTAAAAATATTCTTTAGTAAAAAATCAATTTTAATTAAGTTAGTAAAATGAGTCGTACTGATGATAGCTATAAGTACTAAATGAAGACCATTAAATCTTTAATACAACAACTGCAAAGCTACAAAAGAAGCTGAAAAAAGCAAACCCCAATATCGAAACCGAATAATAAACTCGTCTCGCCAATAAAAATAATCTCCAAAGAAGAACCAATACGTCTGCAGAGTTAGAAGCAAAAGGAACGAGAGTATGTGAGCCCGAACAAAAATAAGAAACACGAGTAACTATGTAGTCTACGAGTTATTCCTCAGCCCAGGAAGTTATCAGCCTTTCGACCGGTTTTGTATGTAACTATAACAATGAGACTGGTTCTTTCAAAGTTGGAGCTTATTTGCTTTGATCCAGTGGAAAGTCTAGTAAGTAATATTGATACGGCGAATCCCTTCTGGATCAGTGGGCTGGGCGCGATGGAACGGATGCGGACCTCAGTCTTAACTCTTTTAACTCTTGACATGGTGTTGCTTCCTGGGAGTATTAATTAATGTGTGTCCTTTTTATTAGTTTAAATTTTATTGATAACTATGACTTCATTATTGTTATTATTTAGACATTTGTGTTTTTTGACATCCTATTAATTTATTGGATATTATGTAAGTTGTAATGTAACTGGCACGTCCGTTTTGATAGGTCAATAAATGCAATCCAATTTAATTGATCAAGTAGCAATAAAGATGTATTGTGACGATAAGAAAAAAAAGCATCTAAAATAAAATTGATATTTTGATGACTAAACTAGTGATCTTTATGGTTACGGAATGAAAACTATTTAATTTCAAACTTGTATTTTTTTACGGATCTCATCATAATATTACTTTTAAATTACAAATAATATAAATAATTATTTATTTTTATTTTTATTACAAAAAAGAAACAAATATTACTACCGTAGAATCTAATAAAAAATTTAATTGGAAAGCTTGATTAATATGAAAGTAACAAAGAAAGAATAAAAGCTAGCAACAACACTGGAGCCAGTTACTACTTCGCTCTAAACAAACCAGCTTCTTTAGATTCGTAAAGTAGAGCTATCGATCAAATGGATGCGTAGTGAAGTCATTTCAAAAGATAAAATCAAAAGAACACTGTTATAATTATACCGACCAGGAGTTAATGCTGCTATTATGTTTCGTTGAAAAATGTTATGCTGCTTGCCATAGATTCTATAATAGCTTCTAAAGAAGCCCTTGCGTATATAGCTATTGCTACAAATGGTACAAAATTAATCTTTTGTTACAAATGTGAACTATGTGCATTCATATATTAAGCTGCAGATGGGTTTAGATGGCTTTTGGATTATCGCTAGACTTCCAGTCATTTGTCGAATTCAGTTACTTTTTATGTAGCAATTTAGGTAGTTAATTCTACAACACTGTAGCAAAACAAGCGTCATAAAATTAAAGTGTGTATATTTGTACATAACAAAAAAAAACAAAACACTGATAGCACGAGATACTCGTAAAATAGAAGGTATAATAATGATGATATTGGATACAAAATATAGAGGTGATTTATCCTAGTGAGACGTAAAAGAAATAAATTACGTATAGATAGATATTTAAGTAGAAAACTATTTTATTGGAATCTCTTTCAATTTTGAAATCATAACAGTATTGACCTCCTACGGTGTCGTCGCTCAGCAAAAAGATAAAGAAAATAAATTGTTTTCTCAGTGTGATTCCACTCATATAAACGGACGCTATAGTGATAGCGATTTTTAAACGACTTCCAAAAAAGAGGAGGTTCTATGTTCGTCTGTATGTATTTTATATTTATTTATTTTTGTGTATGTTCATCGATATTTTCGCCAGTTGTGAACCGAATCAAAAAAGCCGTTTTTAGTTTGAATGGGTATCTCGAGGTGATCCCATTTAAAATTTATCGAAATTGGCTGAGCCGTTTTTGAATAATCTACAATAATGTAATAATTGTATACATCAATTGAGTTAATTATTCGAATTTCGTAAACGATGGAAGTCGGTTTAGCCCGTTTCTGTGAAAAATAATAATTATTATAAGCGTTAGACAAAGAAATTAGAAAACACCGGTTTTAAAAATAGAACAAATAACACTAAATCGGTGTGAATATTTTTTTTTTTTTTTGCTCAAATTTTACATAACACACACATACATACACTAACAAACTGAGATGATATTTTTTATAGGACCATTTATTGAACTGTCTATCAACGTAATATTTTAACACAACCATAATTATTCTTACTAATCTAATGATAATAAATTTAAAACAAGCAGTTTTCATTACAAAACCGCTAATTTCCGTAATACAGATTTCGGGGTTACCTAAACCAACATTATAAATGAACGTTTAGTAGAATTTGAAACAGTGGGAGGAATTAAATTCAATATAAGCGAGCTACCTATCCATCCTGTCAAACCAGACAACTGAAGGCTTGTTAAACAACCAGACCCACCGCAGCAAAATTGAATTTCTCTGTAAATCTATTTAACCCTAAACAGGTGTGCAATCGAGCGAAAAAGTGGATCCACATCCATTTGACACTTCGTGACTAACTCACATTAAAACCGCCCTTATGGCGAAGGTAATAAAAGTGACATGGCGTGTAATTAAAATTATGGGGCGGAACGAGAGGAGCACGTGGCAAGTCCCCGGGCAAAGATTGGAAATACAAAAACTATGGATGACGCCAAACGGCGTGTGTAAGCTGGTTATGTTCACGCGATTTGGCACTGTCTTGTTATATTCAAAAAAATGGCAACAGATAGCGTGGATTGTTTGTTATGGAATGAAATCGGGGATACTTTCCGTTGAAAATGTATTTGTAAATAGATAATTTTGTTTACATTTTGACGCGACAACGTCTTATAAATCGATGAACGCCGGCTGCACGCACGAAAAAGCATGATTCATTGTATGTTCCGCCTGAGCCGAGCGTGCAAGCGAGAGCGCGGAACAAGCGATAGAGAGGCACGATCAGCCTAACCATTGTTCGGCTTCCGACGCATAAATTATGACGTTATTACGTGAATTATCCTATGTAAACTGACTTTACAGACAAGCAATTTTTTTTTTTGATCCGATTAATGTTTATTATTCTATAGATCTAGACACGCGGAAGCGTGTCCAGCCAAGTCAAAAAAAAAGGAACTGGCGACGCGACGTGTGTTATTACACGAACCATTTCGAGCCACTTTTGACCCCTTCATAACTCGAATACCATTTAACCTATGTATATGAAATTTAACACATTTATTAAAGTTCTTTAGCTTATCTACAATACAAAATTCCATTAACTTTGCTTTGACGGTTAATGAAATCTCACGTAAAGCCAAGCTTCTAACTCTACACGCCTTACTCTACAAGTCCTTACTTCACAAACTCTACACCTTAGTCAATATACAGCTTGGCTGTTTCGCTAACTGCGCATGGGCGTAAAGTGAAGATTAATTCGTTAATCCTGTTATACAAACATTTCTTGTTGTAACGAAACGGCCAAGTCACATATATTGACTAAGCTGTAGAGTTTGTGGAGTAAGGGCTTGTAGAGTAAGGCGTGTAGAGTTAGAAGCTTGGCTTTACGTGAGATCTGACAACTTTTTGGTAGTGGGAACTGTGACTTGGCTTCATTTCACATGAAAATGTTTTTGTTGGATACCTAACCTACAGGAGTCTTTTGAATTTTTATTCATATATGAAGAGAATAACATTAAAATACAAATTGATGCAATTGACAAAGAGACGATTTGAATAGCACAAACACAAAAAGACCAGCATTGTCTAGCTGTAGGTCAAGATGGACTTTTATGAATTGAAAAACTATTTATATTGTAAGTAACCAAGCTAGGTATATTTAAATAAGTCATTCAAAAAAGTTTATTTGGAAAAACAACAAACAATTTGCGTGTTGTATAACGGTTGTTTATGCACATGTGATATCAATTAGATCTTACATAATATCGCTTTATTTATAATCAAAAATAAATTCAACAGGAACAAAAATGTGCGTAGATATATAAAAAATGGTGAGTCAAAGCCGCAAAGTAAAGGATGGCGCGAGACAAACCTACAGGAATACCTAATGAGGATGATCACATCGGTGAAACAAAAATAAACCGCTGTGACAACAACAAGGAGAAGCGATAAAAATAATAACATGGGCACGTAATATATTTCGATTGGAATAGATTGTCTCCAGGATTATGAAGATGACGTTCAGGGAGATATATTTTAGACCTCATAATTATAACTTAACGATGTGAAACGCAAGTTTATGAAAATAATAAAATACTAGCGACCCGCCTCGGCTTTGCACAGGTGTATTAAACATATAAACCTTCCTCTTGAATCACTCTATCTATTTAAAAAAAACGTATCAAAATCCGTTGCGTAGTTTTAAAGATATAGGTAAGCATGCATAGGGACAGAAAGAGCGGGAAGTGAATTTGTTTTACACTATGTAGTGATAAAAAAAATCTATAAGTCTAACTGTTTTTCAAAAGAGTCATAATAATAACAATATAAGCTTGATTTGTTGATTTCTATTTTATATGCAAAATTAGATATTGTATACTTATTTGATGATAACGTGTTTTTCTGTTTACTTTAGGCACTCAGATTAGCAAAGCTGATATACAAAATCGTAACTTCTATCAACAAATTAGATCTCATAAAAATTAACCAACTTAAAATATTACAAGTTATTGTTCCCAAATTAGTTTCGATTTTGATTTACGACTCAAGATTTACGAGTACGATCAAAATTTACGATCACTCGCCTTTTACCAGCCAATAATTTTAATTCGACACGATTCGGTGTTCCCACGACAATTATAAGAATCGGCCAAGTGCGAGTCGGACTCGCGCACGAAGGGTTTCGTACCGTGTTGGACCTTAGCCCCATTCCTCTTGCCGTTATTAATAGCGTGCAAAAAAACTCCTAAAAATGACGTTTGTTGTATGGGAGCCCCCCTTAAATTTTTATTTTATTCTGTTTTTAGTATTTGTTGTTATAGCGGCAATAGAAATATATCATCTGTGAAAATTTCAGCTGCCTAGCTATCATGGTTCATGAGATACAGCCCGGTGACAGATAGACGGACAGACGGACATCGAAGTCTTAGTAATAGGGTCCTGTTTTTACCCTTTGGGTACGGAACCCTAAAAACGGTAGACATTAAATATATAAAAATTATAGGTAAGAATTCTTTCGCAGTAATAACCAGAGGCGATTTGAAGATTTCGATCATGGAAATAGCACAAAACACTAACGTTATCGTATACGGGGATATTATTTTGTATAAAAGAAGCATTAGTGTACATCATAATACTAAATTGAGATAATTCAGTATTATGAGCATGCTTATTGCTCACTTATATTTAGGTACTTCAGTAATACATGTATGTAGGTATGTATGTTTAGCTCATATCAGGGTTATGACATAAAACTCATTAAAAGTAATGTTGGTAGCTTATCCAGATGTTACGTTTGCTCCATATAAAGCTTACTGGAGATGTTGAAACTTTTTTTTACACTCAGCTAAAAACATAGAGACAAGAAAGTATATTGTCTGATAGACACCCAGAGCGCTTGGCATTTACAGTGGTATATCTTGCTCGAAAAGTTAACGACATAGTTAAGCGGATTGGCAAGTTGAAATAGCAGTGGGTAGGGCAAATCACGCGGAGGACTTATTTACCGATGGATTTTTTGATTGGAGACTACGTACCGGTAAGCGTTGCGTAGGGCGTCCACCTATAAGGTATTTTTTTAAATAATTTTTTTTTTCATCAAAACATTTTAACAGTGAATAACATATTTATCAATTAATTAGCTAGAAAAAGTTGCTCTATTTATGTATCTGTTGCCGAACTAGGCCAGTGGCCTGTGTTTCGGCTTATTACATTTACTTCTAGCATACAAAAATAATTTTGAATTTAAATTACAAATACAATATATTAAGATGACCTCACTAAGACCGCAGGATAACGCTGAATAGAAATCGCCCAAGTAACAAAATCTGGTACTATAAAAGACCTGAGAACGTTTTGGAGCGTGCTAATTAGTGTTCATGATTGGCACTATAATAGTCTTGTAAACGTTTACAGAACTCCGAATAGGCCCTAGTATTATCACTGATTTATTCTATAATCATTACATAAAGGCTGTCACGGTGATAAATCAGCTCTGTAGTTGAGATGTAAAAATGATAAGAAACGCTTTTTAGTACTAAAATAGCTCTACTTGCAACGTTTTTGACATAAATTTGCTCTATGAAAGTAACCAAAAACCTATTTAAAGTGTTATTGTGCACCGAAAACGATTCCAATGATCTTTTTTATTACAATTGCTTGCAATTTGTGAGTTTTCTTCATGAAAACAAAAATCGGTAAGTTTATGTTTTATGTCACTACAGCCATTGTTGATAAACGTAACACGTAATTAAAAGGACATAACTACAATACATGGACTATAAATCTGCGGTAACTTGCACTTGCGAAAATAATTGTGTCGCTAAAGTCATTATACTGATTTCAAATTTGAAAATGCGCCCTCATAATTTTCTTGTTTTAATTAATTTTTAATTATTAAAATAAGAACTTCTTCTGACTATGGCTGCTATAGTGCTTATTAGCTCCAGCCGTGCTGTTAATGAGCTACCATGACAAAAAACGTCAGCCATTTTTTTCAGCTAACACAAATTATAGCCCGGGAGGTAAGCGGAAAAAATGCAACTACTTCCTAAAAGCTGAATTTTTGGTATTACGCTATCAAGGTGGTGTACTAAAATACCACCGAGTCAGTCAGCTGGGACGTTTAGCGGTTGGAGGGAAAAACTGTATGAATTAATAAAAAAAAAAACATGTAACTGAGCCTGTCAGTTAGGCTTTATTTAAAGCGGCGCTGCTTTAAGTCCTGACTGACAGAGATTGTAAGTAATAAGGTCTGTCAAGTCAAGCAGGCTTTAAAGGTTTCAGGTAATTTTTGGTAATTAAACTTTTTTAAATTATTTTTCTACCCGTACACCAACCTATTAGAAGTAGTTGCAAGAAACTTATTTTTTATTTTAATAATTCTAACTGGTATCCCCATCAAACGCTACGTATTATAGCTGACTGACTCTCGGGTATTCTTGTACACCATCATACTCGTAACATACCGAAAATTCAGCTTTAGAAAGTACCTAGTTATATTTATTGCACTTACCTCCCGGGCTATTACTTTTGTTATCTAAATATAAAGTCCAGTTATGAAGTACTTGTCATTTAAAAGATACTGAAAAGCTAGTATAGATCTAATTAGTCCATTAATTGTAGATTTTAGTACATTTATAGTATGCTTTAGTTGTGTAGCAGTAACACAAACTCACTTATAGAACAATTTAAAATATAAGTTATTTAAAAGATGCGCCAGGAGTCCTTTTGGTACTATTTAGTACTATAGAAAAATGTTCATGGCTTTTACAGAACTAGCACCATAGACATATTTAGGGAGCTTTTAAAACGCTAAAACGTTACGAAATTGTTGTACAAGGTACTTTTACAGTGCAGATTTGTCTTGTAATAGAGTTTTTGACACTTCTACAGTACTAGTACTATAAAAGTAACTTTGACGCATTATTAGTGCCAAATAGGTACATAAAAGTGTCCTTCAGGTTGTCTACAGTATTAAATAGCACTATAATCGCATATTTTACACCCATTATAGAGCAACACTTTAAGTATTCTTTTGTATGGTCCTGTAGACGTTTTGAGAGCTAATTTATAGAACTTAAATGCTCTTTTATCTTATAGAACCAAACCGCTCTGTTGAAAACCTTTATAGTACAAGCAGTGATAACGGTTACCACTATAGGTCTACTATATTACTATTTGGTGATAAAAAGCCCTGGTTATAGAAGCTTATGTTACTTGGGATCGCTTCCAACCGGTCTTATTGACGATCTATAAGGGAAGCCTATATCCAACAGTAAACGTCCTGTGGCTGATAAAAAGAAGAAGTCGAATTTGAAGCGGTAACCAAAATATTAGATAATCATAAAAACACTATTACATCTCTTTACTCTTTATCATAAAGAGACTCACCACTACCTTCAACATTTTGCCTTTTGACATTTGAATTAACCGTCTATGAAATCAAAACCAAAATAATCCGAAACCGGACAAACGACTATACTCCTGAATATATTGCGGCTACAACGCGCGTATATTTAACAATGGCATTACAAGGGACGATTAGTTGGGATCACTCACTGGAAAGGGATAATAAAATGATGTTTACGTTTGCGGTCCAAATGGAAATACATTTCAAACAGAAAATAGGAATTTGCGACTTGAGGGAATCGGGGTAAAAACTGAGAGACGCTCAAATTGTTAGAATGATATGATTAAAACTGGTGAGTGTCTCTATCCAGATTATAAAATATGGCAAAATATAGAAAGATATAGGTATTAATACAGGTACTTATTTTGGTATTGGAATCTAGATATTGCCATAGGTTTTGATCAGTCTCTTATATGACAAATTAAGGATTTGATGTGTTGCGAATGTGGCAAATATAGATTTGACGAGTTTAGAATTTGACGAATCAAGTATTTGACGACCGTCTGCGTAATCATACAGTGATTATTGTCTCTTATTTACTAAATCAGAACAATCGTGAAATAAAAATTATTTTGATTATTTTTGATCGTTTCTGCTTTTTGGTATTAAAGAAAGTGTAAACACCTAAGCAAAAGTAACCATACATCAATCAAAATATTAATAAGACAAAAATTTACAAAAATGTTAGAAGGTACCTATTCTGTGTTCTATTTAAACTATCGTAATAAACGAACAGATAGAAAACAAAACAAACACAAATTGCTATCACCGGAAATCATTTGAAAAGTCTATCGTAGCGCCATGACAAATGACTGTAGTCATTTTCGAGAATTTTCAGTAACAATGACACAAAGCCGAGACAAAAGCTTTCACAACTCAACTAAAGAATCTCGAACAATCTAAAAACATCTGTGACTCAATTCTAATTCCGTAGCTCCAGCTAAATGCTTCCTTCGATTCCTCGGCTTTCCTTGGATGGGTTGATTGACGTCCCCAACCGCCGCCGCTGTCACCCGACGGCTGTCAAGTGACAGCTGTCACTGTCACGTGACCCTTGCATAAATGGTAACTTGTAACTAATGTGCAACTCGAGGGTACGTCGGTAGGGAGAGTGAGGATGGCTTAAACGCTGATGATTATTTCATGTGATAGGGCAATGAGGGTGTATTAATAATATTCATGGTTGAACAAGTTTAAAAAATGTTAAAATAATGATGACTGCGACAAAAATTCATGTAATTTATAGAAGTTGAGTAATCGAAATTATAAATTGAAAATTGTTACAATTAGTTTCGGACAAAATTCTATGTAAGTATACTTATGGTATGATCAGCTCTGTATTAAAATTAAAAAGAAAGAATTTAGGACGTATGCGAAGGTTTTCCGTCATATACTGGTAGCACTAATATTAAAATAGAAGGCTCGTACTCGTATGATAGGTTAAATACGAGTCCCGGTTCTTTTAACCAGTGACAAAGTCAGAATGCTTCTAGCAAAGTAAAACACAAGAACCACCTACTCGACCAAGGAAATACTAACTGCTCGAATTTATTTTGCCGATATCACACAAATTCGAAAAGTTTAATGAAAATATCTTTTCCCAAAATTTTGGTCCATTTAAACCAAAATAGAAAACAGATATCGTCAGTCAACTTACTCGTGGACGTCGTACACTGCGTTTTGATATGATTTGCTGGTAACAAATTTAATATCGCAATCCCAATAAAACCCATTGGCCGTATCACTATCACTACATAGTATAAAACAAAGTCGCTTATCTGTCTGTCTGTCCTTATGTATGCTTGTACCTTTAAAACTACGCAACGGATTTTAATGCGGTTTTTTAATAGATAGAGTGATTCAAAAGGAAGGTGCATATGTATAATATACCTACCTGTGCGAAGCCGGGGCAGGTTGCTAGTAATAGATAATATTCGTCAGTATGCTAAAGAAATCGTCACATTCTATTTTGTTCCCTAAAATCTGGCATGTTGACACTGTCCCTAAATTCCGGCGAAACAAGCTCGTCCGTCGCAGTTGAGGACCCAATTTGGGCCTCTATTAGCATAAAGTCTAGTTGTGAAGTATACAGATTTAAATAATTTACGTACAAAACATTAGACACACTGCAAAAGCTTAGGAGTTCACTAACTTGTACAAATTCTACGTAGTTAAATGTTTGGCTCAGTACGAGTATGTTACCACTGTCTTTACAAAAATGCTTTGTAATTGTCAATCATTTTGAAACTTCCTTCACTCCTTTAATTTCTCTGTCTTCTTCTTTTCTCATTTATTTCGAAAAGATAATTTTACTTAATTTACAATGTTACGGGCCAACATCTTGACATTTATGATTCAAGTCATAGCTATCTTGTATTACTATCACACATTAGACGATTTTAGCTAAATGATAATTTTAAAAATAATTAGTTAAACATTCCGATACAAACAATAAAATTGCCATATATTATGAATTCATAATCCTACTAATATTATAAATGCGAAAATTTGTAGGTATGTATGGATGTTTGTTACTTTTTCACGCAAACGGCTGAACCGATTTAGATGAAATTCGGTATTAAGGTAGCTTAGACCTTAAATTTACATATAGGCTACTTTTTATCTAGGGCTAACGCGGGTAACACTTCGGGGCGCAGTTAATTATGTATAAATACAAAACTGTTACTTACGAAGCGTGTGTAAATACATAATTATTTTGTTGCAATAAATGGTTGAGTATACATGACTAATAAGTACCTATATAATAAATAATAAACCAAACGCAGCCATAAATATAAAAACACTGTCGCAAACTTAAATACATATAATTATTTTTCACAAAAATAGCAAAACCGCCTTCCATCGTGTACAAAATTCGAATATTTCGCTCGAATTGTTTACATTATTCTTGATTTATCAAAAACGGCTCAGCCGATTTCTGTTAAATTTAATTGGGACCATTTCGGGAGTATACTCTTTCGACTAAAATAGAATTTTTCGATTCGGTTCACAATAGAACCTCCTCCTTTTTGAAAGTCGGTTAATAACAGCACCAAGTCACTTTCTACCCTTTACTGCAAAATAAACATACTGAAAAGTCGTGTAAATTTTTCCAAACATCCGATAACGCAGATCCGACCTCTTTCTTGCAAACTGTCACAAAGCCCTCCATACTTCATCCGTTCCCGCCCGGCTCAATCCTCTATGCATGAACAACACGTGCATATTTCCGCGAATCTGGTTTACACTCAGTGTCTAATTCACAATCGGTGTTGGGAGCAGCTAGAGCTGTGCGACTTACGACACGATTCGTATACGACATGACGAAATAAATCGGCCAAGTGCGAGTCGTACTCGCATACGGAGGGTTCCGTACCGTATTCAGCCCCATTTCTCTTGCCGTTATTAATAGCTAGCGAAAAATCCCTAAAAATCACGTTTGTTGTATGGGAACCCCCCTTAAATAAATATTTTATTCTGTTTTTAGTATTTGTTGTTATAGCGGCAACAGAAATACAACATCTGTGAAAAGTACAGCTGCCTAGCTATCATGGTTCATGAGATACAGCCCGGTGACAGACAGACAGACGGACAGACGGTCAGACGGACAGACGGACATCGAAGTCTTAGTAATAGGGTCCCGTCGTTTACCCTTTGGGTACGAACCCTAAAATTATCGATTATCCACACAGAGATGGTATGATGACGACCTGACAAAAAATAGTCAGAATCATTCAGTACTTTGCGAAATTGGTTTCCACTCAGTATTTGAATGAATATTGGCTAAAACTAGAGGCGCCGAGGCATGGCCATTGGTCCAAGATATTTATTATTAAGTTATTACACGACCGGACGAGATACGGACATGGCTTGCATACTTGAGCTGAGCAGCTGTAAACTTTAACTATGAATTATCTAATCATATGGTTGACTAATAAGTAATCTAAAAAAAGTATTTATTCGTTCATTTCACGTCATCGTAAGTTGTGAATAAGCCTGCCGGCTATGCGCACCCGGTTGACCCTTTGACCGGTTTATTCCGACCGGACGAGAACCGGACCAGCGCAGCTATTGTGAACTTTAACTATGGACTAACTGGCAACTTTTATTGCAATATGTCCGTGTTTTAGCTCGGGCAAGAGCAATTTACCTTTGTGCGGTCTTCGTACTTTTGCAACACAGCTCTACCACTTCTTGTCAAAGCTACGGCTAATTGATTCAAAAGAATAACTTTGTGGATGAGCCTTTGTTAGTTTATTTCTTTATTAAACCGTTTTTAGTTTTCTTTCCAGGTACGTATGCGTGTGGTACGCATACGATTTGAACAAATGATATTAGATAACAAAGTCGTAAATCAAAGGAGATTGTATCACCTTACCCATACAAATAACTAATTAGTGTCAAAACTAAACACAATAATGTTATAATCAAGCCCTTTAAATCAGAAAAAACATCGAAATCGTAACGGAAACACAAAAACGTACAAAACCACAAACACCTGCTCGAAGCGGACATAAATTGGCCCAAACTGGCCGAGGCAAGTAAAGGTGCACCATTCTTTGTTAGATGATGTTTAGATTAGAATATTTTATGGAAATCATTTTTGATGCCGCAAACAAAAACTTTCGCTAGTTATCGGCGGAGAGGCTATTCAGAGAATGAACACCTTTGCTTAGATGAATCAAGTGTCAATCATTAACGAAGAGATTTATTAAAAGTAGATACGCTGGTTACTAATTCTTTATTGCCTAGTTTAAATCGGTAAACCCATTCACACAATAATATCATTATATTCGACTGTCCTTTCCTTCTCGTTGCTAAGTATGGGCAACTCTACAAGTATGGCATGTCACTCAGTCTTGTGCCAATCATATTATTTAGACCGCCGTATTCTACTCACTTTGACTTGGAATGACTTGTTTCTCTCACTTTTTCTCTCTTTCTTCATTGTTCTAGACTTTTATTACCATCACTAACATCACTTCTATTTACCGTTTCCGATTCATTGAAATTAACTAATTTCGATTCATTGAAATTAAAGAAAGTAAGCAAGTTCGTTTAGGCCGGGTGGTAGCCCTGGTGTCAGAGTTTTAGGCCTGAAGGCCTCTGACTTGGCTCAGGCTCGTGTCATCCGGGCCACCGTAGCGCTCAGTTGGAAAATGCCACCCGCGGTCACCCATCCAAATACTGACCGTGCGGAACGTTGCTTAATTTCGTTGTTGATTTATTGAAACAATGTTAGTTTCGGCTCACTTTGGCTTTGGTTTATTAATTGTCTGGCAGTAGGTACTATCATACTACCTTGTGTTACACTGGCGTATTGTAGTACTGTTCGTCTTATAGTTTTTTTTGCACAGTCAAGTTTTATCTTTCTCTACTATATCTGTTTAATATTACAATAGATGTCGATTTGAATTAGCTTGGGTATTTGTTTGTGTAGATCTCAATCAAGCCAATCAATGTTAGATAATGCGATGTCTAGACAGAATAAGGCTAGACAGGTCGATCAAAGAGTTTTCGAAATGGAAAACATATTGTATGTTGGTTTTTTAGACACAATAATACTGTCTATAACTAGGACTTAGGTATTTCTAAAGAAAAAATAACTTTAATATAGTCAAATGTAAGATATGCATATTATTTTATGTTTATAGGCTATACTATTATGGAAAAACATTTTCATACAACATATACGAGTTTATTCTTAAAACATTACTTTATGTTTTATAAAAAATAATTAAGATCAAAATCGACTGTATCTGAAGCTTTTACAAATTTAATAATACCTTGATATATCAAAATCTTAAGTATTTCTTCAAAATTCTGAAAACTAATAACATTGCACATTAACCATAGCATGAAACATTAACAAAATGAATGTTAAATTTTACATAGTTACGGTACCTACATTGATACGGAACACAAACACAAAACGACCAAGAAATAAATTTGACAAAGTTCAATTTTCATTAAGAAATTTAGCGCCGAACCGTCGGATACTTTATCTAAGGCACCAGAACTTTATAATCACGTTGCATCTCATTACGACAGCGAGGCCTTGACCTAATAACTTCCCGATTTTCCTCCAGCAATATATTACATACGGGTGGAATCTCGTTCCAAGGTTTCACAGTTTTCATACTTTACGATAACGCTAACTTTAGAAGCTTTGCGACCCGAAAAACCTTAGGGAGCAGAAAAAACAAGGAAACGAAATATAGTAGAAGACTGTGGGTTTAAAAATGACATTTTACTAAAGATATGTTTTACCTGTTGTAACATTGGCAAGGAGAAAACAAGGCAAATGTCTGACGTTTGTTCAGGCACGCTTTTCGTGATTCCAAGGCAAAACGTTACCAATAACTACAAAACAAAAGTTTGTTCAATTTTTTGCATAAAATGCCTGTAGGTACTGTTGAAAAAATAATACAAATTAAGTACATTATTACATGAAAAATTACACATTTATCATGGATAGTTATAGATTTGGACAATTTTTCATGCATTCTAATTCGTTTGTAACATTTTTACATAAAATAACATCGTTATCGGCTTTTATATTCAGTCTTATTTTTCGATATATCCTAACCCAAAAAAATACACATTCATCAAACTATCGTTGCTACAAATATTGCGTCCTGTCAACATTGGAAGAATTTAATAACAGAGCAACACTGCGTATCCATTTTCCAACCTTTGCACATTTTTCAGAGTTCTACATAATTATTTGCGTAACGTACATTCCCAATAGAAAAGGTTTATCTAATGTTTTTACAAAATAAAATATGAAAATATCAAAGAAAGTTTTCTGAGCGAACTGTCAAATCATTCCGTTCCCACTTCAGCTAACAATGCGTCTAGTACAACAAAGACCAAACCAAACTATCGGGTCTTGGGCATCGGAGACCAAATAAAATGTCCACTCATGGCCCTTTTGACAGGCACAGAATAGCGGCATAAAATGCCTACGCTCTTATATAAACTCAGATTGGGATGTTGGCGATGTAGCTGGATGGCGGACAGTTTCTTCACTCTCTTCATATTCAAAACTAGTTGTAAAGATTTAAATAATAGTTTAACGACATCTTTTTCATTAACTGTGCTATTTTTTGGCCCAATTGATCATTCACTTTGACGAATTTAGGGCATGAATAATTCTGTGACATAAATATATATGTATTCTATTTAGGTATATAAAACTGTGTTACCATTCCAAATGTAGAGTGAAATACAAAATACTAATCAAGCGAAAGTAATTTTAATTTCATTTCGCAATCTTTTAACAAAAAATATAGCAAATAAAAAAAATGAATGAGAACGTTTTGATTTTACTCAATTCTGAAGGCTTTTGATAAATCTATACAACTTACGTTATTCTCTAATTGTAACAGTAAAATGACAAGTATTATTTTCAATAAGTTTAGACCTGTCAAGTAAAGCTTTTAAAATTAAACACCTTCCGCCTCACTACATAAAAAACCTGCCATCTGTACTGTTAAATATTGTCTAAAGCGTGCGTAAAACTTTTGTGGTAAGACAGTACATACCTAACTCTAAATCTACATTACAAAACTGTCTTGCCACACTCTAAAATATTTTAGTTCATACCAAATGCATCATTAACTCTGAAAAGTTTCAAGTTAGCTGTTTCGATGAGAAAAACATACCAATAACAATCTTAAACAAATAAACATAACAACTTTCCCGTCATAGAACTTCGGAGACTGCTTAATACAGTCTACTGTGCCGCCTCTTACCTGCTACCCGAACTCCTAATGTAGTTTTTGCTGCCCTTTATTGAGATTTAAAAACCAATTAAGTTACAAAAGGTGTTTCGTATCTATCGAGTGTGGGAGAAGAATTTTGAGAATATTTGGATGTTATTGTGATGATAAGTCCTTTTGCCGCTACTTTAAATGAGTTTGAAATGACTATTGCTGGTTTTTGACAGTGGAATAGATTTGAACTGCTCTAGTAGGCACTTTCAGAGAGAGCGTTTATTTCCTTGTCCATGGCGGTCCACTTTTTTTTTATTTCAGGTAGGTATCACTTCTATTGAACTGCGCATAGAACTTACTTTAGTTCCAATTCTATGACATGGATTTCAAATAAATCTATGCTATGGTCACAAAATTTTGCATTCATTTCATTGTATCTAACTGTATTGTACTATATTGTATTGTATCATGTCTTCAGACATACTAGACAAAGCAAAATACAGTGCAGTAAAGTTGGTAGAGATAGACATAGTGAACTATGTCTATTACTACCAATTTTACTGCACTGTACTGTACCGGCCTTTTTGATAGTCCAAGTTTGTACATGACCTACTCCCGAAGGGTGATTGGACCATATCCACCACGCTGGCCCAGTGCGGATTAGTGGCCATCGAATTTCTTTCTGACGTAAGTACGCAGGTTGCCTCACGATGTTTTCCTTCACGAAAAAGCCAGTGGTGTGAAATTCCGTACATAAATTCCAGAGAACTTAAAACGGTGCCTACAGAACCGGCATTTGAACCCACGATCTCACGATTATAATATTTGTAAGGCGGCCAGACTAGACTACTATGGCGTCTACCATGACCCTACCAGCTTTAGTCAATTCAAATCAAAAACACCTGTTCCATTGTAATAAACATCTACCCCCAACTGCCCTTGATCTTTCTCCTAACAAGACACATCTGCCAAACTTGGCCGATTCCCTCAAAGTATCCGAAAGTAATGTCATCAACTTAAAGCCGGTAAAGTGGCATAAAGAATAAAACACTCGATGAAACCGACATCGCGAAGCCTACACGGTAATTCTCTTTACTACCATCAAACTTTTTCTCCACCGTTCAACATTAAACCGTATCTCTTTGTAATAAAAGCTAGATAATAGTGATAAAAGGTCGGCACGCGATCTAGTTATTCGACGGACAAAAATATCATTATTAGACATAGAATCGTTGGAAAATTACGGTGGTGTGTTCAATCATATTATACCTATCTAGTGAATTATGAGTTAAGGCAGCGTTCACACAGAACCACTTTAGGACAGTTTGCTATTAGAATTTCTAGATGAAATATTATGTACATATAATTATATTTAGGGAAATGTAATCCATTTGCAATTGAGGATAAGTATAGGAACATAATATGAAGTTATTGTTCCACTTTTGTACAATAAAATAAACAAAACGCATAAAATTAGAAAACACAGCAACAATGAGGTTAAGAAAATTGTATGTTCATGGCTCAGTAATTATGACTACGATGGGATTGAAGATATGTTATCTGACTTTTACATAAGTTAAATATACACACGCACACACACACACACACACACACACACACACACACATGTGTAACGCTGCAAACCTTGACTCTCATGAGATCTCGAGTATTGCAGCGTTACACACACACACACGTACATGTTTGTTGATAAAAATGAATGTTTTGGGTTTTGAGTTGTAAAATTGTGTAGTTCGTATTAAGTATGTATCTATGTAATTTATGCTTTATTATAGTATACATATATAGATATATATTTCTTACATGTTTTCGAATATTATCTAAATTGTTTTTCTAAATTTAATAATCTAAATTGTTTTTCTAAATTTAATAATCTAAATTGTTTTTCTAAATTTGTTTTTACTTTTGTTTGTATAACTTTTGTTGCTAGATTTTATAACGGGAGAAGCCATTGGCTCTGAGATACAGTTATTAACTAGTTCAGAGTCAATGGACAAGTGAATATGGTTAAAAGTGTTTTAAGGCAAATAAAGTTATTTTGTATTTTGTATTTGTATTTGTATAATGAATCAAAAATATCTTAATCCATGTTTAGACGCTTTCAAGCGTTTTCGAAGCTCTGCTCACCAATGCTAGCTCCCAGTATATGCTAACTTACTAAAATTAAGATTTACTAAAATTAAGTATATGCGTAATTCCTCAATTAATACCTACTAAAAGTAAAAGCAACAGTCATATGTCTGGAAAGAAGAATAAAATCGGCCAGGTACGAGTTGGACTCGCGCATGAAGAGTTCCGTACCGTATGGGAGCCCCTCAGCAATAAAACCACGTTTGTTGTATGGGAGCCCCCCTTATATATTTATATTATTCAGTTTTTAGTATTTAACGTTTGTTGTATGGGAGCCTCCCTTATATATTTATATTATTCTGTTTTTAGTATTTGTTGTTATAGCGGCAATCGAAAAACATCATTTTTTTTTCATTTATTTCTCAAAATAGATACAATTATGTATACTTGTGAATGTCAAAAAAACATACAATATATGTATTCAGGTTACAGTAGAAATGAAGAATTAATAAACATACCATTACATTGGATTTGAAATTAAAAAAAAATATCATCATCATCTGTGATCAACTCTCTAGCTATTGCGGTTCATAACACACCTGGTGACAGACAGACGAACATCGGGGTCTTAGTAATAGGGTTTTCGTTTTTACCCTTTGGGTCTGGAACCCTAAAAGTGACACTGTTACACACAGGCCTTCCCTATAA
Source organism: Hypomecis atomaria (assembly GCA_964007245.1). Taxonomy (NCBI): domain Eukaryota; kingdom Metazoa; phylum Arthropoda; class Insecta; order Lepidoptera; family Geometridae; genus Hypomecis; species Hypomecis atomaria. Next base: position 21,009,162 of record OZ023284.1, on the reverse strand, counting down.
ATCGCCGATAAGACTGTTTGGAAGCGACTTGCATGCAGCGCGACCCTACAGTCTTAATGAAGTCATTTGTCTAGATTTTTGTCTTTGATCAGATGATCAAGAATGACAAATGACCTCATTGGTAGACAGATGTGCACCGTAATCATCACTGTACTGTACTGTACTGTACTGTACCAGCCTTTTTAATAGTCCACTGCAGGACGTAGGCCTACCCAAGAAGGGTGAATCATCACTACATAGTATAAAACAAAGTATTCCCTATCTGTCTGTTCCTTTTATCTTTAAAACTACGCAACGGATTTTGATGCGGTTTTTTTTAATAGATAGAATGATTCAAGATCCCTCTTGAATCATTTATATGTATAATACACCTGTGCGAAGCCGGGGTGAGTCGCTAGTATTATATATTGTACCCATGTTAATCATCATCTGTTACCCTGGGTGGCTTGCCCGGTCCAAATTTTTTCATTGTCAGCCAAAGAAAATTCACAGCGGATCATCCAATGTTTCTCTCCTCAAAGATTGGAAGTATTATAACGGATCAGGTCAAGGTGTTGTTCTATAATAGTAGGGAAATTCGGTAATTAAGATCCGGCGCAAGTTAATAAATTAAATTAGAGATTAGGGATTAATGACGAAGCTTAGGCGTTAATAAAATGGACTTTACTGCTTTCCTCACCTTTGTTATTAGACAATGAAAACGCCTACTAATTACGAAATATGTTTGTAATCGTGATTCTGATATTCGTTTATTACTTTGGTCCGTGGCTGCCTTTTAACTTTGCTTTACCTTTTCGTGTCAGATTTGGGCTTTTCAGCTTATTTGCTCACATGCGGATTTCAAATTTGTTATTTTTCGGTTTAGATATCTTTTTATCTATGTTGAATTGATTAAGGGTTCTATTTTACACTTAACTTTAACGAGCTTTAAATCTTTTCAAAATATACTTTCAATTTGCTGTATAAGACTAGTTTTTATCCTACAGTAATATAAATTAAATCAACAACAACAACAACAACAATATTTTTGATATATCAGATTTCCTTTTGTTTGTTCATTATCATCTAAAGTATTAAATTTCTTGCATTAGGTATATGTATGAACTTATAGCTAATAGTTATCAATATAATAAAATTGAAATTTAGTGGTTGCTTCATTTATCACAACCACCAATACTAACTGTCGTAATCATTTGTTAAAATTAGAGGCTACATGAGATTAATGACTGAATATTTCCTGAGTGCTAAGTACTTGTTTCTATTGTTAAAAATCCTGAATCTCGATAGTAGCGATTACTAAACCTCACATCTTGATTATTCTGGATAATCCAGGTCTCCAAGTCACCTTTATTCGACAAATTTTGTAAATCTGTCTGACCCCTCTGCCCTAAAAGCTTTAATTTTTAGCCTCAAAAGTTTAATATCGCTTTATCACCCCGGTTTGCAATTCACGCTCGTTAATAATAATATTTTAGTAGTTTTCACTTTAACTGACAAATAAATCTGTTGTTAATGTATTTCAAATTATGATATTAAAATCATAAAAGTTAATAATGCTAGCTGTTTTATTTTATTTTGACTTATCTTTTCATTAATTGCTATTTTATTGCTAATGTCAAGCTTAAATTTATTTAAGCTTGGATTATTTTACCAAAACTTAGTCTTGATACTGTTTGAACAATAACTAGAACATTTTTTAAATCTAGATCGGAGACAACATTTACGAAACGTAATCACTGGATTGAATCTAAATATTCATTGACTAAACTCATTGCTACAAGCATAATAACATAATTACTCAACTGTTATCAGTGATAGTGGCCAATAACATATTTGTGTTCAACTTCCATCAATTATAAATTACAGAAGCAACAGCATGGATCTATTACAAAAACATCTTTGAGTGACAGTCATAAAATCGTCAGTGACAACCATTGACACGTAACACTGGTTTCAATGATATATCTACCACAGTGATAACGGTCAACATCACGGCTTCATACTACAATAACCTACTTAGTGCGCACTGATCAGTGACACGATAAAGGCTCAAATCACTGCCACTAATAACAGTAAGTCAAGTGATACAAGTCAATAACATGAAATCCAAGTAATTTTATCATTAACCATTACCGACAGAGTTTTAAGATAAAGACTCAAATTAATCTACAATTACTTAGTGAACACTGATCAGTGACACGATAAAGGCTCAAAACACTGTCACTGATAACATTAAGTTAAGTTAAGTGATACAACAGTGATACAAGTCAATAACATATGACATCCAAGTGATCATCACTAATAATTACCGACCGGTTATAAAAATAACATTCATACTAATAAGTAAAGTGATTTCAATACAGTGATACAAGGCAATAACATACTATGACATCCAAGTGAACATCACTAATCATACCGACCGGTTAAATGTATGAATAACATTCATACTAATAAGTCAAGTGATTTCAATACAGTGATACAAGGCAATAACATATGACATCAAAGTGAACATCACTAATCATTGAGTATTGACATGATAGTGCGCTAAGTGAGTGCCACATGACATTGAGTGAAGTGAGCCAGAGATGGAGAGACCGCGCGCCGCCCGGCTCACGCCGACGGTCCGGCATTTCCACAATCAGCCCGAGCTGCAGAGGGGGGGCAGTTCCGGCCTCATGATGAGGTGGATCCTGTTCATCTGGCTGGCCAGCTGCGGACCGCTAGGGAACACGGTGAAACAAGACGGTAAGTCAGTTTTATTCTGTTTTGTTTAATGATAGCTACGTTTTTTTAGTGGCTTGGTCCATTTTCATATAAATGTTTTTCAGAACTAGCTACGAAAGAGGAAATTTTCTATTTCATGTTCATTGCTGCTACATGGATACCATCGTACTCTTTGTGAGTAACCGTTAAGAGTAACAAAAGTTTCAGTTCAGTTTGGCTATCATTTCCGATAAGAAAATGCAATTGGGTTACAATGTTTTTCGCAAAGTAAGCAATCCAAAAATATGAAAACAAAAAAAAACGATGAAACAAGCATTGCTCTGAATTGTCTCGTTCTGCAATTTGTTGCAGGAAGCTGTGCTTACGGTGCTATGGTGTTGGTAGTACATACTACCAACACCATACTATGTGGCGAGTACTATGGTGGTACATTTTTGTACAGTCAAACTCCTTTAAATTTTTCTTGATTCTGTTATTTTAAATTTCAGTCTTCTAAATCATGATGCTACGTAATGCTTACAATTCAAGAGCTTGATGAACGTAACACCAAAAAATTTATTGTTAGTTATATTTTCTAATATTTTGCCGTGTCATCTGTAACGAGCTAGGTAGGCACATCCGATGTATTATATTATTATGCTCTAGTACGTAGCAGATAATAGTAAAAAGATTCTACACCTCTAAAAATTGATACATTATTCTGAATAACTAAGCGTAAACACCTGTCTTTGCGATTGCAAAGCAGTCAGGTGTCTTCTTATAAAAACTGAACACATAATTATTGACCCGTTCAAAAACCCGTTCAGCCATTCATTCCCGCCATGAGAGTATGTCAAATATTTACAAAAGACAAAAGTCTATCACCAATTTGTACCGGTAGGGTTCGACAAATCCCATTGCCAGCAAACAAACTTCGAAAAGACTGTTCTAAATAGGGCTACCATATTCTGAAAATTTAGATAAATATTTCACAATTTCATATTCTAATATCAACCGGATGCAAGCTGCTTATGGTTGGTCCTATTGGACATCTATTGGGATGCCTATGTCTAGCAGTGGATGTCCTATAATGATGACAAAATTTCCCAAGGGTACCGTCCCCCTGACGAGTAGGACTAAGATCTATATTGCTTTGTCTAACAGTGGACTTCCTACGACATAAATTACTATGGTGAAATAACGCAAAAAAACGGGGTTGTCCCTTAGTAGAGTAAGACTAGGCTCTGTATTGCATGGCAGTCTGAATTATGGTGTTTCCCAATTAAAGTCTAGACAATGAGGGTTAGAGTGTGTACAAAAAGAGAACCTTCGTGGCGTTACGGTGAACTAACAATAAGATTTTAATCAGCAGCCAAGGTACCGACCATACTTGGTAGACGCGAGTACTGATGAAAACCGATAGATGTCTACCAAGTATCAAACACTTATAGTTGTACTAGCAATGACAGAGCAGTGTTGGAACCGTAACAAAATTAGTATAATGGCACACGGGCGACCTCACCTACGACGCTTCTTGCACAAACTCTACACAACGGAGTCTTGAGAGAATCCAAAATGGTCACTAATAAACCGTTTCAAAATCTTTCAACCGACCTCAGTTGTAAATGCCACCCGCGGTCACCTGTCCGAAGACTGACCGTGCCGAACGTTGTTTCGTTGCTTCGTTGGTTAGTGATCGCTGACATACACCTACCGCCTTACCACAAAATATTTAAATACGTTTTAAACACTGTTTAACCGTGCAATTTGTACTGTTAAACAGTGTCTAAACCGTGCGTAAAACTTTTGTGGTAAGACCCGAAGTTCAACAACACTTGTTTAAAAAGGTAAGCGTGTGGTTACTGATACGAGTATAAACAACGGTTTGTGCTTGGAGAACAGTCAAATTTCGTTGACAAGCCGTTTAAGATTTAACCAACGGTTAATAAATTAAACATATTTTGGGGAACTCGGGTCTAAGACCCAAGTTTAACCGTTGTTTAAATACAGTAATCATTAATTTTAACAAGCGTTGGTGAACTCGGGTCTAAGACGGCTAGTCAATCTAAGGTAAGAGCGCTACAAGGGTTGGCAGAAGCCTAAAAGTTCTGAGATTTCAGGACAAAACCTGACATGGTAACCCTAACTCCGGAGCTCAGATTTCATATTTGCAGTACAATCAGCTTCGGAAACCCGTCCAATCGGCGGAACAATAAAACCGAATGACAATTAGCCGACACGGGAACTCGATTCCTCGTTTGTATAAATAAAGCGTGCTTGTCTTCGCTGTATCTGGTCATGCTGCGCAGACTGCAGTTATAAGGGGGCGTAGAGTAGATGCACCGGTTGTGGCCACTGCCCCAGTTTCGGCCGTTTGATGTCAAAATCCTACTAATATTATAAACGTGAAAGTTTGATAGTATGTATGTACTTATGTTTGTTACTCTTTCACGCACAAACGGCTAAACCGATTTGGATAAAATTTGGTATGAATGTTGGACCTTGAATTAACATAAAAAGTATTTGTTATTTCGAGCTAATGCGGGTAGCACTGCGGGGCGCAGCTAGTTATTACATTAATAGATCATATTAATGTAGCACCATTTAAGACTTGTTCGTGTGAATGTCAAAGTTAAAAAATTCTTTAAAAATATTATTTTAGCATTAGTCATTATCATTCTTAGAGGCAAAAGATAACTCTAAGATGGCCACAACCGGTGTATCTAACATACCCACATACTACGAGACTGATATTTTACAACTTTTGACTCCCCTCTCGGTGATCACATATAATAGCGCAAAAAATTACTGAGCGTGGCATTTTGAAGAGACCCTCTGTACCGGTCACTTAGTCTGAGGATGTTATAGGAATCATACAATATCAAGCAATATCCAATCAACGAGCAGCTTTATGTGAGCTTCAATCAGGATTGCATGGACATTGCGCAGCTTGTAGCTAAATTCACATCCGCCAACTTGTGTGATTCGGTCTATACCTAAAAGTGTTGCTTTACATTCACACCGCGGAAAGCAAGCCACTTACGAGTATGTTGGTTTTGTCGAAATCTTCTAAAGGGGATGTCCAGCTGAAATCATGATGATGAAATATTGCAGGGAGTGTCTTAAAGAAGAGTAGGGGTAAGGTATTTAAAGCGTCAAGGTTTTTTTTTACATTACTTATCCACAGACTCCAGGGTTCGTGTCCCTTATTACATAAGGTTTCCACTATTGAAACCTGGATGGTAGGGGTTCCATAGTTAGGTCTAGTACATCTAGACAAACAACTTTTGCATTATGACTTTAAAAATTCGCAAAACAAAAAATTCGCTTCTCCATACATTTTATGCACACATTTTCAGTATAATAACAGTAGTAAGTAACAACTTTTACTGTGAGATCTAAAATTACAAATATACCTACATACATCTAATTAATAGTGTATGTCTTTTAATAAAAAAAGTCGTAAAAATAATCGTTCAATGTAAAAACAGCACTTGAATTTGGCTAAACCGAAGAAAATTATGTAGGTATTTTTAAAAAACCAAGCTTGCCAACAACAAATTAAGTAACGCCCACGTTTTGTGCAAACAGATTTCAATTTACCAAAATTCCTTTTTAGCTGTTTCAGTTCCAAAAGTTTAATGAAATTTCGAATCTTATGTTCGGTGAATTAGCAAAAATCGGGAACATCATTATTGAAAGGTTACGTTTTGTATTTTACAAAATGTGTGTTCAAACAGATTATTGTTCAAAGTTTGCTTACTGCATTATTTGCTTAAAATAAACAAGCGACCCGCCTTGGCTTCGCACAGGTATATAATAGGTACATATAAACTCTGTTGAATTACTCTATCTATTTAAATAAAAACGCATCAAAATCCGTTGCGTAGTTTTAAAGATATAATTATACATAGGGACAGACAGCGGGAAGCAACTTTGTTTTGTACTATGTAGTGATTATACTTAGCACATTTTTGGAGGGGCTTAGACGCGCAAAATAAAATAGTTTGTTTATAAGTTCAAAATACAAATCATGATAGAGTACCTAAACATTATTTAATACGTCGCTTTTGTAAAGCTTTGTGATTCAGTAGTTTCTGATAAAGTTATATAGCACTTTCTAATTAAAAAATTATGACGTCCCTCTAATAAAGTTATTTTCATCATCTTTATTTTAATCATAAGATGTCCACTGCTCGATATAAGCCTACCCTAAATAACTGCAATAGGATCATAAGCGGCCTGTATCCAGCGCTAACCTGCGTCCATAATCAGATCACCAGTTCACCTCATGAGTAGACATCCTACGCTATGCTTGCCGGTACGTGTTCTCCATTACAGATCTATGCGACCACATCAGCCATCAGTCCTGCGTGCCATGTGCCTTTACCACTGCAATTTCTGTTTCTTATATCCGTTGGACCTTCAGTAATTATTGTTTGTCTTCGGATTTCCTTATTATTGACTTGAAAGTAAATAAGTTCGTATAGCCCTGGTGGCAAGCCCTAGTCTCAGAGTTTGAAAGTTAGTAAAGTCACTATTTTCTCATAAATACAATCTGGATACCTTTGAGACAAGACAAGACAAGAGTAAGACAAGAGTGAATAGGTATTTTCTAGGTCAACATACTCCATCTTCGGCTACAACATCGCTTTCTATCAGGCGAGTTGGTGGCCAAATGTTGCCCAATTGTTATATAAAAAAAAGTCAGTTGAGTTTTTATGTGAAGATCGTACCTACCACCCAACAAAACAAGCTCTAAAATTCTTACCTAACTTGAAATATAACTTATACAGCATTACTTATTTTATTTCGAAGTTTATGATCAGTACATCAAGATAAAGTAATAAAAGCTCCAATGTACCAATTAGTAATCCAACACGACGTAAATATTCAGTAAGGAAGCACCTCGATTGAAAGATAGTGGTTTATGACTCATTTATGAGTTTACGACCTGGGTACATAAAAAATGTATTAATGATGAAAAACATATTAGTTTCTAAACCAGGAGAGCGACTACGTAGAAGGTATTAATTAAATTTTCGTTTTACTGCATTATTTTGAGAGTGCGATGTTGAATGCAGTATTATTATGAAAAAATCGATGTGTAAAATGGAGCTTAGATATTTTAAGTATTTCGAGAATAAAATTAATCAAATGATCAATTATAATTATGTTCAGTAAAATTGTTCGATACAAAAATCGTTAATTTTAGCCAAATAATTTAACATCAAAATGAGCGTTCTGTGTCTAATATAAATCTCTTATTATTGAGTTCATAATTTTAGTATTTAAGTAGGTACTTGCCTTCCTCTTTCAGACATACCTACCTACTGCGATGTCCTATAATGCAAGTTCATTCATTGGCATCAAAAATTGACTGCCGATGACGGCACTGAGACGGTCACTGACATGAGGAGATACGTTCATGGAGAATGTATGAAAGAATACTTTTGACTGTGACAGCAGAACTGCTCGTAGCTTGACTAGGTGTTTGTCAGCGATCACCGAAATTAACCAACATTCCGCACGGTCATTATTTGGATGGCTGACTGCGGGTGGCATTTTCGAGCTGAGCGCTACCGTGACTCGGATGAGAGGTTAAATTGTAGGTCCCAGTTGTTTTAACCGTTTAGCCATGTCAGAGGCCTTCAGGCGGCTTAAAAACTGACACCAGGACTAGCCACCCGGCCTATACGAATTTACTTACTGTGTCGGTACGGTGCCGTGATTGTGACGGAACTGTGATGTAACGGTGTCTTGACTGATATGTGTGAATCGGCCTTAATTATGGCATATTATATCCCATATTAGCCTCAATCTATGGAACTTTGCCTCTAAAAAAAGAAATGACACGTAAGTAAGTGTGCGCTGTTATTGTAATCTTTTTGAATAGGTACTTGAGCGGTATCTCGGGCACATTATCTCATTAGCCTCGCCATTCCGCCTCCCATCCAGCCTCCGAACACCAATAAAAAATGCATAAAGCACAAATTCTCAAAATTTAAAGCACGTAGCAGAAGTTCCCCTGTTTTGTTCGACGAATTAACAACGGGACGTGAAACGATAGTAATAATTGGGACATAGGAAGCGGAGCGAGGTGTGACATACGCTGTATCTTACTTAGGCAAAACGGTGTTGTTGATGTGGACACGGTAATGATATCTAAGAGTATTCCGTCTTCATACAAACGCGAAAACGCGAAACATACCTACGCGCATCGGAGTTCAGTATACACTCCTTTCACAACGGTCGCAGGGGCGCGCCGCAGTGTCGAACGAACGTGTGGATTTGTATCAGGGAGCGTGCGATTTACCTACCAGGCGGGCAACCCTAGCGCGTGATACGTTCTGAGTGGCCGCGTGGGGCTGTAGTTATATATTTCAAGGACAGGGGCGAGTCACAATAATGGTAGTTACATACAATTACCGTGATGTGGTAGATGAAATAATAAGCACTATGTCTACTTTTGAGCTGTTTTGTCTTTGTGTTTTGATATAGATAATTATATTTAAGCATCCATGCATCCATCAGCCGTAGTATGTCCACTGTTGCACATATGCCTCCCCTAAGAACGGTTGAAAGCGGCTTGCGTTAGCGCGATACCGCGGTCTTGACGAGGTTTATGACCACCTCGTAGGAGGACGTTCTACACTGTTTTATTAAAGCTCTGCTCTCACTAAAAAATTAATTAATTTAGGTTATGGGCATGCCCATATTACCCATAAATATAGTTCCGCGCCTGTACAAAAATCGAATGCCACGTCCCAGTAGCACAAAGTTCCCTTCCTGTTTCGTAAGCGACACATAATCGCGCTATAAAATAGCGTTTAGTTTTACGTTCGAGGCTATAAAATGTCGAGAACCGCTTGACATTTATTCGGAAGAGAAACAAGCGCAGCTGTGGTGCGACGCTAAAAGGACTCTGGATAAGGTGTCGAATGCACGTGTTGAAATAACAATATTTAGAACTCTACTAGAGCAGACACTTAGGACATAAGGCAATATCTAGAGAGGGTGAACAGATTAAGTTTTACGCTCGCTTTAGACAATGATTAACAGTACAAATTGCACGGTTAAACAGTGTTCAAAGCGTGTTTAAATATTATGTGGTAAGGCGGAGAGAAATTTAACGTTGACTTAAATGCATCGAGCAAGTATCTATAGAATCAAAATCATGCAAAAAAAGTGTCCGAGCCAAAACTCTGCCCAAGCTACGTAGTGGGCAGGCTTTTTAGTTAGTCGTAAGGTAATGCAAGCCGACTACAGCGCTGCGATGTTAAAGTGCTCGATTACAAGCACTAATTAGGTGACATAACGTAAAGGTTCGAGAAAATGGGTTATTGTAAATTATTTAATGTAGTAGGTATATATGACAGCGCACGGACATTTTTTTACTACTTCCACTTAGGGACTGTAGCTCTGTAGATATTTGCTCGAAGATTAAATGTCTATCTTTGGTTAAATTAAATCGTTGAATAGATCTTACATGACCACAGAAACATGATAGATTTTTTTACTATACAGTGTGTACACAACAAGACATGAACTAATGAAAATTTAAGAATAGGGTTTCAATAATATTCATTATCGCTAAACGCAATATCTTCCAGTCAAACGGATGAAAAAAAAATTGAAAGCTGCACGCATAACATCACAGAGCACCAATTTCAAAAACAAGATCAATATCGATAACAACTGTACGTATCGTATTACCTCAGCAAAAAGGTCTTGATCATATACATGATATATGCGCTTATTTATATGGATTTTTTTTTAATAAAAAAGAACTATGAAGTTATTGCTACTATAGCTGTTAAGTTTAAGAAAAATTTAAAATACAACTAGCGGCGTGGCGGTACTGCTAGGTATGGTCCGCGGCAAAGCATAGACCAACCGCCTATTTACGAAGGGCGAATAGTCCATATCCACCACGCTGGCTCAGTACAGGTTAATAGAATATGAACTAATTAACTACACCTATACGTATTTTCAGTTTAGCCCTCTCAAATTAACTTGAGAGGCCATAAATGATGTCACAACTACATAGTCCGTCAAATGCGTCGCTTATCATTCGGCTTTACACGCACTTGGCCCCGTTCTATAATGCTTTATATTTGCGCTAGTGGCGCTAGGTATTCATTATTTAACTGCCTGTGTTCTACTTTTGGCCTATTTCCATCTCATACATACAGCACGGTAAAAGTGGGATAAAGGTTGGAACACACTGGGCGATGCGCAATGCGACTTATTTTTATAGGTGTGAGACATGTCGCTTTGTGGCTGCAAATTGTGGTGTCTTGAGGTAAATAAATAAAATAATAATAAATAAATATTAGGGACATCTTACATCTTTTAAATGAATAGAATGTACCGATTCTTCTTACCTAATATCTAAATACTTAAGATCAATCAATCAATCAATTTCATTTCAAGTTATGGTTATTGTTTTCAAAGTATAGGTTAAAGTAAGGTAAAAGTTCTCAAATGCATGTGGAGACAAGCGAATGATAGGCTTCCGTAAATGGTGATGATGATGATAAAAACCAATTTTTATACGGTCATTAGATGGTTGACTACTAGGAAAACTTAATTGGGTAAAAAGTATGCTTCTAAGGTTAATAACCTTTGAGCTGTGTACAAGTATCTTTTATAATTCAAAAATTGTAACCCCAGTGCAATATAATTTTCAGAGGATGTTTTTAGTATAGTCTACCTCTATAAACCGAGAAAGTTAGAATTTACATTTATTTATATTCGTTTATTGCACAATAAACGAATCTTATCTAATCTTATTTAATATCTTACATACATGCGATTGAATATAGTGAAGCAGAAACAATTCCTACATGGATCTTGTCTTGGTCGCGAAATGCAGCTGCGCCATGCCTTACTTCATACTCTCACACAAAATTAGATTCAGAACAGATTTTCTTGTATTTTTATAATTATCTTTGAAGACGTTGCAGCCGAGGCGATAAAACGAGGCTGCAACAAAACCGTCCAAATTCTGTCGCACGCCTGTATTGCATTTCAGTATGCCCGGGCCCTACAAGTAGTACATAGCTTTGCTGGCGAGTGACGTGTTTACGACCGTACGAATTTACAACCTTTTTGTGACTGTCAGATTGAACGGATAGTTTTGTATAAAGCACCTTTTTGATAAAATCGAGCTTCCGAAGTGGACGGAGCTTTTATTGGTATTATTTTGAGTGGGAGGACTTTATAAAGGATCCCTTTATGAAGTCTTCTCACTCCGTAAGTATGCGAAAGATGTTTTACGCCCGCACGATGTAGGTAGCGTAGTTCTGGATCCTCACTAAAAGTTTGGAGACGGAACTATTAACTCAACTTTCTTAGTACTATCTGTAAAACAGTGCTTTACGATATCGTAGTGTTTGAGATATTTTAGGGCATCCTTCTACTCAATACGCGTTACGAAACCAAGCCTAGTTTTATCTTTTTGCTGCAAGATAAGGATAAAGAAAGAATAACTGTGTTGTCGTTCTGCTTTCCTGCTGGGCTAGCATACGCAACACGAAATATTTCTATCGATGTGTCAGAACGAAATAGAGCTAAGGTGAAGTATACAGGGTCATAGGTATTAAACGCAAAACCTTTTAAGGACGGGTCTAGTACCTACACCTAGACAACCATTTTTCGTACTACGACTTTTGAAAATACGCAAAAAAAATTGGTTCTCCATACATTTTGGCGCGTTAACGAACGTTTTGTATAAAAAAGCTGATTTTTTCTTCGTGCTTTTCCAAAAGTCTTAGAAAAAAAGTTGTTCGTCTAGATGTACTAGATTCGCCCTTAAAAGGTTTTGCATTTAATACCTATGTCCCTGTATTTCTGTAACTTTTTACACATCGACAAAACTCTTTTCGTGGTCGTATGCTAAGCAAGCAGGTACGTCATTGTGCCTTGTCCATAGAGTCTAATTTGTGTCAGTTTAATATTCACTATTAAAAGACGATTTTACGTTCGAAAATAAAGTTGTTTATTGATTTCGAATCAGCATATTTGGATAACTTCATAACATTTTGTAATGTAGGTGAGTCAGCATTATGTCGCAAAGTCTACCCAATCTTTTTACCCAGAAAACCTACAGGATATTTTCCCAACATTTTTACCCAGAATACCTACAGGATATTTTCCCAACATTTTTACCCAGAAAACCTACAGGATATTTTCCCAACATTTTTACCCAGAATACCTACAGGATATTTTCCCAACATTTTTACCCAGAAAACCTACAGAATATTTTCCCAACATTTTTACCCAGAATACCTACAGGATATTTTCCCAACATTTTTACCCAGAAAACCTACAGGATATTTTCCCAACATTTTTACCCAGAATACCTACAGGATATTTTCCCAACATTTTTACCCAGAAAACCTACAGGATATTTTCCCAACATTTTTACCCAAAATACCTACAGGATATTTTCCCAACATTTTTACCCAGAAAACCTACAGGATATTTTCCCAACATTTTTACCCAGAAAACCTACAGGAAATTTTCCCAACATTTAGCCGTATGTACTGGAGGCCTTGACGTGGCTTATAAAGTCTGACACCAGGGCCAGGGCCAGTCCTATACTAACTTTTATGAAATGTATAAAACACATTGGAGACAGCATTTGCATTTGTAGCAACACATTCACTTGCGATAGCACTTACACGGTTAGATTGTCATATCCACAGACTACTATAGATGACTATAGATACTACGTATGTCATATCTCTTCTAATCTATCACTGTCCGAATTGAAATTCTTTTTACATTAAGACTTTAATTTGAGTAATGCTTACAAAGCTCATTTAGGAAAAAGCCCCATACACAACCATTATTAATATCGCGCCAAAGCATTCATATCGATCAGTTTCCTTTGGGCATTTAAAAGCGTGCCGCGCGGACCGTGACGGGGGGTTCCGTACACAATAGTAACGAAAAAACGCCTATTGTCTCACCCTCTGACAACAATTAATGTTTTATTTCACCTTTATACAGCGACGGGCAAGAAATCTGCCGCCCCGTGTCGGGGGAACACTTAGGTTTGATGTTATGATGCTTGTATACTTACCTAGATTGGACATCTTTTTTTGGACGCCATTTTAGCATAATGGAATCATGAATACAAGTAAATATTAATCCATCCATCCATCAGCTATAGGACGTCCACTGCTGGACATAGGCCTCCCCTATAGATCTCCAATAAGACCGGTTGGTAGCGGCTTGCATCCAGCGCGATCCTGCGGTCTTAATGAGGTTATCCGTCCACCTTGTGGGTGGACGTCCTACGCTGCGCTTGCCGGTCCGTGGTCTCCACTCGAGAACTTTTCGACCCCATATAATATTAATATGACTTAGCAAATGCTTTGATGCCAATGAACATTCAGCCACAGAGATCATTGTATCAATATTTATTTGATTACTATGGATAAACTTGCTTTTGTTTTGATCACATGCTTTTGTCCAATTTCTATGTTGAGTATAATAATTTTACGGTCTGCAATGTTTTCGAATTGAAACTGCGATCTAGAAAGCGTAGCGTAGAACATTAGGTAATCCGTCTGTTAGACAGCTGTCCTAAGATAGATTGAAAGAACAGAGCAAGGAAGCAGCTTTTGACTGCTGCTATTATGTATTTTTTTATAAATAACTAAAAGCTGTCTGTAGATTTTTATCAAAATTATAGGTTATGAGACATACAAAGCGGTTGTACAACCACTTAATGACACGAAGAGACAGATGCCTCTGTAATAAGTATCTAATTATTTCATTCTTGTCCCAGCTATTAATGGAGCACGTTTTTAGTTAAACAACTTAATAACTGGTTCACCCGCCACGAAGATATTTACTTTTTCTCTTTTATTGTATTGATTGCACAAAACAGCTGTCACGTAAATACGGGTATTTGTTACTCTAAGTTAGTAGAAGCTTATACGCAAACGTAAACGAAAGTTTCCATGTGGCTCAACGTATTTTTGTTCAGCGCCCCTGGTTGAAAAGTGGAAGAACTAACAAAAATATAACCACACGAAACATAATATTAGTTTTTGTTTACTATGCAAACTATACTAAGGTCTAAAAAAGTAAGACATCACTTTAGTGATTTTTTACTACTTCACGTGAAACTCGTGAATAGAGTTAAAGCCAATCCCTCGGGAACCGTATACTTTTTTCGGGATAAAAGCAGCCTACATCATCTTCGGGTACTCAAACTGTAACCATGGCCAAAATGCGTCGAAATTTTCGAAGAAAGTAAAGCTAAGGTTTACGTTTATAATGATGACAGAGCAATGGTAAATATTGAGTTGATTGAGTTTCTTAAAAGTTATAAGTTATTAATTTTTGTTTCAAAATTATAGGTATTTTATTGTGTAGTAACTAAACTAAGTAAGTATGAAGTAAAAAAACTGTGCCACAATTTAAAAGTAAATTGTTAATCGTTTTATGATTATTTATATTCCGTTAATTTCTTTCAACTAATATCAAACGCACCATGGTTTATCAGAATCACAGAGGTCCACGACAACCTTGATGTGCCCATGGTGAAGGAGGAAATAGAGTCTCATGGAGCGAGATACAAAGCAAGGCTGGAAAACCATCCGAACCCCCTGGCGGGTCAACTTACTATCCCTGAAACCATACGTCGGCTCAAAAAGCGGCGGGATATTTTTGATCAGGATTAACAATAAATAATCCATTAATTAAATGGACTAAATACGCTGGGAGCTGCACCATAAATGCCAAAAAGAACAGAACTCATCTGCTTATAGTCTTAAAGACTGATTGCAAGATCAGGATCCACACAAAAAAAAAAATTCTTTCAACTCTTTGATGGTACTATTATAAAATGGATGGCTAGCCCTGGTGTCAGAGTTTTCAAGCCGCCTCAAGGCGTAATGTACCATTAATTTTCCGGGAAGTGTATCCGGACCACCTTTGCTAATAGAGCGGTAACGAGCACGGAACCCCACATGATAGTTCAAATATGGTTCGGATATTGTAATAGACGCAGGAAATTTATTTTTAATTGTGTTCCGCACCCTTCCCACCTTCCGTTCCAACGTGTTTTAATTTGTTGATTGTTTGTGTTTTATATTCGTGGCTTTGTTTCCGAGTACCTGCGGGTATGCTCTACTTTCCATTGTTCATTATCTTTCTTTGTAATATTTTTGGCTTTAATCGTTGTCCATTTAAAGCTGCGATGCTACGTTTTTTGGAGCAACAGTTTAAAATTTTAATTGGGAATAAAAGTAACAAAAGTTATAGTCGTTGTCGGCGTTGGTAACGTTAGATTATTACAAAGGTTTTCAAAAAAAGCAAAATGGTGGATTTTTCGTGCCTAATTATTAGTAGTTCAATTTGTTTTTCTAATCCAAATTCTTCATGAACCAAATACTTTCAAACCTGTAAGCAACACGAGCCAAGTGCTCTATAAAAAACTTCATTCGTATCCTAGTGACTCTTTGGTTTAAGCAATTCGTATGAATGTAATTATTTTTCAACTAACATAACTTGAACTCGGTTTATAAATTAATTTTAACGTAATATTACATTTATCAAATATTTTTCCAAACGAAATTCACATAAATAATATTAAAAAAAACTAACCGCGTTTCGTTACGTTTTGTCGATAGAGAGATAGAGAATCAGCTGACTGAACGGTTTCCGCCAACTTGACGGTTTATTGTTTCCAAGAATATTGCTGGTCTGTACTGTGTACTATAAATAACTGTAAAGGCCGCTGTTATAAATTAACATCTATTTTGGTCTGCGTTTGCGTCAATTGCGGAAAAGAAACAGTAAAATGCCGCATAACCTTTCACTGAAATGTAACTGAGTAAACACACTCGTAAAGCGCATACTCTGGAAAATCTCTGGACCAACCACCTCTAGGTAATAAGAGTCTCGGTTCTGCGTAGCCCCTTTTACTGGCCCTGAAAGATTTAGTGTGTGAAAATTGGCATCTTTCATAGAAATTGGTAGTTATACCGTAGCAGCAGCATTATCATCAAAACACATAATAAAACCAACAAATCTAAACTGATAAACGGAGAGTTAGAACATAGTTGGCGCGAAAACGCGACGTTCTGTCTGAAATATTTCTTTCTTTTACATCAGTACACATTGATTCTCAGAATCCTTTTTACTACAGGACAAGTAGGAAGACGCCACATTACCACCCCTACACTGTCGATTTTCCTTCGATACGTGCGAAGCGACTTGCCTCAACATTTCTGATTCGTACCGCCAGGGAATGGAACAGTCTTCCTGCTTTCCTGTTTCCTAAGAGATATAATCTAAAGCTTTTTAAGGTCAGAGTGAATAAGTATCTTCTAGGTCTTCGTGCTTCATCTTCGACCACAACGTCGCTTACCGTTAGGCGAGTTGGTGGTCAAGCGCGGACTTATTCGCGATAAAAAAAAACCTCAACTACAATCTTCTATACAAGGTTGCTTGTACAGAGCAAGCAGATGCTTGCTTTGAACAAGCAACCGCATCCGCAAGGGTATGATTAAGACCATCATTATGAACAACTTTTACTATGGGGACAAACCAAAATTCGAGATAAAGAAATCAGCTGTTCCATACAAAATTGCATCTCAGGTTCGACAAAATGTATGAAAAAGCTTTTTTCCTCAAATTCCAAGTTGGCCCCGTAGTAAACTTGTTCATAATGATGGTTTACATCACCTCCCTTCGGCTTAGTACACCAGTTCTGGATAACCCTATATAGAAGCCAAAACACGTGAAAATTAAGTTTTCCTCGAATTGAGTAGGTATTACTTCAAAGACTTACCCTTTGAAAGGCTTTTGGAATATAGCTTTTCAGAAGTCTAGCATTTAGTTCAATGAATTAAGGGTTAATATTCAATTCCCAATTCCGAAAATAACTCTTTCTAGATCTAATTTTAGGTTATATATCACCTCCTTTCGGCTTAGTACACCAGTTCTGGATAACCCTATATAGAAGCCAAAACACGTGAAAATTAAGTTTTCCTCGAATTGAGTAGGTATAACTTCAAAGACCCCTTTGAAAGACTTTTGGAATATAGCTTTACAGAAGTCTATCATTTAGTAGTTCAATGAAATAAGGGTTAATATTCGATTCCCAATTCCGAAAATAACCCTTTCTAGATCTATTTTTGTATAAACAGTTTTACGTCTTACTTAGCACTGTAAAATGAATAATAGGCCCAATTATGAAGACGCCATCGTAAATTTGCTATAAAATTCGTAAAAAGTGTTCTCTCTATCGAATGCCTAAAGTGAAACAGAAATATGCTAAGTAGCTATTATAATTACGATGACGCTTTCATAATTGGGCTTACTATATCAATACAGCGTTATAAATACTTACTGCTATAATAATCTAGAATGTTTATAAGTATCTTTGCTAGATTTTAAGTATATTACTGATAAAATTTTTACCACAGTATCTTCGAGCAAATATCTATAGAGTCTCAATCGTGCAAAAAAGTGTCCGAGTCAAAACCCTGTCCAAGCTACGTAGTGGGCAGGCTTTTTAGTTAGTCGTGAGGCGATTGCAAGGCGACTACAACGCCGCGCGATGCAAAAGTGCTGGGTTACAAGCTCTAATTAGATAGGTGATATAACGTCAAGATTCGATAAAACGGGTCATTGTGAATTTAAAAAAAAAAATGTACTCGTATGACGGCGCTCGGACATATTTTTACTACTTTTACTTAGGGGCTGTGGCTCTGTAGATGTTTGCTCAAAGCCTGACACGGTCTCTATGGTACGTTACAGTGGACAGAAATCTTAATCCTCTTAAATATGCCTTAGTCTAGCGGCGAGTTTCCTTGTCCGATCTTGAATAGGTCTGGAATTCCATTGCTAACGTCCAGTGTTCAATACAGCCTTTGATTGGCATCCATATCGAGTGTCGTCGTCATTCACGGTGTAGGCATCCACCAGATCAAAGATACTAGAAGGAATAGCGATTTACTAATCTGACTCAACTTTGTACTCATGTAAACTAGGTATGTATTGTTTTGCAGAGTGTAGAGACTTTTAGAGGTGTACTTCGAGCAAATGTCTACAGTCCCTAAGTTTTTTTTTAACTTAAGTAAATCCGAGCTTGACCGCCAACTCGCAACTCGATGATAAGCGACGTTGTGGTCGAAAATGTAGCACGCAGATCTAGAAGATACCTATTCACTCTGATCTTGAAAAGCTTTTTTTGAAAGTAGTGAAAAAATGTCCGAGCGCCGTCATACATAACGACTTAGATATTTACATTGAATAATTCACAATGACCCGTTTTTTCGAATCTCGACGTTATGTCACCTAATAAGCGCTTGTAACTGAGCACTTTGGCATCGCGTGGCGTTGTAGTCGTCTTACAATCGCCTTACGACTAACTAAAAAGCCTGCCCACTACATAACTTGGGCAGAGTTTTGCTTCGGAAACTTTTTTTGCACGATTGTGACTCTACAAATATTTGCTCGAAGGAGGTGTATCTGTATAAGTATAGGTTCATTATTATGCACAATTATTACTGCGACGACTTTAAGGTGTCTAAAACCATTGTTTCATTTGAGTACGTGATAGTTCAAAATTAAACCTAAATAACATACTGTGCTGTACCGTGTTTCTGATAGTCCAATGCTGAACAGAACCGGCGGAACGTAGCCACTGCGGACGTAGGTATGTTTTCCTTCACCAGAAAGTCATTGATGTGAAATTCTGTACAAAAGTTCCAAATAACTAATTGGTACGGAACGGGGTTAGAACCCGCGACATCGAGATTTGAAGGCGGGTGTTACTACCACTATCTTTTGTATCAGTAGAAACTTGTAATTAGCTTTAATATTAGTCTATTCAAGTTTTTAAGTTGTTATTTAAAAGCTATTAGTTTCTGAGAATATAAAAATAAATAAAATAATTTAGAATTATGAAGATTCAGTTAATCAGATGCGAGGTCTACTGTTCAGAGAACTAACATTATTAAGGGGGTCCTTGAAACTGTACTTAATTTTTTAGGGGTCCGCGAACTGGAAAAGGTTAAAAAACGCTGCACTAGACCACCGCGGCTTCCTAGGTACAACACATGTATAGCTGAAAATGTAATAACTAACGCAGTGCGCTGAAATGCCGGGAACTTGCATGCCTACAGAACGTTAGCTTGTTATTTTTCAAACTCCAAAGAGTCGGCTGTAACTTAATTTTATCGAGCAGCTTAGCTGTAAGCGGTTTTACACTTGGCTTAACTTAGTTTACTTAAGGTTAAATTTAGCTTAGACTTTTTAGCTTGGCGTGGATTCGCGGCTTGTTTGAGATTTTGTACGTTTGTAAAGACGTTTGACTAAGTTTGAAAAGGTGTGTTTTCAAGGAAATTTACATTTTGGGTACTGTACCAGCCTTTTTTTTTTAATTGTCCACTGCAGGACGTAGGCCTACCCACGAAGGGGGATTGGGTCATATCCACCACGCTGGCCCAGTGCGGGTTGGTGGATTTTGGGTACTTATGCGTAATTACTATATGCAGTAGTCTTCAAAAAATAATAAGAAAAATAAAAAAAGATGATGTGTAGATTGTGTGTAGATTAACAAAGATTCTAAATATTTGTAAGCATTAAATAATTGCTACTCGTATTTACAATGTTGTCAATTAACAAAACGCCGTCGTAGAGATTAAAAGTTATTTTATAATCAAATAATTGTAGCTACACATCTAAAAAAAGAAAGCATATTAAAGCAGCTACCAGATAAAAATACATGTAACGATTTAATCGACTTCTCAAAAATAACAAAATTATTGAAGCATTGATAAAATTGTCCCCTCTATTTACTTTCAGGAATAAATATGCGTCAAAAGAATACATAGCTTTTCTCTGATTATTCTGTAACAAGGTAACTGGAACTTTAGACAAATAAGGAAGGGAAAAATATAATGGAAATCATATTTTTGTTACAAACAATGTAAAATGATACTAATTGTGCTATTATATATTTTTTCATTATTTTTATCGTTTTTCCTACCTTAATTTTAGTAGAAGATTAGGGTTTTCTTTTTTTTTTTTTTTTTTTTTTTTATTCAATATAGGTTTGCGTTTGACTACATACTGCCTGATGTTGAGCAGATATGCGGTCTAGGATGTAGCACGCTTACCTAGAAGATACCTATTTACTCGGGATTTGAAGACACCCACGTCGTACTTTAGCGGGAAGACAGACCCAGGCAAAGCGTTCCACAGCGTTCCAAGCGGTTTTCTTAGTTGTACAGAAAAACCCTTTCATAAAAAAATAGTCGCTATTTCCGTTGTTGTTCACACAAACTTTAGCTTTACAGACATAATCTCTACGCGAGATCAAAAATCAGAATTGAGGATATCTGCAGCAGTACTGAAATGACTGACTTAGCCCAATTGATTGGCAAGTTGAAATAGCATTAGGCAGGGCACACAGTGCGGATGTCTGAAAAGTTCTCAAGTGAAGATCACGTACCGGCAAGCGAAGCCTAGAACGTCCTTCCACAAGGTGGTAGGATGACCTCGTAAAGACTTGAAGATCTAGAGAGGAGGCCTATATCCAGCAGTAGACGACCTATGGCTGAAACATGGACGTTGACGACACAAATCCCAAAAACATATCTTTCTTCGACAGTCGGGTAAATATAGTAAGACCAAAAGTTCCACCATTGATTTAACGTCTTCATATATTTCATTCATTGTTCGTAAAGCTACTCACGGTCGCTTTATTCTTAAGGCAACATTTCCTTCGAAAACGGTAAAACCTCAACTTTACGGCAAAATACAAAGTGATTAATAGCACTGTATATCAATTACTGGTGTCAGGTGCAGCGCGGTTTTTGCTGCGAACTTTCAGGGGGTTCCCCGCCCCTGGAAGGGAGGGGGGGCAATGGTACAGGGGGAAATAGAAAATCTATTGCATGTTTTATCTGTCATAAGATAGATGGTGACTCCTTTTTTCATTTCTCAGAAGTATATCATGAAGATATAATAAGACATAGACAATAAACTACAACTACATAGACATATAACTATGATATTTGCTTAGGGATGATATTTGCTTTCTGCGCCTTCGTAGGTTTGAAGACCCCTCTTTCTCAGTGCTCTGGGCTTTGGCGGACACTGGCCTAGAGAAAATTATCTACGCTTGTGTATACCGATCACATAGCGGGGACCAGGAGACAACCAGACTCACTGAATACCTCAGTGAGGCGGCGGATGCTGCTCAACTCAGCTACCCTTCAGCCCAATTAGTGATCCTGGGGGACTTTAATGGCCACCACAAGGAGTGGCTACACCCATACCTAGACACTAACCATGCTGGGCTTGAGACGCGCAAGCTTGCCTTGACACTAGATCTTACCCAGCTGGTTCAAGGCGCCACACGGGTACCTGACGTTGACTCGCACACAGCCTACTGCTTGGACCTTCTGCTAACCACCGATCCAGACCGTTATTCAGTGGCGATTTCCTCACCGTTAGGTTCATCTGACCACTGTCTGGTGAAATCTGTATCCGTCTACTCCCCATCAGACCCCAGCCCCAAAGGGTCGCGGCGAGTGTGGCGGTACAAGTTAGCGGATTGGGATGAGATGCGGTGTTTCTTTGCATCTTACCCTTGGCAGTCTGTTTGCTTCTCTTCCGATGATTCTTCTACGTGCGCGGATGCCGTGACAGATGTGCTTCGTACCGCCATGGAGTACTTCATCCCATTTTCGGACGTGCCTCTGTCTAGCAAAGCTCGGCCCTGGTTTGGACCTGAATGTGGACGCGCCGAAGCGCAAAAGCATCAGGCATACCTGGCTTGGGCCGATGCTCGAAACCGTAAGTCGAGGGACATTCGTCTGAGGAAGAAGGCATACAATAGGGCTGCTAAGTCCTGTAAAAAGGTTATGCGGAGGGCTCGCTTTGATCACATTAGTCGAATAGGCAATAAGCTTGCTTCTTACCCTGCGGGTAGTAAGGCATTCTGGTCCCTAGCTAAATCGGTTGAAGCGAACTTCTGCCGCCCCTCACTGCCTCCGTTGCTGAAACCCAATGGTTCGCTGGCCCATACCGCGGTTGAGAAAGCAAATTTATTTGCATCTCAATTTGCTGAGTCTTCGCGTCTGGACCCCGGTAGTGCGAGACCTCCAACTTTGCCAAATTGTGGCTCTGTAATGAGTGATATACATATCCGGCAAAAGGAGGTTCTCAAGGTTCTCCGCAGTCTTGATGTGAACAAGGCCAGTGGCCCTGATGGTATTCCGGCCATTGTATTGAGGACTTGTGCGCCTGAGTTGTCGCCTGTGCTGACTCGCCTCTTTCGCCTATCTCTGAAGACAGGTCAAGTGCCCAAATCTTGGAAGCTTGCTAACGTGCAGCCTGTACCCAAAAAAGGTAGCCGTGCCGACCCTGCCAATTACAGACCGATTTCGATCACGTCCATACTTTGCAAAAGTATGGAACGTGTCCTTAACAACAGGCTCCTGGCGTACTTGGAAGCGAATGACCTACTCAGTGACCATCAGTACGGCTTTCGCCGAAACCGGTCTACTGGGGACCTTCTGGCGTACGCCACACACATCTGGAGTGAGGTCATCGAAAAGCACGGGGAGGCGCTGGCTGTCTCCTTGGACATCTCCAAAGCTTTTGACAGGGTCTGGCATGAGAGCCTAATTGGCAAGCTTCCATCTTACGGCCTGCCTGCTGATTTCTGCGCATGGATATCAGATTTCTTGAGGAATCGGTCGATACGAGTGGTCGTAGATGGCTGCTCGTCAGATCATATGGCTATCAATGCCGGGGTTCCTCAGGGGTCAGTGCTCTCTGCGACCCTCTTCCTACTGCATATCAATGATCTGCTAAAGCCCGGAATCTTTGGGTACGCAGACGACAGTACAGTCGTGGAGAGCTACACATCCGATGCGAGTACCAGCGGGCCACAGATCGAGTCTCACAGAGAGGCTATGGTCGAGCGGCTCAACTTGAGTCTGGAGGCGGTTTCTGACTGGGGTGATGCTAACCTGGTCAAGTTTAATGCCGCGAAGACTCAAGCCTGTCTGTTTTCGGCCAAAAAGAGACCCTTCCAATTGTCTCCCGCTTTCCGTGGTGTATCCGTTCCGGTAACTAACAGCTTGGAACTATTAGGTGTTTCACTCTCATCGACTCTTAACTTTGGCTCTTACATAGAGTCAAAGGCCCAATTAGCTTCCAAAAAACTTGGTGTTCTCTCTAAGGTGAGACGGTATTTCACACCTGAGCAACTGCTTAGTCTGTATAAAGCTCAAGTCAGGTCGTGCATGGAATACTGCTCTCACCTTTGGGATGGCTCCGCCAAATATCAACTGGAGGCTCTGGAGTCAAT
Organism: Hypomecis atomaria; assembly: GCA_964007245.1. Lineage (NCBI taxonomy): Eukaryota > Metazoa > Arthropoda > Insecta > Lepidoptera > Geometridae > Hypomecis > Hypomecis atomaria. The sequence continues at coordinate 20,985,098 of OZ023284.1, read as the reverse complement.
TGAGAGGCGAGCCAAGAGGCTGATCGACAACGACACTCTGACTATGTCGCAGCTGCAAAGTCTCGAGCATCGACGTAAGGTAGCGTGTTTATCGGCCTTTTACCGGATCCACTTCGGAGAGTGCGCCCAGGAGTTGCACAATCTGGTCCCACCTGCCCCTTTCTTCTATCGTACGGCTAGACAGACGCGACCAAAGCGCCACCCTTTTATGGTGGACATTCCGCGCATTAGAACCAAGCGTTTCGAATCCTCATTCCTCATACGAACAGCCAGAATGTGGAACGCTTTGCCTGGGTCTGTCTTCCCGCTAAAGTACAATGTGGGCGTCTTCAAATCCCGAGTAAATAGGTATCTTCTAGGTAAGCGTGCTACAACCTAGACCGCATATCTGCTTAACAACAGGCAGTATGTGGTCAAACGCAAACCTATTCAGAATAAAAAAAAAAAAAAAAAAAATATAACTACAAAGATAGACAATAAACTATATATTTACACATATACAGGGTTATGGTCTTTCCATGTGCAAGGGCAAAAATAACCAAAGGCTTAAGCTACAGACTGTGCCAAAAGGAGGTCATTGTTTTTAACTGCTTTTAACTATCTATGGTATCAAACAATGTGTCCGCCCACTACATTTACTGTATTTTACCTATATATTTTGATTTCTCAATAGATATATTCTAAGGTGAAGACATTTTCAAATGAGCGCTACCGTATCTTAGATGACTCGTATTTCTCGGTTGTTGTAACTGTTAAGCTATATCAGAGGCCTTCAGGTTGCTTAATAACTCTGACATCTGAACTCTATCTAGGATTTCTAGGGTATTAGCAGACTCATAAAATGGTAAACTAAAACGGTAAATACAGAATGTTCTGAAAAGTTAACGGACTTTCAGTGACTTCATTAACATTTAACAAAATGTAAGGAAAAGCAGTTTTAGCTATTTTAGCGGTTGGCCCCATATTGAAAGTTCCATATTGTTCATAATTATGATCGTTTGATTATACACATCTCGTAAAATCCCAACACTTTGCAAAATGTTAATAATGTCCTGAAAAATTCACTAGTTCCGGTTAAACAAAAAAAAAATGTTAAAACAGATGAATCCATAAATCATAGCTAGTGTTAGTAATAGACTTGGTGTTTCGAGCTGGACTGATATTGTTCGCAGCAGCGCCGAGGGAGCCATTCATTGATATTAGTGGAAAGTAGAGAAGACAAGCGAGGTTTGCTATTATACAAATTATTGGATCGAAACACGATATCTGTGTACTATACGACAAAGAAATAAGTATGAGACTGTCAATGGCATTGCATAAAGACAGTAAATACAATCGGCCAAGTGCAAGTCGGACTCGCGCAGGAAGGGTTCCGTACCGTACGGGAGCCCCATTCCTCTTGCCGTTATTAATAGCGAGCAAAAAACTCCTAAAAATGACGATTGTTGTATGGGAGCCCCCCCCTTAAATATTTGTTTTATTCTATTTTTAGTATTTATTGTTAGAGCGGCAACAGAAATACATGATCTGTGAAAATTTCAGCTGCCTAGCTATCACGGTTCATGAGATACAGCCCGGTGACAGACAAACGGACAGACGGACATCGAATTCTTAGTAATAGGGTCCCGTTTTTACCCTTTGGGTACGGAACCCTAAAAAGCTAAATAAATCAGTTGTCTTAAGGAAGTTTATCGGGATACAAATGGCATATATGCTCTTTGCAGTACATATCTGTGCAAACTCTCGCAGCATGAGTCGATCTGTTTCTGCGAGAAAGAGTACTTGACAAACTAAAAAGCACTCAATCAGATTTATAATATTAGTAAGAATTAGAAATAGTCCCTACCTTTTAATGAGTTCTAACTCAGTTCTGATGCAATTTTTTTTATTTACTTCATACGTACATGTAAGTACAAAACATAAAACCTACCTATACAGAATAAAAAAAACTTCTAAAAATCGGGAAATAGTAAGGTTGTCTTTGTTCTAAAATACTCCTGAAACTGACATGGTTTTTTAACCTTTCCAAAAATTTCAAAAATTAACCTCCAAACTTATAAAGCTTAATTTCAATGGTATATTTATTCAATTTTCACTTTAGGGGGCAGTAGCCTACTTTTGTTGAACCCAGAAAAGTAGAATATATTCAAATTCAAGTTTTCTGGGAACGCAAAGCAAAAAACAACAAGAAAATCAGGTGTTTTTCACCGACTTCCAAAATGAAAGAGAAGGTACCATGCTCGTCTGTATGTATTTTTTGTATATGTTTATAGATATATTCGCCTATCGCAAACCTATTTTTTTTTTTTTTCGAAAGGTTATACTTTCGAGGTCGTCCCATTTAAATTTTATCGAAATCGGTAGAGCCGTTTTTAATAATGTACATGGATGTCACATAAATTCGTGCAAACTATTCGAATTCTGTACACGGTGGATAATAGCAACACCGACTGGTGTTGCTATTTTTTGCCAAAAAATTTTTTCTTTCCTAAACCACATGGACTTTATAGGATCAAACTATGTTCTAAGTTTCTGTGTTTTCTCCCGAACTACATAATTGGTTACCAACCACCTGAACTGTAGTGGTCAAACGAGGATCTCACGACAAAATATAGGTCAAAGCTTCTTTGTACACAAATAAAATTCACAATGACTGATTATAATGTATTTCTGAGAGCAAAAAGCTACAGCGTCACCTGTTAAAGTTCAAACCACTCTAAAACTTGCTAAAAGCGGCCCGAATTATGCTAACACCTCCTAAATGAGCTAAATGGGTAACTAAACACCCCTAAGAATAATAATGGAACAGTTTGGCCGCAAAGTGCTTTGCTGTGTCGCCATTCATCATGTACAACAACTACATTAATATGAAGACGGATCGGCCTTTCTCGCTCTATCATATCCCCTCTCTTTCCCTGACATGCTTATTTACCCTGACATGCTTATTAATACTGAATTATCTATCTGGCAGGTCTAAGGTGGGTTTGTTTTATTTTTGGTGTTTTTTCTATGTTGTGCGTTTTTTTTTTTGAGTATGTGTACATCTTTCGTGAAACTATAAACCCTAAGGGTTCTCGCAAATTAAGAAATAACAGTAAATTAAAAACAGATGAGGGCGACATACACAAGACTTTATAGTAGGGACGGGCTTTCAGTTGTTAGATACGGAGCCCTAAAATTATATGACATTATTAGAACTGATTAAAAAACGTATACCTCTTGTCAGTTCTACGCACATAATCTGGATCATCATCACCTTTGACCCTTAAATGCATTAGAAAGCAATCTGATTGTTTGATTGTGGCTTTATTATACAAAATAGACTTTATATAGAAGAAGCCATGACATTTCAAAATTTCGTTTTGATTTTATTTTACAGAATTAATGTATTGCCGATACTGGTTTCAGTCCACAAATAAATAAAAAAGATTGGGTTTGTAGACTTTTGGCAACAAAGTCAGGCTTCAAAACTCAGGCATCTTCTATATAAAGTCTATTTTCTATAATAAAGTCACAATCAGATTGCTTTCTAATTACTAGTTTTTTCTATGGGGTCAACCCTGACAACGCAAAAAAAAACAATTGTTCCATACGAATGTTTTCACAACAAACATTTCTAGATAATATAGCATAGGTACTTAATGCTATATTTTCTAGAAATGTTTGTTAGTAATTTTTATAATTTCTGATTTAAGAAAAGATTCATCTTAGTAATAAAATTTTAACCCGAAAAACCAAAATAACCGCGCGTTAAATCGCGAACCACAGCTATTCCTTTTTATCCTTCGCAAAACTTTTAAAAACTCATCAAACCCACATCAATATTAATTAAAATTCTACCAAACTTTTTACCGAACCGAGGCAAATGTTTGTACACGTTCAATCAATCCCTGATGAATCAGAAGGGTTCCGAACTTCCAAGTAGAGCATACATTGTTCCCCTCTCGTTAGCAAACTCTACGGCACTTTTTTGACGTCTCTCCTAGCCCCTCTAAGGGTCTCCGCCGATACAAGTGTTTACCTTAGGGTCTTCTCACACGAGGCAAGTGAAACAACTTGTTTTTAACGCTGACGCAACCAACGCGTATTCACCATGGATGAAGGAAAGAAATGGAATAGAAATTGGAATGAAAACTTGCCTTACAGCTATGATGTTCACTAAAATGGGACCTATTCTATGCCCCGCCTTGCTTATAATCAACTAAGTTTACTTGTGTTGTAAAAATAAAGTACATAGTTGGTTATTTATAAATAAGAATATAACTGACATAGGTGTCATAAGAAAAACTGGTTAAATGACACAATGCTTAAGAGCGTATCGTGCGTAGACGTACTCCACGAACAAAGTGAGACGGCGAGGGGACGAGGGCGTCTTCGTATGGTGAAATTAATAACAAAAAATGTATATTACATTATCAAGTCAACTTTTTTACAGTTTTATGTGATTTGCCAATACTTTAGCTACTACTTAATACATTAAACATATTTTATAAAATACTACTTATAGAAACTCGTCAAGAAATAATATCTTCGTCAAAATAAAGGTGACTTTGGATTTTTTTCGATCGAGCGAAGTTATTCCTCATATGTATCAGATATGGTTTGCTAACAGAAGATATGCTCTAGAATAACATTTTTTTTTCATCTTAAAAAATTGTTTTGCTACTAAATTCTTGATTCTGGTTAGACATTTTATACATGACCGCGACTTAATTAGTTCTTGAAAGCTTATTTTTTAAATATCGGTGATTCGTTATACAATTTTATCATACAATATTAGAGATCACACATGACACAATCGATGTCAAAAACTAGTTAACTAACTACAAAAAATACGCAATACCAACCAAGGCGCGGTTGGGTAGTATAGATCGCTTAGTAGTTGCAGAGTTGCCCATGCAATGTATCACGAAATTGACAAATCGTATATCATGACATCGGAGGGTGAATAATACAATTATTTTTCGCATAAAATGGCAATACCTCCTTCTATCGTGTACGAAATTCAAATATTTCGCTCGGATTGTGTACATTATTGTTGATTTTTCAAAAACGGCTCAGCCGATTTTAGTAAAATTTAAATCGGACCACCTCGGGCGTACACCCTTTTGAATTAAAATAATTTTTCGATTCGTTTCACAATTGGCGAAATTATCGATGAACATACACAAAAAAAATACATACACACGAACATAGAACCTCCTCCTTTTTGGAAGTCGGTTAAAAATAACAAAGAGTACCTACCTATATGTACAATTTCAGTTGCATAACGGATACGAGTTGCATTTCAGTTGACAACGTCTATTTCAACCAGTTTAGGTTAACTTGCCGTCGTCTCGTGCGAGAAGGGCCTTAGCTCATATATTTTCACACAAACTCTACCATTTCATTATTTTCATTCTTATTCTTTAGCATTAAAACCTAAAATCGAACGTCAAAGCTTGGAGACATTAGAAAATTTTTGCACGTACAATGAGTTTGAACAGGTCTGAACTTAATCCTTATTAGAAGGAGATAGGTTTGATAATGGCTTGCGTCTGTGAGGGGTGAAGTGTGAATTTTGATTTGTATTTTTTCGCGCGCACTCCTGAAGACAAGTGTTGGTCCTTCGCGCCGCGGAGCTCCGAATATGTTGAGTCAGGGATCGATACAATAATTGGTTACGTTAGGTGCTTAATACGGGTTTTTTTAGCAAAAAGAAACATCCAATTTTGTGAAGTATTTGTATAGAAAATTACTATCAATAAATAATAAATAAATGTTTTGGGGATATCTTACACACGGCCTCTGACCCCAAACTGAGCAAAGCTTGTGATATGGTTGCCAGAGACTGATAAACTACTTAAAAATATTTTTTTAAAAAACATACATAAATAGATAATACCTAAATAACACCCAGACACAAAGCAAACACCTATGTTCATCACATAAATACTTGCCCTAGGTGGGAATCGAACCCGCGCCTCTTTGATCCAGCAATCAGGGTCACTAACCACTGAGCCACCGAGACGATTGCTGTAGAGCAGAGGCAAGTTTTCTAACATTGCATTTGCCCAAAAAAGATGCGTAGAGCTAGGAACAAGCCACATCTTAACTATCCTCTTGAAAAACTAGTGAAATCTTTTGATAAGTAGATGTCGTACAGTTTATACAGAAGATCATTAATTGGCTGCAATGCAGTCAGCACAATAATCTTCTATTACAAATAAAAACTATTGGCTATCCGAACCGATTGAAGAACAGTACATTGTTCACCGAGAGGAGAAAGTGACCGATTACCGTCGAGGGTGTCGTTTGAAGCCCGAGCCGTAGGCGAGGGCTTTAAAACACCCGAGATCGGGAATCGCACTTTCTCTCGAGTGATACATAGTGCTTTATACTACACCTACGAGGAAAATAAAAAACTAAATCTTTACTAATTGAAATTTATATTGAAATTGTTGCAGTTAGTGAAGCTTAATGTAACACTTGAAAATGGCGCCAATGGCGTCTGCAATTTTCACATGTTCTTTTTTCAAATTGTTTGACACCATCCAACACACAGCTAGTGGCCAGTGTCATTTTGCGAACTTGGAGATAAAAACTCACTGTAAAAACTTTTTGACTTTTGATATTTAGGTTACCAACGCATAGTCTTACCCAAAATTAAAAAAGAAAAACCACGTAAGAAATGGATTTTCATACACTTTTCTCTCCCGCTCAGATGCGTTTTCTCCCCGCATATTTGTTCGATATGCAATGACGTACTTTCTACCGTAAATTTGATAAAGTATCAAGGTACTTTCCGAGCAGGTGTAGTATAAACAGCATTTATTAGTTAAGTATCGAATTCCTATTGCTAAAGACTCGTTGAGTTTTTTCCCGTGTGTATTTTTCATGACTTTTTCATTACATACTCATTCAGTGAACTAACAGAAAGACTTTAAATTCTTTAACCATAATTGAACATGGACCTTCCTAACCAAAACAAGGGTCAGCAAATCCAATCAGGCGATTCTTGTTTCTTATTTTTTTTTATTGTCTCCTGCAAAATCCCGACAGTCAAAAAGCATACTTATTGTCCAGAAGGGTTCAACGCACACCACAATCCTATAATCGCATCTATCCGGAACCCAGCGCCCTTGACTTGGAGGAACCAATCTTGCCATGATCAAAAAACCCCTATCATTATAATATTTCAAGACAATGCTTTTGTCCCCGAGGGCTTTAAATTAAAGAACGAATAACCGGAAAAAGTCACGAGCTGAGACTGGAGTACGCAACATAAAAAGAGATAAAGATTGCCAACATAAATAGCTATCAAAAAATGACATTTTGGCTTTTATAATTTTCTTGTGTTAAAGTGGCTTTAAAGCTGATATGACGTTATAGAATGTATTGAATTCAAACACAATAAGTAAACGACCATTAGTGTAGAGACTCGACGTGGTCATCTAGTGTAGCTTTACATGTAGAGTTGATTTATAGGTATATATCGAATAAAACGTAAAGAATATTCATACAGTTTCGGTCCTCTCACAACAAACAGCAAGAGCGTAACACTTGCTTATATTCCGGACTGAAACGGGTATGATCAACTTGAAAACACCGGTTATTTTAACCTTTTTAATAATCTGAAAATGTCGGTTATTTTAACCAGTTTCGGTCCACCCACAACAAACAGCGAAAGTGTAACACCTGCTTATAGTCCTCATAGCCCTCCAGGACCGAATAGCCTCGGGCCCTCCCGGGCTCTCATTTTTGCAATAAATTACAAACCGCATCGTTTCCGATACATCCGTACATGTCTTTAGACCCTTGCAATTATTGAAGGGATAAGGGAGATTAAAAGGGATTTGGGTTCCTTACAATGAATGAATCTATTTTTGGAAAGAGTTCTTTTCTCGTATCTCATAATTAATGGAAGGGTGTTTCTTTCTGAGGAAATGATTAAAGAATTTTGACGATATGAAAAGAAATTTGATAAACTTTGATCCCTTGTGTAATGACAAACGCGTCATACAGTTTTTTATACTTTTTCAGATTGTACATGGATTTTGTTCATAGGTTCATACTACTTACTAGCTTTTGCCCACGGCTTCGCCCGCGTGTTATTTTTGTGCTATCCCATGGGAGCATTTTAATTATTTTTCTGGGATAAAAAGTAGCTACATTACTTTCCGTCGTACAAACTATTTCCATGCTAAAATCAAGTCAAGTATGTTGCTCCGTTGCTGCGTGAAAGAGGAACAAACTTACAAACACACTTTCGAATTTATAATATTAGTAAGGAAGTAAGGGTGAGCTTCATAAAATGCACTAAGAGCTATAGAGAGGGCTATGCTCGGAATCTCTCTACGATATCTAATCAAACCAAAAACCAAAACGACATAGCTGATTGGCAAGTTGTAATGGCAGTGGGCAGGGCACACAGCTTGGAGGGCTGATGACCGATGGGGACGAAAAGTTCTAAAGTAGAGACCACGTAGGTACCGGCAAGCGCAGTGCAGGGTATCCATCCAGCGAGGTGGATAAATGATCTCATCAAGACAGCAGGATCACGCTAGAGCCAATTCCAACCGATCATAGGGGAGGCCTATGTCCAGCAGATAGATGGATGGATGGATGAGCTCCACAAAAGCCCACGATAATCCGGATTGTGCAGTAAGTCGCAAACATAGTGCGAATACGTCGCCGGTAGGTGGCGTGACAAATTGATTGGGTTAATCGCGTCCACGGAGTAACGGACTGCCGCTGATAATTAAACAACCCGGCTGTAAAGCCTACCACATCGTTCAATAGCATGGATCGTCATGGATGTAAGAAAGATAGGGGATAGGCTATAATCACCTAACCTGGAGCCAAGATGTCTTCCTCAAACAAGATTAAATTTAAAATTTTAAGACCTACCAAGGCAGTAAAATTCCTACGGCAGTTAACAAAAGTGAACCAATTTTGATCAAATATACAGGGTTATTTCTAATCAATCAGCATCCTTTTAGGGGCTTATTCTGTAATCTGTACAGACTGTACATCAACATACAACAACTTTTAGTCTGTGACTTTTGTCAGAACTCAAAAAAAATCAGCTGTTCCATACATTTTGTCGCGCGTGAACGATATTTTTCTATGGAACAACATTTTTTTTTTAGTTTGACAAAAGCCGCAGAACAAAAGTTGTCAGTTTTGATATACAGAATAAGCCCCCAAAAGGATGCTATTTGATTAGAAATAACCCTGTATATAAGAACTCTCTTGACTAATTCAATCATCACACACAAATCGGTTTATCCGTTCTGGAGCTACGATGCCACAAACGCACACACACAGAGAGACACGTCAAACTTATAACAACCCGTTTTATCGTCGTTACTACCCGTTTGCGTCGGAGGTTAAAACAGGTACCGTGAAATATCGCTGTGGTGACACTTCTCTTCCAAAATTTTCCTAAGATGGCTGACGAATTTCCTAAAATGGCCGAGGGACAAAAATTCCAACATACTTTTGTTTCGCCGTCAATCCACCATCCTTCAGCCATAGGACGTCCATAGCTTTACATAAGTTGGTCTAACCGGTATTATTAAAGATCCAAGTAGTCTTAAGTCTACCTGGATCTGCAATAATAGCGGTTAGAAATGACTTAAGTTTAGTGCGATATTATGACCTTAATGAGTTGCTGATATTGGTACGAGTACATAGTCTTGACATTTATTTGGTTTGTTTACTTCTAAAATTCATAATTTTTTTTTTTGTTTTTTTTTTTTCGAAGTTGTCAAAATCTATACCAATATTATAAAGAGGAAAGATTTGATTGTTTGCTTGTTTGCACTGAATTGGCTCCGAAACTACTGAACCGATTTGAAAAATCATTTTACTATTGGAGTGCTACACCATCTCCAGGTGAGATAGGCTATTTTTTTTTCAAAAAAATTAGAGAGCATTACGTGTTAGGTATATAGGCAAAATATTTGTAAAATCTGTCTTCTTTAGCAAATCATACCCGGGTAATGCCGGGGTGGGCAGCTAGTGTATAATAATCTCAATGATATTATAGCTCAAGTTTTGATACTAGTATGAAAAGTCCAAGAACGCGCAAATTCAGCTCCTGCCCCCCGACCGCCTAAGCAATAGCAATCGTAATAGCAATCGTTTATGACTTCATTTTAGACATTTGGCACCGCCTATGTGACGTTAGCCATCAAAATTGTTCATTCAACGATTGCTTTCGCAATCCGCGCAAAGCAATTGATGGCTAACGTCACATAGGCGGTGCCAAATGTCTAAAATGAAGTCATAAACGATTGCTATTACGATTGCTATTGCTTAGGCGGTCGGGGGGCTGGTAATCAGAGCAAAGGGCCACCAAGAGACCGGCGTACCCGAGTTTGGGGCCCGCTGTTAATCCGACTAGTTTCATTTACGATTTCACGATGATCCTGTTCTGCAAACAATTTGTAACAAATTAATTGCTCTATAAATAAACGTTTTTTCTTTATTTTCTTTCTTTATTTCAGTTCGTTTCGCCGAAGTCGGGTGCTCGAAGCTCCAATGCCAACACTGCAAAAGGCTAAAACACTCAACCACCCCGTCTCACCATAACTCCCACCTAATTCTTTTGAACCATCAAGCTAATTATTACTCCATTTTCACTCATTCCGTTTTCAGTGCGGCGTAATCACATAATTCGACGATACTCGCGTGGCTTTATCGCTCGTGAGTCGTTAAACTTCTCACATGAGTTCCCGGGAACCCCCTCTCCCTTTGTGATCGAGCGATATGTCTTTGAGGCCTGGATTACTTACGCGCGTTTATTTAAACTTGGAATCGTAATGCTCACCTTTTGAGCGATTTTAACGTGTTCTCTTCAAACGAGCATTTACGTTGACACCAACGTTGCTTAGGCCTGTAAGGTACGAGTATAAGTAACACTGGTTTCAGTTACGCTGGATGCAAGCCGCTTACAATGCAATTCCAGGTCCCTAAAATAATTATGTCTTTAAGGCCTGGATTACTTACGCGCGTTTGTTTAAACTTGGAATCGTAATGCTCACCTTTTGAGCGATTTTAACGTGTTCTCTTCAAACGAGCATTTACGTTGAAACCAACGTTGCTTAGGCCTGTAAGGTACGAGTATAAGTAACACTGGTTTCAGTTACGCTGGATGCAAGCCGCTTTCAGTGCGATTCCAGGTCCCAAACATAATTATGCCTTTAAGGCCTTGATTACTTACGCGCGTTTATTTAAACTTAGAATCGTAATGCTCACCTTTTGAGCGATTTTAACGTGTTCTCTTCAAACGATCATTACAGTTGACTAGCGTTGCTTAAACCAAAATACAATGATGACATCAACGAAAATCCATGTAAGTACTTATTGGGCGGGTAGGTAGCCCTAGTGTCAGATAGTGCCAGAGTTTTTAAGTCGCCTGAAGGTCTCTGACGGGTAAAAATGGTTAAAACAACCCGGACCCACAAAGCTTTACCTAAATTAACCTACTCGGATCCTCATGCTTACTTGTAAATGCCACCGCGGTCACCCATCCGAAGAATCCAGAATCCATCCGTTTCGAACGTAGCAAAATACACGTGGTCTCAGACCAAATAAAAAAATCAAGACAGAACGAGACCGGTTTCTTTATACATGTGGTGAGTGTGTCGATGTTGCGCCGCCATAGTTTGACTAACGAGCCAAGGCGTAGTTTCCTTGTACGTGTATGTGTGTGTAATTGTATTTGTACACGGCGAGGCGCAGTTTGGCCAGCCTCAATTGTTTTGTTCATAACATTCTGTCTTGATTTTTTAATTTGGTCTGAGCATGTAATATATCGGCCTGATTTTTGTTTTGTTTCTTAAGATGTTACATACAGATACACAGACACACAAACGTCAAATCTACAAAAAGGTAGGTATAAAATAAAAAGGAGGCCTTTTAAATCGGGGGTAAAAATAGTAAATAGCTTTTCACATGTTGCTTGATGTATCAATATGTGGTCTAGGATGGAGCAATTTATATAAGAAGAGTATTATAGCCGTTGCATTGAGCTCGGCCGACATAGGCGAGATAAAAACCCGGGGATTATGCTATCGTTCTCGAGCAGGGGTCTTATGTCCCGTTCATAATTTCAGTGTTTTTTTAGCTCTGCTATATTGTAGAGAAAATGAGTGACATTTTCAGTATTTATTAATTAGTTACGCGCTGTAGGCAAGCCGCGTCCAACAGAGTTTATTGGAAATCAATAGGAGAACTATATTATGTCCAGTAGAGGA